>OX451737.1:1058211119-1058874709 GCA_948472305.1 Vicia faba
AGCAGAAACATATCAAACCTAAGCACAAACAGAAGCCAAGCCTAAAGCCTGCTGAAGCCAAGATTCAAAAAGCCTTCACCTGCTAACCTGTCAAACAACCTCAGCCTGAGGCCTATATCAAGCCTTTCAAAGCTAAACCTGCATAAACCAGTTCGCTACTAACTGTGACATAAACCACAAACCTATGTACAAGCCATAGCCTTAACTACATCAAACTCATATCAAGCCATAGCCTAACCATACAAATAGCAAGCCAAAGCCTGAAGCCAGATAAAACTTGAAGCCTGATAAACCTTGAAGCCTGGACCACCAGCATAAGCCTTAACCTGCTTAAGCCCTACAAGCCTACAAGCCTCATAAACCAAAAGAGCAAGCAAGCACGCAGGCTACCCTCAGAGTTAACCTCATCATAGGGTTAGCAAAAAATCAAAATCGTCCATAACCAATAAAGCAACAACATATTCAGAATCAACATTATCAGAAGCAAAGAGCATACAGAAGTAGGTGTTTCAGAGGCAAACATTCAAGTGGAAAGAAGAGGAAAAGCAGCAACTCAAATCAAACACCCAAGCTCTCAGAACTCAAAGAGTTCATCATCGAGTAACCAACAATAACAGGGACTCAGAGCAAACATCATCATCTCAGAGCATACAGAAGCAGGGCAAACAGAAGAAGACGAAAGAAGTGATCAAACTAGGTTTTCAGAGATATCATCACAAAACCAACAAAAAAGGCAAAGACAAAGGTACCGGATTTCCAAGCTAGCTCAGCCTCGCCATTCCCTTGCCTCCGGCCACCCTAAGCGCCTCCTTCTCCATCTCTCCTCCAGCTCCATCCTCCTCCGTCTCCAACAAAGGTATAATTTCTTTCCTTTTCATACACCTCAAATAGCAAACAAATACCAACACATAAAATCAGAACATGAAAGTAACACATAAAAGCTTGAAACCCTAACGCGATAGAGACATAAATCACTACCTTTTAACTATTGCCTGGATGATCCATGGAGGGAAGAGGAATGGATGATGGCGCTGGTTGGCCTTAGGCGAAGAGGAGATATTCAGACGCTTGGCATGAGAACGAACGAAGAGGAGAAGACAGTGAAGAAGATGAGCGTCGTTTGTAACTGAAACCCTAAATCCCAAATGAACACAAACATTGAAAACCCTTGCAAAACATTTGTTCAAACGCGTTCTGGGCCTTGCCTTTTCCAAAGGATTAAGCCCATATCAAATTCCATGCATACCCCCCCCCCCCTTTCCTTGTTTCAATCAGTAGTTGCCTTTTGGGCCTGCCCTCAGCTTTCTCCTTTTAGGCCTATTTGATCTTTTATCCCTTTTTTTATTTTTCAATACTATTTTCCATCACTTCTTTTATAAATGATTTATACTAATATTTTTTGTAAATAAAAACAATACCTTAACCTTTGCTATATAAAACTTTCTTAACTATTTTTTTTAGTTAGTATAATTATAAAATACATAAAAAATAGACTTCTTTTTTTTTAAGGTTGAATATTCTTTTTTAACTAAAACATTTTATATACATTAATATTAATACATAAAAAATAGAACTTAAAACATTCTTTTCTTTTACTAAAACTTTTGTTTGTACATATTAACAAAAATACAAAAAGAATAAATACATGCTTAATAAATACATTTCTCACTTGTAAATAATCATACACTTACACAAATACACTGATACATTTACATTGCTTTATTCTTATACATTGCTACATTTACATTGCGATTAATTCTATTTGGTTGTAAATTATTTGGATACTACTCTCCTATTAAGTCTCATCCCCATTTGTAAATATTTGTACCCCCACTCTCGGATACTTATTTGTAATAGCGTAGACTTTAAATTCCCGCAATTTATCGCTTTCAAATATACCATGGTTAGACCTAGAGTTTGTATGTACATAAAATCAAACGCTAGATAACTCAATACAAGACAAATGCATGAAATCAATACACAATCACACTTGCATCCCTAGGGTAATCCCGCTTGTTGCCTTCCAAAATGGGCCACGCTTGCACGTTAAGTTTCTTTGGCAAAACAAAACAAATCAAAATGATCATAGCCCCTCGATGACGCTTTCGAAAGTCGCCTATCAAAATGATCATAGTCCCTTCAAGCAAAATTGCCAAAGACACTTGGCAACAATGCATTCATGGTCCATACGATGACCCGCGCCTGTCTCGTTAACATCCTAACGCAAGATTGCCCACCAAATACAATGGTGGAACAAAATTGTTAAAAGGGTTAAAACATGAGAAAAACCTTTGAGTAAATTTAGGGGTAGACAACTCTTAGTTACTTGATCAACTTGCAAAACACACTTGCCTACTTTTCAAAACCCACTCACAAACACTTTCAAAACAAACTTCCAAAAACATTTGAAACATCTTTTCGAAAAGATACACACCTTTGTAAAAAATTCGAGTAAAGAATTGTTACAACGGTTGCCTAGACAAGGCGTCTTTTTCAAAGCATTTTCAAAAACACACACACACACACACACCATTTCAAGCAATCGAAAATCAAGGCAAGTGATCTAAAACAAGTAACTAAGAGCCCGTGGATAACCATGGATGAAAAGGGTGCTAATACCTTCCCTTTTCATAATCTACCCCCCGAACCCACGAAACATCTCAAAAGGTTTTTCCTGTGCTTTTTAACCTTTCCTTAGGATAAAATAAAAAGTCGGTGGCGACTCTTGCTAAACCGAACAAGTGAGAATACAAACGCAAACCTCAAGTCAGTTCTCCCACCGTATCACAGAACTGGCGACTCTGCTGGGGATAAATTCAAAAGTGGGGTTACCTTAGGGTTTAGATCACCTTTACATACTTGCTTTGATTGCTTTGATTGCTTTACTTTTTGGATCCTTTTTTGGGTTTGTTGTAAATCCTACACCCGGATTTGGGGCACATTTTTAGGTAAATAGCAATAAAACTGTGATGGAACTGTGCGGGGTATACCGACACAGTTGAAGCAGTAAGCTATGTTAGTGTGACATATTTGTGAGTACCGGTAACCCTTGAGTTCAATCAAGGAGAGTACGGGGCCGCTGAGTGATGTCGTGAAGCACTAACGAACTCTTAGAACATTAATTGACCATCTTAGCCTTTTTAGGGGTAGTGAGATGACCGACTTTGGTGCAGTCCGAAGTTGGTAGATACTCGATACTACACTCATTGAGGGTTGTTTTCTTGGAATATTTTGGTCGCTAGTTAAGTGGCTAAACCAAAACAATGAACACAGAAAACAATCTGATGATATTGAGCTCCTTAGAACCCGGTTTCTATTTTAGGACAGGATGAGCCAACTAACTTCAAGAGGGTACTTACCTACAAACCCCATGCAAGCCTAAACCTAAGGACTTGTTTGCTTTGTGTGAATATGATTACTTGTAAATACACTTACTTGCTTTTGCATGCATGTACATAACATCATGACATCATACCATAGCATTTTTTCACTAACCACTTCAAGGATCTCGAGGGTTCTTTTGATGCAGGGTTACGTTGAACCAGACGTCTACCAAAGGGTAAGAGGTTTCTCCTCTAAGCAAATGCCATCAAAGATCAAGCACAACAACTTAAATCAGGGGCTATGACCCACTTGACATGGTGAGCTTGATTCTCGTGGAAGGACATCCACCGGTGCAAAGTTCTCCAATCCAAGATCAAAGTTAAACCTCTAACATTCTCTTGTGTTTACCCCAAGAGATCCTCGAAAGCATGCATCCGCATATCATGCATTGCATCTTGATGATTTTTCCTTTTCAGGTTTCCTTACTCCCCTACTGTTTATTTCAGTAGAGATGGCTCTGGAGCAGAATATCAAGGGCCTCCAAGCTCAAAATGCTCAACTTCAAGAGATGCTCCTGAACCTGTCCAAGGGGCAGGAAGAGTTGAAAGTACTCCTCGCAAGGGACCTGGCCGGGAGAAATTCGGAAGGCAATAAGGACCAACAGTTGGAACAACTGCGAACTGAGGTTGAAGCAATGAGAGCCCAGATGCTAGGGCAGATGGCTCTTATCCAAGGCCTAGCCCGAAGACAAAAGGAGCTGGGGACCATTATCAATCAATTTCGTCAAGACGGTCACAACCGTATAGGGAAAACACTCAGGATTGGAAATCAAGGCCTCGCTCAGCTTCCCATGAGACAAGAAACTGGTTTAAAAGAGAGAAGACCTTCTCACTTTGCTTCCACATCACGAGCCCAACAACGGCCTCGTCAACACCAACCGGATAATCATCCAAAGGGGGAAAGACTTCAAAGGCAATTCACCCAAATCAACATGCCATTGTCACAAGCATTACAACACATGTTGAAGATGAATCTGATTTCGGTGATAAACCCTCATCCGAACCCCAAAACTTTTTCTCCCAGCTACAATCCAGATGCCAGGTGTGCCTATCATTCTGATAGTCCTGGACATGATACAAACGATTGTTGGGTGTTGAGGTACAAAATCCAAAATCTGATCGATGAAGGGATGCTGGAGTTCACACAAGATGGCCAGACTGAATTATTTTGCCAAGGGTTCTCCACTTGAAATGACAAAGCTCAAACTGGGAGACTTTTGTTCCATTTGAATTTTCAAGTTGTAATTCCTTTTGTTTTCAAACAATTAACTGTTAATGTCAAAACTCTGTTTTCATTAATGCATTGCATATGTTTGTCTTGAATTCATCCATTCACTTTCACTACTCTTATGCTTTCTGTATGATATTTAACTCTTGATAAAAAGCTGCAAGCCTTTAGAGGGAGGATGATGAAACAATACCATAATCTCATATAGTATGCTTTTGAACAGACCTTGCTGATGATGTACATGCATTTCTTTCAATTCCCAAACACTGGAGTTATAAGGAAGATAATCCCTAGTCAACCCCTTCGAGCCAAAGAAGTAGGAGTTTCCTATTATAAACAATCAAAACCTTTGATATAAACCTGGGGCAGGGTAGTCTCTCAGTTAATTCAAAAAAAGGTGTGCATTAAAGTCGCAAACTCTCGATTCGTAATACAACGAACGACATCAAAAAAATCAAAAACATTCCTCTGGAATCAAAAGACAGTGATGGTTCCCTATCTCATAGGCAGTCAATCTCTCAAAAAAGGAAAATCCCACTAAGGTAAAACCTACAAAGGAGGCTTAAGAAAGCTGGGGCATCCCGCTGACTGTAATCTCGAAAACAGAAACAGTCAGGAAAAAGTTAGGGATAACAAATCAAAATCAAAATAAAGAGGTCATTACAAATCCTCAACAAAAATGTTGCAAAAGAAAAAGGAGATGATGACTGTCTTCCAAAATTCAACTGGTGAACCATCACCCAAAAAGTCATTCCAAATTCAAATGGAGTTCGACGCACAAATTAACTGAGCTTAGGGTTGAAGAACATCACGAAGAGTGGGTGGGTACAAATATACTTTGAGCCTTTATCCTTTGTTTCTTAAACCGTGAACCAAGCCACGTTACAACCCTTCAAAAGTCCTAATTGAAACATGGGTTAGTTCGAAAGCATACTGTTACAAAAGGTATCCTGACTCCTGTAAGGCTTCGCTCTAAATCTTGTGTTGATTTTGTCTTATAAAAAGTTTTCTGCTAAAAAACGCATTTTTCAAAACTTTGAGACAGACATAAACTTTGCATTGCTTGAATATCACTGTTTGCATTTGGCTTTTTGTTTGACAGCGGAGAAATTCACACAACGAATATCCGATGAACGAAAGCACTCTCAATGAACAAAATCACTTCAAGAAGGATGACACTTCCATTAAAAAAATCTCCTATCAACAAGGGGGCACGACATGTCACTATCCAGCACGCCTGGGGCAGTCCAATCAAGGTTTCAACAGATCTCTCAAAGTTCAGTTAACTTGGGGCAGTCCAGTCAAGGTTTCAAGAAATCTCTCAATTGCAGAGTGAACCTGGGGCAAGTCTCCCTCACCACCACTTGGGGCATTCGAATGTCAAATCTCAAGGGTTACAAACAGTCCAAGTTTCCTGGCAATATCACAAAGCATCCGGTGCTAGGGGCAGTGATGAAACCTCTCCGAAATCTTTCTGAAAAGAAATTCAAGCGTCCTCGAGAAGATGTCACCTCTCCACCAGACCGACAACAGGGTTTATTTCCCCAACAACATCAGGATTCCCCAGCCTGAGTTTGCCTCTTCGACTACTACAATTCAAAGGACCACGGCTCCTCTTCTCCAGTATACTACTCTGCAATCTCCAGCAAGTTACTGCGAAATCTGGACCCGACCCGATATCAGTTCAACTTCGACTTCCCGGTAGAGCAACGGACAACCGAGACTCCTAAACTCTTTTCCCAAGCAGAAATAAACATACTCCCCACAGAGTTTTCAATATCCCCAGCAGAGTTCATCATTAAAATCTCAGCAAAGCACCTCTTCCCCACAGAGTATTTCCCTGCAGAGTAATCTCTTCATCAGCCTATTCTCCAACGGAGTTCTTTTCTCCTGCAATCCTCTTTGTTCATCATCCCCAGCGGAAACGAAGAACTCAACTCTATTCTCCAGCGGCTCCGGGATTTATTTTCCCCAGCTAAAACATCACATTCTCATACATCATGATACATGCATATACGCATCATACCATACAATCTCATTTATGTTGAGAACATCATTTCTTGATCCATATCATGCATAGCATATGACTGACCTTTACCTTTCAGGAAAAGATGCAGTTAAGTTCTCAGTTACGTCGAAGACCTGACCGGTTCTTAAAACTCAATTGAATTATCATCGGTTGAATTTCAGATAAGGTTCTAAATTTCAACATTTTCCTCCGTCATAGTGTGGACGAGTTCTATAACCTCAGCGGTATACTCCTAGTGAGAACGACACAGTTCCTAGATCTTGATGAAGATGTTTCCCTACGTCATAGTATGGACAAGTATTATAACCTCAATGGTATACTCCCGATGAGCACGAGTCAGTTCCTAGATCTTGATGTTTTCCTCCGTCATAGTGTGGACGAGTTCTATAACCTCAGCGGTATACTCCCGGTGAGCACGAGACAGTTCCTAGATCTTGATGAAGATGTTTCCCTATGTCATAGTGTGGACAAGTACTATAACCTCAACGGTATACTCTCGATGAGCACGAGTCAGTTCCTAGATCTTGATGTTTTCCTCCATCATAGTGTGGACGAGTTCTATAACCTCAGCGGTATACTCCCAGTGAGCACGAGACAGTTCCTAGATCTTGATGAAGATGTTTCCCTACGTCATAGTATGGACAAGTACTATAACCTCAACGGTATACTCCCGATGAGCACGAGTCAGTTCCGAGATCTTGATGTTTTCCTCCGTCATAGTGTGGACGAGTTCTATAACCTCAGCGGTATACTCCCGGTGAGCACGAGACAGTTCCTAGATCTTGATGAAGATGATTCCCTACGTCATAGTATGGACAAGTACTATAACCTCAAAGGTATACTCCTGATGAGCACGAGTCAGTTCCTAGATCTTGATGTTTTCCTCCGTCATAGTGTGGACGAGTTATATAACCTCAGCGGTATACTCCCAGTGAGCACGAGACAGTTCCTAGATCTTGATGAAGATGTTTCCCTATGTCATAGTGTGGACAAGTACTATAACCTCAACGGTATACTCCCGATGAGCACGAGTCAGTTCCTAGATCTTGATGTTTTCCTCCGTCATAGTGTGGACGAGTTCTATAACCTCAGCGGTATACTCCCGGTGAGCACGAGACAGTTCCTAGATCTTGATGAAGATGTTTCCCTACGTCATAGTGTGGACAAGTATTATAACCTCAACGGTATACTCCCGATGAGCACGAGTCAGTTCCTAGATCTTGATGTTTTCCTCTGTCATAGTGTGGACGAGTTCTATAACCTCAGCGGTATACTCCCGGTGAGCACGAGACAGTTCCTAGATCTTGATGAAGATGTTTCCCTACGTCATAGTGTGGGCAAGTACTATAACCTCAACGGTATACTCCCGATGAGCACGAGTCAGTTCCTAGATCTTGATGTTTTCCTCCGTCATAGTGTGGACGAGTTCTATAACCTCAGCGGTATACTCCCGGTGAGCACGAGACAGTTCCTAGATCTTAATGAAGATGTTTCCGTACGTCATAGTGTGGACAAGTACTATAACCTCAACGGTATACTCCCGATGAGCACGAGTCAGTTCCTAGATCTTGATGTTTTCCTCCGTCATAGTGTGGACGAGTTATATAACCTCAGCGGTATACTTCCAGTGAGCACGAGACAGTTCCTAGATCTTGATGAAGATGTTTCCCTACGTCATAGTATGGACAAGTACTATAACCTCAACGGTATACTCCCGATGAGCACGAGTCAGTTCCTAGATCTTTTCCTCCGTCATAGTGTGGACGAGTTCTATAACCTCAGCGGTATACTCCCGGTGATCACGAGACAGTTCCTAGATCTTGATGAAGATGTTTCCCTATGTCATAGTGTGGACAAGTACTATAACCTCAACGGTATACTCCCGATAAGCACGAGTCAGTTCCTAGATCTTGATGTTTTCCTCCGTCATAGTGTGGACGAGTTTTATAACCTCAGCGGTATACTCCCGGTGAGCACGAGACAGTTCCTAGATCTTGATGAAGATGTTTCCCTACGTCATAGTGTGGACAAGTACTATAACCTCAACGGTATACTCCCGATGAGCACGAGTCAGTTCCTAGATCTTGATGTTTTCTTCCGTCATAGTGTGGACGAGTTCTATAACCTCAGCGGTATACTCCCGGTGAGTACGAGACAGTTCCTAGATCTTGATGAAGATGTTTCCCTACATCATAGTGTGGACAAGTACTATAACCTCAACGGTATACTCTCGATGAGCACGAGTCTGTTCCTAGATCTTGATGTTTTCCTCTGTCATAGTGTGGACGAGTTCTATAACCTCAGCGATATACTCCCGGTGAGCACGAGACAGATCCTAGATCTTGATGAAGATGTTTCCCTACGTCATATTGTGGACAAGTACTATAACCTCAACGGTATACTGCCGATGAGCACGAGTCAGTTCCTAGATCTTGATGTTTTCCTCCGTCATAGTGTGGACGAGTTCTATAACCTCAGCGGTATACTCCCGGTGAGCACGAGACAGTTCCTAGATCTTGATGAAGATGTTTCCCTACGTCATAGTGTGGACAAGTACTATAACCTCAACGGTATACTCCCGATGAGCACGAGTTAGTTCCTAGATCTTGATGTTTTCCTCCATCATAGTGTGGACGAGTTCTATAACCTCAGCGGTACACTCCCGATGAGCATGAGACAGTTCCTAGATCTTGACAAGAGTTAGACTTCCCCAGCGGAATCTTCTACAAACAACAGGTATGCAAGTTCTCGCTAAGGAATCTCTTATGCGATCGACACCCCTGCAGATGGCATCTCTAAGCCCATCCTCCTACCGGCAATTTCCCGATGGCATCTCTAAGCCCATCCCCCAACAAGATTCTGTCACATTTCCAGATGGCATCTTTAAGCCCATCCTCCTACCAGCAACTTCCAAATGGCATCTTTAAGCCCATTTCCAGATGGCATCTTTAAGCCCATCCTCCTACCAGCAATTTCCAGATGGCATCTTTAAGCCCATCCTCCTACCAGCAACTTCCAAATGGCATCTTTAAGCCCATTTCCAGATGGCATCTCTAAGCCCATCCTCCTACCAGCAATTTCCAGATGGCATCTTTAAGCCCATCCCCTGACAAGATTTTGTCTCTCTCCAGATGGCATATTTAAGCCCATCACCAAATGGCATCTGTAAGCCCATTCCCTCTACCATCACATCACCAAGTGCAAATCTTTTGGGCACTCTAGTGTCCAATCTCCTTTTACCCTCGAGTCGCGAAAGGCAAACTTGCCAATCTAACTCTTCAGGTTCAAGAAGATTGAATAGGGGCAACTGTTGTACCCCAACATTTTCCCTCCTCTTTTTCCACAAGAAGTCACAGCTTCGGGCTTTTCCTGATTTTTTAGACTGGCTCAAGAATCGGTCAAACAGACTTTTCTTGTCAGTCAGACAAAATTTAGGGTTTTTATTGATTTTAAAGCTGTTCAAGCAGATTGTTAAGGTTTGGTTGAGTTGGCTCAGGTTTTTATCAGGCAGGCGCTTCTGTGAAAATTAAGACAAGAATCAGGGTTTTGTGCGCATATTTCTCAGAAGGAATTAATTCTATCAGTGCTTTTCAATTTACTCTGAGATATGGACTGAGGCTGTTGGTTGAGAATTTGCAGTGTTTGGACTTAATCAGTAAAGGCAAAGGAATATGGACATTTGTTGAGATTAACTGTGCAATGTTTTGGATTATTCGGAACGCTGGACGTTTATTAATTATTTATTTTTCTAAGTCAGAATAATTGGATTTACGTTCAATTGTTTTAATTTAAGAAATTCCAATGATTAAACAAACAGCTGAGATGAAAGATATATCTGACAAAAATGGATTTTATTCATCTTTAATTATTTGTTACAATTATTATTTGTACACTGTAAATTTATTTACAGATGTTTACATTAATAATGTTACAATGATTCAAAGTAAAATAAAGATACATCCTAAAAAATTCCTAAGTCTTCATCTTCTATCCGATGCTCCCTTGTTGCTCAATTATTTTTATCTGCAAAACAAAGAAAAAGAAAAAAAAAGTCAAAAGCAGATAAAATAAAAGACGGACAATTAATTCAGAAATCATCATTAAAAGCGACTGGCCGGAATCAGTTTGCCCTCTCTGCAAATCACAAGATTTCTCTTGGTTCACAAAGAGGGATAGAAATAGTGCTTGCAATTAAAGTATGAAATGCACAAATTTGCAAATTGCACAAATTCAAAGTTTGTCAAACATCCTGCATAAATCCAAATGGGCAACCAAAAAGGCAAACTGAGCAGTTACTGAATATGCCAAAAGAACAATGCAAGTCACAATTTCAAACTAAGTCCAATGTCAACTAGAGCTGCCCAAAGCCAAAGATGTCAAAAGTTGTCCAAAAGGATATGGAAAGATATCAAACACCAAAAAGCTGTCAAAGAGATATGCAGATATCAAGAAGTACAAAGTATGCAGGAAAGCAGGAATTATGCAGAGTTAAGCAACTAATGCAAGCAAAGGTTCAAAGTCATCATTTTCCTAGGCCAATTGCTTTTTCAGAAATAGTACATCTAAGCAATATTTTATGCTTTAATACTGGAGAGAGAGAAGAGAGAGGAGAAATAGGCTTACAGGTTTAGGCTTGAGAAAAGATATAAACCAACATTCCACAACATAGTACAGGGAGGAAGAAAATACCAAAGAAACAAAAACTGTAAAAAGTCTCAAAGTTGCCTCACACTGTAACCTGCTTCAAACCAGAAACATAAGCCTCCAACTTACTTGAAGCCTTAAAGCCAAACATGTTTGAAGCCTTTTTCAAAGCAGAAACATATCAAACCTAAGCACAAACAGAAGCCAAGCCTAAAGCCTGCTGAAGCCAAGATTCAAAAAGCCTTCACCTGCTAACCTGTCAAACAACCTCAGCCTGAGGCCTGTATCAAGCCTTTCAAAGCTAAACCTGCATAAACCAGTTCGCTACAAACTGTGACATAAACCACAAACCTATGTACAAGCCATAGCCTTAACTACATCAAACTCATATCAAGCCATAGCCTAACCATACAAACAGCAAGCCAAAGCCTGAAGCCAGATAAACCTTGAAGCCTGATAAACCTTGAAGCCTGAACCACCAGCATAAGCCTTAACCTGCTTAAGCCCTACAAGCCTACAAGCCTCATAAACCAAAAGAGCAAGCAAGCACGCAGGCTACCCTCAGAGTTAACCTCATCATAGGGTTAGCAAAAAATCAAAATCGTCCATAACCAACAAAGCAACAACATATTCAGAATCAACATCATCAGAAGCAAAGAGCATACAGAAGTAGGTGTTTCAGAGGCAAACATTCAAGTGGAAAGAAGAGGAAAAGAAGCAACTCATATCAAACACCCAAACTCTCAGAACTCAAAGAGTTCATCATCGAGTAACTAACAAAAACAGGGACTCAGAGCAAACATCATCATCTTAGAGCATACAGAAGCAGGGCAAACAGAAGAAGAGGAAAGAAGTGATCAAACTAGGTTTTCAGAGATATCATCACAAAACCAACAAAAAAGGCAAAGACAAAGGTACCGGATTTCCAAGCTAGCTCAGCCTCGCCATTCCCTTGCCTCCGGCCACCCTAAGCGCCTCCTTCTCCATCTCTCCTCCAGCTCCGTCCTCCTCCGTCTCCAACAAAGGTATAATTTCTTTCCTTTTCATACACCTCAAATAGCAAACAAATACCAACACATAAAATCAGAACATGAAAGTAACACATAAAAGCTTGAAACCCTAACGCGATAGAGACATAAATCACTACCTTTTAACTATTGCCTGGATGATCCATGGAGGGAAGAGGAATGGATGATGGCGCTGGTTGGCCTTAGGCGAAGAGGAGATGTTCAGACGCTTGGCATGAGAACGAACGAAGAGGATAAGACAACGAAGAAGATGAGCGTCGTTTGTAACTGAAACCCTAAATCCCAAATGAACAGAAACATTGAAAACCCTTGCAAAACATTTGTTCAAACGCGTTCTGGGCCTTGCCTTTTCCAAAGGCTTAAGCCCATATCAAATTCCACGCATACCCCCCCCCCCCTTTTCCTTGTTTCAATCAGTGGTTGCCTTTTGGGCCTGCCCTCAGCTTTCTCTTTTTCGGCCCATTTGATCTTTTATCCCTTTTTTATTTTTCAATACTATTTTCCATCACTTCTTTTATAAATGATTTATACTAATATTTTTTGTAAATAAAAACAATACCTTAACCTTTGCTATATAAAACTTTCTTAACTATTTTTTTTTAGTTAGTATAATTATAAAATACATAAAAAATAGACTTCTTTTTTTTTAAGGTTGAATATTCTTTTTTAACTAAAACATTTTATATACATTAATATTAATACATAAAAAATAGAACTTAAAACATTCTTTTCTTTTACTAAAACTTTTGTTTGTACATATTAACAAAAATACAAAAAGAATAAATACATGCTTAATAAATACATTTCTCACTTGTAAATAATCATACACTTAAACAAATACATTGATACATTTACATTGCTTTATTCTTATACATTGCTACATTTACATTGCGATTAATTCAATTTGGTTGTAAATTATTTGGATACTACTCTCCTATTAAGTCTCATCCCCATTTGTAAATATTTTACCCCCACTTCCGGATACTTATTTGTAATAGCGTAGACTTTAAATTCCTGCAATTTATCGCTTTCAAATATACCATGGTTAGACCTAGGGTTTGTATGTACATAAAATCAAACGCTAGATAACTCAATACAAGACAAATGCATGAAATCAATACACAATCACACTTGCACCCCTAGGGTAATCCCGCTTGTTGCCTTCCAAAATGGGCCATGCTTGCACGTTAAGTTTCTTTGGTAAAACAAAACAAATCAAAATTATCATAGTCCCTCGATGACGCTTTCGAAAGTCGCCTATCAAAATGATCATAGTCCCTTCAAGCAAAATTGCCAAAGACACTTGGCACCATTGCATTCATGGTCCATACGATGACCCGCGCCTGTCCCGTTAACATCCTAACGCAAGATTGCCCACCAAATACAATGGTGGAACAAAATTGTTAAAAGGGTTAAAACATGAGAAAAACCTTTGAGTAAATTTAGGGGTAGACAACTCTTAGTTACTTGATCAACTTGCAAAACACACTTGCCTACTTTTCAAAACCCACTCACAAACACTTTCAAAACAAACGTCCAAAAACATTTGAAACATCTTTTCGAAAAGATACACACGTTTGTAAAACATTCGAGTAAAGAATTGTTACAACGGTTGCCTAGACAAGGCGTCTTTTTCAAAGCATTTTCAAAAACACACACACACGCACACCATTTCAAGAAATCGAAAATCAAGGCAAGTGATCTAAAACAAGTAACTAAGAGCCCATGGATAACCATGGATGAAAAGGGTGATAATACCTTCCCTTTTCATAATCTACCCCCCGAACCCACGAAACATCTCAAAAGGTTTTTCCTGTGCTTTTTAACCTTTCCTTAGGATAAAATAAAAAGTCGGTGGCGACTCTTGCTAAACTGAACAAGTGCGAATACAAACGCAAACCTCAAGTCAGTTCTGCCACCGTATCACACCTGTGTTCTGAGTTATCATGGGTAGTGGTTGATTTGGTCTTAAGGAGTTATTGAGAGTTCTCTTATTCCACCATTGATCTTATATGTTTAGAATATGCTCCTACATTCAGGGGGAGTACAAGTTGTCTTCTTCTATCTTCTTCCTCGTGTGCATCAACCAAACTTCAGGACTTTCCTTCCTTTTATTCTGAAGCTGATGTTCGTTGGTGCTGATGCAATTGAATTCTTCAGAGTGTTGCAAAGAAGATGTCTAACAAGATGTTGAGACATTATTTTCAACTGAAGATCTATTGTTGTATGCAGTAGCTTCTGAACACTACTGCTGAGGGTTATATTTCTGCATTGCTGAAATCTCCTAGATTGCAATTGTTTTTAGATTATTTATTTTAGCCAAAATTTGCCAAAGGGGGGAGATTATTAGTTCTCTTGTTTTAGGATTGAATTAATTTTTGTAAAACAAATAATAGCAACAATAATGTAATGTAGAATAGGATAAGAAGAACAGGTACAATAAGAAGTCCTATTAAAATGTCAGAACTTGTTGTGTTGAACTTTTTCAACAACTAGAACGACATGTCAAAGAAGATGTCTTGACATCGCGCCTGCTGAGCTAGATTAATGAGACTCAGTTTGTTGTTAACAAAGGATGAATATTCAGGAGAATATTATGCATCCTATGTGGCGCATATTTAAAGGTCCAGAAAATTCAATCAGAAATCAAGGAGAATGAAGACTTTCTAAATAAGGAGATTATTTAGGAAAGCAAAGATTGAAGACCTCTCTTGGGGCAGAAGTTTCTGCAGTTTGTTACAACTGATTTACTGTGATTGAAAGCCAAAAACCAGTTGGGTAACAGATTATAAATAGAAGGGTTTGTAACCTAGAAAAGATACGGCTCAAAATGTAGAATTCTAAGGGTTTTGTCAATGTAAACCTCCCGTGTTGTGGAAAGGTTACCATGTTCATCTTGAAGCTTGTAGGCAAGAGATGAATTGTTCTTGGAGGAAGTTTTGAAGAAACTCTATGGTGTGTTAGGAGAAAAGCTAACAAACGGTGGAGTTTGACTTGGAGACTTATCTATGTTATCATGGAAATATGTCTTCCAAACTGTTTATCTATTTGATTAGAATCTTGGTGAAGGGTCGTCTATACAGTTATTGAGATGTTGACTGCTAGACATCATTGTGACGATTGAAAGTGGGATGAGGATATTCCATATCTAGGGAGGACCTAGGTAGAAGGGACATTGGGTAGTTATTAAGTGTGTAGATTGTCAATGGGTGTGTTGGTTATAAGGTCTTCAAATTGATACTACTGATAGTGGACTTCATTCCTGGCTTGGTTCCCTCAGAGTAGGTGTTGTTGTACACTGAACTGAGTAAACAATTTTGATTTGTTCTTTATCTTTTTAGTACTTTTTTATCTTGCCTGTGTGTTTATGTCAGATCAGATGTCTCGACATCCTTGTAGGACATCTGAGTCTGTTGTGCCTGAATTTCAGCCCATAATTGGTTTTTGTAAATCAGAATAAAATGAAATTAAAAACAATGGACTGCGTGTTGTGTAGTGGAATGGGGGTGAGAGGGAGCAAAAAGGAGAAAGCCCAATGCCGAAGCCCAAACGCGCTGGCTGCAAACAAAAAAAAAGAAACAGAAAATATGAAAAAAATAACAAAAAGGACGTTGGGGCTCGAACCTAGGTCCTAAAGGTGAAAGACGCGCGCTTTAACAACTGGGGTGGTGATACATCTGTTGATTAAAAAAAAACAAACTCATTATATTTTAAAACAAATCTTGAGCCTGTATCTTATTTTTCCTCGCGCCACAAAACTGAACATGATTGTTTTAAACCTGTAACTTCTTCATCTCTCAACCAAAATGGAAAATGTAAACATGACAGTTGCTCCATTTTTTCATACAAATTCAACCATATAAATATCATAAGCTATGAATCAAAGATGAATGAGAATTTATAATAGTACCAAATTCTGACCTAACTTTTTTAGAAAGTTCAACTCTAAAATTCTCACTACTCAGGCAATATAAATGAATTCTAAGGGCATGGTCAGCTTCAGGGCTATGATGTCTACATTTTATCTTTGAAAATGGAAAGCTAACAATGCCTATATGAAGATTTCAAAAGTTAACAAACTTACCTCAAAAATGGATTTCGTGTTTTGCAAATGAGCTTGATTCAAAGTTCTGCAATGATCAGGTTAGCTTCCTTGAGTCTCTAGGAAGCTAATGCGATGCTTAGATTGAGTTGAGAGTGGTTGAAATGGCCTGGAGAAGTCAAGTTGCAGACCCCTGTTTTTGAGCTTGGAAAATGGTGAAAATGGTGTTACAGTTTGGAAACAGGGATTGTGATGAGTTGTATTTGAAGTAAGGAAGCTTTTGAGATGATTTGGAGAGAAAATGCACGAGTGTTTTGAGAGATGGGAGTTTTTTGTCAGGTCCTACACAACAATGGAGGTTTTGTATAATCTGAATTTTTAGGGAGTTTGAGTGAGTTTGAGTGCTTGTAAAATTGTATGCATACTTGTGAATGAAGGTTCAATTTATAGGCAAAGGGTTTGGAAGCTTGGAGAAGTCAGAAGTACAAAATCACATGTTATGGATTTTGACTTGTTTTTGATGCAAGCTTAGACAAACATGGTTTCAAGGTAAGGTAGGGTGGCTAGAAACTCTAAACATGTTTGTTATGAGTTTATAGAGCATGCTTTTGCCGAAAGAACAAATACAAAGCTCAAGGAGAGTGGACTTTGTGATTGAAGTCACTTTTCCAAAATGGAAGTGTGAACTTTCTTCCCTAAATGGCAATTTGATTTGGAAAATGACTCAAACACTTGGATAATGGCTCAATCAATTGTGTAGAAAATTAATTATCGAGTGAAATACAAGTTTAAAGCCTGAAAAGTAAGATTATACAACATGGCTATGAGATTTGAACTCTTGTTCATCACAAAAATGACCTATAATTCAAGAATGAATGTCCAACTTCTTGCCTTCGATTCTATTAGCCCAAAAATGATTTCGTTGAGTTCTTGGACATTTTGAAAAGCTTGGAACAATATATACAAATTTCATGTTATCCATTTTGACAAAATCCTCTTGGATCTTGGTGAAAATTGGCCAAGAAGTTAGGTCAAAAATCTGCCTAAACTAGGTCAAAATTTCACTAAATGTTAAAGAAAAAGTGAATGACTTTATTATGGATTCATAATTCAAAATCCAAGCATTTATATGACTTTATCAGTAAATAAAAGTTATAGTTCTCATCAAGATCTACAACTTTCATGTTGGAATTTTTCTTTGAATCATCTTGCATCTTGGTGAAACATTGGCATGAAGTCATGAAAAAATAAGACTTAAAACACTTAGAAAATTTTCTAAGTCTTGAAAACTTTGACTTTTTTCAAAGACTTTTGACTTTACTGATTTCTTTACGATCAAGCTTCATATTTTTACATGTATTGATGAATCTTGCTAATTGAAACTCAATTTTGACCAAAAAGTAAAAGTTTGACATTTAGTGTATCAGTTGACGTTTTCATCAGTTGACCAAATTTTAACAATCAATCAATTGATCTTGAGAAATGAATTGAGTCATGAAATCATGTAAAAATATTGTACATTAATCCTTGAGATCATGTTTCAGACTAATAAGTCATGTATTAGGTCAAAAATAAAAAATCAAGCCTTCTGAGTTAAAACCCTAATTTTGACCATTTTGCCCTTTTGATGATTTCAATATTTTTCTTGGGGAGTTGTGATCCAAACTTGATAAATTGTGTAAGTGTTTGCTTGTTGGCATTAATTTTTCGTAAAACCAGATTTGCAAATGTCATGACTGATGTCATAACATTCTGGGATAAAGACAAATTCTGCAGAAGGAATGCTCTACAGGAACAACTCAGTATGAGTGAATATCATGATGATTAAGCTATGATCATATGTACTGAATTCTACCAAAATCAGTGAGCAGCATACATGATGTCATAACCAATGTTAAGACATCCTGTACTGATCAAGTTGTGCATATTTGTTGTTCCTGAGAATTTTCAGGAATCTGGTGTGCTATTTTGAGTTGAAGTATATTGAGTAGATCAGATGCTCACGTGGATATTAGGTTAACCTTGCTTAACCCTAATCTATTATGATGAAAGCCCAAGACCAAGTCTTAAGGTTAACTTTGGTTAACCCTAGCTATTTTTATGGTGGCCCAAAATGAAGAATAGACTACATATATATTTCTCACGAATCCTAATGGTGTGCAGCGCTTTTTAGAGAAGATCAATAAGGCATTTTGTAGTTGTGATAGTTCTAGTAATTACTGTGAGCCAAGCAATTATCACGTGATAAGTGACTTGGAGTAGGATTTGGTTGTAAGGGTTGTTTATCACTCAAAGCTTTGAAGCACGAGTGTTGTGTCTCTTGATTAAAGCTTTGAAGCAAAATCAAGCGTATATATTGAAGAATGTCTTTATAATCTTATTAATCAGTAGATTAGTATCACTGCTGTGATTGAGGGGGAGTGAGTAGGAACTCAGGTTTAAGTAGGACTTAGATTGAAGTTGCATTGGGTAGGTCTTAAGTGAAGGAGATAAACTGGTTGGTTTATTCCTAAATTAATACAACTTATAGTGAATTTCCTTCCTGGCTTGGTAGCCCTTAGATGTAGGTGTTGTTATACACTGAACTGGGTTAACAATTCATTGTGTTCTTTACTGTCTTTTAAATTACTGTTTGGTTTGTGTATAATTTGTTAGATACGATGTCATAACATTCACTGTGACATTAAGTATTTGTTGCCAGTATTTGAATTGGCATCAGAGCAGGCACCCTGCCTGTCTTTCTGGGTGAGATCTAGGGATATTATTTTCTGGCGCTATGGACAAGGAAGGAGGATTTGGGAATAGACCACCTATTATGGATTGATCAAACTATGACTACTGGAAACCTCGTATGATTGCCTTCTTGAAGTCACTGGACAATAAAGCTTGGAGAGTTGCTGACAAAGGATGGAACCATCCCACCATAACTGGGAAAGATGGGACAACTAGTCTGAAACCTGAGGAAGAATGGAGAAAAGAAGAAGAAGAGTTAGCCATGGGTAACTCTAAAGCATTGAATGCCTTGTTCAATGGAATTGATAGAAACATATTCAGACTAGTACATCAATGTGAACTGGCCAAGGATGTTTGGGACACTCTCAAAACCACCCATGAGGGTACATCCAAAGTAAAAAATGTCAAGACTTCAGATGCTCACTACCAAATTTGAGAATCTAAGGATGAAGGAAGATGAGACCATTAATGAGTTTCACATGAACATCTTGGAAATTGCCAACACCTCAGTAGCATTGGGAGAAAAGATGTCAGAAGAAAAGCTGGTGAGAAAGATTCTCAGATCCTTGCCTAAAAGGTTTGCAATGAAAGTGACTGCTATAGAGGAAGCTCAGGATATCTGAAACTTGAAGGTTGATGAACTCATTGGGTCACTTCAGACATTTGAGATGGGGATTAGTGACAATGTTGACAAGAAAAATAAGAGCATTGCCCTTGTATCCAATACTGAAGATGAAAGCAAGGAGAGTGATGAAGAGAATATATCAGAAGCTATAGCTATGCTTGGAAGGCAGTTCAACAAACTCATCAAGAGAATGGACCCAAATTCAAGGTCAAATGTCAAGAACATTTCCTCTGACATTAGCAGATCCTATGACTCCAACAGAAGAACTAAGTCTAAAGAAAAGGGAAATCAAATTAGAGGAATCCAATGCCATGGATTTGAAAAATATGGGCACATTCGAGCTGAATGTCCTACCTTTCTAAAGAAACAAAAGAAAGGAATGTCAGTTACTTGGTCTGATGGTGACTCAGAAAGTGACTCTGAAGAAGAATCTGCTAAACTAGTTACTACACTATCTGGTGTTTGTAACTCTGATAATGATTCTAGTGATGAGGAAGTGACATTTGAAGAACTTGCTGACTCCTACAAGAAGCTATGTATCAAAAGTGCTAAAGTCTGTCAGCAAAATGAGAAACAGAAAAAGCTCATAGTGAAGTTGGAGGCTGAGAAGAAGGCAGACACTGCTACTATAAGCCATCTCAAAGGTGAAGTTCTAATGTTGAACTCCAAACTTGATCAGATGACTAAATCTGTCAAGATGTTAACAGATGGAACTGGCAAGTTGGAAGAAATCCTTCAGGCTAGACAAAATGCAGGAAACATGTCTGGTCTAGGATTTGTGGCTGCAAAGAAATATGTTGTTGACAAGAAGAAGACCAGGCCTGATAAATAAATGTCAAAGCAGATGTCACAACATAGGACTCAACATCAAGAACAGAGAAATATGAAGAAAAAGTATCAAAGATGAAGATGTCATTATTGTGGGAGGTTTGGTCACATAAAGCCATTCTGCTTCAGATTATATGGATCTCCTAATCAGACCCCATATGTCAAACCTAAGACTAACAAGGCACCATATACTCAACAGTGGAAGAAAAAGACTGCAGCCCTGATAGCTCACACCTCCCTTAGAGTGTCTGCCAAAGAAGACTGGTACTTTGACAATGGATGCTCTAAACACATGACTGGAATCAAGAATCTGCTGAATGATGTCAAACCTCATACTACTAGCTATGTCACTTTTGGAGATGGTACTAGAGGAGAAATCAAAGGAGTTGGAAACTTGGACTGCCCCGGAGTTCCAAACCTAAATGAAGTGTTGTTGGTAAATGGTTTGACTGCTAATCTCATAAGTATCAGTCAACTATGTGATCTAGGATTCAAGGTCAACTTCACCAAGTCTGAATGTCTTGTAACTAATGAAAAACAAGAAGTTGTAATGAGAGGAGTCAGATCAAAAGACAATTGTTACTTATGGGAGTCTGAGAACACTAACTACTCTTCTGTGTGCTCTATAGCCAAAGAAGAAAAGGAAGTGAAACTGTGGCACCAAAAACTTGGTCATTTACATCTTAGAGGGATGAAAAAGATCATATCCATGGAGGCTGTCAGAGGGATTCCAAGGCTTCAGATTGAAGAAGGGAGAGTCTGTGGTGAATGTCAGGTTGGAAAGCAAACTAGAATGTCACATCCAAAGACAAGACATCTGACCACCTCTAAGGTGCTAGAACTTCTACATATGGATCTGATGGGTCCCATGCATGTGGAAAGTCTTGGTGGAAAGAGATATGCCTATGTTGTTGTGGGTGATTTTTCCATATTCACCTGGATAAACTTCATTAGGGAAAAGTATGATGTATTTGATGTATTTAAGGAATTGTACAAAAGAATTCAAAGAGAAAAAGAAGGATGCATTGTCAGAATCAGAAGTGATCATGGTAAGGAATTTGAAAATAGTAAGTTTGACGACTTCTGTTCCTCAGAAGGAAACAATCATGAGTTCTCTTCACCTATAACTCCTCAACAAAATGGAGTTGTGGAAAGGAAAAACAGGACTATACAGGAATCTGCCAGAGCAATGATACATGCCAAGAAGCTTCCTATTCATTTTTGGGCTGAAGCTATGAATACAACCTGTTATGTCCACAACAGGGTCACCTTGAGAAAGGGAACATCATCCACACTTTATGAACTATGGAAAGGAAGAAAGCCTACAGTGAAGTACTTCCATGTCTTTGGGAGCAAATGCTATATTCTGACAGATCGTGAACAAAGGAGAAAGATGGACCCTAAAAGTGATGAAGTAATATTCCTAGCATACTCTACCAATAACAGAGCATATAGGGTGTTCAATTCCAGGACCAAAGTTATGATGGAGTCTATAAATGTCATAGTTGATGATCACCATGAGGAAACAAATGTCCCATATGATGTTGAGACATTCTTTGAGGCTTCAACACAAGTGTCTAAAAAGGATGATGTGCCTAATCCTACTCCATCAGAGTCTGAATCAAAGGAAGCTAACAAAGATCCTTCCATCAGAATTCAGAAAGATCATCCTAGGGAACTCATCATATGAGATTCTAACAGTGGAATCACTACAAGATCTAGAGAAATCATCACAAACTCTTGTTTTGTGTCTAAGATTGAACCAAAAAATGTTAAAGAGGCTTTGACTGATGAATACTGGATTGGAGCAATGCAAGATGAATTGAACCAGTTCAATCAACATGAAGTATGGGAGTTAGTTCCTAGACCAGAAGGAACAAACATCATTGGCACAAAGTGGATCTACAAGAACAAGTCAGATGCTGGAGGAGTTGTCTCCAGGAATATGGCAAGGCTTGTTGCTCAAAGATACACTCAAGTTGAAGGGGTTGATTTTGATGAGACTTTTGCTCCTATAGCCAGACTGGAATCAATCAGACTTCTCTTGGGAGTTGCTTGTCTCCTTAAGTTCAAGCTGTTTCAGATGGATGTGAAGAGTGCCTTCCTAAATGGGTACTTAAATGAGGAAGTGTATGTGGAACAGCCTAAAGGATTTGTGGATCCAAACTGTCCTGATCATGTCTACAAATTGAGGAAAGCATTATATGGTCTGAAACTAGCTCCTAGATCTTGGTATGAAAGGTTGACAAAGTTCCTCACTGACAAAGGATACAGGAAAGGAGGTTTGGATAAAACTCTTTTTGTCAAGGATGAAGGAGGAAAGATAATGGTAGCTCAAATTTATGTTGATGACATAGTGTTTGGAGGAATGTCAGATAAAATGGTTAAACATTTTGCTAACCAGATGCAAGCTGAATTTGAAATGAGCCTCATGGGAGAACTGACCTACTTTCTTGGACTACAAGTCACACAGATGGAAGACTCAATTTTTCTGTCTCAAAGCAAGTATGCAAAGAATATTGTCAAGAAGTTTGGGATGGAGAATTCCAGTCATAAAAGGACTCCTGCACCTACTCATTTAAAGTTGTCCAAAGACACAAGTGGGGCAAATATGGATCAAAGCTTGTACAGAAGCATGATAGGAAGTCTGCTATACTTAACAGCCAGCAGACCTGACATTACCTTTGCAGTTGGAGTATGTGCAAGATACCAGACTGAACCCAAAGTAAGTCACATCAACTAGGTGAAAATAATTCTGAAGTATGTGAGTGGAACTTACAATTATGGCATGTTGTACTCTCATGGATGTGAACCAATTCTGTCTGGTTATTGTGATGCTGATTAGGCTTGTAGTGCTGATGATAGAAAGAGAACCTCTGGAGGATGCTTCTTTTTGGGAAATAATCTTGTTTCTTGGTTCAGCAAGAAACAAAAATGTGTGTCTCTATCTACTGCTGAAGCTGAATACATAGCAGCTGGTAGCAGCTGTTCTCAAATGATCTGGATGAAACAAATGCTGGCTGAGTATAATGTCACACAAGAGGTCATGATATTATACTGTGACAATTTGAGTACTATTAACATATCAAAGAATCCTATACAACACAGCAGGACTAAGCATATTGACATTAGACATCACTTCATCAGAGATCTTGTGAAGGAGAAGGTGATTAAGCTGGAACATGTTGCCACTGAACTACAACTGGATGATATTTTTACCAAGGCACTTGATGCTAGTCAGTTTGAGAATTTAAGGGGCAAGCTGGGTATTTGCCAATATGAAGAGATGTAGCAATTAATTTTGCTTAATACAAGGTTTGAAAGAGATATTTTAATCAAGTTTATTCTGATTGGGCTAATCATTTGTTTCCCTCTTTCTTTCGAAAAGTTTAAGAAGAGGAATAGACATATTTATATCTCCCTCTTCTCAGTTTGCTGCATCATTCTCCATTCCCTCAAAAGAAAATTTCACACTCGCTGTCACTTGTATTCTCAATCTCTCAAGATGTCTCAACAATCTGTGTCATCATCTTCATCAAAGGCAACTGCATCTTCCTCACCCACTGACACCAAACCTAGGGCAAACGTAAACCCCATGGATGCTGATGTTCTTGAGGTAACTCCACTTCGTGCAATGGCAGCTGATCCTACTAAGGTCAAGAAGCTGTGAACCAGACATGCAACAAGATCACAAGCTTCTCCCTCTAGTAAATCTTCTCAACTATCATCCTCTGTTCCTCCAGAGATAGCTAATAGGGAAGGTTCTGCTTATGTGCATCAAGCTATTGCCAGACTAGTCACTAGGATTCTTAATGAGAATCACTCTATTCCTGGTGTATCTGTACCATTGAACCAAGAAACTGCTAGCCCTAATTTAGAAAGTGATCCCAATGTCACTCAGAATGTTGAGACACCTGATGACAACATTGAGAAATCTCCAGAGAAACCTGATGATCACCAGACCCCTACTGACAAGGCTGTTGATCCTCCTGTCATTGATGTTGATGAATAATTTTCTGACAATGATTTAATTGCTAATGTCAACCCTAGCATAGCAAGAAGGATGATGAGTAGAAAAGAAAAGCAGAGTGCTGCCCAAAGCCCCTCCAAAGAGAAGGCTACTGAAGTAGTTCATGAGAAAGCTAGGCCTGAGAACAAGGCTAGAGAAGAAGCTGAGAAGGATCAAAAGGCTAGAACTTCCAAAGGGAAGGGTAAGGTACAAGCTAGGGTATTTATTGGTAGTCTCTCAAAACCCTTGAGACAACCTATAGCCAAGAAAAGAGAGGCTCCTAAATCCTCTAAATCTGATGAGGAATCAGACTTTGATTTTGATGTTGAGAGCAATGTTCCATACATTCCTCTAAGGAAGAAACCCGCTTCTAGAAAACTGCCTAAGGTTCCTGAGGTTGCCATTGACAACATCTCCTTTCACCATCCAGAATATGCAAGCAGGTGGAAGTATGTGTTTCTGAAAAGGATTGCCTTAGAGAGGGAGCTGAACAGAAGTGCTATTGAGTGTAAGGAAGTCATGGATCTCATCAAGGCTGCTGGCCTGATGAAAATATTGGTCAAGTTTTCCAACTGCTATGAGATTCTTGTCAAAGAATTCATAGTAAATTTGTCTGGTGGATGTGCTGATGGAAAGTCAGCTAATTTTAAGAGTGTTTATGTGAGAGGAAGGAAGGTAAATTTCTCTCCTACTGTGATAAACAAATACCTAGGGAGGCCTGATGATGCTCAGCCTGAGCTTGAAGTTACTGACAACCAGGTTTGTCAAACCATCACTGCCAAGCAAGTCAAGCACTGGCCCTTAAAAGGGAAGCTAACTGCAAGCAAGCTGAGTGTGAAGTTTGCCATACTGCACAAAATTGGTGCAGCTAACTGGGTTCCCACCAACCACAAATCCACCATCTCCACTGATTTGGGAAGATTTATCTATGTTGTTGGAACCAGAACAAACTTTGATTATGGCAACTACATCTTTGATCATACAATGAAACATGCTGAGAGTTGTGCTATTAAAGTCCCTATTGCTTTTCCCTCTCTCCTGTGTGGTATAATCATTGATCAGTATCCTGATATTCTGGTTGAAAAGGACTATGTATGCAAAAGAGCCCCTACACTTGGTTTTCACTATAAGCTGTTTCAGGGAACACATGTCCCTGACATTGTTATGACATCTGCCGAGACATCAAATGTCAAAGCTCATTCCAAGAAAGCTGATGTTATAGTTGTTCTAAAAGAAACCTGCAGAGAGCTTGATGCAAGAAAAAGGACTCTTGAAGAGTTGATTACTAGTCTGGAACAGGAGGAGAATGAAGAACAGCATGATGGTTCTGTAAGAAGCTCACCAGAAGATGCTGCTGAAACTAGTGCTTCCTCAGGGGATGACAGTACCTGAAGGTCTGTGTTTGCTGAGTTATAAAGATTGATGCTGGAACTTGCTGCTGCTATTTGATACCTTCTCTCTATTTCTGTGTATTTTGGATTTCCTTTTGATGACTGTATCACTTAAAGTACTAGATCCTTTAGCCTCTTTATGGCTAAAAAGGGGGAGAAGTAATTGTGGTAATTTTGGTAGAATTGGATATTGGTAGTTAGATTAGCTGTTATTAAAAATTCTGCTGCATTTTGATCTCTGATAGTTTCATCTGCATCTGATTGTTTCATCTGCATTTGGTTTCTACATGTTATAGGTTCTACTGCATGTTGCTTCTGCATTCTAATCTCTGATTGTTTAGGGGTTTTAGCCAAAAATTTGCCAAAGGGGGAGTTTGTAAGTGTTTGCTTGTTGGCATTAATTTTTGGTAAAACTAGATTTGCGAATGTCATGACTGATGTCATAACATTCTGGGATAAAGACAAATTCTGCAGAAGGAATGCTCTACAGGAACAACTCAGTATGAGTGAATATCATGATGATTAAGATATGATCATATGTACTGAATTCTACCAAAATCAGTGAGCAGGATAATTGATGTCATAACCAATGTTAAGACATCCTGTACTGATCAAGTTGTTGTGCAGATTTATTGTTCCGAAGAATTTTCCGGAATCTGGTGTGCTATTCTGAGTTGAAGTATATTGACTAGATCAGATGCTCACGTGGATATTAGGTTAACCTTGCTTAACCCTAATCTGTTATGATGAAAGCCCAAGACCAAGTCTTTAGATTAACTTTGGTTAACCCTAGCTATTTTTATGGAAGCCCAAAATGAAGAATAGACTGCATATATATTTCTCACGAATCCTAATGGTGTGCAGCGCTTTTTAGATAAGATCAACAAGACATTTTGTAGTTGTGATAGTTTTAGTAATTACTGTGAGCCAAGCAATTATCACTTGATAAGTGACTTGGAGTAGGATTTGGTTGTAAGGGTTGTTTATCACTCAAAGCTTTGAAGCACGAGTGTTGTGTCTCTTGATTAAAGCTTTGAAGCAAAATCAAGCGTGTGTATTGAAGAATGTCTTTATAATCTTATTAATCAGTAGATTAGTATCACTGCTGTGATTGAGGGGGAGTGAGTAGGAACTCAGGTTTAAGTAGGACTTAGATTGAAGTTGCATTGGGTAGGTCTTAAGTGAAGGAGATAAACTGGTTGGTTCATTCCTAAAATAATACCTCTTATAGTGAATTTCCTCCCTGGCTTGGTAGCCCTAAGATGTAGGTGTTATTATACACTGAACTGGGTTAACAATTGATTGTGTTCTTTACTGTCTTTTAAATTACTATTTGGCTTGTGTGCAATTTGTCAGATACGGTGGCATAACATTCATTGTGACATTAAGTATCTGTTGCCAGAATTTCAAATTGACACATATGACTTAAACATGTTGATATTGGTCAAAAAATTTGAAGTTTGACTGTAGGTTGACCATAATTGACTTTTTACCCAATACAACTGATTTTCAGTCATTTGAGCAATTAACTGAGCAAATTTGTGATTCAAGACTTGAAACTTGACATGAGTAATATTTGATGCTTATAATAATCTATGAAAATAATTTGAGGTACTAGAAGTCCAGTTATCCTTGTAAAAATCAAAACCCTAATTTGAGGCATTAGTGTTTAGGAGATGGTTTGAACTAGTCAACAGTTGTGAAAACTTGAGCTATTAGGGATCTTGTACGAAATTTCTTGAGAAAAGAGAAGAAAATTTTTGGGGTAAAACACTTACCATGCCCCAAGCATGTATAAACCTTTGAAGATAACCTTGAGGATCATTTTCATAATCGAACACAATACACTAGATAAGCGCGTCATGTGGACCATCTCTTCGAGCATAACCAAATTGACGTAGAGCCAGAGAAGGGTTGTAAGTAATACCTCCCCTAATGCCAAGGAGTGGAACATTAGGTAACTCCCCACAACAGTCAATGATAGTGATATCCTCATGAGATTGGGAATACCACTAGATGCTTGTATGAGAAAGTGACATTGTTCTTTGTGACCATCTCAAACCTTGTTCATTCTTCAATATCGAGCGGGGAAGGTTCAAAATAAACCACTTAGATATCAGAGGTATACAACACATGGGAGTTCCTCTCCTATTCATAGTACGAGTGTGAAGAGAATGCAGAATGTCTCCGAGCAAGGTAGGCATAGGATTACTAGCCAGAAATATTTTGATGGCGTTCACTTCTATGAGTTGGTCCGGATTAGGGAATAGTTCCAATCCATAGATTAACAAAGCCAAGATCTCCTCGAAAGCCTGAAAACTCATAGCATCCAGAAATAGTTAAGCCTTCTCTTTTAGAAATTTAGCCAGAAAACCTATGACTCTACTTCTCGTTTCCCAGTTAGTTACAATGTCGGACCGCTTGAAATGTAAGGTTGTAGCAATATCTTCTGGCTTCAGAGCTTCCTTTAAACTAGTGAAGGATATCCGATCAAGAACAGGTACTCCTAGTAGTTGAGAGAACTCCTCCATTTGGGTACTAACTGATAATCTGGAAAAGTGAAGCAGTGATATGCAGGGTCAAAGAACTGGAATAGAACACTTATCATGTCTACGTTAAAACTTGGGGTAACCAGACTGAGTAGTCGACCTTTCCTTTTGGTGAATGGAGAAATTTCGAGAATCCTTGAGACTAACTCCTTAAGCTAAGGATGCACCCTTACAAAGTTTATCTAGATAGTGTTTCGGCGAGCGGAGGCCATAATCTACAACAAAGAACAAAGATAAATCCCTTGGTCCTTAAAATGGTTAGTAAAAAATGATACGGCATGATGTCAGGATGTTATGATGTCATGTTCGAACAATTAATCATACACAAACAAATCACACAAGGCCTTAGGTTTAAGCTTGAATGGAGTTTGTAGGAAAGTACCCTCTTGAAGTTTTAGTTAGCTCAACCTGTCCTAAAAGAAGTAACTGAGTTTTAGGAGCCTCAATGTCATTGATCTTTCTCCCAGACATTTTTTTAGCACCAACATCTGATTTGCAACCGAAATATCCTAAGAGTTCAATCTCAATGAGTGTAGCATCGAGTATCAACCAACTTCAGTCTGCACCAAAGCCAGATATCTCACTACTTTCTAATGGCTAAGTTGTGTCAACTATGGTTCTACGGTCAGTTAGTGCTTTATGAAACCATGCGGACGCCCAACATTCTCCTTGACTTAACTCAAGGGACACCGACACCTACCAACGTGTCACACTAACGTAGCCATTGCTTCAATTGTATCGGTATACGCCATACAATTTTCACGATCTATTGCTACTTACCTAAAATGCCCCCAGATCCGGGAATATGATCTTTACAAAAATAACCCTAGCAAAACCCTGAAATATAAATCAGACAAATCAAGAAAGTAAACCATTTAAAATGTGATCTAACTCTTAAGGTAACTCCACTTTCAGTCTCCCCAACAGAGTCGCCAATTTTGTAATACGGTGGGAGAGATATTAAAATCTAAAAAACTTCTAAGCGTTAGAAAAATATTTTTGGTGTTTTGTTTAGAAAAATATGTTATAGTGTAAAATAATAATAAACCCTAATTCTAATTAATTTATAAAAATTAATAAAATAAAATCAAAGTGTGATTAAATTAAATCAATTTTTATTTATCAGAAAATTAAATTAATTAATAAAAAAACCTAAATCTAATTTTTTAATGATTTTGTGATTTTTTCTGATTTAAATAAAATAGATTAAAAAAAGAATAATTAATTAAAACACAAAAAAGAAATGAAATGGGACTGCTAAAAGCAAGTAAATTGGGGGGGGGGGGTGCAGAATCAGAAAACGTCTAAACCCAATATCTTAGGCCCAGGTGTTGGAGGGAGGCCTTCAAACTCCTATGCATCTCTCCAATGAGGCCTATCCCGGGTGCTCAAATCTGAAGTGCTGGATTTAGATCTGTTGATATATGTTGGTCTGGAGTTGGGGATGTATGATGAGCGCGAGAACCTATTTATTACCGAATCTGCAAGAGGAAAATATTGAAAAATAATCTGTCAGGGCAGGGATCGAACCCATGCCCTAGCACACACACGCTTACCGCTGGGGTGGCCCTTACATCCAGTGTATAAACCAAACAAAAATAATAAAAACACAAATTGAAGTATATGGTTGGAGAAGCGTCGGAGCCCTCGCTCCGGTCGTCTTCTCCGGAAAGCTGCAAACACGAAAATTGCACAAATCAAGATATTAATGATATAAGATAACGTTTCCCCCCTAATTCGACCTTCCTGAGTTTGAATATGGAGTTTGTTTTGACTAAAAACGCTTGTAGCATGAGATGCAAAGAGATTGCATTTGACTGCCCTAGCTATGGCATATTTCGATCCTAACGTAGAATATTTGATTTAACCACCCATACCTGATCTATAGGTTCACATAAACTCAATCAAACGTTAGTATGCCATGAAATGTGATTGAAATCAGAGATTCAAAACTTAAAACCTTACCAAATCAGTGTTGTCAAGTAGGATGTTCTGGGCACAGTGGAACGTGCTAATTGGCTTGAGGAGACTCCTGGGAATATCAGGAGTGATGTTTGTTCACTGGTTTGGGCTAAGAACTTCTGGAAACTAGGATTCCATACATGGCTTCTTTTTTTTAAATTCGTGAACAAAACTTAGGCTCAGAGGTAGCAGTTGCGTGTGTGTCCTTGAGATCTGAAGCTTGTGTATATATGAGGGATCACATTAGGTTAACATTTGTGGCATAAATCAAATGGCATTATGGAGTTTCAATTTTGCTTCAAAACTTTATAAAAGAAGAGATTTCTTTCCCTTCTTGTCTTTGCACGGTTTTGGTAATTGTCCATGGGCTTTTTGAGCTTCACATTTGGTCAAATACAAAGACTTGCACGCCTAGTTCATAGTTTTGTATTTATTTTGAATTAATTTTGATTATAAATAAATAAAATAAAAGACTAAAACAATGCATGGATGCACTTAGGGGTCTTTAAACATGTTATGAATACGTTTGAATTCCAAAACTTAGGCCCAATAGCCCAAAATCACAAATTTGCTCAAAAATTACCAAACTTGTGCAACTTACAACTTGCTTAATTTTCATCTTTTGAAGGTGACCTTGGACATTTTAGAAAGCACAATATGTACTCCACAATTTCTCTTTTGACCATTTTTGCATTTGGAGACTTTATCTTGATGTAAGTTGCCTTGACAAAAAGTGTCTTTTTGTTGACTTTTGAAAATGACCTGTAATGTATTAGCTCATATCTTTCAAATGAAGCACTTTTTGGACTTGAGCATAAATAAAAATTTGTACAGAACTGAATTTACTTCAAAATGGGCTTTGGTTAGGGAAAATTTGATGAAGCATTTGAAAGTTATGCTTGGTCAAAGTTTTATTGACTTATCCTAAGGAAACCCTAGTTTGACAACTTTTGACCTTTGATGATTTGAGGGATTTCCTTGAGGAATCATGATCAACCCTTTATAAAATGATGAATATTACTTAAAAATGTTGATTTTGACCAAAAATCTTGAAGTTTGACTGTAAGTTGACCATGGTTGACTTTTTACCCAATACAGTTGTCTTTCAATCATCTGAGACATTGACTGAGCAAGCTTGTGATGTAGGACTTGAAACTTGACATAAACATTGTTGAAAACCTATGGAGAACCATGGAAACCACTTGAGACCTTTCCAATCCAAACTTCCTTGAGAAACTCAAAACCCTAGTTATAGACCATTTGCTTAGGAGGAGGTTTGACTGGTCAACCCTTGAGTATCCTTGAATACTTGAGACCCTTAGAAGAATGTTTTGGAAGAAAATGGGAGGTAAAATTTTGGGTTACAACACTTAGAGGTTGTTAGTCACTTGAGGGTAGCTTGTGCATTGTAATAATCAGTTGGATTATTGGATTAAGTCCTCGATTGAGAGAGGAGAAATCACATTGGCGGGTGGACTAGACTAGCTTGATAGTTTTCAAGTGAACTAGTATAAATATACCTTGTTCTTTACTTCCTGTTCTTAATTATTTTTATTATTAAGAGAGAAGGAAAAGGTGTTTTAATTAAAGTTGAATATAATTAAAAGAAAAGTTTTCATTTAAAACCCAATTCAAACCCCTTTTCTTGTGTTTTTCACACCTTCAGTAGGTCGTAGCAACCTTGTGTTTCACACCATACTTTACAATCAAATTTTCAAAGATTTTATTGCGAAAATGGGTCCCTCTATTACTAATGATTACTCTAGGGGTGCCATGTCTAGACAAAATATTTTTCAGCAAAAATTTGGTGGCCACCCTAGCATCATTAATTAGGGTTGCTACTGCCTCTATCCATTTAGAAACATAGTCCACAACTATCAATATGTACAAGTTGCCAAAAGATTGAGGAAATGGCCCATGGAGTCAATTCCCCATACATAAAAAATTTCAATTTTTAAGATATTGGTAAGAGGCATTTCTTGGCTCATGGATATATTCCCTATTCTTTGGCATCTATAAAATTTCCTAACAAGTTCATGAGCATCTTTTAAAAGAGAGGGCCAGAAATAACCCAATTGTAGAACTTTGGCAATAGTTCTAGTTCCTCCATAAGGAGCTTCATGACAGGCAGACAAGATTTGTTGTGCCTCTGGTTGACCCACACATCTTCTTAACAATTGATCATCGCATTTTTTTGTAGAGGAAAGGTTCATCCCAAAATTAAATTTTGGCTATGTGGAAGAACCTTTTCCTATGTTGAGAATTGAACTCAGGTGGAACAAATCAGTTTACCAGTAGTTTATAATGTCAGCATACCAAGGAGTAACGTATGTAGTTATCAGTAATAACTTCTTGTAAGGAAAATTATCTTGAACTTCTCCACCACTTTTGTCGTGGACTTCCTCTGGTAGTCTTGAGAAATGGTTAGCAACCAAATTCTCAACTCCCTTTTTGTCTCTAATCTCCAGGTCAAACTCTTGTAGCAAAAGTACCCACCTTATGAGCCGTGGCTTGGTATCCTTTTTAGAAAATAGGTGCTTGATGGCCAGTGTATACTATGACATTTGTTCCTATCAAATAGGATCTAAATTTGTTAAAAGCAAAGATAACAACTAGCAACTCTTTTTCTATTGCGGTGTAGTTGATTTGTTCTTCAATTAGAGTACTATTAGCATAGTAAATGGTGTAGAACACCTTGTTGTTTATTTGACCAAGAACAACCCCAATGGAAAAGTCACTAGAATTACACATTAATTAAAATGGTTGTGTCCAGTCAGGGGGCTTCAGAATTGGTGTAGAAACCAAAGATTTCTTCAATAAGTTGAAGGTATTTAAACACTCTTGACTGAAGACATAAGGCACGTCATGTTGCAGTAATTGACAAAGTGGATTTGTGATATTTGAAAAAGCCTTTATAAATCTTATGTAAAAACAAACTCCCCCAGAAAACTTGTAATTCCTTTGATGTTCACTGAGGGGGCAACTTTTCAACGACTTCTATCTTGGCCTCATCCACTTTTAAGCCCCTTTTTGAGATTTTGTGTCCAAGAACAATCCCTTATTTCACCATGAAATGACACTTCTCCCAATTCAACACTAGATTGTTCTCTTCACACCTTATTAATATCTGATCCAGGTTGTCCAATAAATTCTTGAATAACTCCCCAAAAACAAAGAAATCATCCATGAAGACTTTCCATGGAATCGTCAATAATATTAGAAAATATAGCCATCATGCATCTTTAGAAAGTGGCTGGAGCATTGCATAGTCCAAAGGGAATCCTTATAAAAACAGAGGTACCATAAGGACAAGTGAAGGTGGTCTTCTCTTGATCTTTAGGTGCAATGGATATTTGGTTGTAGCCCGAATACCCATCTAAGAAGCAATAATGCTTCTTTCCATCCAATCTATCCAAAATTTTATCAATAAAGGGTAAGGGGAAGTGGTCCTTCTTGGTGGCCTTGTTCAACTTCCTATAATCCATGAAAATTCTCCAACCAGTAACAATTATTATTGGGATTAACTCATCTCTGGCATTGCTGACTACAATCATGCCTCCCTTTTTAGGCACACACTGAATTGGACTCACCACACACTATCATAAATGGGATAGATAATCCCAACATCTAACAACTTGATAATTTCCTTATTGACCACTTCTTTCATGACGGGGTTTAGTCTTATTTGACTTTCAATTCTATTCTTGGTATTCTCCTCTAGAAAAATTCTATGCATGCAAACTGTAGGGCTAATTCCCTTAATGTCAGCAAATTTCCAAGCAATAGCTCTTTTGTGTTTCTTTAGGATTTCCAGGAATTGGCTCGTTTTCTCTCCAGCCAAATCTATAGCAACAATTACATGAAACTTCTACTCTACCTCTAGGTAAGCACATTGTAAATGAGCAGGTAGTTGCTTGAGTTCCAAATCAGGGGGACCTCCACTGAAGGTTTGTTGTGCTTTTGCACAGTAGTGGACAACTCCAGTACCTCCAATGGTTCTTCTTCTTTCACACATAGTTTTCTCAAGGGCCCAGACATGACTCCCTCATGTTGGGTTCCTTCTTTCTTCAACTTTCCTAGCTCTTGATTCAACACATTATTTGATTTGAGGAGATTCTAGTGAATCATTCCTTTCTAACTAGAGATCATTGAACATCCAACTACATTCTCCTTAGGGTATTGTAAAGCATTAAGGACATTGAACATAACTTGTTGTCCAATCAATCTCATGGTGAGTTCTCCTCTTTCTACATCAACCAAAGCTCTTCCCATAGCAAGGAAAGGTCTTCCCAACAGAATGAGACTCTCTTCATCAGCACCATAGTCCATGATAATGAAGTCAGCAGGAAAGACAAGTTTTTCAACCCTTACCAACACATCTTTCATCTTCCCTTGAGGGAAGCAAATACTCTTATCCTCCAACTGTAGATTGATGGTTGTAGGCCTGAAAGCTTTTATCCCTAGCTTCTTAAAGATGGACAAGGGCATAAGATTTATGCTTGCCCCTAAGTCACAAAGAGATCTACCATAGAAGGTGTCTCCAATGGTACAGGGGATGGTAAAACTTCCAAGATCTTTAAAATTTAGAGGGATCTTTCCTTTGACTAACTGGCTACACTCTTGAGTGAGTGCAACGGTTGCAAATTTTCCCACTCTTTTCCTCTTAGTGAGAACATCCTTCACGAATTTAGAGTAATTTTTCATTTGTTGAATGGATTCAATCAATGCTATGTTGATGTGAAGCTGCTTCAGAATCTCCATGAACTTTCGAAACTGTTATTCATCTTTAGCTTTCTTAACCCTTTTGGGAAAAGGAGGACAAGGTTTTTCATGAACAAACCTTTGCTTTCTATCGATTTCAGTCATGACTGCAGGCTTCTTTCTTGAGTTGGAAGCCATGTTGTTAGCATGTAGCTCAACATTTTCTTCATTTTCTATATGAGGACGAGTCCTCATTGGATTCTTCTTTTTCTTCATGTTGACAAGAACTTTCCAACTAAGGGAATAAACCTAAAGCTATGGGGATTTGTTTGGCTAAAGAGGCATAGAGTAGTGGAAAAGAAACAAAATGCATCGATCAAGGAGAGGATATCGATAACATGAGCTAGTCGATGAAGGCATGTAGATCATTCGGCAGTCGTCGACAGAAACAAAGGTCAAAGAAGCTAAAGAGAACATGTGTACTGGCGAGAACAATTACCAATGGTGCGGAGCCAGTAAGAATGTGGGAATACTCAAACAATCCTTATGAAGCCCAAACATGGGCTGGTAACTGTCAACGGTTCATATTTAGGATGTCTATTTAAGCAAGTTTTTGTATTTGTGTTAGGGGTCACATTTCTTCACATTTAATAGCATTACACTCAAAGTACCCACATCTAAGAGAGAAACGAGTTTAAGCTTAACAATGTATGGATTCTTCCATATTTAAATTCTTAGAAATTTACAGTATTTAATTTATTTACATCACAATTGTCTTTATCTTTTGCCTTTTACCCCTTTTTTCAACCTAAAAACACTTTAAACGCAAGACTATGGGATTATTGTAGTCGATCCCGCAAGTAACCTTTAACAAGATACTAGAGATCATTTCATGGAGAAACAAATTGGAAAACCCGATGGGACACATTTGCTTTTAAGTCTTCTTGTTTCGTGCATGAAACTAAGAAATGGTAGAAGAATGGTAGATCCTAGAACTCTTGAAAGGGATCAGAATCTGGGAGGAATAGTAGTGCAGCGACGATTGTAGGATCTAGTACGGCATTCATATCTTTGATAGAGCCAAATATAGTTACCACAACACAACCACTAACTGCAATAATAACGATGGCCACAACCGCTGGGCCTTATACGCCAAGTTTCACAAGAGAAACACATGATAGTTGGTTCCAATTTCTAGGCAGTATGTTCCTAGTTTTTCCAGAAATATACACGAGTATAGATTTCCCACAACAATGATGATAGGATTGCATACTAACAGTTCAATATTTGGCGAAAATTCTACATTTTCACCATATCATCCTCTAGGGCTGTCAGAAAGCCAGTTGGGGCATTCGAGTGGTTTGGGTTTTGCCAATCAAATTATGCCTACTTTTACTCCAAGTACTGTCGCTGTCAGAAGCAACAGGTGGATGAAAGTATCCACGAGATGGTCAATATTCTCATTCAATAAATGAGTATAATATTAAGAACGTTAATTGAAAATTCAATGCAGAGTTATCAAATGTTAGCAGCTTAGTGACTCGAATGAGAGATTTTCTCGGTGCTCCCAGAGCGCTAGTTCAATAAGCTACACCCCGACCACATGAGGTACCAGTGCAGTATGAGGAAGTTTTTGACGAAAAGGTCAAACAAGATCCATTGACTCCTCCATGTGTCGATCCCATACTTAGGATAGTATAATAACCCCCAGTAGTAGTAGCAAACCGAAACCAGAATGACGACCAATTGGTCAAGCAGGTTCGACATGAAACAATGGTTGGGGAACAAAACCTAGAGGCCATTGTCGAACAAATAATAGTTAGGAATGAGTTAAATACTGGTTGTCAGAAAACCATCACGTGTCTCATTTTCCATATTTCGTTTTACGAACAGAGTTACCAAAGGGTTGGAAACTCCTAAAGTTTACTAAATTTGTAGGGGATATCGAAGAGTCCATTGTCAAACATGTTGCCAGACATCAAACTAAACTGGGCGATTTAGGAGCGAATGAGGATTTGAGGATGAAATATTTTCCCAATTCCCTCACGAAGAATGCGTTCACTTGGTTTACAATGTTTCCCCACAGTCGGTCCAAACATGGACCTAGTTAGAAAAGTTGTTCCATGAACTGTTCCATATGGGGCAGTCCAAGATAAGGCTAACAGAATTGTCCAGTGTCAAGGAAAAGAGAATTGAGTCGATAGACCAATACCTTAATAGGTTTAGACTTCTAAAAGTGTGGTGTTTTACACAAGTCCCTAAACACGAGTTTTTCAAAATGGATGCGAATGGATTAGAGTATTCCATTAGGAATAAATTTTTGGACACCCAATCTTTGAAAGATATGGCTCAATTGGCTATCACAAAAAAGGGAAATTTGCTTATGTGGCAACTGACGTATACTCTTCTGATGAAAATGAGTCAGGGGAGGAAAAAGAGGTTAACATGGCTGAACTCCAGCATGGACCCCCCTATGCATGTAAATTGTTGAAACCTTCAAATGGGAAGAACCTTGTCGAAACTGAAAAGAATGGAAAAGCCATTACTAAGACTTATACTTTTTACATAACCAAATGTGATGAAATATTTGATTTGTTAGTAGTTGATGGTCAAATTGTAGTCCATCAGGGCCTAAAGAATCCCCGACTTGAACAAAAGAAAAAGAGGGGATTCTATAAATTTCATAATTTTCTTGGTCAAGAAACTTCTCAATGTGTCCTTTTTAGGGATTTGGTGCAGAAGAATTGACAGATGGCTGGCTCCAGTTTGGAAAGAAACTAAAGATGCAAGTCGGCACTGATTCTTTGAAAGTTGATGAGGCTATATACTAAGAGCCTTTAGATTGCATGATGGTCAAATCTACAAAAGGCATCGACAAAGAGGTTATAATGATTGGTGACATAGAAGTTATGATGGTCAGAACCAATGAAAGTTACGAACTAAAGATGGAACAGGGATTACATGCAGTGTACCCTCAACCTGAAGAAAGCTTGGCTGATTTCCAAAGAGAAATGCATAGTAAAAGGGTCGAAGGAAAAATTATGCCCAAGATGCAACACCATGTTTGGTGAAGAAGTAGTTGAGAAGTATGGAGCTGTAAAAAAAGAGGATCTTAAACAAGAGAAGCCTCCAATCCCAATGTTAGTTTTCGACAATCAAGGAAATCCTCAACGTAACGAGGAGTACATAAAATTATTCTAACAATCTCGTCCAAAAACCTTTCGCCCTCCATCTGATATTCCACAAGAAAAGTGGGTGGAATCAGTGAGCCAAAAGGGGGGAAAGAGGCCAAAGTGGAAAGTGATTATGCATGAAGTTGAGGCCCAAGAGAGGAAAGTTGAGTCGAAGGGTTACCATGTTTCCCCCAACTATAAGGGAAAAAACCCAATGACAAGGACTCAATGGAGGCGTTATTAGAGGAACAAAAAGGCGGAAAGGGAAGCTTCGACATCTCAGGTGAGGCCAGTCGAGGACAACAACCATATCGAAGACATACTACTAGCGGAAGCCACGAAGCTAATAGAGTTCTCAATTCCAAAGGTGTACTATCCTAAGTCGAAGCTGACTGAAAAGAATAAGCCATAGTAAATCAAAGAATGGCTATGAGGGTGGCTCCTTTAGGAAATACAGAATTGGTGGCAACACAAAATATGGAATATACTCTTGCGCTTGAGTATACTCCCACCTCTGAAGGAGAAAAGGAGGAAGGACTTGACTATGAGCCTTCATCATAGGATGACATGGTGGATGATGACTATGATTATGGTGAATACTTCATCATTAATTGTGGAATTGTGTCAATTCTGCTTGCTGAATACAACAGGGTGTCAGAGGTATTAAAAAATGAAGATGATCTTACCTCCAACAAAGCGGATGGTGAAAAACCTCTATGCTACTATGTGATGAATAATAGTGTGGTTGAAGAACAGAAGTTTGTATTTGAAAAGCCAAGCCAGGGATGCTATATCATCTCAAGCCTTTATTCATAAGGGTGAAGGTGGATGGCATGCCAGTGAACAAGGTATTTCTTTATGGTGGGGCAGTTGTAAATTTTATGCCACATACTTTGTTTAAGAGAATGAGGAAGTGTGGGTCGGAGATTCGACCTAACAACATGGTGTTATCAAACTATGAAGGAAAGACCAGTAGCATATTGGATATCATCCAAGTAGAATTGGCTGTTGGAACAACAATCAGATCAACATTATTTATGGTAATAAATTCCAAAGTAAACTTTAATTTATTACTTGGCCGTGAATGGATTCATGGAATAGGTGCAGTACAGTCGACTTTGCACCAAAGAATTTCCATTTGGAGAAAATACAGAGTAGTAGAGAACATAGAAGATGATCAGAGCTACTACAAAATCGATGATATGAAAGGTGGAAAGAAGTCTTTCAACCAACATTTGGCGAATGTAGCGCCTTGTGATGATGAAAGTCATTCTCCAAATGAAAACACAAATCATTTTCTATGTTTGGATCCTGACCATGGCCTTACATAGGATTCTGAAGAGGAATAAATACCTAGGGAGTCGATTCCACCTACGGGTTGGTCGATGGCCGAAGGGGATGACCAGTGAAGAAAAAGTTTGATCCAGAATTTGGCCTATGGTTGCACACGTCATAAGCATTCGGTTTTGGGAGCCGAAATATGGTTGTCGAAGCAAAAATACTAGGAGTTTTAAAAACTACTTACCATTGGGTGTAAGAACTGGGTGTAGTTTTATAAGATATACCTAGGTGTGTAATTCTTATGTATTAAGCCTAATGGATGTATTTTTTGAACTAGTTAATGATTCATATTGGTGTTTTCGCCAACAATTAATGTTTCATAGCCAATTAACAATGTTTCATTCGAAGTAATCAATCCCAAAACTGGTGGGGGCAGATCATAATTGAGACCTTGATTAGTGAGATTAAAATTTTTTGATTGAAATTGAAACTTTTAGTTTTTCAAGTCCTTCTAAAAAGTTTTGCCATTAATCTTTGGCAGACATGGAATCATCGAAATTGGCAAAAGCATCATGGGAAAATTAGTTGGTCATACAGCCAAAAATGAAAAACTCTAAACAATTAACCACAACTTGTCCCAAAAAAGAGTTACATACTCAAGATTAAAGAAATATCAACAAAATATAAGGCGCAAATTAAGTAGGAAAGCGAGACTTAAAGTCTTCGAAGCGGGCCCTTTCGAAAACAATGTTGTTATCGAGGCGGGTTTTCTTCATCATCAGCTCACGAATCTTGTCTTTAATCTTCAAAGCTTTTTCGCCATGTTCGATGCCTTTATAAACCTCTGTGTTAATCTCATTTTTGCTTTAAAGCGTTTCGACCAAATCTAGTGAGGCCTTCTGGCTTTCATCACTAGACATTTTCTTCTAGAGATCAGATATTTGAGTCTTGTAGGAAGCAATCGGCTGATACAATGTGGAGCATTGGTCGACACGAGCCTAACTTTCAGATTTGAGAGCACTCAACTTATCTTCACAAGCCTTACTGAAATTCCACTCGCTTTCATATTGACATTGTTATCTTGGAGTTGGTTGTTGAGTTGTTTACTCAAGGAAAGATCAGCAATAGACTGGTGAAAGAATGCCTCGAAGTCGATGAGATATTGAACCTAAGTCTGAGGAATAATATATTTAGAAATATCGTCAAATAGTATGAAAACGTCATCCACCAAATCACTCTCATTGACAGTGACTGAGAGGAAATCGCCATAGAGCAGGTACGCTTTTAACTGTTGCAACTTAAGAGTCACATCAGGATCGACACCAGCAGTAGAAGAAGTTGTTGATACAGGAACAACTGGCTCTCGTTAAAGCTTTTGGAGCCTCCATAGAGTTTCAGCTAGATGCTTCTGCTTCATCGCTAGGATTTCCGCCGGGCTCAGAGAAATGTTAGAGTTTATGTCCTGCAAGAAGTGAGGTTCAATATTGGTAGAAGCATGATGTACCAAGTTATCACCGACAGGAGCTTGCTGGGTGGGATTTTCTTGAGGACAAGCATTAACAGCAAAAAAATTCTGATTGGCTTCAATGTTTTCCTCACTGATGTGTACGGTCGAGTGATGAGGATGAGTTGAATGAGATGCTATGTCGATTGAGGGATCGTTTCCAGTGTCCAGAATGCCCAAATCTCAATTTGAAGTTGTGTCAATGGATGGAGTAGTTCCAACCACTTCTTCATGAACTTGTGTATGAAAATAGTATAGGAGTTAAAGAAAAGTAGAGTTGTGGAAAAGAAGTGGTATAAAGAAAATAAACACCTTTTCATTGGGTTGTTTGTTGTGTTATGTTTGAAGTTCGGAGTTGGTTATGGAGGAGGCGAAGTTTCTTCTTGATCATGAACAGGAGAAGGAAGAACCTTAGCACCAACATTGGTAACATCCGAGGTTTTGGTTTTTAAGATGATTATTTTGTCTCCCTTGGAACCTTTAGGCTTGGATGGGGTCGAGGCTTTGTAGGAGGAAAAGATGCGAGAACCATCACTATGGTCAGAAGTGTCCAGAGCAGCAGAAGTTAGGGGTTTCTTTTCAAGAACCTGGTAGAACAAATAAATTCCAGTTATTGACTTCCATCGACATGAAAGAAAGTGTAAAAAAGGCATTACATACTGGGGTAGTCGAAACCTTATCCTTCTTTGAGGGCGTGACGACAATAGTCTTGGCAGTCGAAATTCACTTTTGCCCCTAAAAAACGATGGAATAAGACCACAAAAAGCCTACAAAGATAATCAAGTTCAAATATAGAAAGGAAGGAAAAGTACCTTAGAGGGTTGAACAGAAGGCAGGGCCTTTGTTTCCTGAGCCTCAAAGGCCTCTATTAATGTTTGCAAGAAGACAGTGGCGGAAAAATACCGCTTTTGGAATTAAGACTACCAATGGTTGAATTATTTGGTATGAAAGAAAGAGGGTTTAAACGGGAACACAAGGAGTTCAAGAGGTGGGGATTTTCTCACATAGAAGAGACATTCTGTGTATTCCTCTACACCCAATTTTTTCCCAAACCAAACAATATCTTGGGTATGGGAAACTAGAGACGATGGCAGCATTTGGATAAAACCAAACTGTCGAGCAACTAGGTTGGGTTGATACGTCACAAAAACATAGCCTCTAGAACCAGTATTAATGCGAGAGGACAAAAAGTGGGGGTCAGAAATGCTCTCCATACATAGTTTGATTTGGCAGCTGCTTTGGGGATGACACCATGAAAAGGATCCTTAAACCAAGAAGGGCCAATGTTCCTCTTTACAAAGGGAGCCATAACTTCAACAAAGGTAGTAGTTTCTAAGAACAAATTAATATATTTCATAAAAGTCTACTTGGTCAAAGCTTCCTGAACAGTAAGCATGGATAACCTTAACCCTTCCATGCATCTGGTCGACAAAGAAAGTTCAACAACCTCTGATAAGGGAGAGGCTAGGCGATGCTCAAAAGTAGCATTCAACCAATGTTTGAGGGGCCATAATGGTTCATAGAGAGCTGGTCCTTTGGGATTTTCAGAGAGACTTTTGAGTCCAAAAGAAGCATCACCAAGAGTATGGTAGAGATAGGCAAACAAGAGCTTACCTAAAGAAGTCTGTCGACCCTCGTGAAGTTGAATGGCCAGAGGGATGAATCCTTTCCCCACTTGTAGAGACCCAGGGAAAAATAAATAGTAGGAAAGCCAAAGAGTGAGGAAAGAAATGTGTTCCTCATGAGAAATATCTTTGCTGGTTGTATCATGATGATTCTTAAGATAATGTGTGAGGCCATCTTTGTCGAAGTGAAATTCATGCTCCGTTGATAAAGTGGGATAAAAAACTTTGCCCAAAGGAGACAAGCCAGTGATGGCTTCTGTGATATGGTGGGAGAAGTCACTTGAAGGTTTGCGTTTGTGTTCGAAAATGTTGTGGTTAGCAAGAGTCGCCACCAACTTTTCTTTTATCCAAAAGGAAAGGTAAAAAAGCACAGGAAAGACCTTTAAGATTATTTCTTGAGTTCGGGGGGTATATTATGAAAAGGGAAGGTATTAGCACCCTTTTCATCCATGGTTTTCCATGGGCTCTTAGTTACTTGCTATATCACTTGCTTTTGTTTGAAAAATGTGCTTTGTGTGGTTTTTGAAAGTATTTTATAAAGGTGCCATCGTTTAGGAAAACTTTATAATAGTTTTCGTTCGTAAGACCGTATACAAAGTGTTGAGCTTTTGAAAATATTTCAATTTTTGGAAAGATGTTTGGAAAGTGTATGTGATTGTTTTGAAAATAGCAAGGATATTTGTTTTGAAATTGAGCAAGTAACTAAAAGTAATCTACCTACTCAAAAGGTCTTAGATGTGTTTTTCCTCCTCCTTTAGATGTTGCTACCTTACCATTGTTTTGGTTAGGAGCTCCATCATTGGATGTGAAGGGACAGGCATGGGTCATCGTATGACCATGATAGCAATGTTGTGAGATGACTTATCACTTTTCCTTTAGGGACTAAAATGATTTTGAAAGGCAACTTTGATAGCGTCATCGAGGGACTATGATCTTGTATTTTTGATTTGTTTATGCTAAGACATCCCACATGCATAACATGGCCATTTTTGTAAGGCAAAAAGTGAGATTACCCTAAGGGTGCATGTGTGCAAGTGTGTTTGATTGCATGCATTTATCTTTGATTTTTGGTGGTCTACTTGTTGGTTTTATCTTTCCATACACGCCTAATTACTAGCATTTACATTTGAAAGCGATAAATTGCAGAAATGTAAAGTCCTACGCTATTACAATATTTAGGGGATGGGGGTACAAATTTATGAATGGGGGTTACAAGTAAAAATAAGTCCTAAGTTACTATTACAAACATATTGAAATAATGTACAAGAAATGTAAAATGGACTTGTTTAGAAAATCTTTTTGTCTTAAGGAAATAAAATAAAGGAAAATATTTTTATGTTTTTTTATATTAATATTAAAAAAGATGAAAAAGAAAATAAATGCAAGATAGAAACAACGTGTTGCTGTAAGCAGAACAACTAGGATCAGAAAATTTGAAGCTAAAAGCGCTGTGACTCAGCAGGAGACGTCAGTGGGCACCAGAAGTTCTGAGTTGGTAAACTCTGAGGTCCTGCAAGAAATGTTATAGGGAAAACACAGAAGTTTTGGGTGGTATTCAAACAGTGGGCCACAAGATAGAAGTTTTGTAGTACACTAAAATAGTGAGCAAACGTCAGCAGTTCAGTGCGTTATCAGCATGTAAAAATCAGAAACTCTGAGTGTTTGAAAACAACGAGTGGAAATATCAGAAGTTCAGTGTATTTGACATGTGAGGAGAACTCAGAAGTTCTGTGTTGTGCTAACAGTATGTAAGCATCAGAATTCCAGTGTGTGTTAACAGTGAGTGAAAAACAGAAGTTCTGTGTTACGTTTCAGCTCTTAATCAGTACATCAGCAATTTATTCAGTTCAGCAAATCAGAATGATCACAGCACAACAAATCACAGAAGTTCCAATCCTAAGTCTGAGCCTACCATTATTCGAGAAGTTCTGATCCGTAGTTTTTTCTATTCATACAATGATATGTACAACATTAATACTTTGATATTTACATGTTAATGATGTTTAGAATGAAAAGCAAGTAAAGTCAGAAAGACTTACCTGGGGCGTGCTTGGAGCTTTGAGTGGCTGCCTTTGGATGTTCTGAGTCAGCAAGAGAAATGGAAGAGGAAATGCCAAGTTCTTTGATTCAAAGGGGAGAACAAGGGTTTGTTTTTGTGTATGAGAAATCTGGATTTTTATGAAGGTTTCACAACTTCCTTTTCTCTCTTGATAGTTCTCTCTTTCCAAAAGCCATCCTCTAGCCTTCAGCCTCTCGTCCAAAAAAGCCCCCTTGAACGTATGATGGAGCCAAGTATTTATAGATGAATTTGTTGTGATTTTGGGGGGGAAAATAAATAGGATTTGAACCTGTTTTGGCATCTTATTCCTTTGCTTTTTCATCACAGTTTTTGTATACTAGTTTGGTGTAATCATGGGATGCAGGCGTAGGTTGAACCAACTGTTGGTCATAGGTCTGCAGCAAGTTGTATAAACAAGGTTTTGGGATTTGGTCATGTTCTGACCAAAGCGTTAAATATAGCCTTCATGTGCTGAAGCGCTGCCTTGTTTTTGAAGCAAGCATGGTGGTTGTCAGTAGGAATTAAGGAAAAGCAAAAAGCAAAGCATGGGCTTAGTAGAAAAGTTGCTATCCCAAGAGAGTAGAGGTACACGTGGTGAGAATCCTTTGGATAAAGACTCAGAAGGTGGTTGTGAGCATTAAATGAGCATTAAATGATGATGAGACTTATCACAACCAGAAATCCTGCCATGTGAAACTCTGTATCATTGCTTAGTTCTGGATCAGATGTTCTGCTTTAGCGTAGCATCCCATCTTCTGATCCTCTTATCTTCTGGCTCCAGCATGTTTTGAAGGAGCCTTCAGGCTTTGTATCACGTTTTATAACCTTCTTTGCATTACCCTGGCAAACTTTGACCGAACTTGCGTAGATGCTGAAGAGCTATGCTCTGACTGAAGGTCATATTCTGAACCAAGTTTGCAACTTCTGACTACACTTGCCTGGAGGCTGGCTCAGAAGTTCTGAAATGTCATTTTTCTTAAATACTTAGAAAAATCCCAAGTATTTAGAAATTTGGCTTTTCCATAGTAAATTTGACTTTTGAGTTTCTTGATGAAACAAACTTCATATTCCAACATGTTTTGATGAAATATGATTCTTCAGATTTGATGTTGATCCAAAAGTCAAAGTTTGACTTTTCTTGTGTGCAAATGACCATTTTTCCCTTGTGAATGGTTTGCTTGGAAAATTTATAGTTCAAGGCTTGGAAACTGAATGGAAGCAAAATCTGAGGGTCCAGGGTGATTCTTTGAGAAAAGAGAGGGAAACGTTTAGGGTACAACAACTGCCCTTGTTCAAACTTCTTGAACCTGCAGAATTAGATTGGCGGATCCTCCATTCGTGATTTAAAGGTGAAAGATGTTTGAACACTAAAGTGCCCATAAAATTATCACTCGAAGATGTGTTAGTTGATTATGTAGGGAATGGGCTTAAAGATGCCATTTGGAGAGATGATGAATAGTTGTTAGAGATGGGCTTAAAGATTCCATCCAGAGGTGATTTCTAGACTGTATCTATAAGCTGGAACTGGATGATTGCCAGCATGGCATCCGTGTCTGGAGCGTATTTGAACTGTATTAGAAAGTTGGGTTGTTTGATGATGAGTCCGTGTAAAACTTCATCTGAAATTTCCTGAGAAGGAACCTGTGTAGGGTTGCTTCATGATGAGTCCGTGTAAAATACCATATTGGAAAGGAGGAACCTGTGTAGGGTTGCCTAATGATGAGTTTGTGTAAAACTGCATATAGAAGTGAGAAGTAACCTGTGTATGGTTGCTTCATGATGGGTCCGTGTAAAACTTCATCTGAAATTTCCTGAGAAGGAACCTGTATAGGGTTGCTTCATGATGAGTCCGTGTAAAACTGCATCTTGGAAAGGAGGAACCTGTGTAGGGTTTCCCGGCGACGAGTCTGTGTAAAACTGCATCTAGAAGTGATAAGTAACATGTGTATGGTTTCTTCATGATGGGTCCGTGTAAAACTTCATCTGAAATTTCCTGAGAAGGAACTTGTGTAGGGTTGCTTCATGATGAGTCCGTGTAAAACTGCATCTTGGAAAGGAGGAACCTGTGTAGGGTTTCCTGACGATGAGTCTGTGTAAAACTGCATCTAGAAGTGAGATGTAACCTGTGTAGGCTTGCTTCACGATGAGTCTGTGTAAAACTTCATCTGAAATTTCCTGAGAATGAACTTGTGTAGGGTTGCTTCATGATGAGTCCGTGTAAAACTTCATCTTGGAAATGAGGAACCTGTGTAGGGTTTCCTGATGATGAGTCTATGTAAATATGCACTAGAAGTGAGAAGTAACCTGTGTAGGGTTTCTTCATGATGAGTCAGTGTAAAACTCCATCTGAAATTTCCTGAGAAGGAACCTGTGTAGGGTTGCTGCATGATGAGTTCGTGTAAAAATTCATCTGGAAAGGAAGAAGAACATGTGTAGGGTTGCTTCATGATGAGTCCGTGTAAAACTGCATCTTGGAATTTCCTGAGAAGGAACCTGTGTAAGGTTGCTTCATGATGAGTCCGTGTAAAACATAATTTGGAAAGGAGGAAGAACCTATGTATGGTTGTTTCATGATGAGTCTGTGTAAAACTGCATCTTGGAATTTCCTGAGAAGGAACCTGTGTATGGTTGCTTCATGATGAGTCCATGTAAAACTTCATCTGGAAAGGAGGAAGATCCTGTGTAGGGTTGTTTCATGATGAGTCCTTGTAAAACTGCATCTTGGAATTTCCTAAGAAGGAACTTGTGTGGGGTTGCTTCATGATGACTCCGTGTAAAACTTCATCTGGAAAGGAGGAAGAACCTGTGTAGGGTTGCTTCATGATGAGTCCGTGTAAAACTGCATCTTGGAATTTCCTGAGAAGGAACCTGTGTAGGGTTGCTTCATGATGAGTCCGTGTAAAACTTCATCTTGAAAGGAGAAGGAACCTGTGTAGGGTTGCTTTATGATGAGTCCATGTAAAACTGCATCTTAGAAAGGGAAGGAACCGGTGTAGGGTTTCCCGATGATGAGTCCGTGTAAAACTTCATCTGAAATTTCCTGAGAAGGAACCTATGTAGGGTTACTTCATGATGATCAAGTAGATAGTTGTCCTGTCTGGTTTCAGGTGTTAATCTACAATCAGTCGTCCACATATAGTTTTCCTGGTTTGTTACAGGTATTAATCTGGAACTTTGAAAAGGTTGACGGTAGCCATCTATTGATTGACCTTTTCCTGGAAAGGTAAAACGTTAGCTGTATGCAATGCCATGATGTATGAAATGCATGATGTCATGATGTTCTCAAAAATAAATGAGATTGTGTTGTATGCACTTATCTTGTATGTAAATAGGATGTATGAAATGTGAAATGTTTATGAATGTATTTTTGTCTAGGAAAAAAAATCCTTGACAAATGTCGGGGAGTTTATTAAATCCTGGACTGCTGTTGAAGAGTATGTGTGCCTTCAAACTTTTCTTAGAATATTTCCATTGGGGATTCCTGTTTTGTTGTTTGAGGAAAGCCCCACTGGGGTATATTGAAAAGTCGGTGGGGAGAATGTTTATTCCTGCTTGGGAAAAGTGTTCAAGAGTCTAGGTTGTTCCTTACTCTAATGGGGATTCAAAGTTGAACTGATATCTGGTCGGGTCCAGGTTTCATAGTAACTTGATGGGGATTGTAGAGTTGACTACTGGGGAAAAGGAGTTGTGTGTTAGAACAAAGTTTGATTCTACAACCCTTGATTAGAGTTTTGATGATAACAAAATACAAAGAATAAATAAATTCAAAGATATAGATATAGAACAAATATGCTTCTTAAAATTATGTTTTATATATACAGAAGTTTTGATGGAATCAGCATCAGAAGATCAGTAATATGTCAGCATTAGAAGATCAGTAACATATGCTATACGCTGAAGCTACCAGATCATACGCTGAAGCTTGATGACCAGAATCTGCGCATAAACATATACACTCTGACTCTGATCAAAGATCTTTACCAAGTCAACAATCTGAAGCGTTATCATAAGTTAAAGCAAAGAACACTCTGAAGCGTTACCATAAGCAAAGAAGACTCTGAAGCGTTATTAAGTATTCAAGACAGAATTAATTGCTAACGACTTTATTCAGACAAGATCTTCTTCAAAAGGAAAGTGTGTTATTATCAATAAAAGTGCTTTATGGACAATGTATCTTTGCCTTGGCTATATAAACTAGTCTGCTTGAGAAAAGACGCACGCATGCACTCACATAATTTGCTAAGCCTTCAAAAACCACGCTTACTCAAACGCTTTAGCAAATTCAGTTTATTCCAAGCTTAAATTGTGTAATTATCACAGTTGTGATATATTGTTTTATTAGAAAACGTTAACACATCATTATTCAAATTATTTGTAAAAGATTTCCTTGAGATGAACCGGTTTGTGGTTATATTCAAGAAGGCTTTAACAGTTGTTAAAGTAGCTGTTGTAATCCTTTGAATATAGTGGATTAAGACCTCGTTGGAGAGAGGCGAAATCACCTTGACGGGTGGACTGGAGTAGTTTGAGATCAAACGAACCAGGATAAAAATACTGTGTTGTCTAAGCATTTGTTTTAAGTTTTACAATTCAACCCCCCTTCTTGTGTTTTTCACATCTTCAATTGGCATCAGAGCTCCTGGTTCTGAGCTTATAACACTTAGATGTGTCAGTACAAGATCCAGCATTAGAAAAACACAATGGTAGGACCAAATCAAAACATCAGTAATGACAACAATGAAGAAAGAGACAGATTCAGTGGAAAACCTCCAGTCTTTGATGGAGAGAACTTTGACTACTGGAAAGACAGAATTGAGAGTTTCTTTCTGGCCCATGATGCTGATCTGTGGGACATGGTGACTGATGGATACATGCACCCAGTGGATGGAAGTGGTCAGGAGATTGACAGGAAAACGATGTCTGATCAGCAAAAGCGTGAGTTCAAAAATTATCACAAGGCCAAAACAATTCTTCTCAGCGCCATCTCTTATTTAGAATATGAGAAGATATCAAACAGAGACACTGCAAACAATATGTTTGACTCTCTGAGAATGACGCATGAAGGAAACATTCAAGTCAAAGAAACCAAAGCCCTTGCACTCATTCAGAAGTATGAGGCATTCAAGATGGAAGAGAGTGAATCAATAGAAACTATGTTTTGAAGATTTCAAATTCTTGTTGCTGGTCTAAAAGTTCTTGACAAAGGGTATTCTACTGCTGATCACGTTAAGAAGATCATCAGAAGCTTGCCAAAACAATGGAGGCCAATGGTCACAGCGCTTAAGCTAGCCAAGGATCTCAACAAAATCTCTCTAGAGGAACTTGTCATCTCCCTCAGAAGTCACGAGATAGAGCTAGAAGCAGATGAACCTCAAAAGCAAGGTAAGCCATTAGCTTTAAAATCTAACAGAAAATCTGACTCCAAAGTTTTGCAGGTTGTGGAAGAAACCTCTGATGGGTCCTCATCAGAAGAACATGAACTATCTCTCCTCTCCAGAAGGGTGAACCAATTATGGAAGCAGAGGTAAAGGAAGTTCAGGAATCCCAAAAGATCAGAAAATCAGAATGAATCTTTCTCCAGATACAGAAGGTCAGAATCCTCCTCTGGACACAGAAGATCTGAAGGTTCTTTAGGAAATAGAAAGCCAAACAACAAAGACATCATCTTCTATGAATGTAACGAGAAATGGAACTACAAAAGTGATTACCCAAAGCTTCATAAGGAAAAGCCCAAAAAGAAGTTTGGCAAGGAAAAGAAGAAAAGTCTCATGGCTACATGGGATGATTCTGACACATCTGAAGCTGACTCAGAATCAGATGATGAAAGAGAAAACATAGTTCTCATGGCAAACATAACAGAAGACAGTGAAGCTTCTGAGTCAGAATCTGAATCAGATACAGAAGAGGTATTCCCTGACTTTACTATAAACTTTACTAAGGCTGAACTAGATGAAAGCCTTAATGAAATTCTGGAAAGATATCAGCAGATCAGAGTCAAATTCATAAACCTGAAAAGGAATCTTGCTTCTGACTCTGATAAGACTGAGAGTCTCAAATTGGAGAATTCTGAGTTAAAAGATAAAATTTCAAAATTAGAAAACCAATTGCAAAACTCTCAGAAGGAAACAATTCCTGAAACTCCCAGCAATGCTGATGAGATCATCAAGAAGTATGATCACAGCTTTCAGAAGTTTCTAGATAAAAACATAGACATAAGCAAAATGGCTTCAATGATCTATGGAGTTAGCAGAAATGGCAGAAAAGGGATAGGATATCAAGGTAAGGTACCTACACCAAAAATTGCCATGGATTTAGTTATAAAACGTACTCCACTTGATTCACACTTTATATATGGGCACACACATGACATAAAATATAAAAGTAGTGATTACTCTGTCAAACCAAAATTCAACCAGAGTTTTGGTAAAACTAACAAATCAGGACCCAAGAAAATGTGGGTACCTAAGGATAAAATAATACATGTGGCAGATATCTTTAGCAGCAAAGCAAAAACACCAATCATGGTACCTGGACTCTGGCTGCTCGTGACACATGACGGGAAGAAGGCATATGTTCCAAAGCCTGGAACATAAGCCTGGAGGCCACGTAGGCTTTAGAGGCAATCAGAGAGGAAAGATCATTGGCTCTAGAACAGTAGGTAATGGAAATCTTCCCTCTATAAGTAATGTTTTACTAGTTGATGGATTAATGCATAATCTGTTATCCATAAGTCAATTAAGTGATAACGATTATGATATAATCTTCAATCAAAATTCATGCAAAGTTGTTAGTCAGAAAGATGGGACTATCTTATTTAATGGAAAGAGGAAAAACAACATTTATAAAATAAAACTTTCTGAACTAAAAAGTCAGAATGTAAAATGTCTATTGTCTGTTAACAACGAGAAATGGATCTGGCACAGAAGATTGGGACATGTTAGTATGAGAAGAATATCTCAGATTAACAAACTCAATCTGGTCAGAGGACTTCCTAACCTGAAGTTCAATTCAGATGCTCTGTGTGAAGCATGTCAGAAAGGAAAGTTTGCAAAACCAGCTTTCAAATCCAAAAACGTTGTTTCCACCTCCAAGCCATTAGAACTTCTGCACATTGACTTATTTGGACCAGTTAAAACTGCTTCAGTCAGTGGCAAGAAGTATGGGTTAGTAATCGTAGATGACTATAGCAGATGGACATGGGTAAAGTTCTTAAGGCACAAGGACGAGTCACACTCTGTGTTTGTTACCTTCTGCAACCAAGTTAGGAATGAAAAGGATCTTATAATCGTCAAAGTTAGAAGTGATCATGGTGGAGAATTTGAAAACAAAGATTTTGAGTTATTCCTTAATGACAAAGGCATTCTGCATGATTTCTCTTGTCCTAGAACTCCCCAGCAAAATGGAGTTGTAGAACGAAAGAATAGAACATTGCAAGAAATGGCCAGAACCATGATCAACGAGACTAACGTTGCTAAGATCTTCTGGGCAGATGCAATAAACACACCGTGTTACATTCATAATAGAATCTCCATAAGACCTATTCTGGAAAAGACTCCACGTCAATTGTGGAAGAACAGAAAGCCCAACATTTCCTACTTTCACCCATTTGGATGTACATGTTTTATTCTGAATACAAAAAATTATTTGAACAAGTTTGACTCTAAAGCACAAAAGTGTATTATGTTAGGATACTCTAAACGCTCAAGAGGGTACAAAGTATACAATACAGAAACACAGATTGTGGAGGAGTCAATCAGTGTTCGTTTTGATGATAAGCTTGACTCTCAAAAGTCAAAGCAGAATGAATTCCTTGCAGGTATGGAAGTTGAACTCACAGGTACTGAAGACAAATCATCAGAAGCTCTCAACAGAGACACTCCCTCAACATCAGAAAGAGTAACTGCAAGCAATCCAGCACCTTCTGTTGATCAACTCCAAAAAATACCATCCAGAAGCAGCATGGATCACCCAGAAGAAATAATCTTAGGAAGAAAGGAAGATCCAATCAGAACAAGATCTAGCTTCAGAAACTTTGAAGAATCCCTCATGGGACTGGTTTCTCTAATTGAACCAACAACAATTGATGAAGCACTTCTGGACAATGACTGGATTCTAGCAATGCAAGAGGAGCTAAATCAATTCACAAGAAATGACGTATGGGATCTAGTTCCCAAACCAAAAGGATTCAACGTCATTGGTACAAAATGTGTGTTTAGAAACAAACTGAACGAACAAGGTGAAGTCATCAGAAACAAAGCACGACTGGTAGCACAAGTTTATAGTCAGCAAGAGGTAATAGACTATACAGAAACCTTTGCTCCAGTCTCCAGGTTAGAATCTATCAGACTCTTAATTTCATTTGTTGTTAATAAAGGCATCACTCTGTATCAGATGGATGTTAAGAGTGCATTCTTAAATGGCTATATAGAAGAAGAGGTATATGTGCACCAACCCCCTGGTTTTGAAAGTTCCAAAAATCCAGAATATATTTTCAAACTAAAGAAGTCACTCTATGGTCTGAAACAAGCTCCCAGAGCTTGGTATGAAAGACTAAGTAACTTCCTGTTAGAAAAGGAATTCACCAGAGGGAAAGTGGACACAACCTTGTTCTTTAAGACAGTTAAGAATGAAATTTTAGTATGTCAGATTTATGTTGATGACATCATTTTTGGATCCACTAAACCCTCTCTGGGAAGAAAGTTTGCTAAATGTATGCAGGCAGAATTTGAGATGAGCCTAATGGGGGAACTAAAATTCTTTCTGGGCATTCAGATTAATCAAACCCCGAAAGGAACTTACATTCATCTGAGCAAATATGTCAGAGAACTTCTGAAGAAATTTGATCTCTCAGAATGTAAGCCATCAAAGATTCCAATGCATCCCACGTGCATTCTGGAAAGAGAAGAGGTAAGTAAAAAGGTAGAACAAAAGGTCTATAGAGGTATGATTGGTTCTCTTCTCTATCTGAAGGCCTCAAGGCCTAACATTCTATTCAGTGTTTGCATTTGTGCTAGATTCCAATCAGAACCTAGAGAATCTCACTTAACAGCAGTTAAGTGAATTTTCAAGTATCTGAAAGGTACTACTAATCTGGGTTTGTTTTATAGAAAATCAAGTGATTATAGTTTGATAGGATACTGTGATGCTGATCTCGCTGGAGACAGAGTAGAACGTAAAAGCACTTCTGGAAGCTGCCAGTTTCTGGGATAAAATCTGATCTCATGGTCCAGCAAAAGACAATCCACAATAGCTCTATCAACAGCAGAAGCTGAATACATAGCAGCAGCTGGATGCAGCACACAAATGCTCTGGATGAAAAGTCAACTTGTTCCAGATATTTGAGAGTAACATCCCTATCCTCTGTGACAATACTTCTGCTATTTGTCTCAGTAAAAATCCTATTTTACATTCTAGGGCTAAGCATATAGAAATAAAACATCATTTTATTAGGGACTATATTCAGAAAGGGATTCTAAATTTAAAATTTATTAACACAGACCATCAATGGGCTGATATCTTTACAAAACCTCTTTCTGAAGATAGGTTCAACTTCATTATGAAACATCTCAGCATGAAGCTCTGCCCAGAATAAAACTGTTTTGATTCCATATCTTAACCTTCAGAACTTTGTTTATTTTTTCGTGAACTACTGATCAATCCTTCTTCAGATCTTTAGAAGCACATATTGTATCAGAACCTATCACAATCCAGGATATAAATATGCTGTTCACTCAAGCAAACAAGTGTCATCCAGTCATCAGTTACTTTCTGAGGCTGAACACGCGTTCAAGTTTCTGAAAGGTCAAAAGCGCTGATTGGTTGCATTGAGACACATGTCATGGGTAACCGTTCCAATATCTTTCTGAATCCCCCAAAATCAGCTATCATTAAATGCTCATAATCATTATATTTAATTTCTCTCTCTTGCCGTTTATGTTTTCAAAAATTTTTAGAAATCTATTTAAACTCATTTCTCACCATTTACAATCTTTTACTTTTCTCTACAAACTTATTGTTTTCAGTTTGCATCCTTTCTCAAAAACCCTTTCAATTTCTTCTCAAAACCTTCAGTGTGAACATGGCTTCCTCAAGTATACCCACTTCCAGTTCTTAGAAAACAGATTCCTCTGAACAATACGAAGAACCCTACAGAACTCTTCTCACACCCATCAAAAATCTAGAAGTTCTTTCAGAATTGATCGTAGATTTCAACAGTCTTCAAGAGAATGGGTTTAATCTCTCTGAAGAAGTTAAGGCTCAAGGCTGGGAAAGATATTTTGACCGTCTGGTGGGTCCAAAATTCCCAATTATGGTAAAGGAATTTTGGATTCATGCTTCATCTTCCAACCATCAAGTTACTTCATACATTATGGGGAAGAAGATAGTTATTACTGAGGACCTTATTGCAAGATTAATAGGCTACAGTGGTGGTGGTGTACGTTGCATTGACATGGCTGAAAGATGCGCTGATGTTGCCCTAATTGCTAGAGAAATCTTCACTCTGGGGCTTCCCTCCAGCAAGACAAGGGACTTAAAAGACCATCACATAATATGGGCCAAGATCATTCTGGGATTCATAAACCACAGGAAGCCTACCAGCTCTCCTGACTACATCAATATTGATCAGCAATTTCTGATCTACTTCATCTCCCATAAGATCAAGGTGAATTTGGCTCATCTGTTGTTTAACCATCTAAAGACCAGTGTTAAGGAAACCAGAGAAGAGGAGCGCACAAAAAGGGACTGGATACCCCTAGGAAGACTTATATCAAATATTCTAACAAAAAATAAGCTGATTGATCATCTTATAGAGGCTCGGGAAATCGCTCTTTGGAAGCTACTGTTGGCAAACAGCTGAATGCAAAGAATCTGAAGAAAATGAAGTTGATTGAGAACATCAAGAAGGAACCCAGCGTCACTCCTTTTGCAGCAATCTCCAGCAGAAGAGTCCCTCTGGATAACTTTCCTCTATTCTCAGAGATTGATTCTAAACCTAATATAATAGTCAGATACCTGGATGCTTGCAAGGCAGATGGTACAACACCAAATTTGAACATTCAGGATCTGCAGCAGAAGGCTCCAGAAGTTGTGCTGAAGAAAACCAAGAAAAGGAAAGCTGTAGCAGAAGGATCATCCCAGCGGACTCCTAAAAAGAGAGGTAATCCTTCTTCTGTAACTGTTTTAAATTCAATTTATGTATCAACATCTATACCAATTCCCACTCAATCTGAAAACCCCACACAACAAACATTTGATGACTTTGACATTGATTTTGACCCCTCTGAATCCTTAACTCTTAGAAGATCTCGCTCCCAACCTCCAAATCCAAATACTGATGCAACCCAACAAGAACTTGCAAAAGTTCTATCTGATATAGATACCTTTGACCAACATACTTCTACTCCCATGCCAGAAAATCCAAACCCTGAAACCACCACAGAAGCACAACCAGAAATTCCCCTCTCACCACAACTAGAAATTCCCCTCTCTCCACTACCAGAAATCCCACTACCTCCATCTCCTCAACCATAAATTCATCCACCTTCTCCACAACCTGAACTATTTCAACCAGAAGTTCAAACTTCTAAGACTCAACCTTCTGAATCTTGTGAACCAGAACCTCATAACGATCAATCAAACCAAACTGTTGATTCTGATACCATTCCCATTCCTGGAATCACAGAACCTCTAGCCATTCGTATGCCCCTTGGTACCATTCTGAATATTCCCCAAATTCCATCTTCTCTAGAATCAACTCCACCAAACTCCCCAACCAGTCCAATAATAATTCCTGACTCTCCCACTCCCTCACCAAAGAACAATCCAGAAGACAAGATCAAGACTGTCATTGACTTAACAGTTTTTGAACGTCTTGCTGCCATAACCCATAAAATAGCTATCCCAAAACCAAAATAACCAGATGTTGGTACCAGCTTATTGATGTTTGAAACAGAAGTACAGAAGTGGATCACTTCTCTGAAGCAAACTAGTCTTGAGCTGGTTGATCCTGCTGCATCAGACTACCTTTGGACAAGGTTCAGAAGATGGGTATGTTCTGAAACTCATAAGTTGCAAGAATAGAGCTACGGACAAGCTCAACAGAACTTCAACAATCTGCTGAAAGAAATTGAAGATCCAGTTCTAAGCAAGCTGCTTAAGGAAGAAGTTCTCCCTCTGGACATTGCTCCCTGGTCTGAACATCGTTCAGCATCCAAAGTTCAACCAGAGTCAGAAGATCTCAATCTGACTGATACTCTAGAGCAAATGATTCATGCTGAAGCACTGGGTCACAAGGAGGATATTGCAGAATGCTCTGAGAAGCATCCAGTTTCTGAAGATCCCTAAGCTTCCTCCCTTGACAGGCAGACTCTAGAAGACCTGAAAAGATATGATATGTTGATGAATGAAAGAATGGATAAATAGGACGACAAAATTGAGGAAATCAAGAGCATGTTAACCCAGCAACAGGAAACCAACATCCAGATCAAGAGCTTGTTGGAAACCTTGTTCACTCGTCTACCTCCTCCCTCTTAGAATTTCCTTGTCTTTAAAACTTGTTTATCTGTACTTTTCTTACATTGTTCTGAACTTATCATTGCTTCTGGTTTTTAATATAAATGCATTTTGACTCTGATTATTTTCCTTTTTGATAACTGACAAAAAGGGGGAGAAAGAATGATATTTTTCAATAACGGATTACTGAGACATAAGTCTCAAACATTCTGAACTATTTAAATTTTTTCTCTTCTAAAAAGCTTGAACAAGTACAAAACTCTGAGGAAAGATACAGTAAGGTTCTGATGCTCAAAGACTCATGGAATTAAAGGGAAGTAATCAACTCAGGGGGAGTTTCTCTTCTTAATTCTATACTTTTTATTCTTTATTTTTAATTGAAAAATCTGGTTTTTGTCATCATCAAAAAGGGGGAGATTGTTAGAACAAAGTTTGATTCTACAACCCTTGATTAGAGTTTTGATGATAACAAAATACAAAGAATAAATAAATTCAAAGATATAGATATAGAACAAATATGCTTCTTAAAATTATGTTTTATATATACAGAAGTTCTGATGGAATCAGCATCAGAAGATCAGTAATATGTCAACATTAGAAGATCAGTAACATATGCTATACGCTGAAGCTACCAGATCATACGCTGAAGCTTGATGACCAGAATCTGCGCATAAACATATACACTCTGACTCTGATCAAAGATCTTTACCAAGTCTTCAACACTCTGAAGCGTTATCGTAGGTTAAAGCAAAGAACACTCTGAAGCGTTACCATAAGCAAAGAAGACTCTGAAGCGTTATTAAGTATTCAAGACAGAATTAATTGCTAACGGCTTTATTCAGACAAGATCTTCTTCAAAAGGAAAGTGCGTTATTATCAGTAAAAGTACTTTATGGACAACGTATCTTTGCCTTGGCTATATAAACAAGTCTGCTTGAGAAAAGACGCACGCATGCACTCACATAATTTTCTAAGCCTTCAAAAACCAAGCTTACTCAAACGCTTTAGCAAATTCAGTTTATTCCAAGCTTAAATTGTGTAATTATCACAGTTGTGATATATTGTTTTATTAGAAAACGTTAACACATCATTGTTCAAATTATTTGTAAAAGATTTCCTTGAGATAAACCGGTTTGTGGTTATACTCAAGAAGGCTTTAACAGTTGTTAAAGTAGCTGTTGTAATCCTTTGAATATAGTGGATTAAGACTTCATTGGAGAGAGGAGAAATCACCTTGACGGGTGGACTGGAGTAGTTTGAGATCAAACGAACCAGGATAAAAATACTGTGTTGTCTAAGCATTTGTTTTAAGTTTTACAATTCAACCCCCCTTCTTGTGTTTTTCACATCTTCAATTGGCATCAGAGCGCCTGGTTCTGAGCTTATAACACTTAACCGTGTCAGTACAAGATCCAGCGTCAGAAAAACTATATGGCAGGACCAAATCAAAACATCAGCAATGACAACAATGAAGAAAGAGACAAATTCAGTGGCAAACCTCCAGTCTTTGATGGAGAGAACTTTGACTACTGGAAAGACAGAATTGAGAGTTTCTTTCTGGCCCATGATGCTGATCTGTGGGACATGGTGACTGATGGATACACGCACCCAGTGGATGGAAGTGGTCAGAAGATTGACAGGAAAACGATGTATGATCAGCAAAAGCGTGAGTTCAGAAATAATCACAAGGCCAGAACAATTCTTCTCAGCGCCATCTCTTATTCAAAATATGAGAAGATATCAAACAGAGACACTGCAAAGAATATGTTTGACTCTCTGAGAATGACGCATGAAGGCAACATTCAAGTCAAAGAAACCAAAGCCCTTGCACTTATTCAGAAGTATGAGGCATTCAAGATGGAAGAGAGTGAATCAATAGAAACTATGTTTTCAAGATTTCAAATTCTTGTTGCTGGTCTAAAAGTTCTTGACAAAGGGTATTCTACTACTGATCACGTTAAGAAGATCATCAGAAGCTTGCTAAAACAATGGAGGCCAATGGTCACAGTGCTTAAGCTAGCCAAGGATCTCAATAAAATCTCTCTGGAGGAACTTGTCAGCTCCCTCAGAAGTCACGAGATAGAGCTAGAAGCAGATGAACCTCAAAAGCAAGGTAAGCCATTAGCTTTAAAATCTAACAGAAAATATGACTCCAAAGTTTTGCAGGCTGTGGAAGAAACCTCTGATGGGTCCTCATCAGAAGAAGATGAATTATCTCTCCTCTCCAGAAGGGTGAACCAATTGTTGAAGCAGAGGCAAAGGAAGTTCAAGAATCCCAGAAGATCAGAAAACCAGAATGAATCTTTCTTCAGATACAGAAGGTCGGAATCCTCCTCTGGACACAGAAGATCTGAAGGTTCTTCAGGAAACAGAAAGCCAAACAACAAAGACATCATCTACTATGAATGTAACGAGCAAGGGCACTACAAAAGTGATTACCCAAATCTTCAGAAGGAAAAGCCCAAAAAGAAGTTTGGCAAGGAAAAGAAGAAAAGTCTCATGGCTACATGGGATGATTCTGACACATCTGAAGCTGACTCAGAATCAGATGATGAAAGAGCAAACATAGTTCTCATGGCAAACATAACAGAAGACAGTGAAGCTTCTGAGTCAGAATCTGAATCAGATACAGAAGAGGTATTCCCTGACTTTACTATAAACTTTGTTGGGGAAAGTCCTCGAGAACTCTTGAGGTTGTCTCAACTGGGGAAAGGTTTTTAGAGATTAAACTTTTGCTGGGGAATCATCCTATGAGAAGGACTTTGGGGGAATTTGTCATTTCCCCTAGTAGCTTGTCGGGGATGTTTGACTATACGTAACCCCTTGTCAGGATTGACGTTCAATGCCCCAAGTGACGGAGATGGAGACTTGCCCCTGGTTACTCTGCAATTCTTGAGAGATTTTCTTGGAATCTTGACTGGACTGCCCCAGGTGTGCTGGATAGTGACATGTCATGTACCCTTGTTGATAGAATATTTGTCAATGGAAGTGTCATCCTTCTTGAATTGATTTTATTCACTGAGAGATATTTCGTTCATCCGATATTCGTTGTGTGAACTTCTCCGCTGTAAAAAAAATAGCCAAATGCAAACAGTGATATTCAAGAAATGCAAAGTTTATGTTTCTCTTGAAGTTTTGAAAAATGAATTTTTAGCAAGTAAAGAAGTTTGTAATTCAACTTTGGTTTTTGAGTAAAGCCTTACAGGAGTCAGGATACCTTTTGTAACAGTATGCTTTCGAACTAACCCATGCTTCAATTAGGACTTTTGAAGGGTTGTAACGTGGCTTGGTTCACGGTTTAAGAAGAAAAGGATAAAGGCTCAAATGTATTTGTACCCACCCGTTCTTCGTGACATTCTTCAGTCCTAAGCTCAGTTAATTGTGAGTTTGAACTCTAATTGAGTCTGGAATGACGTTTTGGTGATGGTTCAGACAAGTTAAGTTTGTTGGAAGGCAGTCACCTTTGCAAGATTTTTTTTCATGTTATTGAGGATTTGTAGTGACCTACTTTTGATTTGTTATCCCTGATTTTTGCCTGATTGTTCTTGTTTTGAGATTACAGTCAGCGGGATGCCCCAGTTTTCTTAAATCTCCTTTGTAGGTTTTGACTTAGTGGGCTTTTCTTTTTGAGAGATAATGACTGCCTATGTGATAGGGAACCATCACCATCTTTTGATTCTATAGGAATTTTTCTTGATGTCATTCGTTGTATTACGAGATGAGAGTTTGCGGCTAAACGCGCGTTTGAATTAACTGAGAGACTACCCTGCCCCCCGGTTTTGATTAAAGGTTTCAATTTTTATGAAAAAGAAAAACTTCTACTTCTTTGGCTCGAAGGGGTTGACTAGGGACTGTCTTCCTCATAACTCCAGTGTTTAGGATTTGAAAGAATGCTTCTACATCGTCAGCAAGGTCTGTCCAAAAGCATACTGTATGAGATTATGAAATTGTTTTCATCATCCTCCCTCTAAAGGCTTGTAACTTTTAGCAAGAGTTGAATATCGTAAAGAGAGTAAAAAGCATAGTTTAAACTTAATGAAAATGAGTGGATCAAATCAAGACAAAACATATGCAATGCATTAATGAAACAAAGTTTTACATTAATAGATAATTGCTTGAACAATAAAAGGAATTACAATTGAAAATTCAAAATGAACAAGACGCCCTCAATGATTCGGCATAGTAGCAGTTGTCACGTTTGGAGTCTCCGGAGGATAAAACTCGATCTCCTTTGCGTCAATCAAATTCTGAATTTTGTACTTCAATGCCCAACAATCGTTGGTGTCATGCCCGAGGATGTCAGAATGATAAGCACATGTTGCATTAGGATTGTAGTTAGGAGATGAAGTCTTGGGGTTTGGATGAGGTCCTATCAATGCAATCAGATTCATCCTCAACAAGTGTTGTAGAACTTGAGACAATGGCATATTGATGTTGGTGAACTGTCTTTTGGGCTCGTCTGGCATTCGTTGATTTCCCCTTTGCTGTTGTCGGTGCGACACAGAACCAGAGATCAAGACTGCCCCCACGTGTTGGTCATGACGATTTTTTTTACTAGTCACTGCATTGGACTCTTTCTTCTCATTGTATGGATTTTTCTGAGCATCAAGAGGTGTAGCTCCTTGGATCTTTCCACTTTTGATGCCAGCTTCGACCCTTTCTCCGGTCAGTATCAGCTCAGTGAACCCGGCTGAGGAGCTTTCGATTAGGTGTTTGAAGAAAGGCCCTGTCAAAGATCCCATGAAGATGTCAATCAGCTCCCTGTCAGTTAAAGGGGGTTGTACCCTACCAGCCAGATCTCTCCACTTTTGGGCATATCCTTTGAAGCTCTCGTTGGAACCCATGGTCATGTTCTGCAATTGCATACGAGTTGGTGCAAGATCAGCATTGTACTGACATTGCTTATAGAAAGCAGCAGCTAAATCCTCCCAAGTGTGGATGAGACAACTCTCCAATTGATAGAACCATTCAAGTTATGTCCCAACTAAGCTCTCTTGGAACAAATGGATCCAAAGCTTTGGATCAGTTGTGTATGGTTGAATCTTGCGAACATAAGACTTTAAGTGCATCTTAGGGCAAAAGACTCCATCGTATAGGGAAAAGGTAGGGACTTTGAACTTTGGCGGGATGACCACTCCAGAAACCAAACCCATGTCTCCTAAATCTAAACTAGGTAACTATTGAATCTCCATAGCACTGAGGCGATCCTCCATATGTTTGTACTTTTTATCAGTGGGAGGATATTGTTCCTCGGAGTAGTCAGCTTCAACTTCATCAATCTCCAAATTATGGTCTTCTTCAAGACTATCCCCCATGTTGGATGGAGTTGAAAGATCTAGAGCTCTCTTGACTGGTCCTCCAGGTCTTCTTACCAAGTTCAGGACGCCTATTGACTTCTTGGGACTTTTCTTCTTGTCTTTGAGAAGGAGAGTTTCCAGGTCCTCTTGCCCCTTAGCCATAGCTAGAAACATTTGTTGGAATTGATAATTTTGAGCTTGAAGATCTTTCACCATTTTTTCCATATCCATCTTATTGAAATAAATAGTAGGAAGATAAGGAGACCTGTATGGGAGAAACCTATTATGATATGATGCATGATATGTGGATGCATGTTTTCAAGGATCTCGCGGGGTAAATACAAGAAAATGTTAGAAGTTGAACTTTAATCAACATCTTTGATTGGAGAACTTTGTGTCGGTGGATGCCCTTCCACGAGAATTAAGCTCACCATGTCAAGTGGGTCATATCCCTTGACTCAAGCTTGTTGTACTTGATCTTTGACGACGTTTGGTCAGAGGAAAATAAATCCCCCTGCCCCTTGATATACGTTTGGTTCATCATAACCTGCATAAAAGCCCCTCGAGATCCTTGAAATGGTTATTGAAAATGCTATGGTATGATTGTTATGATGTTATGTACAAATATGTGAGGTAATCAAGTGTATATACAAATAATCATATTCACACAAAGCAGACAAGTCCTTAGGTTTAGGCTTGCATGGAGTTCGTAGGTAAGTACCCTCTTTAAGTTAGTTGGCTCAACCTGTCCTAGTTAATAGTAACCGGGTTCTAGGGGATCTCAATATCACTGATCTTTCCCCCAAGTTTCGTTCAATAAGCGATTTACTCGCAACCAAACAAAACTCAAGAGTCAAACCTCAATGAGTGTAGCATCGAGTATCAACCAACTTCAGACTGCACCAAAGCCGACTATCTCGCTACTTCCTAATTGCCAAGTTGGTCAAGTAAGGTTCTAAGGTCAGTTGATGCTTCACGACACCACGTGGCGGCCCCGTACTCTCCTTGACTGACTCAAGGGTTACCGATACCAACCAAAGAGTCACATCAACATAGCTACTGCTTCAACCGTGTCGGTGTACCCCGCACAGTTCCCTCACAGTTTATTGCTACTTACCTAAAAGGTATCCCCAAATCCGGGTGTAAGATTTAAAACAAACCCAAACAAGGAACCAAAATTTAAAGCAAACAAATCAAACAATGTAAGGAAGTAAATATGATTTATCCCTAAGGTAACCCCACTTTCAACTTCGAATCCCCAGCAGAGTCTCCAGTTCTGTGATACGGTGGGAGAACTAACTTGAAGGTTTGCGTTTGTGTTTGCAAATGTTGCATTTAGCAAGAGTCGCCATCGACTTTTCTTTTATCCAAAAGGAAAGGTGAAAAAGCACAGGAAAGACCTTTGAGATTATTTCTTGAGTTCGGGGGGTAGGTTATGAAAAGGGAAGGTATTAGCACCCTTTTCATCCATGGTTTTCCATGGGCTCTTAGTTACTTGCTAGATCACTTGCTTTTGTTTGAAAATGTGCTTTGTGTGGTTTTTGAAAGTATTTTGAAAAGGTGCCATCGTTTAGGCAAACTTTATAATAGTTCTCGTTCGTAAGAACGTATACAAAGTGTTGAGCTTTTGAAAATATTTCAATTTTTGGAAAGATGTTTGGAAAGTGTATGTGATTGTTTTGATAATAGCAAGGATATTTGTTTTTAAATTGAGCAAGTAACTAAAAGTAATCTACCTACTCAAAAGGTCTTAGATGTGTATTTCCTCCTCCATTAGATGTTGCTACCTTGCCATTGTTTTAGTTAGGAGCTCCATCATTGGATGTGAAGGGACAGGCATGGGTCATCGTATGACCATGATAGCAATGTTATGAGATGACTTATCACTTTTCCTTTAGGGACTAAGATCATTTTGAAAGGCAACTTTGATAGCGTCATCGAGGGACTATGATCTTGTATTTTTGATTTGTTTATGCTAAGACATCCCACATGCATAACATGGCAATTTTTGTAAGGCAACAAGTGAGATTACCCTAAGGGTGCATGTGTGCAAGTGTGTTTGATTGCATGCATTTGTCTTTGATTTTTGGTGGTCTACTTGTTGGTTTTATCTTGCCATACACGCATAATTACTAGCATTTACATTTGAAAGCGATAAATTGCAGAAATGTAAAGTCCTACGCTATTACAATATTTAGGGGATGGGGGTACAAATTTATGAATGGGGGTTGCAAGTAAAAATAAGTCCTAAGTTACTATTTCAACCATATTGAAATAATGTACAAGAAATGTAAAATGGACTTGTTTAGAAAATGTTTTTGTCTTAAGGAAATAAAATAAAGGAAAATATTTTTATGTTTTTTTTATATTAATAGTAAAAAAGATGAAAAGGAAAATAAATGCAAGATAGAAACAGTGTGTTGCTGTAAGCAGAACAACTAGGATCAGAAGTTCTGAAGCTAAAAGTGTTGTGACTCAGCAGGAGACGTCAGTGGGCACCAGAAGTTCTGAGTTGGTAAACTCTGAGGTCCTGCAAGAAATGTTCGAGGGAAAACACAGAAGTTCTGGGTGGTATTCAGACAATGGGCCACAAGTCAGAAGTTATGTATTACACTAAAACAGTGAGCAAACATCAGCAGTTCAGTGCGTTATCAGCATGTAAAAATCAGAAACTCTGAGTGTTTGAAAACAGCGAGTGGAAATATCAGAAGTTCAGTGTATTTGACATGTGAGGAGAACTCAGAAGTTCTGTGATGTGCTAACTGTATGTAAGCATCAGAAGTTCAGTGTGTGTTAATAGTGAGTGAAAACAGAAGTTCTGTGCTACGTTTCAGCTCTTAATAAGTACATCAGCAATTTATTCAGTTCAACAAATCAGAATGATCACAACACAACAAATCACAGAAGTTCCAATCCTAAGTCTGAGCCTAGCATTATTCTAGAAGTTCTGATCTGTAGTTTTTTATATTCATACAATGATATGTACAACATTAATACTTTGATATTTACATGTTAATGATGTTTAGAATGAAAAGCAAGTAAAGTCAGAAAGACTTACCTGGGGCGTGCTTGGAGCTTTGAGTGGCTGCATTTGGAGGTTCTGAGTCAGCAAGAGAAATGAAAGAGGAAATGCCAAGTTCTTTGATTCAAAGGGGAGAACAAGGTTTTGTTTTTGTGTATGAGAAATCTGGATTTTTATGAAGGTTTCACAACTTCCTTTTCTCTCTTGATAGTTCTCTCTTTCAAAAAGCCATCCTCTAGCCTTCAGCCTCTCGTCCAAAAAAGCCCCCCTGAACGTATGATGGATCCAAGTATTTATAAATGAATTTGTTGTGATTTTGGGGGGGGGGGGGGGGGAAACAAATAGGATTTGAACCTGTTTTGGCATCATATTCCTTTGCTTTTTCATCACAGTTTTTGTATGCTAGTTTGGTGTAATCATGGGATGCAGGCGTAGCTTGAACCAGTTGTTGGTCATAGGTCTACAACAAGTTGTATAAACAAGGTTTTGGGGTTTGGTCATGTTCTGACCAAAGGGTTGAATATAGCCTTCATATGCTGAAGCGTTGCCTTGTTTTTGAAGCAAGCATGGTGGTTGTCAGCAGGAATTAAGGAAAAGTAAAAAGCAAAGCATGGGCTTAGTAGCAAAGTTTATATCCCAAGACAGTAGAGGTACACGTGGTGAGAATCCTTTGGATAAAGACTCAGAAGGTGGTTGTGAGCATTAAAAGAGCATTAAATGATGATGAGACTTATCACAACCAGAAATCCTACCATGTGAAACTCTGTATCATTGCTTAGTTCTGGATCAGAAGTTCTGCTTCAGTGTAGCATCCCATCTTCTGATCCTCTTATCTTCTGGCTCCAGCATGTTCTGAAGGAGCCTTCAGGCTTTGTATCACATTTTATAACCTTCTTTGCATTACCCTAGCAAACTCTGACTGAACTTGCGTAGATGCTGAAGAGCCATGTTCTGACTGAAGGCCATATTCTGAACCAAGTTTGAAACTTCTGATTGCACTTTCCTGGAGGCTGGCTCAGAAGTTCTGAAATGTCATTTTTTCTTAAATACTTAGAAAAATCCCAAGTATTTAGAAATTTGGCTTTTCCATAGTAAATATGACTTTTGAATTTCTTGATGAAACAAACTTCATATTCCAACATGTTTTGATGAAATATGATTCTTGAGATTTGATGTTGATCCAAAAGTCAAAGTTTGACTTTTCTTGTGTGCAAATGACCATTTTGCCTTTGTGAATGGTTTGCTTGGAAAATTTATAGTTCAAGGCTTGGAAACTAGATGGAAGCAAAATCTGAGGGTCCAGGGTGATTATTTGAGAAAAGAGAGGGCAAATTTTAGAGTACAACAACTTCCACATCGAAAAGAGTAGGAGTTAGTGTCCCACAAGGAAATTGAAAAGTATTGGTCGAACATTCCCAAAAGAAGATCGACGTTGTGATCATGCAGGGGTTATTTTATGTGAATTTCTCGATAGCTGGATTGCAACTAAAATTCAAGATGTATCCCAAATAGATTGTTTTTTGGTTTGAACCCTGTCGAGCCAAGCCAAATAGGACGAATTTCCTGGAGTAGGGAAAGAACGGAACATCTTAGTGGAGGGATCCACAAACATGAGATCCGGCATAAAATCTTGAGAGAATCTGAGGTGTTTCACAGGAGTGTAGCAATGAAAGAATTTTGTAACCTTCTTAGGAGCATTATTTGAGGCTAGATACGGCCCATGGAAAGCGTGGAGTCTTCTAGAAATTGAAAAAGGAATTAGAATTTTCTTTTGCCAAGTTGTGATGGTGCTAACATCAATATATGTAGGTTGAGGAACGATATACAGAAGTGCAATATCTTTAAGAGCAAAGGCCACCGGGTTAGTACCAGTGGAAATAAAAGCGAAATCAGAAGCTGCCATTGTTGATATTCAGTAGAAAATGCGGGAAACAAAATATTTTTCTTTTTGGAAAAGGAGGAGAGATGAAAGCAAGAAGAAGAAAAGAGTGTAACCCAAAAAGGGGGTATTTAAAGAAAACTCACACCCGTCGATCATTGACAAATGACACTGATCCAACGACGGTGAAGCAGAGAAGTGGAAAAGTTGGTGGAGTTTGTTCAAAAGCCCACGCACTAAAACCTAGGAGTGATGATGAGAAACGATGGATGTGAAATGGGAAACTGTTGCACAGAAAGTAGTCATGATTATGCATGGTGTTATCCCAAAAAAGGCACGTAATCGAAAATAGGGAAGAGAAAACACCAGGTTTCTCCCATCAACAAAGCTCCGTCGAACATGGCATTTTGGGGGGAAATTTGTTGACAAGTAATTTTCGACTAAGGGAATAAACCTAAAGCTATGGGGATTTGTTTGGCTAGAGAGGCATAAAGTAGTGGAAAAACAAAAAAAAACGTCAAGCAGGGAGGGGGCGTCGATCAAATGAGCTAGTCGACGAAGGCATGTAGATTATTGGGAAGTCGTCGATAGAAACAAAGGTCTAACAAGCTAAAGAGAACATGCATAATGGCGGGAACAATTATCAATGGTGCGAAGCCAACAAGAACGTGGGGATACTCAAACAGTCCCCAAGAAGCCCAAACATGGGCTGGTAACCATCGACGGTTACATATTTTTATATTTGTGTTAGGGGTTGCATTTATTCACATTTAATAACAATTCACTCAAAGTACCCGCATCTAAGAGAGAAATGAGTTCAAGCTAAACAATGTATGAATGCTTCCACGTTTAAATTCTTATAAATTTACAGTCTTTGATTTATTTAAGTCACAATTGTCTTTATCTTTTTCCCTTTTACCCATTTTTTCAACCCAAAAACACTTTAAACACAACAGTCTGGGATTATTGTATTTGATCCCGCAAATAACCTTTAATAAGAGGCTAGCGAGTGTTTTGCGAAGAAACACTTCAACACTTTCTTGCTCAGGTGTGACTCCACTTGTCTCAGTGTTCCTAGGAGCGGACCCTTCACATTCTTTCCCACTCCTAAGCTTGATAATTTGACATGTTTCAACATTCTTCACTCTAGAAATTGTGGCTGGAGTTTCAGTAGAGCTTGGGAGTGTTCCCACATTCTTTGAACTCAAAGCAGTGGCAATTTTCCCTACTTAGTTTTCTATGTTTTTTATGCTCACTCCTTGCGCTTGAATATGATTTTTGGTCTCTTGAATGAAGAACTTCAAAACATTTTCCAACTGGTTGTTACCTTGATTTTCCACAACATAGTTAGGTGCAGCAAAACTAGGTGGTATTCGTGGTGCTTGAGTAACTTGAGGTTTAGGTTGATTTTGGTTGTTACTCCATGAAAAGTTGGAATGGTAGCGCCATCCTGGGTTGTATGCGTTGTTGTGGGGGTTGTTATTTTTGTTGTAATTATTGCCAACATAGTTGACTAAAACAATATTTACATGGCATTACTCAAACAAATAAGCTCCTCCATAATACACACAGGCAACTACAGATGCGCCAGTAACCACCTTCACTATCCCAAGCTTAGACACTTCTAGAGTCATCATATTCTTCATCATTTGGTGAATTTGAGCCACCTGAGCAGCAAAGGTTGTTGTCTTAGTGACTTCATGAACTCAAGAAGGTTTCTTTTAAGTAAAATTCATAGTGGCTCTTGTGACTGGCCATTGATAAGTGTTGGTCGTAATACTCTCAATAAATCTATAACCTTCTTCGTACGAATTAGACAAAAGATCTCCTCCACTTGAGGCATCAAGCATGTTCCTTGAAGAATGAATCAACCCATTGTAGAAAGTTTAAATTTGATTAGATATGGGTATGCCATGATGAGGGCATTGTCTAAGAAACTCTTTGAATCTTTCCCAAGCATCAAATAAAGATTCTTCATCTCCTTTCTTAAATGAAGTAATTTAATTTCTCATTTTTGCATTCTTAGAAGAAGTAAAGTACTTAGCTAAGAATTTCTCAAGTAGATCATTTCATTTGGAAATGGAATTTGGCTCCAAGTAATTTAGCCAACTCTTGGATCTATACCTTAGAGAGTAAGGGAAAAGCCTCAACCGAAAGGCATCATCAGTCATGCCAGGAATCTTGGAATTAGTAGCAACATCCAGAAATTGCCTCAAGTGAAAATGAGGGTCTTCATTTGGAGAGCCTAAGTATTGTCCAGTAGTTTGCAGCATCTAAAACATCATGGGCTTGAATTCGAACTGAGCTGCAATGATTTCTAGAAAGATGATACCAATATTCATATCATTTGGATTAAAAAATGCTTAGTCTCTGATGTTACGGGCCCTATCATTGGAAATACTGATAATGTCGTTATCATCCATGATAGGAATTGACTCCTCTTCTCCTTTTGGTTGCACTGGTGGTTCTGGTTCTCCTAAGTCTGTCAGATTAACAACAATAGGATCTCCTGGTATGTGTCCAGTAAGTTGACATCTTCTTAGTTCTATGAGTGCTCTTTCAGGTTTATGATATCCACTATAAACTAGACGTAATGATCTGTGCATACAATAACTAAAATACCTACCGTGACACCATATTACAGGGAATCGTTAAAGGCTCAAATTCTTAAAAACAAAAAAAAATAGTAGTGAATATAGAAAATCAGAAACTAATTCACTCACTGGCAACAACACTAAAAACTTGTTGTCCTTTTAAGTGTCACATACAAGTATACATGTTGTGATTGCAGTAAGTAATAAGTATAAGAGTATCGTACCCACATGGAGTGTTGTTACTTAGATTTGTTTTGTATAGAGACTATGCTTTTGATTTATGCATGAGCAGAGAGAAATAATGATTTGTGTTTATGAGTTTAAGTTCACTTAAAACAGATGTCAAAAGTAAGGTGAAAAGAAATGGAAATATATTAAGAGGGATTGAGTTGAGCTATGTTCCATTAATATGATTAGTGTATTCAAGTTTTTATGATGTGTGGTGTTGTGACTGATGAGGTCAGAGTGATCTTGTGGTGTATCTCTACAACAATAAAGCATACATAACAAGAGCAAGTGAACAAATCTCTAAGCATCACTTATAACCCTAATATGCGTCTATTAATATCATGAAATCCTTAATAGTTGTATCTTCTTATCTCTAAGTAAGATAAGCAAGTGAATATCTCTATCCTCCTCATTAAACTATTTTTATTAAGAAAATCACTTGTTGTTGGATCTCTCACAACAAGAAGTTGTCATCTACTCCTAAGTTGATCAATCAAAGAAGTAAACTTGTAACATATTAATATATAATAAAACTAATCTATTAACCACACACCATTTAACATGAAAACACTTTAATATTAACTACACATTGCTCTACTACAAAATATTTAGCTCATAGTCAACTGAGTACAAGCTACAAACATAGTTCTCAATAGGAACATCTCTTAAACTATAAATGAAGAAAAGATATAAAACTAAGAGATACTTGGAGAATGACTTGAGACGGAAGTCTTCAAGAGATACCTTCAGTCGCACCGCTACTCATCAGTTGGTACATGATTGGGTGAGGAAAGATACTCTTGAACACTCCATTATTCACACACTCAAACTCTTCGTGTTTTTCTCTTAGAACAATTGAAGTCCCTTTCATTTCTCATTACAGCTCTATTTATAGACCAAGGATTAGGGTTTGTGTTCAATTATATCATGGGCCTAATATGAGGAAATAACATCAAGCCCATACCAAAAAGTAAGGCCAACGCATAACCTCAACTGCTAAACCAACAAGGAACTTGGTACAAGGAGAACATGGTGGGAGACAAAGTGTATGGTGGGAGACTGCCACAACAGGTGCAGGCGGCACACTGTCCTTAGCGCAATGTACTATTGTACCCGTTTTTGTCCTTTAGTGTATACACCTATGTGCTTTGAATTTGAATTATTTCTTCCTCTTTTTCAACACAATAAAGTGTTCCCTCCGATTTATCTTCCTTCCACGCTATCATTATCAGCTAGCTACTTGCAACAATTATTTCCCTTTTCCTCTTTGTCCTTCTAACTTCTTCAGCTTTTGCTCCATGCAACAAACCACTACAGTCTTACCCCTGCTCGACTCTGCAAACCTCTTACTTACAAAAACAAACATTAATAATAAAAATGGAGAACCTATTATGCTCCAAGATAAACAAATAAAAACAACTAAAAGCAAGAAATTACAACTATTAAAATAATAAAAGACTAATTAATAGAACCTAAAGGCATGTATTAACTAACAAAATGTGGGTTAACATTAAGTCACCTTCGAGCGATAAACATATGTGTTCTCACACAATGGAGACTTATAGCTTGATTCTAGTTCGCGTTTAAGGGACCCGATCAAATCATTTTTTTAAATACTTTTGAATTGAATTATGTTAGTAAAAAAGGTTTTTTGATGGGTTAGCTTGTTTAACCTAAATCTAAAAGGACACAAGAATTGATTTTAAAGGAATGAAGGCATGCATTGATGATTTGGTTAGTGAAAAATGTTTTAGATTAATGAGTTCTTTCGACATAAAAATTACGGTTTAAATGATTTAAACCTGAACTAAGTCTAAATTAATCCCAAAATAAATAAAAAAGGACCTAATAAATAATAAAGGAAAACCTAATTAAATAATAACAAAATCCCCAATTGAAAATAAGAGCACTAGTAATTATAAACTAAAAAGAAAGATTTAAAATCATAATGAAATAAAAAGGTGGAACCACTACTACAAAATGCGCATATAACATTTGTCCAATTTTGTTTCAATGTCACATTTGAAGACTAACTCGTCCAAACGTGTTACTTTGTCTTCTTCCACTGTAAAATCTTGATCTGGAAATTTCTATGGTTGTGACAGTTGTATGGTTTTGTACCAATGCAAGAAAGATCAAAATAAAGGAAGACTTTTTTGGAGATGTCCATTTTGGAGGAGTGATAAAACATCTAATCTCTTCATATGGGATGAAGACATGAGAGAAAAATTGGGAAATGAAGATAAGAGTAATATGATGCCAGAGTTGGAAGTTGTGGGCTATTTGAAGGTTATGTATGAAGATTAAAAAAAAGAACAAGAATTTGAAGAACAAACTAAAGTCAGAGAGATTTTCTAGAAATTTAAAGATGTTATGTTTTCTTATCTCCTTTATGTTTAATATTTACTTTGTTATGAAATGTAATAGTTGAAGTAGGGTTTGAAATTTTAAAATGTTATGTTTTCTTATATCCTTAATGTTTAATATTTACTTTGTTACTAAATGTAATAGTTGAAGATGCAGTGAACTTGACAGGAATGCAACTAACACACGATTCCTTACGATTAAGTTCATCACAAATTGTTAAATTTTCAATTAAAATTATGTGTTTTATATATTTTGTAGTTTAAGCTGATAGTTTAAAGTTGATAGTTTAATTTGAATGTTTAAGTTGACAGTTTAATTAGACTTAGGTCAGGTTTAAATCATTTAAACCGTAATTTTTATGTCGAAAGAACTCATTAATCCAAAATATTTTTCACTAACCAAATCATCAATGCATGTTTTCAATCATTTAATGTTAATTCTTGTGTCCTTTTAGATTTAGGTTAAACAAGCTAACCCATCAAAAAATCTTTTTTACTAACATAATTCAATTCAAAAGTATTTAAAAAAATGATTTGATTTGGCCCCTTAAACGTGAACTAGAAACAAGCTATAAGTCTCCATTGTGTGAGAACACATATGTTTATCGCTCGAAGGTGACTTAACGTTAACCCATATTTTGTTAGTTAATACATGCCTTTAGGTTCTACTAATTAGTCTTTTATTATTTTAATAGTTGTAATTTCTTGCTTTTAATTGTTTTATTTGTTTAGCTTAGAGCATAATAGGTTCTCCATTTTTATTATTAATGTTTGTTTTTGTAAGTAAAAGGTTAGCAGAGTCGAGCTGGGGCAAGACTGAAGTGGTTTGTTGCATGGAGCACAAGCTGGAGAAGTTAGAAGGACAAAGAGGAAAAGGGAAATAATTGTTGCAAACAGATACCTGATAATGATAGCGTGGAAGGAAGATAAATTGGAGGGAACACTTTGTTGTGTTGAAAAAGAGGAAGAAATAATTCAAATTCAAAGCACAGAGGTGTATACACTAAAGGACAAAAAAGGGTACAATAGTACATTGCGCTAAGGACAGTGTTCCGCCTGTACCTGTTGTGGCAGTCTCCCACCATACACTTTGTCTCCCACCATGTTCTCCTTGTACCAAGTTTCTTGTTAGTTTAGTAGTTGAGGTTATGCATTGGCGTTACATTTTGGTATGGGATTGATGTGATTTCCTCATATTAGGCCCATGATATAATGCAAAACAAACCCTAATCCTTAGTCTATAAATAGAGCTGTAATGAGAAATGAAATGTACTTCAACTGTTCTAAGAGAAAAACACCAAGAGTTTGAGTGTGTGAATAGTGGAGTGTGCAAGAGTATCTTTCCTGACCCAATCATGTACCAACTGATGAGTAGCGGCAAGACTGAAGGTATCTCTTAAAGACTAGCCGTCTCAAGTAATTCTCCAAGTCTCTCTTAGTTTTATATATTTTCTTCATTTATTGTTTAAGAGATGTTCCTATTAAGAACCATGTTTGTAGCTTGTACTCAATTCACTATGAGCTAAATCTATTTTAGTTGAACATTGTGAAGTTAATATTAAAGTGTTTTCATATTAAATGGTGTGTCGTTAAGATATTCTTTTTATTATATATTAATATCTTAAAAGTTTACTTCTTTTCTTGATCAACTTTGGATTACATGACAACTTTTTGTTGTGAGAGATCCAACAACAAGTGATTTTCTTAATAAAAATAGTTGAATGAGTATGATAGAGATACTAACTTGTGTCACACAGTGTGGTACCTTCTCTTATAAGGTCATGCCTTTCGGTTTGAAGAATGTGGGTGCAACTTATCAACGGGCTACGATAGCTCTATTACATGATATGATTCATCACGAGATAGAAGTCTATGTTGATGACATGATTGCAAGATCACAAACTGAGGAAGAACACCTTAATCATTTTCACAAACTATTTGAAAGGTTGAAGAAATACAAGTTGAGGTTGAATCCCAACAAATGCACCTTCGAGGTGAGGTCTGGAAAACTCATAGGCTTTGTCGTCAGTGGAAAAGGTATTAAGGTTGATCCTGCAAAAGTCAAAGCCATACAAGAAATGTCAGCTCCTTGTACTGAGAAGGAGGTCAGAGGTTTCTTATGTCGACTCAACTACATTTCCCGATTCATCTCTCACTTAACTTCTACTTGTGAGCCAATCTTCAAACTGCTGAAGAAAGATCAAGTAGTCATATGGAACGATGACTGCTAAATAACTTTTGACAAAATCAAGGAGTACTTGTAAGAATCTCCAATCCCGATTCCTCTAGTTGAGGGAAGACCTTTGATTATGTACTTGACTATATTATAAAATTCAATGGGGTGTGTGTTGGGCCAACATGAAGAGTCTGGTCGAAATGAGCAAGCAATATACTACCTTAGAAAAAAATTTACCGACTCTGAAACAAGATATTCACTGCTCGAGAAAACTTGTTACGCTTTGGCATGGGCTGCTCACTGACTAAGACAGTATATGTTGACTCATACTACTTTTTTGATTTCTAAGATGGATCCCATCAAGTACATCTTCGAGAAGCCAACTCTCTCCAGACGAATAGCCAGATGGAAAATGATCTTGACTGAATATGACATCCAGTATACTACACAAAATGCAATCAAAGGAAGTGTGATAGCGGATCATTTGGTGCATCAAGCTGCTGATGATTACCAATCCATGAACTTTGAATTCCCAGATGAGAATATCATGCTGATAATTGACTGTGAAAAGCATGGACCGTATGAAGGACCTGGACAAGGATCCCGATGCACTATGGTTTTTGATGGAGCTTCCAATGCATTGGGTAACGAAATTGGTGTTGTGGTCATTTCTCCCGAAGGTTTCCATATACCTTTCACTCCCAGAATTTGCTTCGGTTGTACCAACAACATGGTTGCGTATGAAGCGTGCATCTTGGGTCTTAAGGCTTCCATTGACCTAAGAATCAAATTTTTAAGCGTATATTGAGATTAGGCCCTAGTAATTAGTCAAGTTAAGGGGGAGTGGGATACCAAACACATAAATTTGATCCATTATAAAGAGCTAGTGCTAACCCTGATCCCATACTTTAAAGAGGTCACCTTCGAACATATCCCGAGTGAAGAAAATCAATCGGTAGATGATTTAGAAACTATGTCATCTATGTTCAAAGTCAATTGGGACAACGAAGCTCCCAGAATTACTATTGAAAGATTTGATGAACGGGCGCACTGTTGTGTGATTGACACTGATGAGGAGAAGCCTTGGTTCCATGAGATGAAAAGGTACCTTGAAGCGCAAGAATACCCTGAGGGGGCGTCAATCAACGACAAGAAATTCCTGCGGAGGTTCTCAGTCAAGTTCTTCCTAAGCAATGGGATTCTGTACAAACATAACCATGATTCAACTTTTCTCCGTTGTATGGAAAAGAAGGAAGCAGAAAAGATCATGGAGGACATGCATGAAGGTATCTTCGGAACTCGTTCAAGTGGACACACTATGGCCAAGAAGATTATGAGGTCTGGTTACTATTGGTCGACTATGGAAACTGATTGTCACCACCACTCGAGGACTTACCATAAATGCCAAATTTATGCCGATAAGGTTCACATGCCTCCAATACCTTTAATTGTCATGATTGCTCCGTGGAAATTTATAATGTGGGGAATTTACATGATCGGGAAAATCAAGCCCACCCCATCTAACGGACATCGCTTCGTTCTCGTCGCCATTGAATACTTCACAAAATGGGTCGAAGCAACTTCATTTGCCTCAGTTACCAAGAATGTTGTATCCCGGTTCATCAAACATAACCTCATATGTCGGTACGGTATCCCTGAAAGGATTATCATTGGCAATGGTACCAACCTCAATAATGCCATGATCACTGAACTTTGTACTCAGTTCAAGATTAGGCATCACAAATCTTCTCCATACATGCCTAAGATGAATGGCACAGTGGAAGCTGCCAACAAAAATATAAAGAAGATTGTGCAAAAGATGGTGGTGACCTATAAAGACTGGCACGAGATGCTACCATTTGCTCTTCATGGCTATCGTACCTCGGTGAAAACATCAACTGGGGAAACCCCATTCTCTTTTGTATATGGCATGGAAGTTGTTCTACTTGTCGAAGTTTAGACTCCTTCCTTAAGAATTATAAAAGAATCAGACTTAGGTGAGGACGAATGGATTCAGACTAGGTTGGATCAGTTGAATTTAATTGATGAAAAGAGGCTGATTGCTATCTATCATGGTCAATTGTACCAGAAACGTATGATCAAGGCTTTAAACAAAAATATCAAGCCTCGAGTATATTAGACTAGCGGCTTGGTAATAAAGTGCATCATTTTACCACAAGGAGATCCCAGGGGCAAATGGGTTCCCATATACGAAGGGCCATTTGTGGTCAAGAAAGTATTCTCTAGCGGTGCTATGAGGTTAACCACTATGGACAGTGAGGATTTCCCGCACCCGGTGAATGTAGACATAGTAAAAAAAATACTACACATAAGAACGACCCTCTAGGTTGACATACCTAGGAAAAAATAAGGGCATCCCAACGAACCAAAAAGGTTCGGGCAAAAATTAGGGATATATAGAAAAGATTGTACACCCGACAAGTCGAAAACCTGAAAGGGCAGCTTGGACAAAAAAGGGTATCCTAGTGGACTGAAAAACCGAGAGGGAGGTCTAGGAAAAAAATAGGGACCAAAGCATACAACTATGTCCCATTGGATCACTACAGCCAGTTTTATTACAAGATCAGTTCAATCAACTTCTTCCGACGACAAGGGATGGTGTTCGAAGACATAGGGGAAATAGCGGAGTAGGAACCAAATGAGATCACTTCCACATGGCTATATATATATATATATATATATATATATATATATATATATATATATATATATATATATATATATATATATATATATATATATATATATATATATTTGTTTTCACTTTGTATTCCTTTAATTTCATGACGACTTTCTCTTACTAAGATTTCCGTCTCTTTGTACAAAAAATGCATGTTTATAGGCAAATTATCAATACAAATATACTTTGAAGTACACAATTTTTGTTTTTTTATTTTCTATTTTGATTGCAAAAACGTCCAATGACTTAAATTGAATGAACATGCCTATGAACATGACTAACTGTTAACAAACACATACATAAGAACATGAATAAACATTTTCTCAGAACTCTATGAATTGAGATGACGCTCAAGTTGTTCATAAATCCCCACAGGATCCCTTTCATAAGGAGATCCCCAGTAAAGTTGCCAGAGTCACCTCTATGAGATTATTCCCCACAGAGAAAATTCATACACAATTTCTTTACGAACTTACAATCAATACATCTCTTGAAAATTCTCTTTCCTATCCAAGTTTGGTCTTCCAAAATTGAAAGAGAAACCTTGCAAAGCTTTTCCCCAGAAGAATTTGTTTCCCCGGTGAAATCTCGAGAATATCTTCCTCAACAAGGTTTATTTCCCCAACAGAATACAATCTCCCCAACTTGAGTCTATTCCTCATACTAACTAAACATCACTGACAAAACTCCTCTTCCCGAGTAGAATTGCCATTGTCCCCAGAAAGTTGTTGTAAAACCTATAGTTCGACCAGAATACCAATTAACTTTACTCTCTCCAGAAAAATTGGAAGTTTAATCATCTCTTTTATCCTCAGTCAGGATATATAAGAATTAAATTCCCCAGTACAGCAATGGACAACCAAAACTACTAAAATCTACTCATCAAGCATAAATCAACATTCCCCTGCGGAGTTTCCTCAAAAAAAAGTCAATACATCCCCTGCAGAGTTTCCTCAAACAGCAAACAAGGATCCCCAGTAGAAGTATTCAAGACGAGATTGAAGATACACATACTCTTCATCCCCAGCAATAGTAAGGGATTTATTTTCCCAGATAAATATACATTTCAACAACATTTATACATCATGACATACGCATACGAAACATATAGCACAATCTCATTTATTTTGAGAACATCATTACGCAATGTATTTCATATATCATGTCATTGCAAACAACTAACTCTTTATCCTTTCAGAAAAGATACTAGATGAATATCATCAACAACGAACATTTCCTACACAAGGCCTTTGCTGGTTCAATTTAAATCGACCAATGATTTATCCAGATTTGTTTCCGATAGATACTTTCTCTGGTTCAGTTAAATCGATCCTAAGATTTATGCTGATTTGACATCCAGTTAAAGACCATTTTTGACCTTTGCTGGTTCAGTTTAAATCAACCAATGATTTATCCTGTTTTGTTTCCGGTAGACACTTTCTCTGGTTCACTTAAATCGATCCTAAGATTTATGCTGATTCGATATCCAGTTAAAGACCATCTTAGACCTGTGTTGGTTCAGTTTAAATCGACTAATGATTTATCCTGATTTGTTTCCGATAGACACTTTCTCTAGTTCAGTTAAATCAATCCTAAGATTTATGTTGATTTGATATCCAGTTAAAGACCATTTTAGACCTCTGCTGGTTCAGTTTAAATCGACCAATGATTTATCCTGATTTGTTTTCCAGTAGACACTTTCTCTGGTTCAGTTAAATCGACTAAAGATTTATTCTAATACTTCTTCCAATATCTATCAACAATTACTTTGGATGGCATCTATAAGCTCATCTACATTAAATATTTAGCACCTCTCCAAATGGTATCTCTAAGCCCATTCCCAACATAATCAACCAACAACATTACTTCATGTACCAGCGAGTGCAAATTTCTGGGCACTTTAGTATTCAATCATCTTCCACCTTCGAGTTACGAATGGCGAATATACCAATCTAACTCTTCAGGTTTAAGAAGATTGAACAGGGGAAATTGTTGTACCCCAAAATTTTCCCTCTCTTTTTATAAAAAAAACATTTCTCACCAAAGATCTCAAATGGTCAAGGGTTCTCAACGGTTTGATCAGACAAGCTCACCTCCAAAACACTGAGCCTTCAAAATTAGGGTTTTGATTGAGAATGACTGATCATTGACTTGTGATCTAATATATGACCTTATGGCTTGAAGCATAATCTCAAGGACCCAAACACAATATGTTGACCTAATTTCATGGCCTGAATCAGTTCTCAGGATCAAAGGTTTGATAGTTGAAGTTTGGATCAACTGACGAAAAGTCAACCGATAAACAAAAAGTCAAACTTTAACTTTTTGGTCAACATTGAATTTCAAAGGTCAAAATTCATCAAGACATTTAAAAATATCAAAATTGGTCAACAATAATCAAGAAAGTCAAGAAAGCCAACAAAAAGTCAAGATTTTCAAGACTTAGGAAAATTCTAAGTGTTTTTTAACCTTGATAATTTCATTACTTCATGACAATTTTTCACCGAGCTACAAGACTATTCAAAGAAAACTTTCAACATGAAATTTGTAGATCTTGATTAATTCTACAACTTTATATATGAGGGTTAATTTCCAAAAAATGCTTAGATTTGAAGATATAGGCCCATGAAGTCATGACAATTTTATCTAACACTTAGAGAAATTTTCAACAGGTTTTGGTCAGGTTTTTGTCCCAAATTCTTGGCCAATTTTCAACAAGTTCCAAGTTGATTTCACCAAAGTGGTCAAAATGAAGGTTGTAGACAATGTTTCAAGATTTCCAAAATGTCCAAGAGCATGAATTTATCATATTTGAGCTAGGAGATTCAAAGGCATGAAGTCGGGCATCCATTCTTGAATTACAAGTCATTTTGGTGAAGATCACATAATCCATTCTACATGCTATGCTGCATAATCTTGTTTTACAGGACTTCTAACTTGCAAATATCACCATAATTTAATGCTTACACAAACTTTTGAGCTATGTTCCATTTTATTTAAGCATTGTCCAAGTGATCTTTCCATTTTTGGCACAAAGTTAACATTGCCATTCTTGCAAAGTAGCTTTAATCAAAAAGTCAGCTCTTCTTGAGCCTCTAACTTGTTCCTTATACACACACTCAACATGCAAAATCAGACAAGCGTGCTTAAAGTGTCCAACAACTCTATGATGCAAAGTACAAAGCATTGGAACTATGATCTTCAAGCTTGCTTCATGTACCATCCAACCTAGCCACAACATGTGATTTTGAAAATCTGACCAACCCTTGTCTTAAAACCTCTTGCCTATAAATAGAGAGAGTTTTTTCAAGATAAGCAGAGATGAACAATCCCTCAAAACCCCTATACTCTCAAAAAACCAGAATTGTCCACAAAACCTCCATTTTTGAACTTTGAAGTCCTAATCTTTGAACCTCTTAAACCTTGCAAGTTTTGCCAACAAAAACCATCCAAATACATCGCATACATCATATAGAAGTTATTCAAACACAAGAACAACTTCTGAAACATCACTATCACCACCTTCGAAACTCAAAATCAGTACTTTGCAACTTGACTTGGTTGGAGTGATTCAACAACTTTCAGCATAAAGTAAGGATTGGGGCAACTTCAAGAAGGTCCAAAGGAGCTCTATCAATCGCCACTTTGCACCCAGAAACACCCGTACATTTCCTAAAGTTTTCGCTTCAAGAAGTAAACTTTCTTAGACTGTGATATCTTTATCCATGCATTATTTGCTTTCATTTTCAAATGGATATAACAACACAGATCCAAGAGAAAGCTTAGCAAAAATCCAGGCTAGGGGATGACACGGGTGCCCGTGTCACACGACATGGCCTGTGTCAGCTCAGTTGGCTGGAAAACTTAACAAAAATGCAGGGCAGGTCCTAACACGGGTGTCCGTGTCACACGACACGACCCGTGTCAACTCAACTGGTTCAAACACCTGTAAAAAACAGGCAGGCATGGGCTGACACGGGCGCCCGTGTCACACGACACGGCTCGTGTTAATTTGGCTGGAACAAAAATGTGTAGAAAAGCCAGGGACAGGTCCTGACACGGGTGCTCGTGTCCACTGACATGGCTCGTGTTAACTCAGGCACCAAATTTCTTAATTTGGATATTTTTTTAGTTTATTTTAGACATATTGCATTGCTTGGAGATGACCTAGCACCATAAAACCTTTTCCTAAATGAAACATCAAAAATATTTTATCTAAATAATTAGTGTTATTTTTAAGGTAACTTAGACCTAGGTTTTTCTTCAATTAAATGAACTACAAAACCTTTTCTATCAAAAAAACCCTAAAAAACAATTTCTTTCACTTTTGATTTTCTTGCACATTTTTACTAGTTTTACGTTTTAATTTATGTAATTGTCAAATCCTTGTAAAAGTAATTAGGATTTACTTTATTTGTAATCCACATTTGTAAATTTATATCCCTCATCCCCTCGAGTATTGTAATAGCATAGGAATTTTTATTTCCGCAATTTATCGCTTTCCATACTATTGTTAGTAATTAGGGTTTGTATGGAAAGACTTAAAACCAAACAATAGAAAACCCTAATTCAAGACAAATGCATAAAAACGAAAACACTTTGCACATGCGCACTGCTAGGGTAACCCACACTTGTTTCCTCGGATAAAAACAATCATGTCCCTCGAACATGGGATACTTTAGCAAAGACCCTCGATTATAAGATCGTAGTCCCTCGATGACCCTTTGATGTTGCCTTCGGTAAAACAACCTTAGACCCTTATGACAAATTTCTAAGGTATCCTACAATGTTGTCTTCTATGACTGTATGATGACCCACACCTCCAATAATAGGGCTTCTCACCAATCAATAGTAGGATAACAATATCTAAAGGAGGAGGAAAAGAACAAAGACCTTTTGAGTAGGTAGAACGCTCATAGTTGCTTGCTCACAAACAAAACTATCTTCACACTCACACTTTCAAAAACATCTTTCCAAAAACAAACATCTCTTTGAACTATTTTCAAAACCAACATTTTGTATACATTCTTATAGAGACGAGAATTATTACAAATTTTGCCGAAACAAAGGCGTTTTCAAAATATTTTCAAACTTACACCAAACGCAAACACATTTACAAATCATTTCAAATTGATCTAGCAATTAAGAGCCTGTATATAACTACGAATGAAAAGGATGATAACACCTTCCCTTTTCAAAACCTACCCCCCAACCTCAAGAAAACTCTCAAAAGGTCTTTCCTGTTCTTTTCACCCTTTCCTTTATTGGATAAAAGTAAAGTCAGTGGTGACTCTTGCTATCCGCAAAAATTTCGATCAAACTCAAAACACTCAAGTCAGTTATCCATCGTATTACAGTTGTCTATGGCCAGAAGGGCCGAAGTAAAAATGATTACCATTAGTCTGTGGGAGCGGTATTGATCTCTAATCCGGCGCCTGTTCAATAATAACAACAGGGCAACTGACAAAGGCTAGACGCTCCGTTAAGGTAATTTACCAAGATCGTCATGCCTTTATGTCAAGCATTGCAACATTTGTTAAAGGCTTAACTCATTTCACTGTGGGATCCTCCTCAGAATATCAACACATCCTCTCTAAAGTACAATCCAAACACGAGATGTGCCTATCGTTTGAACAGTCCTGGGCACGACACTAACAACTACTGGGCCCTAAAAAGCATGATTCAAGATATGATTGATAATAAGGAAATTGAGTTTGATCTTCCGGAGCCTCCAAACGTGATTACTGCACCTATGTCAAAGCATGACAAAGGAATAAGTGTTGTTGAAGATGTTTTGTATGTTACTTCTTTAAGTGATGTGGTTACTCCTCTCTCGACAATAAAAAAGAATTAGTTACAAGCTGGTTTATTTTCGGGCTGTGTTAAAGGATATTATTTCTATGCAGTCTAACCCAATTGCCGCAGGTTTCTAAAGGATAGCGTTCAACGCCTGATGGATGAACATATAATTTTGATTGAGAAAGTTATGTATGCTAAGAATTTGTGCCAAGATTTGTCTATCGTATCAGGTACCCCTTTCAGGATCACTTCCAAGGGTCCTGTAAGGATTACCGCCAATCCAAAAGTTTCTCCTTTGATTATTACCACACCTGGACCCATCTCATATTCCTCGGAAAAAGTTATTCCATGGAATTATGGATATGACGACTACTACCATGGCGTCAAACAAGAGTTGTCTGATAAAGATATTGAAGAGGTTGATCCCAACATTGAAAATATTGCAGGAACCAGCAAAATTACTAGAAGCGGGAGGATTTTCTCCCCGGAAATCTCTCCACATGTTCAAGTCATAGTTACCAAGTCAACTGTCGAGGCTCGAGGTAAAAAGCTAATGATAGAGACAACCCAGACGGAGGCGCCCAAAGAAACCACAGTCAAGGACACCTTTGGACAAGAGTTGGAATCGGATTTAAGGATCATCCGCAAGAGAGACTATAAAATTCTTGAACAGTTGGGGCATACCCCGAAATAGGGTTTTCAGGGCTAGATATTGATATTGTAGTTCACCATCTCAACAGACTCAACAATTGGAAGGCGGAAGACATTTTCCCTATCTCCTCTAGCTAAGAGTAATAGCTACATTTCTATCTTATTTACTTTTAAAGATTTTGGTTATGTAATAAAAAATGAGTTTAAACCTTGTGTCTTACCCAGGGTACAATGGTTCATTTGTTAAGGGTTGATAATTCATAAACATTGTTCATTTAATAAAAAAATTGGACTTTTTGCATTCAAATTTTGTGCTCCATGTTTTTCTTTTACTTATTGCATTTTCAAATAGCTATATGTTCTTACACACACCCATGCGCTACATTGCAGATCCTCATCCACTTTGGATCTCGTTGATAATGATTCTGCTATTGTCGCTTATGACTTTGAAAATACGATCTACCAAGCCGAGGACGAAGGTGAGAAACATTGTGAAATACCTAGAGAACTTTCCAGACTCTTAATACAAGAAGAAAAGGCTATTCAACCACATGAAGGGGCAGTCGAAGATGTAAATTTGGGGACCACGACAAACAGAAAAGAAGTCAAGATAGGCGTAAACTTAGAGAGCAGTATCAAAAATAGGTTAATCAGATGTTACATGAATTTGTTGAGATCTTTGCTTGGTCATACGAAGACATGTCAGGGCTAGATACTGATATTGTAGTTCACCGTCTACCAATGAAATAGGTTTGTGTTGCGATTAAGCAAAAGGTTCATCGCATGCGTTCCGAGATGTCAGAGAAGATCAAGGACAAAGTTATGAAGCAATTCAATGTAGGTTTCTTAGAAGTGACATCATATCCTCAATGGGTTGCATACGTGGTTCCGGTACCAATGAAATACGGCAAGGTACGTATGTGCATAGACTATCGGGATTTGAACAGGGCGAGCCCCAAAGATGACTTCCTACTTCCACATATTATTGTTCTGGTCAACAACACCGCTCAACACAAGGTATTCTCTTTCATGGATGGTTTCTCAGGTTATAATCAGATCAAGATGGCGCCTGAAGACATGGAGAAAACTACCTTCATCACATAGTGGGGCACTTTCTGTTACAAGGTTATGCCTTTTGGGTTAAAGAACGTCGGGGTGACTTATCAACTTGCCATGGTAGCCTTATTTCATGACAAGATTAATCACGAGATAGAGGTCTACGTCGATAACATGATAGACAGATCATAGACTGAAGAAGAGCATCTTGATCATCTGCATAAATTGTTTTAAATAATGAAGAAGTATAAGCTAATGTTAAATTAGAACAAGTGCACCTTTGGGGTGAGATCGGGTAAACTTCAGGGTTTCGTCGTTAGCAATAAAGGTATTGAAGTTGATCCTGTCAAATTTAAAGCTATTCAAGAAATGTCGGCTCCCTGCATCGAGAAGGAAGTCAGAGGTTTCTTAGGACGACTGAATTACACCACCTGTTTCATTTCTCATTTGACTGCTACTTGTGAACCAATCTTCAAGCTGATGAAGAAAGATCAAGTAGTAAAATGGAACAACAACTGTCAACTAGACTTCGATAAAATTAAGGAGTACTTATAAGAACCTCTGATTCTGATGCCACCAGTTTGATGGAAGACCTCTAATCATGTACCTAGCAATGCTAGAGAACTCAATGGGTGTGTACTAGGGTAGCATGATGATTTTGGTCGAAAAGATCATGCAATATACTACCTTAGAAAAAAGTATACCAACTATGAAACATGATATTCACTGCTCGTGAAAACTTTTTGTGCTTTGGTATGAGCTGCTCGCCGACTAAGACCGTATATGTTGACCCATACCACATTGTTGATCTCTAAAATGGATCCCATCAAGTACTTATTCGAGAAGCCAGCTCTCTCCGGAAAAATAGCCCGATGGAAAATGGTCTTAATAGAATATGAAATTCAGTACACCACTCAAAAATCAATCAAAGTAAGTGTACTGGCATACCATTTGGAACATCAAGCTGTAGACGATTATCAGTCTATGAATTTCGAATTCCCGGACGAGAACATTATGCTAGTTATAGATTGTGAAGAACTTGGACCGTATGAAAGACCTGAACCAGGATCCATATGGACTATGGTCTTCGATAGAGCTTCTAATGCACTTGGTAATGGAATTGGTGTTGTAATTATCTCTCCTCAGGGTTGCCATATGCCCTTCACTGCAAGACTTTGCTTTGACTGCACCAATAATATGGTTGAATACGAAGCATGCATCATGGGTACTAAAGCCTCTATTGACCTGAGAATCAAGTTCCTAAGCCTATATGGGGACTCAAACCTAGTAATCAGTCAGGTTAAGGGAGAGTGGGATACGAAGCATCTGAATCTTATCCCCTACCGGGAATATGTCCTAACCTTGATTCCCTATTTCAAAGAGATCACTTTTGAGCATATCCTGCGAGAAGTGAATCAGTTGGAAAACGCATTGGCTACCATGTCATCCATGTTCAAGGTCAGATGGGACAAAGAGGATCCTAAAATTACCATTGAGATTTTCGATGAACTGGAACACTGCTATGAAATTGACACTAATAGAATAGAGGAAAAGCCTTGGTTTCATGAAGTGAAAAGGTACCTTGAGGCTTAAGAATACCCAGAAGGGGCATCGATCAATGACAAGAAATTTCTACAGAGGTTCTCATCTAAGTTCTTTTTAAGCAATGGGATTTTATACAAGCGCAATCATGATTTAACTCTGCTTCGTTGTATGGACAAGAAGGAAGTAGAGGAAATTATGCAAGACATGCATGAAGGCATCTTTGGTACTCACTCCAGTGGGCATACTATGGCTAAAATGATTTTGAGAGTAGGTTACGGTTGGTCGACTATGGAAACCGACTGTCACCACCACTCGAGAACTTGCCATAAGTGTTAGATCTACACTGATAAAATCCATGTGCTTCCGGTTCTGCTGAACATCTTGACTGCTCCTTGGCCATTCGCAATATGGGGCATTGATATGATTGGAGAGATCAAAACTACTTCCTCTAACGGACATCGCTTCATCCTCGTCTCCATAGATTACTTCCAAAGTGGGTGGAAGCATTTTCATTTGCCTCTGTTACTAAGAATATGGTCGCACGGTTCATAAAGTATAACCTTATCTATCAGTATGGCATCCCTGAAAGGATTATCATAGACAATGGTACCAATCTCAACAACACTGTGATCATTGGACTATGCATGTAGTTCAAGATCAAGCACCATAACTCTTCTCTGTATCAACCAAAGATTAATGGCGCGGTGGAAGCTTCCAACAAAAACATAAAGAAGATCGTGCAAAAGATGGTTGTGACCTAAAAATACTGGCACAGAATGTTACTGTTTTCTCTCCATGGCTACTGCACTTCGGTTAGGACATCAACTGGGGAAACCCCATTCTCTTTGGTATATGGTATGGAAGTTGTCCTACCTGTCGAAGTTCAGATTCCCTCTCTGAGAATTATGAAAGATGCAGACTTAGACGAAGATGAGTGGATTCAGAATAGGCTAGACCAATTGAATCTGATTGACGAGAAGAGGCTTGCGGCTGTCTGTCACGATCAGAAGTATCAGAAGCATATGATTAAGGCATACAAAAAAAGATAAAGCATCGGGTATATCAGGCTGGTGACTTGGTAATAAAGTGCATCATTCTACCGCAAGGTGATCCTAGGGGCAAATGGACTCCCACCTACTAAGGGCCATTTGTAGTCAAGAAGATGTTCTCTGGAGGTGCTATGATATTAACCACCATGGACAGTAAAGATTTTCTGCACCCTGTGAACGCGGACATAGTCAAAAGATACTACGCATGAAAATGACCCGCTAGGTTGACTGGACTAGGCAAAAATAAGGGCATCCCGACGAACCAAAAGGGTTCGGGCAAATATTAGGGATATATATAAAAGCTTGTACACTCGGGAAGTCGAAAACCTGAAAAGGAGGCTTGGGCAAGAAAGGGTATCCTAGTGGACTGAAAACCCGAAATGGCGGTCCAGGAAAAAGTTAGGGATTAAAGAATATGACTATGTACCATTGGATCAATTACAACAATCTTTATTACCAAACATTAAGTTCAAACGGTACAGATCAATTCAATCGCTTTCTTCCGACAGCAAGGGATGAGATTCTCGAAGATATAGGGGAAATAGAAGAGTTGGAATCCGACGAGATTATTCCCATATAGCTATTATCTTATTTTCACTTTGTACTCTTTTCATTTCACGACAATTTCCTCTTATTTGGACTTATGTCTCTTTGTACAAAATCACCTGTTTATGGGCAAACTATCAATAGAAATTCAAAGTTCAAAGTTCAAACTTTTTGTTTTTACTTTTTCTGTTTTGTTTGCAAAAACATCCAATGATTCAAATTGAATGAACATATGCATATGAATATGATTAACTGTTAACAAATATATGCATAAAAAACAGGAATAAGCATTTACTCAAGACTCTAGGAGTTGGGATAAAGTTTAAGCTATCCAGTGAAATCCTGGTATCAGATATATGATGTTGAATGATATGTCACGACACAAATATCTATTTGCAAGTAAAGTACAGTAAAATCAAAAGCAGTAAAAACACAAGAGATTGTTCACCCAGTTCCGTGTAAAACAACACCTACTCTGGAAGCTACCAAACCAGGGAAAAGTTCACTAAATAGTATCAATTCATAGACCCTCAGTAAACAACCAGTTTACGATCTAATCACTTAATCACTACCTGTGATAAACTTCTACCTAAGACTCACCTAGGTATTAGTCCCTCCTCAAATCCCTTCAATCACTTACAGTGAAAAACTAACAGAATTAATAAGTTTAAAACCCTTCAATCATTAAATTCTTAAAAGCTTATGAATGATACACAATTAACAACCCAAATAACAACACAAGTATTCAATCAATACTAGAGTGTTTGACAATTAAAATACTTAGATTTTTTTTAGAACAGAAATAAAGTATTCTTCTTCAAAAGTTGCAGTAGTTTGAATAAAGAATCAAGTCCTTATATATGCGCAACTTTGGGCTTGGGCTTTAAAATCCAATATTCTATTCTTTTGAATATTTCCATAAAAACAGGTCAAGATAACTTTGAAAAATATTCCTCCATATTTTTCGCTGCATGTGAGTTAAAAGTCTTGAATTATTGAGTGCTAGAAATCATGAAACATAAAACTTAAACTAATGTTGGGCTGAAATCAGTTCAGGAGGAAGATGTCAAGACATCTTCTTTGACATCATACAAAGCAGTTTTGTTCCAAATGTTAATACATTTAGCAAAACATTATTAAGTCATTATTTTACCAAAATTGCTGCCAACAAACACTTACAAACTCCCCTTTTGGCAAATTTTGGCTAAAACATTATCAGAGCATTATCAGAGAAGCAGCATAAGCAAAGCAATCAAAACAAAAACCTAGTTAGCAGTTAGTTGTTAGCAAAGGAAGATGTCAAAATATCTTGTGAGACATGAGTCCCCCCCTCAATTATTAAGCTCCCCCTCAATCAATGGTCAGTGGTCAGTCAGTGGTTAGTCAGTCACTCACTCACTTTCTCTCCCCCTTTTTAGTCATAATATGCCAAATATAAGGATGCATTCAAGAGAATATCAATATTAGGGTACAGACCATAGAATTCAAATGTAAAAACAGGCACCACATTATTAATGAGCTCATTGTCAGATAGCTCATATACATTAACAACATTCTCAGCATTGTGACCTTTTCCATCCTTGGAGGAAGCAACATCTTCTTTAGAAGGAGAGTTCTCTTCAAAATTGTGTTCAACATTCTCTTCTTCCACTTCCTTTAGAGCAGAGATAGCAAGCTTCTCAAGTTTGCTTTCAATAGTATCTTTCTTGAAGGTGAATGATTCAGCAGCAGCACTTTTAGGGTTACTTCCTGTGTCAGCAGGAGGAGGCATGCGAACAAGGGGAGTATAAATCTCAGGCACAATGAACCCTTCATTTAATACTTTGTCTACTAGCCTTCTGATGCTTCTATCAACATTAAAAATCTCTTCTTCTATCCTATTATCAGTTGCAGTGGAAGAGTTACCTCTATCATCTTTGGATTTCTTTGCAAGTGATGATCTGGGTTTCTTGACCTTTTTATCAAGAGGTAGGATGGTTGTTAGTGGAGTAACATCGAGTACTCTGTCAAGGGAAAGATTTTCAGGGAGGTTGACAGATTTTGAGGAAGATGATGTATGATGTTGAGACATGTTTGAGAATTTTTTTAGCAAGGAGATCCCAAAGCTTATTGTCTATAGTATGTGGTGTATCTTGCGGACGTAGGACCTCAGATGAAGTTTCGGGCATGAAACTTCGTCATACTTTGCAAAGACTGGTATTTTGAACTTATGGGGAATGACGACCCCAGGTACTAAGCCCAGATCACCAAAATCTAAACCAGGTACGACTTGAATTTCAACAGCTTTCAGTCTATCCTCTAACTGCTTGTATTTATCCTCAGCCGGAGGATATCGCTCATCAAAGTAATCATCATCTTCATAAGATTGATTATTGGCACCCCTAACACAGGTTCTCCTTTCCTCTTCGTCTTGATTTTCTTCCTCCTCATACGACTCTTCGACTATTTGTACCTTACAAACCAGACCTTTGAACTTCTTACCCATGTTGATGAAGGCCTTCTTTTTGGTTTTCTTCTTCGCTACTAGCATAGTCATCAACTCTTGTTTCCCCTTAGCCATGGTCAACAAGGTCTCTTGGAACTGGGAATTCTGCGCTTGCAAGTCCTTCATTGTTTGTTCGATATCCATATTACTGAAATAAACAGTAGAAAGATAAAGAAACCTATTGTGGAAAACCTCTTTATGGTATGATGCGTGAAAATGCGTATGCAAATGATTTCAAGGACTTAGAAGATTTGAATTTGTTTAGACAAAAAGGGAGCAAACATTAATTGCATTAATAAATTCAGATTGATTACAACATGCCTCTTGGGTTTACAATGGAATAAATAAATACAAAATAAATTCCTAAGACAAAAAGGACGAATGCGTCCTCTTCGGTGCAATGTAGGCATTCAAACTTCGCTCTTCATGAAGTTGTCTCGTAAGCTCCAAAACCTTCTTCGCGCTAGCGTAGAATTGAGTTTCGAAGGTGTCTCTCTCTCCTTTGAGTTGAATCCATGATCTTTTCAAATCTTCAAGAGAAGTAGGCATATCAGGATGAAGGACAGTATACGGAGCATCTCCCTTGGTAACAGGCTCTATGATGATAGGTAAGATGGCTTCATAAGGCATCATAAGGCTTTGAGTGCGAGCTCGCACCCACTTGAGATAAGGCTCCAAAGGAATGGAGTTCTTATTCCCCAACATCTTGCTATCAACTTTGTTCACCATGCCCTAAGCTCATATGAATTTCTCACAATAACCTTGGACATCACTCTCATAGTCAAATGCAATTCCTTGGACAAGTACATCATGAGGGCCATCCCTCCTAGCATACCCAAACTGTCGTAAGGCCAAACAAATATTGTAGGTAATACCTCGCCTAATGCCAAGTAGGGGAGCATTAAGGAATTCCCCACAGCGGTCAATAATAGTAATGTCCTCCATGGATCGAGAACACCAACAAATATCAAAATGTGTGAGTGACATTAACCTTTGGGACCATGTCAATCCTTGCTCTTCAATGTTGATCGAGGTAGGTGCGAAATAAACCACCTAGAAAGTAATGGAATGTAACATAAAAGAGTACCCCTTTTCTTCATGGTGCGAGTGTGGAAACAGTGTAGAATGTATCCAAGCAAAGTAGATACAGGATTACGAGCGAGAAAACCCTTGATGTCATTCTCATCTATGAGTTGGTTCGGATTGGGAAATAGAACCAAACCATAGATTAGAATGGTCAAGACATCCTCAAAAACTTGAAAATCTATATCTTCCCATAACAAACGATCCTTCTCCAACAAAAATTTGGCTAAGAAACCCTTAACTCCACTTCTTGTCTCCCAATTTTCCATAATGTCAGATCTCTTCAAATGCAAGGCTTTAGAAAGAACTTCAGGCTTTGGAGTATATTCTGAACCGGTGAATGGCATTTGGTCAAGCACAAGCACTCCTAACAATTGAGAGAATTCTTCTAATGTAGGCACCAATTGGTAGTCAGGAAAGGTGAAGCAATGATGCATAGGATCAAAGAATTAGAAAAGTAAACACGTCATTTATTCTTGGAAGTTTGAGGTAGCCAAGTTGGAGAAGTCGACCTTATTTCTTGGTGAAGGGAGAGTCTCCAGGAACTCTTGATGCTAACTCTTTAAGTTGAGAATGCACCTTCATGAAGTTGATTCGTATGGTATTCCTATGAGTAGAAGTCATGACCTACAAAACAGAATAAAGATAAATTCCTAAATCCTTGAAATGGTTAGTGAAAATGCTTATGATGTTATGATGTTTATGATGACATGAATAATAATCACAAACAAAGCACATAAATACCTTAGGTTTAGGCTTGCATGGGTTTCATAGGTAAGTACCCTCTTGAAGTTTAGTTGGTTCAACCTATCCTACAAAGTAATCGGGTTCTAGGGAATCTCAACATCATTGATCTTTATTCATTGGGAATTATTTTAGCATAATCAATCTTTTCTTGCAGCCAAAATATCCCAAAAGTACGATCTCAATGAGCGTAGAATCAAGTATCAACCAATTTTCAGCTTTCCACATAAACTGGCTATCTCACTACTTCCTAATGGACAAGTTGTTCAATTAAAGGTTCTAAGGTCAGTTAGTGCTTCATGACACCGCTCAGCGGCCCCGTATTCTCTCGATTCAACACAAGGGATACCCTTACCAACAAATGTGTCACACTAACATAGCCATTACTTCAACCATATCGGTATACACCGTACAGTTTCCATAATCTATTGCTACTTACCTAATGATGTTCCCAGATTCGGATGGAGGATCAATACAAACCCAAACGAAGACCCATAAATGTAAAGCAAACAAACCAAACAATGAAAGCAAATAAATGTGATCTAGCTCTAAGGTAACCCTACTTTTAAGTATAATCCCCAGTAGAGTCGTCAGTTCTATAATACAGTGGGAGAACTGACTTGGGTGTTTTGCATTTTATCGCAATTTTTGCGGATAGCAAGAGTCGCCACCGACTTTTCTTTTATCCAATAAGGAAAGAGTAAAAAGAACAGGAAAGACCTTTGATATATTTTCTTGAGTTCGGGGGGTAGGTTATGAAAAGGGAAGGTGTTCGCACCCTTTTCATCTGTAGTTATCTACGGGCTCTTAGTTGTTAGCTCACTTTGAAAACATTTTGTTTGAAATATATTTATGATGGGTTTTGAAAGTATTTTTGAAAAGTGCCAATGTTTAGGCGAACTTTGTAATGATTCCCGTCTATATAAGAATGCATACAAAGTGTTTGTCTTTTGAAAATATTTATTTTTTAAAGTGTTTGGTGTATTTTAAAAGATGTTTTTGAATATGGATTGTGAGAAAGTAACTAAGAACATCCTACCTACTCAAAAACTCTTTTGTTCATTTCTCTCTTCCTTGGATATTTTTATCTCACCATTGATTGGTAAGTAACCCTATCTTTGGATGTGGAGGGACAGGCGTGGGTCATCGTATAGTCATGGATAGCAATGTTGTGAGATATCTTAGCATTTTTCTTGAGGGACTAAGATCATTTGTAAGGAAACATCTGTAGCGTCATCGAGGGACTATGATCTTGTATTTTTGATTATTTTTGCTAAGATGTCTCACATGCATATCATGACTATTTTAAGGAAACAAAGTGGAGTTAACCCTAGAGGTGCAAAGTGTGCAAGTGTTTTGTATTTCATGCTTGATTTATTTTGGATTAGGGTTTTCTAAGTATTGATTTTATCTTTCCATAGAAACCCTAATATACTAGCATTTATATGAAAGCGGTAAATTGTGAAAAGTAAATGTCCTACGTTATTACATCATTTGGGGATGGGGTATATATATTTACAAATGGGGATTGCAAGAACATTAAACCCAAATTTACTATTACAACCATATTGAATATATTGTGTAAGAAATGAATAAATGAACATAATGTACAAGGATAATGAAAAAAGAAATGAATTTGTTCTGTTTTGGTCTTTGTTAAAAAAATGTTTTGACCTAATTAAATTAAGAGGGTAAAGTTAATTAATTAAGAAAACTTAAATCTAAATTAACTAAGAAAAAAGATTTAATTTGATCAAAGAAACATTTTTTAGGGTTTTGTAGAAAATGGTTTTTATTATATTAGAAATAATGTACATGGAGTTAATTAATTAAAATAAACCTAAGTTTTAAATTAATTTTAATTAAAATAAAATAAATTAAACTTAATTCTAATTACTAATTTATTTAAGAAGAGAAATAAATGTTTAAGAAAATATTTTTTGTCTTTTTTAGATAAAAAAGGAAATGAAAATAAAAAATATAAGTATACTAAATATATAAATAAATAAATAAAATATTTTTGTGGATTTTTATTAATAAAAATAATAATTATTATTATAAGTATAAAATAAAAATAAAATATAAAAATAGAAAATAAAATATAAAATATAAAAAAAGAGTCACGGGTGTGAAAATCAGGTTGGGGTGTTTGTTAGAAAAATAATGTTTTTTTGTTTGAATCCTGGCCCAATAACCATTTTTAATCATAAAAATAAGAAAATAAAATGAGTTGTGTGTGTAATACGGTGGGATAACTGATTTGGGTGTTTTTCCGTTTGATCGCAATTGTTGCAGATAGCAAGAGTCGCCACCGACTTTTCTTTTAACCAATAAGGAAAGGGTGAAAATAACAGGAAATACCTTTGAGATTATTTCTTGAGTTTGGTGGGTAGATTATTAAAAGGAAAGGTGTTAGCACCCTTTTCATCCTTAGTTATCTATGGGCTCTTAGTTTCTCGCTAGATCAATTGCTTTGTTTGAAAATGTTCTTTGTGATGGATTTTGAAAGTATTTTTTGAAAAGCGCCTTTGTTGAGGCAAACTTTGCAATGATTCTCGTCTCTATAAGAATGCATAAAAAGTGTTTGACTTTTTTGAAAATAGTTTCAAAGAGATGATTAATTTTGAAGATGTTTTTGAAAGTGTAAATGTGGAAATGGTTTTGATTTGCAAGCAAGCAACTAAGAACGTTCTACTTACTCAAAAGTCCTTTTGTTTGTTTCCTCCTTCCTTTGATATTTCTATCTCACCATAGATTGGTAAGAAGTCTTATTTTCGGATGTAAAAGGGATGAGCGTGGGTCATCGTAGAGTCATGAATAGAAATGTTGTGAGATATCTTAGTATTTCTCTTAAGGGACTAAGATCATTTGTAAGGCAACATTCGAAGCGTCATCGAGGGACTATGATCTTTTGATTGTTTTTGCTAAAACGGCTCACATGCATATTGTGACCATTTTCTCAAGGAAACAAGTGGAGTTAACCCTAGAGTTGCATGTGTACAAGTGTGTTTGATTGCATGCATTTTTGTCTTGAATTTAAGGTTTTCTAAGCACTAGTTTGAATCTTGCCATACACATCCTAATTACTAGTATTTATATGAAAGCGGTAAATTGCGGAAAGTAAATTTACCATGCTATTACATCACCTAGGGATGGAGATACAAATGTATAAATAGGGATTGCAAGAAATAAAATTCTAATTATCTATTGCAACCATATTGAATGTGAATAAATGTACTAGAATTGAAATGAAAAGAAAATAAACTTTGTTTTGATTTTTTGTTAAGGAAAGATTTTGATTAGTTAAAGTAATTATGAAAATAAAATATTCTTATGCTATTTGTATATATTCATGAAATAAAACTTGTAAATAAATAGTGTATGAAAAATGAACTCAAAAGGAATTGTTTTGATTGGTTGAAAATGTTTGAAGTCTGTTAAAAAGAAAAAGAACACAAACAAAAAGGCAAAAACTATTTTTTTGGTCCTCCCAAGGTTTGAACTCAGGACCCTACACATAAATGCTTTTCGCGCACACTGTTTATAGTGCCCATCCCCCCCCCCCCCATTCGATTGCAGGAATGCAAGGCTCCCAAGCTGAGATTCAAAAGGCTTAAATGTTCAGCCAATCGAAGGATACACACAACCTGCCTAAAGTTTGGACATGAACCTAAGAAAGGTAACTTTCGAAAGCTACAGGCCTGGGGTTAACACAAGTTTATTTGGCACCAAAATCCATAGACTAACTATACATGCAGTGATAATCAAAAGCTAAAGCATGGTCAACTTCCTAGATATGATATCTATATTTTTCTTTTATTTATATGTACAAATGATATTTAAATGGAAAGTTCCAAGTTTAGAGGAACTTTCCTCTTGAAGTGCCAATCGAAGGAGCTGTATGTGACTTCCTTAGTGGTGGATTGAGCTTTGCTGGAACCTTCCTTAAGCTACTGAGACCACTACTCTGCTTGAATTGAAAGGTTGGTACTTGATAGCTATGAGGAAATTAGAGGTTTTGTTATACTGCAGTTTAGGGGAGTGAATCGAAAGTTGTGTTATACTGTAGTTTAGGGGAATGAATCGAAGGTTGTGTTATACTGTAGTTTAGGGGAATAAATCTAAGGGTACACTACTGTATGAAGGGATCTAAGATTTTTTGTGAGAGTTTTAGAGTTTTGAAGGTTTGAGAATGTTGGAGAGTTTGAGAGTTTGAGAGTGTTTGAGGATTTGATGATTTTTTTCCTCTACAGCAAAAATTTGGCCCTCTTCTTTTTCAATGGTTTCTCTTTTTATAGAGAAAAGGTTTGGGAGTTTGAAAAAAATATGGCTTGGTTGAAACGTGAATATTAAGCTATGTCATATTTTCCATGATCCCAAGGTGAAGTACTAACGTTGTTGGTTAAAATGGGTTGATTTCCCTGACTTATGGTGAAGTATAATCAGGATTTAAGCAAAGCATGGCCTTAAGACAAATTTTGTACTAGCAAGTTTACCTCATGGAAAAAATATTTTGGACAAAGGCTTAATTGCCTGGATAATAGATTAATTCATGGTGTAAACAATTAATTATGGAGTGAAATACAAGCATTGAGGCCTGCAAAGTAAGATCATGTAGCATGGCCTATGGATTTAATCAGTGTTCCTTCAGAATTCTATTTTCCACTTGTGTGTCGAAGAGTTTTAGAAATGCATCAAAGAAGGTTACTTCGAAGGGAGCAAAATTCCCAAACGAAGCTTATGGATTAAACTTGCATCGAAGGAGATTTCATGCCCAAACGGAGGGCGTAACTCAAATATGCATTCGAAGTAGGTTGCTTCGAAGGGAGCAAAATACCCAAATGAAGCTTATGGATTAAACTGGTATAGAAGGAGTCTTCATGCCCAAATGGGGGATGTAACCCATGAAGAAGTGAAAAACACAAGAAGGGGGGTTGAATTGTTAAAACTTGAAATCAAATGCAGATAACACGTTATTTTTATCCTGGTTCGTTTGATCTCAAACTACTCCAGTCCACCCGTCAAGGTGATTTCGCCTCTCTCCAACGAGGTCTTAATCCACTATATTCAACTGAATATTACAATTGCTTTAACAACTGCTAAAGCCTTCTTGAGTCTAAACCACATACCGGTTTCTCAAGGAAATTCTTTCTTACAGATAAATGAACAATTCTGTGTGTTTGATGTTTTCTACAAAAACTATATATCACAACTGTGATAATACACAAATTAAGCTTATGAGAAACTAGAATCCTAGAACTATAGAGTAAGCAATTTGAGAGTTTTAGCAAACTGTATGAGTGAGGATGAAGATGATTTACTTTAGGCGTGTAGAGTATTGTAGAGCATTAGCCAATTCACTTCTCACTGATTTGTTTAAATACTTCTTGGAATAGATACGTTGATGCCAATAATTCCATTTCAATGCTCATTACGTTCTTTCCATTTTGAGAAGATCTTTGTCTTGGAATAAAGCCGTTGGTAATTAATCTGCCTTGAATGCAGTAACGTTAACACTTCAGAATGTTCTGCTTGATTAAGATCAGAGTGTGTTGGCTTTAGCTTATTCTGATTGCTTTTGAGTGCTGATGACATTGTTAAGATCTTGATCAGAGTCAGAGTATGTTGAGCGCAGATTCTGTTCATCAGACTTCAGCGTAACACATATTTGATCTTCTGATGTGACACATCTTGTGATGCTGATGTTGATATTCTGATATTCGAACGCTGATTCCATCAGAGTTTCCTGCAAATGCACAACATATTTTTAGGTAGCATCTATGTCACATATAAATCTCATAATTCATTTAATCTTGTATTTGTTATCATCAAAACTCTAACTGAGGGTTGTAGAATCAAACTATGTTCTAACAATCTCCCCCTTTTTGATGATGACAAAAACTAGATTTTTTCAATTAAAATAAAATGATGAAAGTATCAGAGTATAAGGATAGAAAAGAAACAGTATCAGAGATAATCCATTAACGAGAAAAAGGTATCAAAGCTGAGAGGATAAGAAATAAAAATATCAGAGTAGTGATGAGAAAAACTCCCCCTGAGTTGATTATTTCCCTTTGATTCCTTAAGACCTTGAGTATCAGAACTTTAGAACTGTATTGAACCTTTCTTTGAGCATCAGAATTTTGCTTCATCAGAGTTCTTCAGATTCTTGTACCTGTAAGCTTTTCAAAGCAAAGAAATTCAAATATGATGTTAGAATGTTTGAGACTTTTGTCTCAGTAAACCGTTATTGAAAAATATCATTCTTTCTCCCCCTTTTTATCAGCGATCAAAAAGCATATTTAATCAGAGTTAAAAAGATTAGAGCAAAACACGTTTGTATTAAAACATAAGCAATGATAGTTTAGAACAAGTAGAAATATTACAGACAAACATGTAAAGAAAACAAGGAAAACATAAACGGTTAAGAGAGAGAAAATAAATCATGATTAATAGCATTAATGATGGCTGATTTTTGGGGATTTAAGAAAGATACTTAAACGGTTACCAGTGACATGTGTCTCAATGCATCCAATCAGCGCTTTGCCTTTTCAGAAGCGTGAACGCGTGTTCAGCCTCAAGAAATAGCTGATGACTGGATGACACTGGTTTGCTTTGAGTGAACATCACTTCTATCCTTGAACTGATGAGCTCAGAGCTTCATGGATAGATCTGATACAATCTGCATTTCTAAAAATTCTGAAAGAGGATTGATCAGAAGTTCACAGAGAAATAAACATAATTCTGAAGGTTAATATATAAAATTATAACAATTTTATTCTGGACAGAGCTTCATGCTGAGATGATTCAGAATGAAGTTGAACCTATCTTCAGAAAGTGGTTTTGTAAAGTTATCAACCCATTGATGGTCTGTATCAATAAATTTTAAGTTTAAAATGCCTTTCTGAATATAGTCCCTAATAAAGTGATGTTTTATTTCTATATGCTTAGCCCTAGAATGCAAAATTGGATTTCTACTTAAGCAAATAGCAGAAGTATTATCACAGAGTATAGGAATGTTACTCTCATAAATATGGAAGTCCTCAAGTTGACTTTTCATCTAGAGAATTTGTGTGCTGCATCCAGCTGCTGCTATGTATTCAGCTTCTGTTGTTGATAGAGCAATGGTGGATTGTCTTTTGCTGGACCACGAGATCAGATTTTCTCCCAGAAACTGGCAGCTTCTAGAAGTGCTTTTATGTTCAACTCTGTCTCCAGCAAAGTCAGCATCACAGTAACCTACTAAGTTGTAATCACCGGATTTTCTATAAAACAAACCCAGATTAGTAGTACCTTTCAGATACTTAAAAATTCACTTAACAGCTGTTAAGTGAGATTCTCTAGGATCTGATTGGAATCTTGCACAAATGCATACACTGAATAAAATATCAGGTCTTGAAGCTGTAAGATAAAGAAGAGAACCAATCATACCTCTGTAGATCTTCTGTTCTACCTTTTTGCTTACCTCTTCTCTTTCCAGAATGCACGTGTGATGCATTGGAATCTTTGATGGCTTACATTCTGAGAGATCAAATTTCTTCAGAAGTTCTCTGACATATTTGCTCTGATGAATGTAAGTTCCTTCTGGGGTTTGATTGATCTGAATTCCCAAAAAGAATTTCAGTTCTCCCATTAGGCTCATCTCAAATTCTGCCTGCATACACTTAGAAAATTTTCTTCCTAGAGAGGGATTAGTAGATCCAAATATTATATCATCAACATAAATCTGGCAGACTAAGATGTCATTCTTAACTCTTACAGAATAAGGTTGTGTCCACCTTCCCTCTGGTGAATTCCTTTTCTAACAGGAAGTTACTTAGTCTTTCATACCAAGCTCTGGGAGCTTGTTTCAGACCATACAATGACTTCTTTAGTTTGAAAACATATTCTGGATTTTTTGAACTTTCAAAACCAGGGGGTTGGTGCACATATACCTCTTCTTCTATATAGCCATTTAAGAATGCACTCTTGACATCCATCTGATACAGAGTGATGCCTTTATTAACAGCAAAAGAAATTAAAAGTCTGATAGATTCTAACCTGGCGACTGGAGCGAAGGTTTCTGTATAGTTTATCCCCTCTTGATGACTATAACCTTGTGCTACCAATCGTGCCTTGTTTCTGATGACTTCACCTTGTTCATTCAGCTTGTTTCTGAACACCCATTTTGTTCCAATGATGTTGAATCCTTTTGGTTTGGGAACCAGATCCCATACGTCATTCCTTGTGAATTGATTTAACTCCTCTTGCATTGCTAAAATCCAGTCATTGTCCAAAAGTTCTTGATCAATTGAAGATGGTTCAATCAGAGAGACAAGTCCCATGAGGGATTCTTCAGAGTTTCTGAAGCTGGCTCTTGTTCTGATTGGATCTTCCTTTCTTCCTAGGATAGTTTCTTCTGGGTGATCCACGCTGCTTCTGGATGGTCTTTTCTGAGGTTGATCAACAGAAGATGCTGGATTGCTTGCAGTTCCTCTTTCTGATGTTGAGGGAGTGTCTCTGTTAAGAGCTTCTGATGACTTGTCTTCAGTACCTGTGAATTCAACTTCCATACCTGCAAGTAATTCATTCTGTGTTGACTTTTGAGAGTCAAGCTTGTCATCAAAACGAACATTGATTGATTCTTACACAATCTGTGTTTCTGTATTGTATACTCTATATCCTCTTGAGCGTTTAGAGTATCCTAACATAATACACTTCTGTGCTTTAGAGTCAAACTTGTTCAAATAATTTTTAGTATTTAAAATAAAGCAAGTACATCAAAATGGATGAAAATATGAAATGTTAGGCTTTCTGTTCTTCCACAATTCATATGGAGTCTTTTCCATAATAGGTCTTATGGAGATTCTATTCTGAATGTAGCACGCTGTGTTTATTGCCTCTGCCCAGAAGATCTTAGCAATGTTAGTCTCATTGATCGTGGTTCTCACCATTTCTTGCAATGTTCTGTTCTTTCGTTCTACAACTCCATTTTGCTGGGGAGTTCTAGGACAAGAGAAATCATGCAGAATGCCTTTGTCATTAAAAAATGATTCAAAATCTTTGTTTTCAAACTCTCCACCATGATCACTTCTGACTTTGACGATTCTAAGATCCTTTTCATTCTGAACTTGGTTACAGAAGGTGACAAACACAGAGTGTGACTCGTCCTTGTGTTTTAAGAACTTTACCCATGTCCATCTGCTATAGTCATCTACAATTACTAACCCATACTTCTTGCCACTGACTGAAGCAGTTTTAACTGGTCCAAATAAGTCAATGTGCAGAAGTTATAATGGCTTAGAGGTGGAAACAACATTTTTAGATTTAAAAGCAGGTTTTGAAAACTTGCCTTTCTGACATGCTTCACACAGAGCATCTGAATTGAAATTCAGGTTAGGAAGTCCTCTGACCAGATTGAGTTTGTTAATCTGAGATATTCTTCTCATACTAACATGCCCCAATCTTCTGTGCCAGATCCATTGCTCGTTGTTAACAGACAGAAGACACTTTACATTCTGACATTTCAGTTCATAAAGTTTGATTTTGATAATGTTGTTTCTCCTCTTTCCATTAAACAGGATAGTCCCATCTTTCTGACTAACAGCTTTACATGAATTTTGATTAAAGATTATATCATAATCGTTATCACTTAATTGACTTATGGATAACAGATTATGCATTAATCTATCTACTAATAAGACATTACTGATAGAGGGAAGATTTATGTTACCTACTGTTCCAGAGCCAATGATCTTTCCCCTCTGATTGCCTCCAAAGCCTACGTGGCCTCCAGGCTTAAGTTCCAGGCTTTGGAACATATGCCTTCTTCCCGTCATGTGTCGCGAGCAGCCAGAGTCCAGGTACCATGACTGGTGTTTCTACTTTGCTGCTAAAGATATCTGCAACATGTATTATTTTATCCTTAGGTACCCATATTTTCTTGGGTCCTGATTTGTTAGTTTTACCAAAACTCTGGTTGAATTTTGGTTTGACAGAATAATTGCTACTGGTATATTTGATGTCGTGTGTGTACCCATATACAAAGTGTGAATTAAGAGGAGTTCGTTTAATAACTAAATCCATGGCATTCTTTGGTGTAGGTACCTTACCTTGGTATCCTATTCCCTTTCTGCCATTTCTGCTAACTCCATAGATCATTGAAGCCATCTTGCTTCTATCTATGCTTTTAGCAAGAAACTTCTGAAAGCTGTGATCATACTCTTTGATGATCTCATCAGCGCTACTGGGAGTTTCAAGAATTGTTTCCTTCTGAGAGTTTTGTAAAAGATTTTCTAATTTTGAAACTTTATTTTTCAACTCAGAATTTTCCAACTTGAGACTCTCAGTTTTATCAGAGTCAGAAGCAAGATCCCTTTTCAGGTTTCTGAATTTGACTCTGATCTGCTGATATCGTTCCAGAATCTCATTAAGGCTTTCAACTAGTTCAGCCTTAGTAAAATTAATAGCAAAGTCAGGAAATACCTCTTCTGTGTCTGATTCAGAGTCTGATTCAGAAGCTTTACTGTCTTCTGATATGTTTGCCATGAGAGCTATGTTTGCTCTCTCATCATCTGATTCTGAGTCAGCTTCAGATGTGTCAGAGTCATCCCATGTGGCCATGAGACTTTTCTTCTTTTCCTTGCCAAACTTTCTTCTGGGCTTTTCCCTCTGAAGCTTTGGGCAGTCACTCTTGTAGTGTCCTTGCTCGTTGCATTCATACAGACGATGTCCTTGTTGTTTGGCTTTCTGCTTCCTGAAGAGCCTTCAGATCTTCTGTGTCCAGAGGAGGGTTCTGACCTTCTGTATCTGGAGGAGGATTCGTTCTGGTTCTCAGATCTTCTGGGAGTCCTGAACTTCCTTTGCCTCTGCTTCCATAGTTGGTTCACCCTTCTGGAAAGGAGAGACAGTTCATCTTCTTCTGATGAGGACCCATCAGAGGTTTCTTCAACAGCCTGCAAAACCTTAGAGTCAGATTTTTTGTTAGATTTTAGAGCTAAAGGCTTACCTTGCTTTTGAGGTTCATCAGCTTCCAACTCTATCTCGTGACTTCTGAGGGAGCTGACAAGTTCCTCCAGAGAGATTGTATTGAGATCCTTAGCTAGCTTCAGCGCTGTGACCATTGGCCTCCACTGTTTTGGCAAGCTTCTGATGATCTTCTTGACATGATCAGCAGTAGAATACCCTTTGTCCAGAACTTTGAGACCAGCAACCAGAATCTGAAATCTTGAGAACATTGTTTCAATAGATTCACTTTCTTCCATCTTGAATGCCTCATACTTCTGGATGAGCGCAAGAGCTTTAGTTTCTTTAACTTGAAGGTTGCCTTCATGCGTCATTCTGAGAGAATAAACCATGTTCTTAGCAGTGTCTCTGTTTGATATTTTTTCATATTCAGAGTAGGAGATAGCACTGAGAAGAATAGTTCTGGCCTTGTGATGGTTTTTGAAATCACGCTTCTGTTGATCAGACATTGCTTTCCTGTCAATCTTCTGACCATTTGCATTTACTGGGTGCGTGTATCCATCTGTCACCATATCCCACAGATCAGCATCATGGGATAGAAAGAAGCTTTCAATTCTGTCTTTCCAGTAATCAAAGTTCTCTCCATCAAAGACTTGAGGTTTGCCACTGAATCTGACTCTTTCTTCATTGTTGTCATTGCTGATGTTGTGATGTGTTCCTGCCATAGTGTTTTTCAACGCTGGATCTTGTACTGACACGATTAAGTGTTATGAACTCATAACCAGGCACTCTGATGCCAATTGAAGAAGTGAAAAACACAAGAAGGGGGGTTGAATTGTTAAAACATGAAATCAAATGTAGACAACATGTTATTTTTATCCTGGTTCGTTTGATCTCAAACTACTCCAGTCCACCCGTCAAGGTGATTTCGCCTCTCTCCAACGAGGTCTTAATCCACTATATTCAAATGAATATTACAACTGCTTTAACAACTGCTAAAGCCTTCTTGAGTCTAAACCACATACCGGTTTCTCAAGGAAATTATTTCTTACAGATAAATGAACAATTTTATGTGTTTGATGTTTTCTACAAAAACTATATATCACAACTGTGATAATACACAAATTAAGCTTATGAGAAACTAGAATGCTAGAACTATAGAGTAAGCAATTTGAGAGTTTTAGCAAACTGTATGAGTGAGGATGAAGATGATTGACTTTAGGAGTGTGGAGTATTGTAGAGCATTAGCCAATTCACTTCTCACTGATTTGTTTAAATACTTCTTGGAATAGATACGTTGATGCCAATAATTCCATTTCAATTCTCATTACGTTATTTCCATTTTGAGAAGATCTTTTTCTTGGAATAAAGCCGTTGGTAATTAATCTGCCTTGAATGCAGTAATGTTAACACTTCAGAATGTTCTGCTTGATTAAGATCATAGTGTGTTGGCTTTAGCTTATTCTGATTGCTTTTGAGTGCTGATGACATTGTTAAGATCTTGATCAGAGTCAGAGTATGTTGAGCGTAGATTCTGTTCATCAGACTTCAGCGTAACACATATTTGATCTTCTGATGTGACACATCTTCTGATGCTGATGTTGATATTCTGATATTCTAACGCTGATTCCATCAGAGTTTCCTGCAAATACACAACATATTTTTAGGTAGCATCTATGTCACATATAAATCTCATAATTCATTTAATATTGTATTTGTTATCATCAAAACTCTAACTGAGGGTTGTAGAATCAAACTATGTTCTAACAACCCAAACTTGCATTCGAAGGAGGCCACAAGCCCAAACGAAAGATGCAGGAGGTCTAAATGCCCAAACGAGGCTTTCATCAAAGGGGGCCACATGCCCAAATGAAAGATGCCTGGAGGAGGTAAAGGATACAGTCGAAGGATGTATGCAGGAGATAAATCATGCAATCGAAGGATTCCAAAAGGAGGGAAAAGGTGCAATTGAAGTAAACCAAATAGTGGCCTTTGGTGGAACCGAAGGAAACCAAAAAAGAGGTAAATGGTGCAATCGAAGGATGCCGAAATGAGGTAAAATATGCAATCTAAGGAAACCAAAAACAGCCTTTTGGTGCAATCTAAGGAAACCAAAAAGAGTTAAATGATGCAATCGAATGAAACCAAAAAGAGGCCTTTGCCTCATGAATCGAAGGAAACTACCAGGAGGTCATCAACTTTCTGAATCGAAGGAAGCCAAACAGGAGGCCTTTGCCTCCTGAATCGAAAGAAGCTAACAGGATGCCTTTGCCTTCTGAATTGAAGGAAGATGACAGGTGGCCCTTGCCTCCTGAATCGTAAGGTAGCTATTTCAAAGGGAAACAAATACTCAGTCGGAGCTTGCATGCAGAGGAGAGTTTAGTCGAAGTTAAGCATGAGTCAAACCAAACTTGTTTTTCTTCAATTTTGTCAGAAAAATAAAATTTATCTGCTTTGCTCTTTCAATAGTTTCCTTTCTAACCCGATGCTTGGAAATCTAACATAATCCTTGGAAATCACAGGGGGGCATTGAAAATCCAATGGTACTTGTGTAAAGTTAGACTCTAGTTTTGAGTCATCAGTGTTGAGGAAGTATCTTGAACAGATCAAACCTTGTGCAGTCTTGACCCAATAGAAAGCTTGTGAGAAAATTCTTGAAAATGAGAGGGCATATTTTGGAGTACAACAGCGTGTAAGGTAGTAGTCAGAGGGGATGTTGAAGAAAAAATGGAACAAGCCCAATGTCCTTAGGCCCATGCGCGCTAGATGCAAAACCAAAAGAAGCAAAAATATGGGGGAAAATGACAAAACGGACGTTGGGGCTCGAACCCAGGTCCTAAAGGTGAAAGGTGAGCGCTTCTACCTCTAGGGTGGCTATACATCCGTTAACTTGTATCAAACCATAAATATATATTGCAAATATAATTATATGCATGTACTTCATCTTCAACCTCATGCCCAGCCAGACCACCTGTATCTTACTCATTTCTCAATGAAAATTAAAATTGCAAACATGAAAGTTGTTCCATTTTTCCTCACGATTTCAGAAATGTAAATCACTTAAACTATAAATCAAAGATAAGAAAGAATTTTGTTTGTCCTAATTTGAACCCTAATTTTTCCAGAAATTTCGATCTCAAAATTTTCCCTACTCAGTCAATATAAATGAAAACTATTGACATGTACAGTTTCAGTGCAATGATATCTACATTTTGTCTTTGGAAATGGAACCCTAACAATGCCTAAATGAAGAGATGGAAGTTCATAAAAATACCTCAAAAATGGAAATCATGAAATAAGTTTGAGCTTCTTTCAAGTGATGGTGATGGTCAAGTTAGCTTCCTTGAACCTCTAGGAAGCTAATGCAATAGTTGGCTTGAACTGAGAGTAGCTGAAATGGCCTAGAGAAGTCAAGATGCATACCTCTATTTTTGGTTATGGAGAATGAGGAAAATGATGTTACAATTTGAAAATAGAGGGTGGGATAGTCTCTATATGTGTATTAGAAGCTTTGTGAATGGTTTGGCCAAGAAGCGCACGAGGGAATTATGAGTTGGATATTCAAAATCAGAAATGACACAAAGATGGAGGTTTTGTGAAATTTTTGGCTTAAGGGAGTTTGAGGGTGTTTTTATGCTTGTAATATCGTCCATTATGTTTCAAATAGTGTTTTTATTTATAGGCAAGAGGTTTTGAGTGTTACAACAACTCAGAATTTGAATTCCCATGTTTTGGCAACTTTACTTGTTTTGGAAGCAAAGTGACAAACATCTTACCAAATCTTGTACCATGCTATTGTAGAGTGGTTGAAATTTTAACATGCTTGCTTCTGATCTTGTATATGAAGTTTGTGCAGAAAGAACAGGTCCAATGCTCAAGGTGAGTGGACTTTATGATTAAAGCCACTTTTCCAAAATAGAAGTGTGAACTTTCTTCCAAAAATGGAATGATCAATTGGATAATGGTTTAAAAAACTTGGATTATAGCTCATTCAATTGTGTGAGAATTGAATTATTGATTAAAATGCAATTTAGAAGCCTGCAATGTGGGATTTGTACAGCATGCTTGAAGATTGAATCAAGTGTTCTTCACAAATTTTCCTTGTAAATCAAGAGTGGATGCCCAACTTCTTGCCTTCGATTCTCTCAACTCAAAAATTATCTCAATGAGTTCTTGGACATTTTTGAAAGCTTGTAACATCCAATACAACCTTCATGTTGTACATTTTTGAAGAATCACTTTGGAACCATGTGAAACTTAGCCAAGAAGTTAGGTAAAAATTCTGCCTAAATAGGGCAAAATTTCACTAAGTGTTTTTGTTTCATGGACATGTCTTTATGAATTTATAAATTAAAATCCAATAATTTATAGAAAACTTCCTACCCTACAATGTTTTAGATCTCATTGAGATCTACAACTTTCATGTTGAAAGTTTTCCTTTAATCATCTTGCATCATAGTGAAAAATTGGCACAGAGTTATGAAAATATGTTAACTTTCTAACACTTAAAAAAATTCTCTGTCTTAGAATTTTGAATTTTCATATTTTGAAATGTATTGATGAAATATGATTTTTGAAACTTGATTTTGATCAAAAAGTCAAAGTTTTACTTTTTAGTGTACAGTTGACTTTTCCATCAGTTGACCAAATTTCAACTATCAATCAATTGATCATGAGAAATGTTTTGAACCATGCCATTAAGTAAAAATGATGTATTTGAATCCTTGATATTATGTCTCAAACCAATAAGTCATGTATTTGGTCAAAAGTCAAAAATTGAGTCTTCTTAGTCAAAACCCTAATTTTGACCATTTTGCCCTTTTGGTGATTTGATCAAATTTCTTGAGGAATTGTGATCCAAATTTGACCAATTGACATCTATGAGTTCAAAGTGTTGATATGGATCAAAAACTATGAGGTTTAACTATAAATTGACCATAGTTGACTTTTTTCCCAATACAGTTGATTTTAGGTCAACTAATCAATTGACTGAGCAAGAACGTGATCCAAAGCTTGAAACTTGACATGAGAAATCTTAAGAGTCCAAAAATTATCCATGAAATTCATATGAAGCATTAAAAGTCCAATTGTACTTGTGGAAACTCAAACCCTAATTTTGAGTCATCAGTGCTTGAGGAGGTGTCTTGAGTTGATCCATCCTTGTGCATTCTTGAGTCAATGGACATCTTGTGAGAGAAATCTTGACAAAATGAGAGGGAAATTTTGGAGTACAACACCGTCCATGAAGGAGAATATCTTATGTTATGCGGTGTTGTCAACCAGTACATCAATATGGGGAAGCGGAAAGTCATCCTTGGGGATCGCCCTATTAAAATCTCTGTAATCCACACACATACCCACTTTACCGTCCTTCTTAGGTATCGGTACCACATTCGAAACCCATTATGGATAATAAGTAATAGCTAAGAATTCGGAATTGAACTGCTTCATGACTTCAGCCTTGATCTTTTCTGACATCTCAGGACGCATACGACGAACCTTTTGCTTCACTGTAGGGCAGTCTTCTTTCGTTGGAAGACGATGAACCACGATACCAGTATCCAACCCCGACATGTCTTCGTATGACCATGAAAAGATCTCAACATAGTCACGTAACATATGAATTAACTATTCTTTAACACCATTCTCTAAGTTGGCATCTATCTTGACTTCCTTTTTATTCTCTTTAGTACCCAAGTTTACTGTCTCGACCGGCTCTTCATGGGGCTGTATTGCTCTTTCCTCTTGCTGTAATAGTCTAGAAAGTTCTCCTAGTACTTCACAATCTTCCTCACCTTTGTCCTCGGCTTGGTAGATCGGATTTTCAAAGTCATAACTAGCAATAACAACACTGTTATCAATGGGATCAGGGGTGGATGTGGATCTGCAATTTGATACATGGGTGTGTGTAAGGGCACGTAACTATTTTTGATAAAATAAAGTTAAAAAAAACAGAGAGTGTAAAATTTGAATGAAAAAACATCCAATGATTTATTAATTACATATGAAAATAAAGTGTGATAACCCTCACAAATATACCATTATGCGTTGGGTAAGACACAAGGCTTTAGAGTTTAAATTGTTCAAAAATTAGATATCCTCAAAAACAGAAAAAAAATTACTCCTAGATAAAAGAAATAGGCACAAAGTCTCTAGCCGTCCAATTATTGAGTCCACTGTTGATAGTAGGGAAGATCCAATTATCCAGGTCACAATTATTATCAACATCTTCTATAACATTGACTCCATGGTTGCTGATGCGTAGTGGTGGTCCTCTGGCGCGAGCACGACGAATAAATTTTTGAGCTCCTGAAGTGAAACCCAAACCAAATTAGTCAAACTTATAGGGGATGTCAGGGAGTTGGCCCAAAATAGTACACCCACCTTCTTCAACTACAGCCTTAGCATATTTTAGAGAAGCCATTTTCAGTGGGGGTCTGGTAATCCTTGGAACAACAGCAGCAGCCTTAGTAACAACAATCGTCTGAGGAGTCTCTTCAAAATTCTGACAGGGGGTCTCAATGAACTCGCCGTCCATCTCGACATATCTGAAAGAGTTCAAATGGCTTACCATATACTCTTTTCCACGGACTGTAATAATCTTTCCATTAACAGGATATTTTAACATCTGATGCAAAGTGGAAGTAACGGCGCCGGCCCCATGAACCCAAGGGCATCCTAGTAAGCAAGAGTAAGACGGGTGAATGTCCATCATGTAGAAAGTGGAGTCGAAATTTTGTGAACTAACTTTGATCGGGATGTCCCCCTCCTCGTGTGCCATTCTCTTGGAACCATAAAAAGCCCTCACCACAATATTGTTGGGTTTCAACGTAAGTTCTTCACAATCCAATCTGTCTAAAGCACCCTTGGGTAGCACATTCGGAGACGAAACCCGTATCAACTAAAACATGAGCCATATTAGTGCCCCTGCACTCAATAGAGATGTGCAAGGAATCATTATGTTTTCTTCCCTTAGGATTGAAATCAGCATCGGAGAAGCATAGTCCATTGTCGGTAGTCAGACTAGCAACACAGTCTTCAAATTAGTCAGCAGAAGTCTCTTGTGGCACATGAGCAGACTTCAAGAACTTCACCAAAGCTTTAGCATGGGCTTCGGAGCATAATAACAGGCTAGCATTGAAATCTTTGAGGGGGTCTGCCCCAATTGTTCCACAACATTGTAGTCACTTTTCCGTATGATTTTTAAAATTTCCTCCATTTCTCCCTTGGAGGCCTCGGGAATGGCTTCTTTAGGTGCCTCCATCCAGGCATGCTCAACCGATACTTCTTTGCCCAGAGTCTTATCTGACTCAGTAGCAGGAATAACAACAAGAGTAGCAACAGGAGTAACAACAGGAGTATTAGCAGGAATAACAAAAGGAGTGGCAACAGTCTTTGGAGGGATTTCAGGAGAGAAAATCCTTCCGCTTCTGGTAACTTTACTGGTGTCAACAATGTTGTCAATGTTTGGATCAGTATCTTCAGTAACTTAATTCTTGATGGCCAACAGGTCTTGCTTGACGCCATGATAATAAACTTCAGCTCCATAATCCCAAGGAACGGCTTTGTCGGAGGAATATGGTATAGGCCCTAGAGAGGTAATGATCATGGGAGCAATTTTACGGCTGTCAATAATCCTTATAGGCCTTTTGGAGGAGACCCTTATAGGATTATTGGATATGGTAATAATTGACACATCTTCACATCTTTCATCTTTATATAGACTTTTCATAGAAGGAGTCTTCTCAAACAGAATTTCCTTGTCGTTCATCAAGCGTTAGACACCTATCTTCAACAATATACAACCATTGGGCAGAAATGCACAAAGGTGGCATCCTCATTACAGCCCGGAAATAAACCGGCTCATAGGAGGTTCTTCTTAACAATTGGAAGAGGAGTAGATAATTCATCCATAGAAGAAATAAACATAACATCATCAACAACATTGATACCCTTGTCTTGCTTGGGCATTGGTGCAGTTATTACATTGGGGGTATCAGGAGGATCAAATTCAATCTACTTTACATCAATAAGGTCTTGAACTTTATTCTTCAACACCCAACAATCATTCGTATCATGCACCGGGCTGTTGGAGTGGTAAGCACATTGTGCATTTAGATTGTAGCGGGGAGAGGAAGTGTTTGGGTTTTGGGGAGGATCCTTCAGAGTGACCAGGTCAGACTTCAACAAAGGCTGCAATGCCTGAGACAAAGGCATGTTGATTCTGGTGAATTATCTCCTAGGTGTATCCTGCCTATGCTAATTATTTTATTGTTGAGTTGGTGCAGGGTTGGAGATCATTACAGCTCCTACTGTTGGATGGCGTTCATCTTTACCATGATTTCTCTGCCCATAAGCAACACTAACTTCCTTCTTTCCATTGAACGGCTTCTTCATAGTATCTGAAGATGTATCCCCTTGGATTTTACCACTCTTGATACCATCTTCCACTTGTTCTCCTGTCAGTATCATCTCGATGAATCCGGCTGAAGAGATTCCAATCAAATGGTTGAAAAATGGGCCTGTCAGAGTACCCAAGAACTTGTCCACCAACTCCCTATCAGTCAGGGGAGGATAGACTCTACCGGCGAGATCCCTCCACTTTTGGGCATAATCTTTGAAACCCTCACTAGAACCCATAGTGCTTTGGAGTTGTGTACAGGTTGGAGCGAGGTCAGCATTGTATTGATACTTCTTGTAAAAAGCAACAGCCAAATCTTCCCAATTGCGGATATTGGTTCCTTCCAACTGATAGAACCACTCTAACTGCGTCCCCGAAAAACTCTCCTGAAAGAAATGAACCCATAACTTCCTATCAACTGTATGGAGTTGGATCTTCCTGACATAAGACCTCAGATACACTTGTGGACAAGAATCTTCGTCATACCTTTGCAAAGGCGGGAACTTTGAACTGTTGTGGGATAACCACTCCCGAGACCAACCCTAGCTCTTCAAAGTCCAAACCATGTACTCTCTAAATCTCCATAGCATTGAGACGATCCTCCGGCTATTTATACTTGTCATCAGTAAGAGGATATTGTTCTTCAGCATAGTCTACTTCCTCTTCATCCGTCCCTGAGCTGTTATCTTCTTCTTTTGTCTTCTTGCCATCCTCTTGCTGATTATACCCCTCATTCGATGGAGTTGCAAATTCTAGAGCTCGCTTGGCTGGTCCTTTGAATCTTCTCCCCATATTCAGGACGCCAACTGGTTTCTTTTCCATCTTTGTTTTCTCTTTGATAATGAGAGTTTTAGATCTTCTTGTCCTTTAGCCAGAGCCAGGAACATCTGTTGGAATTGAGCGTTATGTGATTAAAGATCCTTAATTGTTTGTTCAAGAGCCATTTCTTTTTTTTTTTTGCTGAAATAAACAGCGAAAAGATAAGAAACCTATCCTGAAATGCCTGCTTATGTGATGATATGCATGATATGGTTATGCAATGTTTTCAGAGACCTCGTAGGATTTAAACTCTTTTAATCAAAACAGAAACAAATACTTTTTATTAGTAAGTTCAAATGAAATCAAAGTTTACAGAGAAATAACAATTAAAACTTCTAAAACTTCTAGTTTTCCAATGGACGCTTCCTTTTCGTGCTGATATAGGCATTAAGACTCTGCTCCTCGTGAAGCTGCTTTGTCAGTTCCAACACTTTCTTCTCACTGGCATAGAATTGGGTCTCAAATGTGTCCCATTCTTCCTTGATTTGGATACAAGAACTTTGCAATTCTTCTAAGTTTGTTGGCATATCAGGATAAAGAATGATGCAAGATTCGTCGGCTTGAACAATAGGCTCTAAGATCACTGGTACGATGGCAGTATATGGCATCATAAGACTTTGAGCATGAGCTCGCACCCATTTGAGGTAAGGTTCCAAAGGGATGGAGTTCTTGTGCCCTAAAGTCTTACTATCAATCTTCTTAACCATATCCCAAGTGAGGATGAACCTCTGACAATAACCTTGCGGATCATTTGAATGGTCGAACACAATACCTTAGATACGCATATCAGGAGGACCATATCTCTGTGCGTAACCAAATTGACGTAGGGATAAAGAAAGGTTGTAGGTGATGCCTCCTCTAATGCCAAGGATTGGCACATTAGGAAATTCTCTGCAGCGATCAATAAAAGTGATGTCTTCTTGAAAGTGAGAACACCAATAGATATCAGAGTAAGAAAGATACATTAACCTTTGATTCCACATTAAGCCTAACTCATTCTTCATTGCTGATCGAGGAAGGTGAAAAATAAACCACCTATAGAGTAAAGGAATACAACACATAAGAGTTCCTCGTTTCTTCATAGTACGGGTGTGGAGTGAATGCAGAATATCCCCGAGCAATGTAGTTACTGGATTGTGAGTAAGGAAAATGTTGATGGAATTTACATCTATAAGTTGGTATGAATTAGGGAACAAAACCAACCCATAGATCAAGAGAGCCAAGATATCTTCAAAAGCATGGTAACTAGTGGCGTCTATGAATACCTGAGCTTTCTCCATCAGAAACTTTGCAAGAAGGCCTTTAACTCCACTTCTTCTTTCCCACTTGGATTCAACGTCAGATGGCTTCATGTGCAAGGCTATGGCAATATCTTCAGCAGTTGGATCTTGTTCTAAACCGGTGAAAGGTACTCGCTCTAATATAGGCAAACCAAGTAGGTTAGAGAATTCTTATAACGTGGGCACCAACTAATAATCTAGAAATGTGAAGCAATGGTGCTTAGGATCGAAGAACTCGAATAGGACACTCATTAAACCTTCGTTAAAACTGGTAGTAACCAAACTGAGCAAGTGACCATATCTTTTTGTTGAATGGTGAGCTTTCGGGAACTCTTAAGACCAACTCCTTAAGTTTGGGAGGAATTTCTACAAAGTTGATCCGAATGGTTTTTCTGCGAGCGGAATCCATAACCTAAAAAACAGAGAAGAGATAAACCCCCAGGTCCTTGAAATGGTTAGTGTGAATGATATGTTATGATGTTCATGATGTTATGATTATGCTTAAAAACAAAGATAGCAAACACAAACAAGTCATACAAAGACCTTTGGCTTAAAGGCTTGCACGAGGTTTTAAAGGTAAGTACCCTCTTGAAGTTTCAGTTGGCTCAACCTGTCCTAGTAATAGCAACCGAGTTATAAGGGATCTCATATCATTGACCTTTCTCTCAGGCATTATTTCAGCTCAAGCATCGAAACATTGCGGCCGAAATAACCCGAAAGTCCTATCTCAATGAGTGTAGCATCGAGTATCAACCAATCTTCGGTCAGAACCAAATCCGGCTATGTCACTACTTTCTAATGGCTAGGATGAGTCAATTAAAGGTTCTAAAGGTTAGTTAGCACTTAATGACACTATGAGGAAGCCTTATGTTATCCTTGACTGACTCAAGAAACATTAGTACAAGCTAAAGTATCACACTAACATAGCCATCACTTCGTCCATATCGGTCTATGCCGTACAGCCTCCACGATTTATTGCTACTTACCTAAAAAGGTACCCCAGATCTGGGTATAGTATCTTTTAATAATAACCCCAGCAAACCCTTTAAAAATAAATCAGAAAAAGCAAACAAGGAAAGCAACTTAAAATTATCTAACTCTAAGGTAACCCCTCTTTTATAATTCCCCAACAGAGTCTCCAATTATGTAATACGGTGGGAGAACTGACTTTTACTTGTTTTACGTTTTTTTTCGCAAATGTCGCGGTTAGCAAGAGTCGCCACTGACTTTTCTTTTATCCCACAAAGGAAAGGGTGAAAAGAACAGGAAAGACCTTTCGAGATTATTTTATGAGTAAGGGGGTAGATTATGGAGAGGGAAGGTGTTAACACTCTTTCCATCCGTAGTTATCTACGGGCTCTTAGTTGCTAGCTCAATTTGAAAATGCTTTTTTGGGTGAGTGTGTTTTTGAAAATATTTTTAAAAGACGCCTTAGTATGGCGAACTTTGTAATGTTTCTCGTTTCGGAGAGAACGTATACAAAATGTTTATGTTTTTGAAAATATTTAGAAAATAGTTTATGTATGTGTGAAAAATTGTTTTGTTTGAGCAAGCAACTAGGAGCAATCTACTTACTTGAAAGGTTTGTTCTTTTCCTCTTTTCTTTTAGACAGTGTTATCCTACTATTAGTAAATAGCTAGCCCTATCGTCGGATGTTTTGAGGGACTAGCGAGGGTCATCGTATGGTTACAAAGGCAACTAATAAGATATCTTAGTAATTACCCTAGGATTTTAAGATCATTTTACTGAGGCAACGTCGAAAGGTTCATCGAGGTACTTATGGTCTTTTAAACCAAAGGGTAGCCACTAAAATCTCTTACATTCGATAATCGTGACCATTTATTCCGAAGGAAATAAGTGGGGAAACCTTAGAGGTGCACGTGTGCAAGTGTGTTGTGTTTTAATTATTTGTCTTGGATGTTAGGTTTGCTAACGTTTACTTTTAATATTTATCATACAATCCTATTAAAATACATCTAACAGTTAATATATGTACAGAAAATAAAAATGCGGAAATTGAAGCTACGCTATTACATGGCTTCGGGGAGGGGGAGTTACAAATCCAAAATGGGGAAGCAAAAGTAAAAGTCCTAAGTTTATACTATTACAACCCATATGTAGATACATAATATTTGGAAATAAAAATGAGAAATTAAAACAAACGCGCGAAGATGAAAGCGAGGTAAAAAAACCCTAAAAAACTCCTAAACATTTAGAATACTTTTTTTATTGTTTTCATTGGTTTTAAGAAAATACTTAAATTAACTAAAACTAATATTAACAAAAAGGATAATTATTAACTGAAATTAAACCTAATTCTAAATTTTTTTTTGTATTTTTTATTGAGAAAAGATGTGAAATGAATTAAACCTAGTTCTAATTGGTTTTAAATTAATAAAAAATAATTAAACCTAGATCTATTTTTTTGTGACTTTGATTTTATAAATGAAGAATTAATTAATTTAAAGAAAAAAATAAAAATGAATTAATTTAAATAAAACAAAATAAGATTTAAAAAAATTATGGGCAGGTTGCAATCAGTAATTAGAGGGGGTGAGATTTGAAATCCCTAAGCCCATTAGCGTAGAGGCCCAAATGCTCCAAGAAACCTGCAAAAAGAAAATGTTGAAAAAAATAAAATGCAAAACCAGGGACCGAACCCAGGCCCTCCAGGCTTACACACACGCTTCTAACCACTAGGTCATCCGTTCATTCGTTAATTGAAACAACAAGACAATATTATATACGAAATCAGTCCATTTTTCCAAATTCTCACACGCACGACTTATCAGGTTCAAATGGACCAATGAGGGAGTGACGCGCCTGCATCTGGAGTCAGCCCACCAGAGTCAACTTTCCGGTTGTCTTATTCGGTGGGCTCGAAGATCAAATCTGCAAAAAAAACCATAAAAAAGGATCCCAAACGACCCTACCCCCCTTAAAAAATCATCCTGAAGCCAAATTTGGCATTGGTTTGGACTGAAAGTGCCTGTATCAATGAGATCGAAACTCAAACATTCTTAAACCCTATTAATGGTAACCTGTAATTTCAGCACTTAAATTCACATGTAAAATGTTAGATCTCTTTTAATCATTGTCACAAACATATATGAATTCATTAGATGGATCAACAACACGTATTTTAACAAATTGGAATCAAAAAAATATACCAAACTGATGGTTATCGTGGAGGTCGTTCTGGCGTGATCCAAGCTACAAGGAGGGCTGGAATGAATTCCTTGAAGCTTCAGGGGCACGATGCAGGGCGTGGTTTAGATCAATATGGCCTGGAAGATTGGATTTCAAATTTTACAACTTTGATATATTTTTGGAATTTTGGAACACTCTCTCTAGGCTGCTTCAGCGTGTCCTTTGCTTGTGCTCTTGTTCCGTATTTATAGAGAGATGTGAGGATGAACAAACATGGCAAGAATCTTTACAATTAACCATGTTTTGAATACAAAATCATAACTTGAAAAATATGCAATTTTTGAATTATTCTCTTTCCATCATGATCATGCAATGAACCCGGACCTATGCCATGTATTTGCACGAATTTTGGGTCCCCTTGATGGTTCAAGACAGGCCCAAATGTCGTGGCCAATATTTTCTAAATTTTTTACTTAATTTATTTGATTTTAAATCAAATAGAATCAAGATAAAATGCAAGTAAAATCATGGCCATTCCAAAATGGACTTAGAGGTCCTCATAGATATTAGGGACATGTTTGAACCTCCAAAAATAGGCCCATTGGTCAAAAAAATTCAATTAGGCTCAAAGTTTTTGAAATTTCTCAAAATTTCCTAACTTGTGAAATTCATATCTTGCTCAATTGTTATCCTTTATGGGTGATCTTAGACTTTTTGGAAAGCCCAAGATGTCCTCTACATTCTCTATGTTGACCATTTTTGCATTTGGAGAATTCATCTTGATGTAACATGTCTTGACAAAAAATGCCTTTTTGTTGACTCAAAAAGGACTTGTAATGTATTGGCTCATATCTTTCCAATGATGCATTTTTTGAACTTGAGGACAAAATAAAAGTTGTAGGAATTGATTTTTATTCATAATGAGCTTTTGTTGGGGAAAAATGGATGAAGCATGTGAAAGTTATGCCTGGTCAAAGTTTATTGACTTTCTCTAGGAAACCCTAATTTAGCAAGTTTTGATTCTTGATGATTTGAGAGCATTCCTTGAGGAATCATGATCAAACCTTGATCAAATGATGGATATTACTTCAAAATGTTGATGTTGACCAAAAATATTTAAGTTTGACTGTATATTGACCATAGTTGACTTTCGACCTAATATAGTTGATTTCCAGTCATCTGAGCAATTGATTGAGCAAACTTGTAATGCAAGGCATGAAAATTGGCATGAGCGTTCTTGGGGACATATTGGGAACCATGGAAATGACTTGAGGCCTTTGAAACCCAAATTTCTTTGTGAAAAGTGAAACCCTAGTTGAAAGTCTATTGCTTAGGAGGAGAATTTGTCTGGTCAATTCTTGGTCAACCTTGAGCACTTGAGGACCTCTAGGAGTATGTTTTGAATAAAATGAGAGGGAAAATTTTGGGGTACAACAATAACCATACAATCTGTAACAAAAAGGCTTTATATGACCATATTTGCCACATTAATGACATTTCCAAGGTAAGAACTTGGCTTTAGCCTGAGTTTCTTGATGTCTAGCAGGATGTTATAACCTTTGGTCGGACATCGTGGGCTCATGCTTATTTTCAGAAGGAATAAATTTCGTCACAGGGGTTTTTCCTTTTTTGTTTAGAGATTGGTAATTAAAACCTATACATGTTGAGTTTCCAGCCCCTTTCCCAACTTGAAAATTTTCATCTAACATATCAGACCCATTATTAAAAAATCTCATGGATTCTGTCATGTTTTCAAGTTTAGAAGTCAATATGGTTACCTCATCTTAAAGATCAGAGATAGTAGATAAAATGTTCTCTTCTTCAGCAAGCAGTTGAGCTATGATTCTCTTATGCTTTTCTCTTATCTTACAAACCTCCTCACTTCTGACACAAAGCTATTTATAGGAAGCATCCATTTCTTCATAAGAGACATCCTCATCACAAAAATCTTCATCGAATTCATATCTAACAGTTAAGGCTATAACATGCTTAGCAGTTTGTTGGATGGAAATTTTGACTAATTCAAAATTGAGCTGAGTCAATGGTACTGAATATACTTGGAGAGTTGTCTGGTTATTTTATTTGTTGGAACCCATGAAGATTCGAATTCGAAATTGATAGTTTATGTGTGATGCGGTGGGAGAACTGACTTGGTTGTTTTGCGCTTTATCGCAAATGTCACGGTTAGTAAGAGTCGCCACCGAATTTTCTTTTATCCAAAGGGAAAGGCTGAAAAGAACAGGAAAGACCTTTGAGGTTTCTTGAGTTCGGGGGGTAGATTATGAAAATGGAAGGTGTTAGCACCCTTTTCATCCATAGTTATCTATGGTCTCTTAGTTGCTAGCCAGATCACTTGCTTTTGTTTGAAAATGTGCTTTGTGTGGTTTTTGAAAGTATTTTGAAAAGGCGCCATCGTTTAGGCAAACTTTGTAATAGTTCTCGTTCGTAAGAACGTATACAAAGTGTTAAGCTTTTAAAAATATTTCATGTTTGGAAAATGTTTTGGAAGTGTTTTTGAAAGTGTTGGTGTTTGTTTTAAAAATAAGCAAGAGCGTTTGATTGGAAATTGAGCAAGCAACTAGGAACAATCTACCTACTCAAAATTCTTAGTTCATTTCTTCCTTTCCTTTGATATTGTTATCTTACCATTGATTTGGTAAGAAGCCTTATCTTTGGAGTAAAGGGATGGGCGTGGGTCATCGTATAACCATGATAGCAATGTTTTGAAATATCTTAGCAATTCTCTTTGAGGGACTAAGATCATTTTGAAAGGCAACCTTTGATAGCGTCATCGAGGGACTATGATCTTGTATTTTTTGATTGCTTTGCTAAGATATCCCACATGCATAACATGGCCATTTTTGTAAGGCAGCAAAGTGGAATCACCCTAAGGGTGCAAGTGTGCAAATGTGTTGATTTACATGCTTTGATTATCTTGGATTAGGGTTTTCTAACTTGTTGATTTTATCTTTCCATACAAACCCTAATTTACTAGCATTTATATAAAACGATAAATTGCGGAAAGTAAAAATACTAAGCTATTACATCATTAGGGGAATGGCTATACAAATATACAAATGGGGATTTTTTGCAAGAAAATTAAACCTAATTAATTATTACAACCATATTGAATATTATACAAGAATTAAATAAATAATGTACAAATGCAAATGGATAAAGAAATGATTTTTGTTTGGATTTTTATGAAAGGGTTTTAACCTAATTAAGAGAATGGTTAATAAAAATTGAACAAAATTAAAACCTAAGAAAATAAGTTAAAAATGATTTTTTAGGGTTTTTTAAGAAAAGGTTTTAAATAAAAAATAATAATGTGAAAATTAATAATTAAAAGAAACCTAAATTCTAAGTTGATTTTAATTTAAAAGAAAATAATATAATAAATAAAACTAAGTCTAAATATTAATTATTAAAATAAAAAGAAATTAAATTTATTAAAAAAATATTTTAGTCTTTTTGTTTTATAAAGAAAAATAAAATGTATAAGCATTTTTCTAAATATGCAAATGAATAAATAAAATATTTTTGGATTTTTATTGATAAAATAATAGTAATGATAATAATAGTAACAATAAAAATAATATGAAAATAAAATAAAGAAAAATAAAATGAAATAATAAAAATAAAGGGGCCAGGGGTATAACCATAATCAGGGGGGAGTCAGCAAAAATAAAAGGCCCAAAAGGAGGAAAGCCTGGCACCTCTTCCAAACAAAAAAAAGAGAGAAAACAGAAAATATGAAGAAAAAATGGCAAAACGGACACTGGGGCTCGAACCCAGGTCCTAAGGGTGACAGGCACGCGCTTTAACCACTGGGGTGGTGATACATCCGTTAACTTAAACACAACAATAAATATATAACATAAATCTTGCTCTGAATATTTGAAATCAACTTCTTCCTCCTTCATCCGCGTGCAGAACACCATGTCCACCATTGTTAACCCTGTAAATTTCTCATTTGTAGACCATTTTGAAAAGTACAAACATGAAAATTGTTGGAAATTTCATCATCATTTTAACCTTATAACTTATTTAAGCTAAAAAAAAGGTTAAACTTAATTTTTCTTGATACCAAATGCGTGCCCTAACTGGTCAAAAGCAAAATTCTTCAAACACAAGCAAGTAAAATGCAAACTAGGGACATGGTTAGCTTGAGGGCAATAATGTCTACATTTTTACTTCAAAATGTAAGCACAAAAGATGCTTGTATCAAGATATTAAAGTTTGAAAACTTACCTCTTGCAGCTGGATTTTAGTATGGACTTGGAGAAAGTTTTGAAGAGTGGAGATGATCAGGTTAGCTTGCCTGGACCACTCTGAATGTGTTGCAAGTCTTACTTTGCCTTGAGGATGGCTGAAAATCCCTACTCAAGTCAAGCTGCAAGCTTGAGTTTCAAAAATGGTGGATGATAGAAATGTGATTACAGTCTTGAAATAGGAACTTGGATCATTTGTATATGATGTATGTAAGATGTTTAGATGATTAGAAATCAAAACGCACGAGTGAAAATGGAGATGGTGAGTTTTTGCTTCAAACTGTCAAGCTGGGAAGATTCAAGGAAAAATGGAGTTTGGGCAGTTTTGGGAGGGCTTCAAATCGTGTGTTAGCTTGTAAATAACTTGTACGGTTATATGAAAAAGGTTTGTGCACTTGAGGTGGTCAGAAATACAAGATATAGAGTTATGGCTATGTTACTTGATTTTGAAGAAAAGTGGAAAACATGGTTTCAAGGCATAGTACAAGCATGGCCTGAGTTTATGGGAGGCTCTAGACATGTTGCTTTTTCCTTTGACATTGCTTGTGTTCAGATGGAATAACTTAGGAGCTATGTGCATTGACTTTGTGATTAAAGTCACTTTTCCAAAATGGAAGTGTGAACTTTGTTCCATTAATGGAATAATCACTTGGAAAAAAACTCTAGCACTTGGATCATAGCTTAAATAGTTGTGTAATCTTATGATTATGGATAGATTTAGAGGTTAGAAGTCTGCAAAGTAAGATTAATGGATCATGGGTGTGGATTTGAATTCTTGTTCATCATGGAAATGACTTATAATTCAAGAATGAATGTCCAACTTCTTGTCTTCGATTCTCTTTGCTCAAACATGATCTAAATGAGTTCTTGGACATTTTGGAAAGCTTGTAACATCTTATAAAACTTCTATGTTGGTCATTTTTTAAAATTCATCTTAGAACTATGTGAAAAATTTCCATGAAGTTAGGTCAAAATCCTGTCTAAACTAGGGCAGAATTTCACTAAGTTTCCAAGTTTCATGAACATGTATTCACAAAATCATAACTTGAAATCCATGAATTTATAGGAGAAGTTGTTTTCTACAATGTTTTAGATCTTATTGATATATAAAACTTTCATGTTGGAAGTTTCCTTTTAATCATCTTGCATCATGGTGAAAAATTAGCTCAAAGTTGTGAAAAAATATGAAGTTTCCAACACTTAGAAAAATTTCTAAGTTTAGAAGTTTTGACTTTTCAAAATGAAATCTTGACTTTTTGATTTCTTGATGAAAAAGTTTCACATTTTGACATGTTTTGATGAATTCTGATCTTTGACACTTGATTTTGACCAAAAAGTCAAAGTTTGACTTTTCAATGCACAGTTGACTTTTAACCAATTGACTGAAAATTCATCTGTCAATCCATTAATCTTGAGCCATGTTTTGAGCCATGCCATTAGGTTAAAATGATGCATTTATACCTTTCAGATCATAACTTAAACCAATCAACCCTTTGCTAGGTCAAAAATCAGAAATTTCCTCTTCTCAATCAAAACCCTAATTTTGACCATTATGCCCTTTTGATGATCTGATCAAGATTCTTGAGGAATTGTGATCCAAACTTCATAAAATGACATATATAGGTTCATTGTGTTGATATGGATCAAAATTTATGAAGTTTGACTGTAAATTGACCATAGTTGACTTTTTCCCCAATACAGTTAATTTTTAGGTCAAATGATCAATTGACTGAGCAAAAATGTGATCCAAGACTTGAAACTTGTTATGAGAAATCTTGAGAGTCCAAAATGATCCATGAAAGTCATATGGGGAATTAAAATTTCATTTATACTTGTGCAATCTCAAACCCTAATTTTCAGTCATCAGTGCTTGAGGAGGTGTCTTGAGCTGATCAACCCTAGTGCAGTCTTGAACCAAAGGAGATCTTGTGAGAGATTACTTGATAAATGAGAGGGAAAATTTTGGGGTACAACAGCTTCCCCTGTTCAATCTTCTTAAACCTGAAGAGTTAGATTGGCGGATCCGCCATTTGTAACTTGAAGGTGAAAGATGATTGAACACTAGAGTGCCCAGAAATTTGCACTCGAAGATGGATTATGAATGGGCTTATAGATTCCATTTGGAGGAATGTTGGTAAACAATGGAAGAAGTATCAGAAAAAATCTCTTGTTGATTTATACTAAAACTTGATGTTTTACCTGAGAGAAAAAGAGTTAGTAAAATGCAGATGTATGCATGATGTTCACCGGATGTGGTATTATGCTAAATGAATTTTGTATGTACATGCTATGATGTATGAATGTGAGATGTATGTTTTTGTCTGGGAAATAAATCCCTAACTGTTGCTGAGGAGTTTTGGAAAGTTGGCTCCCGGATTTCCTTTAGGGATGAAGAGTATACATATCTCCAATCTTTTTTGAAAAGATGCTTCCGCTGGGGAATATCTCTTGATTGCCAGCTATTATCTGTTCGGATCCAGGCTTCACAATTGCTGAGGATGAGAAAGTCAACTGCTATCTGGTCGGATCCAGGCTTCACGGTAACATACTGGGGAAGAGATAAATTATCTGCTATCTGGTCGGACTCCAGGCTTCGCAGAAGATTTCTTGAAATTGAGTAGTTATCTGGTCGGATCCAGGCTTCACAACAACTTGCTGGGGACAAGGAAGTTAACTATTATCTGGTCGGATCCAGGCTTTATAGTAACTTGAAGTGGTAACTACTATCTGGTCAGGTCTAGGTTTCATGATTTTTGGAAAGTTGTACTATTATCTGGTCGGTTCTAGGCTTCATAATGTCTCTCTGGGGATCGTAGTTAGTTTTTATTTGGTCGAGTTCCAGACTTCACAATAACTTGCTTGAAAACTGGCATCTGGTCGGGTCCAGGCTTTGCATATTTCTGAGGTGGATGAGGTTAATTGTTATCTGGTCGGGTCCAGGTTTCACAATAAACGGTTTGGGGATTTAGTTGTTATTTGGTCGGGTTCCAGGTTTCACAATGAATTTTTGAGGGTAATTGTTATCTAGTCGGATCTAGGCTTCAAAACAACTTGTTGGGGTAGAGGAAAACTCTACTGGGTAAAAGAAGCTAAACCTTGGTCTGGTTGAGTCCGGATTCTTCTATATTTTGAAGAGTTAAACTATTATCTGGTCGGGTCCAGGTTTCATAGTATTTGAAAGATTACATTATTATTCAGTCGGATCCAGGATCTACAGTGACTTGGGAAGTTGACTATTATTTGGTCAGGTCCAGGCTTCATAGTAACTTGAAAATTGTACTAATATCTGGTCGAGTTCAGGCTTCATAGTATCTTTTGGATATAGTAAAGGTTTTGTATATGACTTTACTGGGGATTAGGGGTTGTGGCCCTATGATTTGCAATAGTCTGAAAGGAAAACTTAAGCTGGGGAATGTAGACTCAGTCGGGGAGGACAGACTCAGCTTAGGGAGGCATATTCAGCTGGGGATAAAATGCTCATCTGGAGAAGATAGACCAAGCTGGGGAATTTTGTACTTGGCTAAGGAGTTATACTACTCTTTTTTTGTTGGGGAAATAAACTTCGTTGATGAATACTTGATGAACTGTTGACGAGGCGAGTTCTTTGAGGAAGAGATCAACGAGGATTCTACTTGTAGGATCAACTTAGCTGGGGAGAGAGCTGCCAAGAGATTGAGACTCTGGCTGGAGATTGGCCTATGCAAAGAAACTTTATGGGTAACTTTGCTGGAGATGATGTTAATGAAATAATTCCGTGGGGATATTCCATATACATTAAAGAGATGCTTGTTACTGTTTAGCAGGACACATGTGCCAAATAGTTCTAATTATGTTCATATGCATAAGTTCATTCAATTTTAATCGTTAGACAAATTTGCATTCAAAACAAAGACAGAAAGTTTGCACTTCAAAGTATATTTGTATTGATATTTTGCCCATGAATATGCATTTTTTGTACAAAGAGACGGAGATCCTAGTAAGAGGAAATCGTCAAAAGGAAAACAAAATTGAAAATAAAAACAAATATCCATGTGAAATGATCTCATTGCCTTCCAACTCTACCATTACCCCGATGTCTTCGAATGCCCCTTGCCATTGAATGAAATTGATTAGATTGATCTTGGACCTTTTAACTCGGACATTAGTGATAAAGTTGACTATGGTGAATCCACGAGACATAGGCATACGCTTTAAATCCTTAACTTTTGCCTGAACCACCCTTTTGGGTTTTCAGCCCACCAGGATACCCATTTTTTCCCAAGTCTCCCTTTCGGGTTTTCAACTTGTCGGGTGTACAATCTTTTGCATATATCCCTAATTTTTGCCCAAACCTTTTAGTTTGCCGGGATGCCCTTATTTTACCTAGGTGTGTCAACCTAGCGGGTCTCTTATGCGTAGTATTTTTTAACTATGTCCGCGTTTATAGGATGTGGGAATTCTTCACCATCCATGGTAGTCAGCATCATGGCACCGCCAGAGAAAACTCTCTTGACAACAAATGGCCCTTCATAGGTGGGAGTCCATTTTCCCCTGGGGTCGCCTTGTGGCAGAATAATGCGCTTTATCACCAAGTCACCAGCTTGATATACTCGAGGCTTAATCTTTTTGTTGAAATCCTTGATCATACGTTTTTGGTATGTCTGACCATGACAAACAGCAACCGATCATTTTTCATCGATCAAGTTCAGCTAATTCAATCTCGTCTGAATCCACTCGTCTTCGCCTAAGCCTGCTTCATTCATGATCCTTAGTGAGGGAATCTGAACTTCCACTGACAAAACAGCTTCAATGCCATAGACTAAGGAAAAGGGAGTTACCTCAGTTGATGTTCTAGCTGAAGTGCGGTAGCCATGTAGAGCAAACGGTAACATCTCATGCCAGTCCTTATAGGTCACTACCATCTTCTACACAATCTTCTTGATGTTTTTGTTGGCCGCTTCGACTGCGCCATTCATTTTAGGTCTATATGGAGACGAATTATGATGCTCGATCTTAAACTGAGTGCAAATCTCAGTAATCATGGCATTGTTGAGGTTAGTCCCACTGTTGGTGATGATCCTTTCAGGGATACCATAACGGCAGATGAGGTTGTGTTTGATGAATCTGGCTACCACATTCTTGGTGACTGAGGAAAACGATACGGCTTCGACCCATTTAGTGAAATAGTCGATAGAAACAAGAATAAAGCGATGTTCGTTGGAAGAGGTGGGCTTGATTTATCCAATCATGTCAATGCCCCACATTGCAAATGGCCACGGAGTGGTCATGAAGTTCAGAGGGATAGGAGGCACATGGACCTTGTCAGCATAGATTTGGCATTTGTGACAAGTTCTAGAGTGTTAATGGCAATCAGTCTCCATTGTTGACCAATAGTAACCAGCTCTCAAGATCTTCTTGGCCATCGTATGTCCGCTTGAGTGAGTTCCAAATAGGCCATCGTGCATGTCTTCCATAATTTCCTCTGCCTCCTTCTTGTCCACACATCGGAGTAGAGTAGAATCATGGTTGCGCTTGTACAATATTCTATTGCTTAAGAAGAATGTAGCTGAAAATCTTCGTAAGAACTTTTTGTCATTGATAGATGCTCCCTCTGGATACTCTTGTGCTTCAAGGTATCTCATCACCTCATGGTACCATGGCTTTTCCGCGTCAGTGTCAAGTTCACAGCAGTGTGCAGGTTTTTCGAATCTCTCAATTGTAATCATATGGGCCTCGTTATCCCAAATTAACTTTGAACATTGAAGACACGGTTGCCAAACCGTCACCCAACTGATTTTCTTCCCTAGGGAAATGCTCAAAAGTGATCTCTTCGAAGTAGGAAATCAGGGATATCCCAAGTTCCTTGTAAGGGATGAGATTAGGGTGCTTAGTGTCCCAATCTCCTTTTACTTGGATAATCCCTAGAGCGGAATCCCCAAACACATTCAAATGCTTGATTCTCAAGTCAATAGCAGCTTTCAGACCCAAGATGCATGCTTCATTCTCGGCCATGTTATTCGTGCAATTGAAGCATAGTCTGGCAGTGAAAGGAGTGTGGCAACCTTCAGGAGAGATGATCACAACACCAATTTTGTTACCTAAGGCGTTGGAAGCCCCATCAAAGACCATAGTCCATCGGGATCGTTGTTTAGGTCCGTCATACGGTCCAGGTTTTGCATAGTCGGTTACTAGCATGATGTTCTCGTCAGGGAAGTCGAAGTTCATAGACTGATAATCATCCATAGCTTGATGGGCTAAATGATCTACTAGTACGCTTCCTTTGATGGCCTTTTGCATAGTGTATTGAATGTCATGCTCAGTTAAGATCATTTGACATCTGGCTATCCGTCTGGAAAGGGCAGGTTTCTCGAAGATGTACTTGATTGGGTCCATCTTAGAAATCAACAGAGTGGTATGAGTCAATATGTACTGTCTCAGCCGGCGAGCATCCCATGCCAGAGCGCAGCAGGTTTTCTTGAGCAGTGAATATTTGGTTTCACAGTCGGTAAACTTTTTGCTCAGGTAATAAATAGCATGCTCTTTTCGGCCAGACTCGTCATGTTGGCCCAAAACACACCCCATAGAGTTCTCTAGTACTGTCAAGTACATGATCAAGGGTCTTCCTTCAACTGGAGGCATGAGAATAGGAGGTTATTGTAGATATTCTTTGATTTTGTCGAAGGCAGCTTGGCATTCATCATTCCATCTGACTACCTGATCTTTCTTCAAAATTTTGAAGATTGGCTCACAAGTAGCAGTCAAGTGAGATATGAAGCGGGCGATGTAATTGAGACGACCCAAGAATCCTCTGACTTCTTTTTTAGAATGAGGGACTAGCATTTCTTGGATGGCCTTTACGTTTGCAGGATCAACTTCAATGCCTTTATTGCTGACAACAAAACCTAGAAGCTTTCTAGATCGTACTCCAAATGTGCACTTGTTAGGGTTTAACCTCAGCTTGTACTTTTTCAGTCTTTCGATTAGTTTGTACAGGTGATCGAGATGTTCCTCTTCAGTTTGTGATCTGGAAATCATATCATCCACATAGACCTATATTTCATGATGAATCATGTCATGAAACAAAGCTACCATAGCTCTTTGATATGTTGCACATGCATTCTTCAATCCAAATGGCATGTCCTTGTAGAAGAAGGTGCCCCGTTGCATAACGAAAGTAGTCTTCTCCATGTCTTCAGGAGCCATCCTTATCTGATTATAGCCGGAGAAATGATCCATAAAAGGGAAGTCATCCTTGGGACTTGCCCTATTCAGATCCCTATAGTCTACGCACATGCGAACCTTTCCGTCTTTCTTTGGCATTGGCACCACATTGGCAACCCATTGGGGATAGGATGTCACAGCTAGGAACCCTACATCAAATTGTTTCATCACTTTAGCTTTTATCTTCTCAGACATATCAGGCCTCATGCGACAAACATTTTGTTTGATGGGAGGACAATCTTCTTTCGTCGGCAGACGATGAACTACGATGTCGGTGTCCAACCCTGGCATATCTTCATAAGACCAAGCAAATACTTCCACATAATCATGCAACATCTGAACCAACCTGCTCTTGACACTATCTTCTACGTTAGCACCCATCTTGATTTCCTTCTTATCTGCCTCAGTACCCAGATTAATGACTTCAACTAACTATTCGTGCGGCTGAATAGATTTTTCCTCTTGTAATAGAAGTCTAGCTAGTTCTCCCGGTATTTCACAATCTTCCTCACCTTCGTCTTCGGCTTGGTTTATTGGGAATTCAAAGTCATAGTCAGCAATAGTAGAGTCAATGGAAATAGGATCCAGAGTGGATGGGGACCTGCAAGAGTGTGTGTGTATGTGCATGTAAGATACATGGCTATTTTGAAAAATGTAAAAAAGTAAAGAAAGACAATGAGCACAAAGACTTGAATGAAAAAGAGTCCAATGATTTTTATCGAATGATTATATGATTAGATGAACATAAATAAAACCATTGACAAATGGACCAAAGTGCCCCGGGCCAGGCACATGGCGTAAAAGTCATTGTTTTATATTACAGACAAAATGTTCTTGAATTGAAAGAAAAGCAATAACAAGTAGATTACTCCTAAATGAAGGAGATGGGCTCGAAGTCCTTTGCATGCCAATTCTTCAGCTCCGTTGTTGTAGGATACACCCAATCTTCAAACGCATCTTCTTCATCAGAATCAAACACAGCAATGACTTCATGGCTTCCAATGTGGAGAGGTGGCTTTCCTGCACGGGCATGCCTCACTTTCTTCTGAGCTTTGTCGGTGAAGCCCAAACCAAACTTGTCTGCTTTGAATGGGATATCGAGGAGTTGCCCCCAAGTATCACATTTTCTTTCTTCAATTACATAGCTTATATGGTTGGAATCGTGAGTTCAAGTACTACAATTTTCATGTTATAAGTTTTTATTTTCATGGAAGTATGAGAAAGTTACAGGGTGTCAGGCCAGGCGTGAGGAAGGAGATGAAGTACAGGGCATAGGGCGCGTTTTGTGTTATATTGTTTTCATTTCACTGAAGACAATGGAAGTATAGCCACCCCAGTGGCAAAGCAGCGCGCTGGTGAGACCCATGTCCTGGGTTCGAACCTGCGCGCTACTTTTTTTATTTTTCACATTTTTTCCTTTTCCATCTTCACATTTTTGCAGGTTGGGCTGAGTCTTTGGGCTTGGCATCTTTTTGCTAACATGTTACCATCAGTTCTACTATATCACCCCCCCTTGCTAACTCTTTGCATTTTTATTTTTTATATATATATTTGTTTTATTTTCACATTTAATATTTTAAATATTTTCTCTAATATATAAAAATCCCAAAAAATATAAATTAATAATATTACACTTTTATCCTATTTTTATTTTATTTCTCACATAAAAATATATTTTATTTTAATAGGATATCATTTATTTTCTTAATAAACTTGTAAATATATTTAAACATATTTAGTTTAATTTATTTTTTTTATTTCATGCTTATAAATACTTATTTTTGCACATATGAAATTTTGTATTTTTATTACAATATTATTTATTATTTTTATACAAGAAAATATATTAATTGATACCTATAAAAACTTTATTTTCTCTTAAATAATAATTAGGGTTAAACCCCTTTTAAAAATTATTTTCTTTACCTTATATTTTTAGGTTTAGATTTAAATTTTCTTTTACATAAAAACAAGACACAAAAATCCTTTTACATGTACATTGCATTGCATTTTAAATATTGAATTGTATTTATCTTAATTCGTACAAATTCGATTTGGTTGTAATAATTTATTTAGGTTTATATTCTTGAAAATCCCCATTCAAATTTGTATTCCCCCCTCCTATAAATTGTTGTAATAGCTTAGAAATATTTACATTACGCAATATATCGCTTTATATGCCATGATTAGTAATTAGGGTTTGTATGATAAGAACAAAACAACGCAAAATAGAACACCCTAAATACAAGATAAGATCAAAGCATGAAAATGATACACTTGCACACAAACACCCTTAGGGTTTCTCCACTTGGTTGCCTAAAAAATGGCCATTATACGCATGCGAAGTATCTTGGCAAAACAAAACAAATATAAGATCATAGTCCCTCGATGACGCTATTCAAAAGTTGCCTTATAAAGTGATCTTGGTCCCTCCAAATGCTAAGATACTTTGCAAACATTGCTAATCATGGTTATACGATGACCCACGCCCGTCCCGTTTACATCCAACGATAGGGTTGCTTACCAAATCAATGGTAAGACAACAATGTCAAAGGAATAGAAAGTACATAAGAAAGAAATTTGAGTAGGTAGATAGCTTCTAATTACTTTCTCCATTTCAAACAACAATCCTTGCTATTTTCAAAACAAACACACACACATTTCAAAAACATCTTACAATCATTGAAAATATTTTCAAAAGACAAACATCTTTGTATACATTCTTACGAATGAGAATCATTACAAAGATTGCCTAAACGAATGGCCTCTTTTACAAAATACTTTCAAAACCACACCAAACACAATTTCAAACAACAAAAGCAAGTGATCTAAGTAAGTAGCTAAGAGCCCATGGAAAACCATGGATGAAAAGTGTAGTTGTTTAGTTATTGGCTTGCATTTTTGGTAAAACCAGGTGTGTGTGTGTGAATGTCATGACTGATGTCATAACATTCTAGTTTAGTATGTACTGATTCATTAGGTACCTTTGCAGAAAAATATTGTCATACAGGTGCTGCTGTTTATAAATGTGTATCTGAGCATTTTTCAAAAAGATCACATTTACCTAAATCAGTAGACAGGTTTTCAGATGTCATAACAAATGTTAAGACATCCTGTTCTGAACTAACAATTATGCAGTTTGGGTAATTCTGAGTTTTTTCAGGATTATGACTCAGTCTTTCCAGAACAGAAAATCTCGTGGACTTGGGGTTAACCTAGCTCAACCCTAACCTGGTTGATAAAGTCCTGTGACCTAGTCTTAAGGTAAAACGGAATTAACCCTAGCTTTTTGTGGAAACCCTAACTGAAGATGCAGCTGCTATATATTCAACAGAGCTGCTGTTTTGGAATCAATCCCTTTTTTGACAGAAGATCATTTAGAAGCTGTATAGTTTTAACTATTGTAATCCAAGCAATTATCATTGTGATAAGTGACTTGGAATAGGTTTTAATTGTAAGGGTTGTGTATCACTCAAAGCTTTGAAGCAAGAGTGTTTGTATGTCTCTTGACTAAAGCTTTGAAGCAAAGTCAAGTTAGGTTTGTGTATCACTCAAAGCTGTGAAGCAAGAGTGTTTGTGTTGCTTGATTAAAAAGTTGTGAAGCATAATCAAGTGTATGTTTTGAAGAGTGTCTTCATCAATTCATTAGTCAAATTGTTTTATGTATCACTGCTGTGATTGAGGGGGAGTGAGTAGGAACTCAGGTTTAAGTTGTACTTAGATTGAAGTTGCATTGGGTAGGTCTTAAGTGAAGGAGATAAACTGGTTGGTTTATTCCTGAATTAATATCTCTTATAGTGGATTTCCTCCCTGGCTTGGTAGCCCCCAGAATAGGTGTTGTTGCACACTGAACTGGGTAAACAATTGACTGTGTTCTTTACTGTTTTTGTATTTACTGTCTTATAAAAAGTCAGATACGGTGTCATAACATTGAACGCGACATTGAGTATCTGCAGCCAGAATTTCAATTGGCATCAGAGCAGGCACCCTGCCTGTATTACTGGGTGAGATCTAGGGATATCACTTTCTGGCACTATGGACAAAGAAGGAGTTTTTGGAAATAGACCACCCATTCTGGATGGAACAAATTATGACTACTGGAAACCTCGTATAATTGCCTTCTTAAAATCTCTCGACAAAAAGGCTTGGAGAGCTGCTGACAAAGGATGGATCCATCCCACCATAACTGAGAAAGATGGGACAATCAGTCTGAAGCCTGAGGAAGATTGGAGTAAAGAAGAAGATGAGTTAGCCCTGGGAAATTCCAAAGCTTTAAATGCCTTGTTCAATGGAATTGATAGAAACATATTCAGACTAGTACATCAATATGAACTGGCCAAGGAAGTTTGGGACACTCTCAAAACTACCCATGAGGGCACTTCCAAAGTAAAAATGTCAAGACTTCAGATGTTGACTACCAAGTTTGATAATCTAAAAATGATGGAAGATGAAACCATTCATGAGTTTCACATGAACATCTTGGAGATTGCCAACACCTCAGGAGCACTGAAGAAAAGATGTCAGAAGAGCAATTGGTGAGAAAGATTCTCAGATCCTTGCCTAAAAGATTTGCTATGAAGGTAACTGCCATAGTGGAAGCCCAGGACATCAGCAAGTTGAAAGTGGATGAACTTGTTGGGTCTCTTCAGACTTTTGAGATGGGGATCACTGAAAATGGTGACAAGAAGAACAAGAGCATAGCACTTGTATCCAACATTGATGTTGAAAACAAGGAGGATGAAGAAGAAAATATTTCAGAAGCTATAGCCATGCTTGGAAGACAGTTCAACAAACTCATCAAAAGAATAGATCCAAAGTCAAGGTCTAATGTTCATAACATTCCCTCTGACATTGACAGTTCCAGCAGAAGACCAAGGTCAGAAGAGAAGGGAAATCAAGGCAGAGGAATTCAATGCCATGGTTGTGAAGGATATGGGCATATTCGAGCTGAATGTCCTACCTTTCTTAAGAAACAAAAGAAAGGAATGACTGTTACTTGGTCGGACTGTGATTCAGAAAGTAATTCTGAAGAAGAATCTGCCAAACTAGTTACTGCTTTAACTGGTGTTTGTACCTTTGAAAGTGACACTAGTGATGAAGAAGTGACATTTGAAGAACTGGTTGATACCTACAAGAAATTGTGTATCAGAAGTGCTGAAGTCTGTGTGCGGAATGAGAAACAATCAAAACTCATCATAAAGCTGGAGGCTGAAAAAAGGGAAGACCTTGAAACTATAAGTCATCTAGAAGGGGAAGTTCAATTGCTGAACTCACAACTGAACCAAATGACCAAATCTGTCAAGATGCTGACTAATGGAACAGACAAATTGGAAGAGATTCTTCAGGTTGGACAATTTATGGGAAACAAATCTGGACTAGGATTTGTGGAAGCAAAGAAATCTGGTACAGACAAGAAGATAAGGCATGTTAAACAAATGTCAAAGCAGATGTCTCAACACAACTCTCAACATCAGAAACAGAGATATATGAAGAAAAAGTACCAAAGATGGAGATGTCATCATTGTGGGAGGTATGGCCACATAAAGCCTTTCTGCTTCAAATTGCATGGATACCCTAATCAAAACTCAGGTGTTAAACCTAAGTCAAAAAGGGTACCACATACTCCTCAATGGAAGAAAAAGGCTACTGCCCTGATAGCCCACACTTCCCTGAGAGTCTCTGCAAGGGAAGGTTGGTACTTTGACAGTGGGTGCTCTAAGCACATGACTGGAATAAAGAACATTCTCAATCATGTTAAACCTCACACCACTAGTTATGTGACCTTTGGAGATGGTGCTAAAGGTGAAATCAAAGGAGTTGGTAATTTGGACTGCCCTGAAGTTCCAAATCTAAATGATGTTCTATTGGTAAAAGGCCTGACTGCTAATCTCATTAGTATCAGTCAATTTTGTGATCTAGGATTCACGGTCATCTTCTCAAAATCTGAATGTCTAGTAATTAATGAAAAACTAGAAGTGGTAATGAAAGGAATCAGATCTGAAGATAACTGTTACTTGTGGCAGCCTGAGAACACTAATAACTCCACTATGTGTTCCATTACCAAAGAAGAAAAAGAGATGAAACTGTGGCACCATAAGCTTGGCCATCTTCATCTAAGAAGAATGAAAATAAATATCTCTATGAAAGCAGTCAGAAGGATTCCAAGACTGCAAATTGATAAAAGGAGGGTTTGTGGTGAACATCAAATTGAAAGGCTTGGTAAAAAGAGACATGTCTATGATGTGGTGAATAAACTTGAAGAAGGATGTGATGTCAAAACCAGAAGTAATCATGACAAAGAATTTGGAAACAACAAGTTTAATAAATTCTGTTTCCCAGAAAAAATGAGTCATGAAGTCTCTTCTCGTATAACTCATCATCAAAATGGAGTTGACAAAAAGAAAAATAGGAACATACAGGAATCTGCCAGAGCTATGATTCATGTCAAAAGAATGCCTTTCCAACTCTGTGCTGAAATGGTTGCAACTGGTAGTAGTTGTTCTCAAAATATCTGGACAAAACAGATGCTCACTGAGTATAATGTCTCACAAGATGTTGTGACATTGTATTGTGACAATCTGAATACAATAATATTTCCAAGAACCCTATTCAGCATAGCAAGACCAAGCACATTGACCTTGTAGAGAAGAAGTCAATTAAACTAGAACATGGTGTCATCAAGCTTCAGCTAGCTGATTCTTCTACCAAGGCTCTTGTTGGAAATCAACTTGAAAACTTGAAGGGCAAGATGGGTATTTGCCAACTTGAAAAATTATAGCAATTAATTTTGCTCAAAACAAGGGTTGAAGGAGTTATTTGTGTTGAGTCTATTTTTAGTAGGTTAATCATATGTCTTTCCAACTCCGTCAAAATTATTAAGAAGTTGAATAGACTCTCATTTGCCTCCTACCTCTCTCGTCTTTGCAACCTATTCCTTTCTCTCAATCAAAGTTTTCTCTCAAATTGCTACTGGTGCTCTAAGTCAATCAAAATGTCTCAAACATCATCTTCAACCAAGGCGACCACTTCATCTTCATCATCTGACCAAGATTCTCGAGCAATCACCACATGCATATATTTTGAGGTCCTGGAGATCACCCCTCTAAGAGAAATGGCAACTGACCCCTCCAAAGTCAAAAAGCTGAGAACTAGGCATGCAGGAAGAGCTCAAGCTACTGCTTCTGGTAATCCTTCTCATCCTTCTTCCTCTGTTCCAAATAGGGAAGGATCAGTTCAAGTTCATCAAGCAATTGCTAGGCTTGTGACAAGTATACTAAGCGGAAACCAATCTGTACCGGGGATTTCTGTCCCATTAAATCAATCAGCAAGCCCAAATGTGGATGTCTCTAAGAATGTAGATGTCTCTGAGAATGTTGTGACACAAAATGACAACATTCAGAACCCTTCAGAAAAGACTGCTGATCCACCTATCATTGATGTGGATGGGGAATACTCAGACAATGATCTGATTGCCAATGTAAACCCTAGCATAGCTAGGAGAATGATGAAAAGAAAGGGTAATCAGAATGATGCAAAATGTATGTTGTAGTTGTTTAGTTATTGGCTTGCATTTTTGGTAAAACCCAAGTGTATGTGTGAATGTCATGACTGATGTCATAACATTCTAGTTTAGTATGTACTGATTCATTAGGTACCTTTGCAGAAAAATATTGTCATTCAGGTACTGATGTTTATAAGTGTGTATCTGAGCATTTTGCAAAATGATCACATTTTCCTAAATCAGTAGACAGGTTTTCTCAGATGTCATAACAGATGTTAAGACATCTTGTTCTGAACTAACAGGTTTTCAGTTTGGTTAATTCTGAGTTTTTTCAGGAAAATAACTCAGTCTTTCCAGAACAAAATCCTGTGTTTTCTTTGGGTTAACCTAGCTCAACCCTAACCTGGTTAATAGAGTTTTGTGACCTAGTCTTAAGGTCAAACGGAATTAACCCTAGGTTTTTGTGGAAACCCTAACTGAAGTTGCAGCTGCTATATATTCAACAGAGCTGCTGTTTTGCAAGGAATCCCTTTTTGGTCAGAAGATCATTTGTAAACTGTATAGGTTTAATTATTGTACTCCAAGCAATTATCATTGTGATAAGTGACTTGGAATAGGTTTTTAATTGTAAGGGTTGTGTAGCACTCAAAGCTTTGAAGCAAGAGTGTTTGAATGTTTCTTGACTAAAGCTATGAAGCAGAGTCAAGTTAGTTGTGTGTATCACTCAAAGCTGTGAAGCAAGAGTGGTTGTGTTGCTTGATTAAAAAGCTGTGAAGCTTAATCAAGTGTATGTTTTTGAAGAGTGTCTTCATCAATTCATTAGTCAAATTGTTTATGTATCACTGTTGTGATTGAGGGGGAGTGAGTAGGAACTCAGGTTTAAGATGTACTTATATTGAAATTGCATTGGGTAGGTCTTAAGTGAAGGAGATAAACTGGTTGGTTTATTCCTGAATTAACATCTCTTATAGTGGATTTCCTCCCTGGCTTGGTAGCCCCCAGAGTAGGTGTTGTTTCACACTGAACTGGGTAAACAATTGACTGTGTTCTTTACTGTTTTTGTATTTACTGTCTTATAGAAAGTCAGATACGGTGTCATAACATTAAACGTGACATTGAGTATCTGCAGCCAGAATTTCAATTGGCATCAGAGCAGGCACCCTGCCTGTATTACTGGGTGAGATCTAGGGATATCACTTTCTGGCACTATGGACAAAGAAGGAGTTTTTGGAAATAGACCACCCATTCTGGATGGAACTAATTATGACTACTGGAAACCTCGTATGATTGCCTTCTTAAAATCTCTGGACAAAAAGGCTTGGAGAGCTGCTGACAAAGGATAGATCCATCCCACCATAACTGAGAAAGATGGGACAATCAGTCTGAAGCCTGAGGAAGATTGGAGTAAAGAAGATGAGTTAGCCCTGGGAAATTCCAAAGCTTTAAATGCCTTGTTCAATGGAATTGATAGAAACATTTTCAGACTAGTACATCAATATGAACTGGCCAAGGAAGTTTGGGACACTCTCAAAACTACTCATGAGGGCACTTCCAAAGTAAAAATGTCAAGGCTTCAGATGTTGACTACCAAGTTTGAGAATCTAAAAATGATGGAAGATGAAACCATTCATGAGTTTCACATGAACATCTTGGAGATTGCCAACACCTCAGGAGCACTGGGAGAAAAGATGTCAGAAGAAAAACTGGTGAGAAAGATTCTCAGATCCTTGCCTAAAAGATTTGCAATGAAGGTAACTGCCATAGAGGAAGCCCAGGACATCAGCAAGTTGAAAGTGGATGAACTTATTGGGTCTCTTCAGACTTTTGAGATGGGGATCACTGATAATGGTGACAAGAAGAACAAGAGCATAGCACTTGTATCCAACACTGATGTTGAAAACAAGGAGGATGAAGAAGAAAATATTTCAGAAGCTATAGCCATGCTTGGAAGACAGTTCAACAAGCTCATCAAAAGAATGGATCCAAAGTCAAGGTCTAATGTTCATAACATTCCCTCTGACATTGACAGTTCCAGCAGAAGACCAAGATCAGAAGAAAAGGGAAACCAAGGCAGAGGCATTCAATGCCATGGTTGTGAAGGTTATGGACATATTCGAGCTGAATGTCCGACCTTTCTTAAGAAACAAAAGAAAGGAATGACTGTTACTTGGTCTGACTGTGATTCAGAAAGTAATTCTGAAGAAGAATCTGCCAAACTAGTTACTGCTCTAACTAGTGTTTGCACCTCTGACAGTGACACTAGTGATGAAGAAGTGACATTTGAAGAACTGGCTGATACCTACAAGAAATTGTGTATCAGAAGTGCTGAACTCTGTGTTCAGAATGAGAAACAATCAAAACTCATTATAAAGCTGGAGGCTGAAAAAGGGGCAGATCTTGAAACTATAAGTCACCAAGAAGGGGAAGTTCAATTACTAAACTCACAACTGAACCAAATGACAAAATCTGTCAAGATGTTGACCAATGGATCAGATAAATTGGAAGAGATTCTTCAAGTTGGACAAAATGTGGGAAACAAATCTGGTCTAGGATTTGTGGAAGCTAAGAAATCTGGTGCAGACAAGAAGATCAGGCATGTTAAACAATTGTCAAAGCAGATGTCTCAACACAACTCTCAACATCAGAAATACATGAAGAAAAAATACCAAAGATGGAGATGTCATCATTGTGGGAGGTATGGACACATAAAGCCCTTCTGCTTCAAATTGCATGGATACCCTAATCAAAACTCAGGTGCTAAACCTAAGCCAAAAAGGGTACCACATACTCCTCATTGGAAGAAAAAGGCTACTGCCCTGATAGCCCATACTTCCCTGAGAGTGTCTGCAAAGGAAGGCTGGTACTTTGACAGTGGATGTTCCAGACACATGACTGGAATCAAAAACCTCCTCAACAATGTTAAGCCTCACACCACCAGTTTTGTGACCTTTGGAGATGGTGCTAAAGGTGAAATCAAAGGAGTTGGTGATTTGGACTGCCCTAGAGTTCCAAGTCTGAATGAAGTACTGCTGGTAAAAGGGCTGACTGCTAATCTCATTAGTATCAGTCAATTATGTGATCTAGGATTCAAGATCAACTTCTCAAAATCTGAATGTCTAGTAATTAATGAAAAACTAGAAGTTGTAATGAAAGGAATCAGATCCAAAGATAACTGCTACTTGTGGCAGCCTGAGAACACTGATAACTCCACTATGTGTCCAATTATCAAAGAAGAAAAAGAGATGAAACTGTGGCAGCATAAGCTTGGTCTTCTTCATCTAAGAAGAATGAAAAGAGCTATCTCTATGGAAGCAGTCAGAAGGACTCCAGAACTACAGGTTGATAATGTCTATGATGTGGCAAATAAACTTGAAGAAGGATGTGTTGTCAGAACCATAAGTTATCATGACAAGGATGTTGGAAATAACAAGTCTAATAAATTCTGTTTCCCTGAAGAAATGAGGCGTGAAGTCTCCTCTCCTATAACTCTCCATCAAAATGGAGTGGACAAAAAGAAAATCATTCAAGAATCAACCAGAACTATGATTCATATCAAAAGAATGCCTTCCCAACTCTGTGCGGAAATAGTTGTTTCTAGGAAAAACTGTTCTCAAAATATCTGGTCAAAACAGATGCTCACTGAGTATAATGTCTCACAAGATGTTGTGACATTGTGTTGTGACAATCTGAATACAATCAATATTTCCATGAACCCTATTCAGCATAACAGGACCAAGCACATTGACTTTGTAGAGAAGAAGTCATTTAAACTGGAACATGGTATCTTTAAGCTTCAGCTGACTGATTCTTCTACCAAGGCTCTTGTTGGAAATAAACTTGAAAACTTGAGGGGCAGGTTGGGTATTTACCAACATGGGAAATTATAGCAATTAATTTTGCTTAAAACAAGGGTTGAAGGAGTTAATTTTATTAAGTCTATTTTTAGTGGGTTAATCATATGTTTTCCCAATTCTTTCAAAATCCTTAAGAAGTTGAAAAGACTCTCGTTTGCCTCCTACCTCCCTCGTCTTTGCAACCTGTTCCCTCCTCTCAATCAAAGTTTTTTCTCAAATTGCTACTGGTGCTCAAAGTCAATCAAAATGTCTCAGACATCATCTTCAACCAAGGCGACTTCATCATCCTCATCATCTGACCAAGACTCTAGAGCAATCACCACATGCATAGAATCTGAAGTTCTTGAGGTCACTCCTCTCAGAGAGATGGCAACTGACCCAGCCAAAGTCAAAAAGCTAAGAACTAGACATGCAGGAAGAGCTCAAGCTGCAGCCTCTGGTAATCCTTCTCATCCTTCTTCTTCTGTACCAAATAGAGAAGGATCAGTTCAAGTTCATCAAGCTATTGCTAGGCTTGTTACTAGTATACTAAGCAGAAACCAACCTGTACCGGGGATTTCTGTCCCTTTAAATCAATCAGGAAGCCCAAATGTGGACGTCTCTGAGAATGTAGATGTCTCTGAGAATGCTGTGACACAAAATGACAACATTCAGAACCCTTCAGAAAAGACTGCTGATCCACCTATCATTGATGTGGATGAGGATTACTCAGATAATGATCTGATTGCCAATGTAAACCCTAGCATAGCTAGGAGATTGATGAAAAGAAAGGGTAATCAGAATGATGCAAAATGTGTGTCCAAAGATAAACCTGCTGTTAAAAAATCCAAGGCTGAAGGCATGGCTGAGAAAAGTATTCAGACAAAAGGGAAGAAGGCCCAGGTGCATACTGCTAGACAACCAATTTCAAAGAAGAGAAAAGAACCTGAATCTTCTGATTCTGATGAGGAATCAGAATTTGAGATTGATGCTGAAGAAATTCCTATCAGAAGGAAGCTCCCCTCCAGCAAAATTGCTAGAGTGCCTGAAGTCCCAACAGACAACATCTCTTTTCATCATCCTGACAATGCAAACAGATGGAAGTATGTTTGCTTAAAGAGAATAGCTTTAGAAAGAGAACTCAACAATGATGCCTTGGAGTGCAAAGACATCATGGACCTGATCAAGAATGCTGGACTGATGAAGACAGTGATAAAATTTAACAAGTGTTATGAAAATCTGGTGAAGGAGTTTGTAGTGAACTTGTCTAATGATTGTGCTGATGGAAGGTCAGCTGACTTTGAAAGTGTTTTTGTTAGAGGAAGAAGGGTCAAGTTCTCTCCATCAGAAATTAACAAATTTCTTGGAAGAACAAATGAGGATTGTCCTGATCTGGAGTTCACTGACAATGAAGTTTGTCAAACCATCACAGCAAGGCAAGTGAAGTGTAGGCCCTTGAAAGGCAAGCTGAATGCCAGCAAACTCAGCATGAAATTTTCCATCCTGCACAAGATTGGTGCAGCCAACTGGGTGCCTACAAATCATAAATCAACTATCTCCACAGGATTGGGGAGATTTATTTATGCTGTGGGAACCAAGACTGCTTTTGACTATGGCAGGTACATCTTTGAACAAACTTTAAAGCATGCTGGTAGTTATGCTGTCAAAGGACCAATCGCCTTTCCCTCCCTCCTTTGTGGAATTATCCTTGCACAATACCCTGATATCCTGATGGCAAGAGATACAGCCTGCAAAAGAGCTCCTGCCCTTGGGTTGCACTACAAACTGTTTCAGGGATCTAATGCTCCAGATATTGTCATAACATCAGCTGAGACATCGTCTGTGAAGACCCAGTCCAAGACATCTGATGTCATAGCTGTTTTAAAAGAGACCTGCAAAGAGCTGGAAGCTAGGAAAAAGACCCTAGAAATCCTAATTGCCAGGTTAGAAAAGGAGGAAGCTGAAGGAAACAGAAGGGAAGAAGGTGTAGAAGCTGAAGGTCATCTCAACATTGAAGAAACTAGCCCCTCTGAGTCTGATGACAGTGCTTAAAAGTTGGTTGTTGTTTGGTGGTGTTGCTGGTTGGTGCTGATATCTGGTGGAGTTTGGAAGTGTGTTCAGTTTTTTTTTCTGCTGTTGCTCTTGTTATTTTTGGATAACTGTATAATCTTTATGAACATGTATCTTTGGCCCATTTGTGGCTAAAGAGGGGGAGATATATTTTGGTACTTAATTAGACATTCTATTTTTCTGCAGTCATTTCTTTCTGCTGCTATCTATCTCTGATTGCTTAGGGTCTTTAGCCAAAAATCTGCCAAAGGGGGAGTTTGTAGTTGTTTAGTTATTGGCTTGCATTTTTTGTAAAACCCAAGTGTATGTGTGAATGTCATGACTGATGTCATAACATTCTAGTTTAGTATGTACTGATTCATTAGGTACCTTTGCAGAAAAATATTGTCATTCAGGTACTGATGTTTATAAGTGTGTATCTGAGCATTTTGCAAAATGATCACATTTTCCTAAATCAGTAGACAGTTTTTCTCAGATGTCATAACAGATGTTAAGACATCCTGTTCTGAACTAACAGGTTTTCAGTTTGGTTAATTCTGAGTTTTTTCAGGAAAATAACTCAGTCTTTCCAGAACAGAATCCTGCGTTTTCTTTGGGTTAACCTAGCTCAACCCTAACCTGGTTAATAGAGTCCTGTGACCTAGTCTTAAGGTCAAACGGAATTAACCCTAGGTTTTTATGGAAACCCTAACTGAAGTTGCAGCTGCTATATATTCAACAGAGCTACTGTTTTGCAAGGAATCCCTTTTTGGTCAGAAGATCATTTGTAAACTGTATAGGTTTAATTATTGTACTCCAAGCAATTATCATTGTGATAAGTGACTTGGAATAGGTTTTTAATTGTAAGGGTTGTGTAGCACTCAAAGCTTTGAAGCAAGAGTGTTTGAATGTTTCTTGACTAAAGCTATGAAGCAGAGTCAAGTTAGTTGTGTGTATCACTCAAAGCTGTGAAGCAAGAGTGGTTGTGTTGCTTGATTAAAAAGCTGTGAAGCTTAATCAAGTGTATGTTTTTGAAGAGTGTCTTCATCAATTCATTAGTCAAATTGTTTATGTATCACTGCTGTGATTGAGGGGGAGTGAGTAGGAACTCAGGTTTAAGATGTACTTAGATTGAAATTGCATTGGGTAGGTCTTAAGTGAAGGAGATAAACTGGTTGGTTTATTCCTGAATTAACATCTCTTATAGTGGATTTCCTCCCTGGCTTGGTAGCCCCCAGAGTAGGTGTTGTTGCACACTGAACTGGGTAAACAATTGACTGTGTTCTTTACTGTTTTTGTATTTACTGTCTTATAGAAAGTCAGATACGGTGTCATAACATTAAACGTGACATTGAGTATCTGCAGCCAGAATTTCATATGTCCAAAGACAAACCTGCTGTTAAGAAATCCAAGGCTGAAGGCAAGGCTGGGGTAGAATCTGTGAAAACTGGTCCGTCCAAAGGGAAGGTGAAGCCCAGGTGTATACTGGTAGACAACCAATTACTAAGAAGAGAAAAGAACCTGAATCTTCTGATTCTGATGAGGAATCAGAGTTTGAGATTGATGCTGAAGAAATTCCTATCAGAAGGAAACTGCCCTCAAGCAAAATTGCTAGAGTTCCTGAAGTCCCAACAGACAACATCTCTTTCCACCATCCTGACAATGCAAACAGATGGAAGTATGTTTGCTTGAAGAGAATAGCCTTAGAAAGAGAACTCAACAATGATGCCATGGAGTGCAAGGACATCATGGACCTGATTAAGAATGTTGGACTGATGAAGACAGTAGTAAAATTTACCAAGTGTTACGAAAATCTGGTCAAGGAGTTCATAGTTAACTTGTCTAATGAATGTGCTGATGGAAGGTCAGCTGACTTTGAAAGTGTTTATGTTAGAGGAAGAAGGGTTAATTTCTCTCCATCAGAAATTAACAAATTTCTTGGAAGATCAAATGAGGATTTTCCTGAACTGGAAGTCATTGACAATGAAGTTTGTCAAACCATCACAGCAAGACAAGTAAAGTGCTGGCCCTTGAAAGGCAAGCTGAATGCCAGCAAACTTAGCATGAAATTTGCCATCCTGCACAAGATTGGTGCAGCCAACTGGGTCCCTACAAACCATAAATCAACTATCTCCACAGGATTGGGGAGATTTATTTATGCTGTGGGAACCAAGACTGTTTTTTACTATGGCAGGTATATTTTTGAACAAACTTTAAAACATGCTGGTAGTTATGCTGTCAAAGGACCAATTGCCTTTCCCTCCCTCCTTTGTGGAATTATCCTTGCACAATACCCTGATATCCTGGTGGCAAGAGATACTGCTTGCAAAAGAGCTCCTGCCCTTGGGTTGCACTACAAACTGTTTCAGGGATCTCATGCTCCTGATATTGTCATAACATCAGCTGAGACATCTTCTGTGAAGACTCAGTCCAAAACATCTGATGTTATAGCTGTATTAAAAGAGACCTGCAAAGAACTGGAATCTAGGAAAAAGATCCTAGAAAACGTAATTGCCAGGTTAGAAAAGGAGGAAGCTGAAGGAAACAAAAGGGAAGAGGGTGTAGAAGCTGAAGATCATCTCAATACTGAAGAAACTAGCTCCTCTGAGTCTGATGACAGTGCTTAAAGGTTGGTGGAGTTGTTGATTGGTGGAGTTGGTGCTGGTACCTGGTAGAGTTTGGAAGTGTGTTCAGTTTTTAGTTGCTGTTCGTATTACTTTTTCTGGATGACTGTATAACTTTTAAGATCTTGTATCTTTGGCCCATTTGTGGCTAAAGAGGGGGAGATATATTTTGGTAGACTTAATTTGTCATTCTATTTTTCTGCAGTCATTTCTTTCTGCTGCTATCTATCTCTGATTGCTTAGGGTCTTTAGCCAAAAATCTGCCAAAGGGGGAGTTTGTAGTTGTTTAGTTATTGGCTTGCATTTTTGGTAAAACCAGGTGTGTGTGTGTGAATGTCATGACTGATGTCATAACATTCTAGTTTAGTATGTACTGATTCATTAGGTACCTTTGCAGAAAAAATTGTCATATAGGTGTTGCTGTTTATAAGTGTGTATCTGAGCATTTTGCAAAAAGATCACATTTACCTAAATCAGTAGACAGGTTTTCAGATGTCATAACAAATGTTAAGACATCCTGTTCTGAACTAACAGATATGCAGTTTGGGTAATTCTGAGTTTTTTCAGGATTATGACTCAGTCTTTCCAGAACAGAAAATCTCGTGGACTTGGGGTTAACCTAGCTCAACCCTAACCTGGTTGATAAAGTCATGTGACCTAGTCTTAAGGTCAAACGGAATTAACCCTAGCTTTTTGTGGAAACCCTAACTGAAGATGCAGCTGCTATATATTCAACAGAGCTGCTGTTTTGGAATCAATCCCTTTTTTGACAGAAGATCATTTAGAAGCTGTATAGATTTAACTATTGTAATCCAAGCAATTATCATTGTGATAAGTGACTTGGAATAGGTTTTAATTGTAAGGCTTGTGTATCACTCAAAGCTTTGAAGCAAGAGTGTTTGTATGTCTCTTGACTAAAGCTTTGAAGCAAAGTCAAGTTAGGTTTGTGTATCACTCAAAGCTGTGAAGCAAGAGTGGTTGTGTTGCTTGATTAAAAAGCTGTGAAGCATAATCAAGTGTATGTTTTGAAGAGTGTCTTCATCAATTCATTAGTCAAATTGTTTTATGTATCACTGCTGTGATTGAGGGGGAGTGAGTAGGAACTCAGGTTTAAGTTGTACTTAGATTCAAGTTGCATTGGGTAGGTCTTAAGTGAAGGAGATAAACCGGTTGGTTTATTCCTGAATTAATATCTCTTATAGTGGATTTCCTCCCTGGCTTAGTAGCCCCCAGAGTAGGTGTTGTTGCACACTGAACTGGGTAAACAATTGACTGTGTTCTTTATTGTTTTTGTATTTACTGTCTTATAGAAAGTCAGATACGGTGTTATAACATTGAACGTGACATTGAGTATCTGCAGCCAGAATTTCAATTGGCATCAGAGCAGGCACCCTGCCTGTATTACTGGGTGAGATCTAGGGATATCACTTTCTGGCACTATGGACAAAGAAGGAGTTTTTGGAAATAGACCACCCATTCTGGATGGAACAAATTATGACTACTGGAAACCTCGTATGATTGCCTTCTTAAAATCTCTGGACAAAAAGGCTTGGAGAGCTGCTGACAAAGGATGGATCCATCCCACCATAACTGAGAAAGATGGGACAATCAGTCTAAAGCCTGAGGAAGATTGGATTAAAGAAGAAGATGAGTTAGCCCTGGGAAATTCCAAAGCATTAAATGCCTTGTTCAATGGAATTGATAGAAACATATTCAGACTAGTACATCAATATGAACTGGCCAAGGAAGTTTGGGACACTCTCAAAACTACCCATGAGGGCACTTCCAAAGTAAAAATGTCAAGACTTCAGATGTTGACTACCAAGTTTGAGAATCTAAAAATGATGGAAGATGAAACCATTCATGAGTTTCACATGAACATCTTGGAGATTGCCAACACCTCAGGAGCACTGGGAGAAAAGATGTCAGAAGAAAAATTGGTGAGAAAGATTCTCAGATCCTTGCCTAAAAGATTTGCTATGAAGGTAACTGCCATAGAGGAAGCCCAGGACATCAGCAAGTTGAAAGTGGATGAACTTATTGGGTCTCTTCAGACTTTTGAGATGGGGATCACTGAAAATGGTGACAAGAAGAACAAGAGCATAGCACTTGTATCCAACACTGATGTTGAAAACAAGGAGGATGAAGAAGAAAATATTTCAGAAGCTATAGCCATGCTTGGAAGACAGTTCAACAAACTCATCAAAAGAATAGATCCAAAGTCAAGGTCTAATGTTCATAACATTCCCTCTGACATTGACAGTTCCAGCAGAAGACCAAGGTCAGAAGAGAAGGGAAATCAAGGCAGAGGAATTCAATGCCATGGTTGTGAAGGATATGGGCATATTCGAGCTGAATGTCCTACCTTTCTTAAGAAACAAAAGAAAGGAATGACTGTTACTTGGTCTGACTGTGATTCAGAAAGTAATTCTGAAGAAGAATCTGCCAAACTAGTTACTGCTTTAACTGGTGTTTGTACCTCTGAAAGTGACACTAGTGATGAAGAAGTGACATTTGAAGATATGGCTGATACCTACAAGAAATTGTGTATCAGAAGTGCTGAAGTCTGTGTGCAGAATGAGAAACAATCAAAACTCATCATAAAGCTGGAGGCTGAAAAAAGGGCAGACCTTGAAACTATAAGTCATCTAGAAGGGGAAGTTCAATTGCTGAACTCACAACTGAACCAAATGACCAAATCTGTCAAGATGCTGACTAATGGAACAGACAAATTGGAAGAGATTCATCAGGTTGGACAATTTATGGGAATAAATCTGGACTAGGATTTGTGGAAGCAAAGAAATCTGGTACCGACAAGAAGATAAGGCATGTTAAACAAATGTCAAAGCAGATGTCTCAACACAACTCTCAACATCAGAAACAGAGATATATGAAGAAAAAGTACCAAAGATGGAGATGTCATCATTGTGGGAGGTATGGCCACATAAAGCCTTTCTGCTTCAAATTGCATGGATACCCTAATCAAAACTCAGGTGTTAAAACTAAGTCAAAAAGGGTACCACATACTCCTCAATGGAAGAAAAAGGCTACTGCCCAGATAGCCCACACTTCCCTGAGAGTCTCTGCAAGGGAAGGCTGGTACTTTGACAGTGGGTGCTCCAAGCACATGACCGGAATAAAGAACATTCTCAATCATGTTAAACCTCACACCACTAGTTATGTGACCTTTGGAGATGGTGCTAAAGGTGAAATCAAAGGAGTTGGTAATTTGGACTGCCCTGAAGTTCCAAATCTAAATGATGTTCTATTGGTAAAAGGCCTGACTGCTAATCTCATTAGTATCAGTCAATTGTGTGATCTAGGATTCAAGGTCATCTTCTCAAAATCTGAATGTCTAGTAATTAATGAAAAACTAGAAGTGGTAATGAAAGGAATCAGATCTGAAGATAACTGTTACTTGTGGCAGCCTAAGAACACTAATAACTCCACTATGTGTTCCATTACCAAAGAAGAAAAAGAGATGAAACTGTGGCACCATAAGCTTGGCCATCTTCATCTAAGAAGAATGAAAAGAACTATCTCTATGGAAGCAGTCAGAAGGATTCCAAGACTGCAAATTGATAAAAGGAGGGTTTGTGGTGAACTTCAAATTGAAAGGCTTGGTAAAAAGAGACATGTCTATGATGTGGTGAATAAACTTGAAGAAGGATGTCATGTCAGAACCAGAAGTAATCATGACAAATAATTTGGAAACAACAAGTTTAATAAATTCTGTTTCCCAGAAAAAATGAGTCATGAAGTCTCTTCTCCTATAACTCATCATCAAAAATGGAGTTGACAAAAAGAAAAATAGGAACATACAGGAATCTGCCAGAGCTATGATTCATGTCAAAAGAATGCCTTTCCAACTCTGTGCTGAAATGGTTGCAACTGGTAGTAGTTGTTCTCAAAATATCTGGACAAAACAGATGCTCACTGAGTATAATGTCTCACAAGATGTTGTGACATTGTATTGTGACAATCTGAATACAATCAATATTTCCAAGAACCCTATTCAGCATAGCAAGACCAAGCACATTGACCTTGTAGAGAAGAAGTCAATTAAACTGGAACATGGTGTCATCAAGCTTCAGCTAGCTGATTCTTCTACCAAGGCTCTTGTTGGAAATCAACTTGAAAACTTGAAGGGCAAGATGGGTATTTGCCAACGTGAAAAATTATAGCAATTAATTTTGCTCAAAACAAGGGTTGAAGGAGTTATTTGTGTTGAGTCTATTTTTAGTAGGTTAATCATATGTCTTTCAACCTCCGTCAAAATTATTAAGAAGTTGAATAGACTCTCATTTGCCTCCTACCTCTCTCGTATTTGCAACCTATTCCTTTCTCTCAATCAAAGTTTTCTCTCAAATTTCTACTGGTGCTCTAAGTCAATTAAAATGTCTCAAACATCATCTTCAACCAAGGCGACCACTTCATCTTCATCATCTGACCAAGATTCTCGAGCAATCACCACATGCATAGATTCTGAGGTCCTGGAGATCACCCCTCTCAGAGAAATGGCAACTGACCCCTCCAAAGTCAAAAAGCTGAGAACTAGGCATGCAGGAAGAGCTCAAGCTACTGCTTCTGGTAATCCTTCTCATCCTTCTTCCTCTGTTCCAAATAGGGAAGGATCAGTTCAAGTTCATCAAGCAATTGCTAGGCTTGTGACAAGTATACTAAGCGGAAACCAATCTGTACCGGGGATTTCTGTCCCATTAAATCAATCAGCAAGCCCAAATGTGGATGTCTCTAAGAATGTAGATGTCTCTGAGAATGTTGTGACACAAAATGACAACATTCAGAACCCTTCAGAAAAGACTGCTGATCCACCTATCATTGATGTGGATGAGGAATACTCAGACAATGATCTGATTGCCAATGTAAACCCTAGCATAGCTAGGAGAATGATGAAAAGAAAGGGTAATCAGAATGATGCAAAATGTATGTCCAAAGACAAACCTGCTGTTAAGAAATCCAAGGCTGAAGGCAAGGCTGGGGTAGAATCTGTGAAAACTGGTCAGTCCAAAGGGAAGGTGAAAGCCCGGGTGCATACTGGTAGACAAACAATTACTAAGAAGAGAAAAGAACCTGAATCTTCTGATTCTGATGAGGAATCAGAGTTTGAGATTGATGCTGAAGAAATTCCTATCAGAAGGAAACTGCCCTCAAGCAAAATTGCTAGAGTTCCTGAAGTCCCAACAGACAACATCTCTTTCCACCATCCTGACAATGCAAACAGATGGAAGTATGTTTGCTTGAAGAGAGTAGCCTTAGAAAGAGAACTCAACAATGATGCCATGGAGTGCAAGGACATCATGGACCTGATTAAGAATGTTGGACTGATGAAGACAGTGGTAAAATTTACCAAGTGTTATGAAAATCTGGTCAAGGAGTTCATAGTTAACTTGTCTAATGAATGTGCTGATGGAAGGTCAGCTGACTTTGAAAGTGTTTATGTTAGAGGAAGAAGGGTTAATTTCTCTCCATCAGAAATTAACAAATTTCTTGGAAGATCAAATGAGGATTGTCCTGAACTGGAAGTCACTGACAATGAAGTTTGTCAAACCATCACAGCAAGACAAGTGAAGTGTTGGCCCTTGAAAGGCAAGCTGAATGCCAGCAAACTTAGCATGAAATTTTCCATCCTGCACAAGATTGGTGCAGCCAACTGGGTCCCTACAAACCATAAATCAACTATCTCCACAGGATTGGGGAGATTTATTTATGCTGTGGGAACCAAGACTGTTTTTTACTATGGCAGGTATATTTTTGAACAAACTTTAAAACATGCTGGTAGTTATGCTGTCAAAGGACCAATTGCCTTTCCCTCCCTCCTTTGTGGAATTATCCTTGCACAATACCCTGATATCCTAGTGGCAAGAGATACTGCTTGCAAAAGAGCTCCTGCCCTTGGGTTGCACTACAAACTGTTTCAGGGATCTCATGCTCCTGATATTGTCATAACATCAGCTGAGACATCTTCTGTGAAGACTCAGTCCAAAACATCTGATGTTATAGCTGTATTAAAAGAGACCTGCAAAGAACTGGAATCTAGGAAAAAGATCCTAGAAAACGTAATTGCCAGGTTAGAAAAGGAGGAAGCTGAAGGAAACAGAAGGGAAGAGGGTGTAGAAGCTGAAGATCATCTCAATACTGAAGAAACTAGCTCCTCTGAGTCTGATGACAGTGCTTAAAGGTTGGTGGAGTTGCTGAATGGTGGAGTTGGTGCTGGTACCTGGTAGAGTTTGGAAATGTGTTCAGTTTTTAGTTGCTGTTCCTATTACTTTTTCTGGATGACTGTATAACTTTTAAGATCTTGTATCTTTGGCCCATTTGCTGCTAAAGAGGGGGAGATATATTTTGGTAGACTTAATTTGTCATTCTATTTTTCTGCAGTCATTTCTTTCTGCTGCTATCTATCTCTGATTGCTTAGGGACTTTAGCCAAAAATATGCCAAAGGGGGAGTTTGTAGTTGTTTAGTTATTGGCTTGCATTTTTGGTAAAACCAGGTGTGTGTGTGAATGTCATGACTGATGTCATAACATTCTAGTTTAGTATGTACTGATTCATTAGGTACCTTTGCAGAAAAATATTGTCATACAGGTGCTACTGTTTATAAGTGTGTATCTGAGCATTTTGCAAAAAGATCACATTTACCTAAATCAGTAGACAGGTTTTCAGATGTCATAACAAATGTTAAGACATCCTGTTCTGAACTAACAGTTATGCAGTTTGGGTAATTCTGAGTTTTTTCAGGATTATGACTCAGTCTTTCCAGAACAGAAAATCTCGTGGACTTGGGGTTAACCTAGCTCAACCCTAACCTGGTTGATAAAGTCCTGTGACCTAGTCTTAAGGTCAAACGGAATTAACCCTAGATTTTTGTGGAAACTCTAACTGAAGATGTAGCTGCTATATATTCAACAGAGCTGTTGTTTTGGAATCAATCCCTTTTTTGACAGAAGATCATTTAGAAGCTGTATAGTTTTAACTATTGTAATCCAAGCAATTATCATTGTGATAAGTGACTTGGAATAGGTTTTAATTGTAAGGGTTATGTATCACTCAAAGCTTTAAAGCAAGAGTGTTTGTATGTCTCTTGACTAAAGCTTTGAAGCAAAGTCAAGTTAGGTTTGTGTATCACTCAAAGCTGTGAAGCAAGAGTGTTTGTGTTGCTTGATTAAAAATCTGTGAAGCATAATCAAGTGTATGTTTTGAAGAGTGTCTTCATCAATTCATTAGTCAAATTGTTTTATGTATCACTGCTGTGATTGAGGGGGAGTGAGTAGGAACTCAGGTTTAAGTTGTACTTAGATTCAAGTTGCATTGGGTAGGTCTTAAGTGAAGGAGATAAACTGGTTGGTTTATTCCTGAATTAATATCTCTTATAGTGGATTTCCTCCCTGGCTTGGTAGCCCCCAGAGTAGGTGTTGTTGTACACTGAACTGGGTAAACAATTGACTGTGTTCTTTACTGTTTTTGTATTTACTGTCTTATAGAAAGTCAGATACGGTGTCATAACATTGAACGTGACATTGAGTATCTGCAGCCAGAATTTCAAAAAGGGTGCTAACACCTTCCCTTTCCATAATCTACCCCCCGAACTCAAGAAAACATCTAAAAGGTCTTTCTTGTGCTTTTTCACCTTTCCTTTTGGATAAAAGAAAAGTAGGTGGCGACTCTTGCTAACCGCAACATTTGCGATAAAACACAAAACCCTCAAGCCAGTTCTCCCACCGCATCACAGAATTGGCGACTCTGCTGGGGATTATTATAAAAGTGGGGTTACCTTAGGGTTTAGGTCACATTTATTTGCTTACATTGTTTGACTTGTTTGCTTTACATTATGGTTCTTTGTTTGGGTTTGAATCCTCCACCCGGATTTGGGAAACATTATAAGTAAATAGCAATACGTTGTGGAAACTGTGCGGGGTATACCGATATGGTCTAAGAAATAGCTATGTTAGTGTGACATATTTGTGGATACCGGTAGCCTTTGAGTTAATCAAAGAGAATACGGGGCCGCTGAGTGATGTCATGAAGCACTAATGAACTTCTAGAACCCTTTACTTGACCAACTTGGCCTTTAGGATGTAGTGAGATGACCGACTTTGGTGCAGTCCGAAGTTGGTAGATACTCGATACTACACTCATTAAGGGTTGGTTTCTTGGGATATTTAGGTCACCATTAAAGATGTTTGAGCTGAAACAATGACGAAGGAAACAATCCAATGATATTGAGCTCCTTAGAACCCGGTTACTATTATTAGGACAGGTTGAGCCAACTAAACTTCAAGAGGGTACTTACCTATAAAACCCCATGCAAGCCTAAACTAAGAACTTGTTTGATTTGCCTGTATATGCATATTTATACATAACATCATGGACATCATGAACATCATATGCATTCACTAACCATTTCAAGGATTTTGGAGATTCATCTTTGTCATTGTTTTGTAGGATATGGATTCACTTCGCAGGAAAACTATCCAAATCAACCTTGTAAGAATTCATCCACAACTCAAGGAGCTAGCTTCAAGGATCCCTGAGAACTCTCCATTCACCGAGAGGCATGGTCGTCTACTCAACTTGGTCACCTCCAACACAGAGGAGGATATGATGAAGGTTCTCTTCCAGTTCTTTGACCCTTTGCATCATTGCTTCACATTTCCAGACTATCAGCTTGTGCCTACTTTGGAAGAATTCTCTCAACTCTTGAAGATTCCTATTCTCAATAAACTACCTTTCAACAGTACGAAAAGAGATCCAAAGCCAGAAGAGATTGCTCAAGCCCTGCACTTGCACTCATCTGATGTCACAACTCATTGGGAAACTAGAAGTGGTGTCAAAGGTTTCTTGTCAAAGTTTCTGTTTGAGAAAGCCCAAAGCTGTTGGAATTCCCTAGACTTGCAAGATTTTGAGGAGATTGTGGCTCTTCTTATCTATGGGATGGTCTTGTTCCCCAATCCCGACCAACTCATAGATGTAAGTGCCGTCAAAATCTTCATGTCACGCAATCCAGTGCCTACATTACTAGGGGATATCCTACACTCTTTTCACACTCGCGCAATGAGGAAAAGAGGGATCCTTATGTGTTGCACTCCCCTCCTATAAAGATGGTTTATTTCTCATCTTCCCCAATCAATCTTAAAGAATGAGCAAGGATTAAGGTGGTCACAAAGGTTAATGACGCTCAAACATTCAGATATTCATTGGTGCTCTCGATCCAAAGAGAATGTTATCATTGTTGACCGTTGTGGGGAATTCCCTAATGTCCCTCTACTTGTCATCAGGGGAGGCATCACCTACAACCCATGTTTAGCTCTAAGACAGTTTGGTTATGCCCGAAGGGATGGCCCACATGATATGCTGATTCAAGGCATGGTATTCGACTACGATAACGACGACCAAGGTCTTTGCCAGAGATTCATCCGAGCTTGGAGGATGCTAAACAAGGTGGATAGCAAGACTTTGGGACACAAGAATTCCATCCCTCTTGAGCCTTACCTCAAGTGGGTATGAACCCGCGCTCAAAGTCTTACGATGCCTTATCCTTCCATTCTCCCAGTGATTATTGAGCCTGTTAAGGACGGAGAAGTTTCATACATTATCCTACATCCTGACATGCCCACATCACTCAAAGGCCTACAAAGGGATTGGATACAACTCAAAGGAGAGAGAGATACTTTCGAAGCCCAATTCTACGCAAGCGAGAAGAAGGTTTTGGAACTCACTAGGCTACTTCAGGAGGAGCAGACTCTAAATGCCTACATAGCACCAAAGAGGATGCGCAATACTTTTCTATCTTAGAATTTTGTATTATTTTGCACAAGGGGCATTGATGTACTCAAATTCTATCTTATTAATGTAACGTGTGTTTCTTTTTGTTTAAAACAAATTTGAATTTTTTAAATCCTTGAAAGCATTTCATGTATACATATCATTCATCATAACATAAACAGATCTTTTGCAACCAGTTTCCTCATCTCTCTACTGTTTATTTTAGTAAGATGGATCTCGAATAGACAGTCAAAGATCTTCAAGCTCAAAACATGCAGTTTCAACAGTTACTCATAACCCTAGCCAAGGGGAAATATGAGTTGAAGACTCTATTAGCTGAAGAAAGAAAGAAGAAAACAAAGAAATCCACTAGGGTTTTGAACATGGGGAGAAGATTTCAGGGACAGACTAGAAGGACTTTGAATTTTGCAACCACTTTCGGGGAAGGAGAAGGAAAAGGAAAAGAAACGGCAGTACCATCAGAATCTGAAGAAGAGGAAGAAGAGGAAGACTACTCTGAAGAACCATACCCTCTGGCTGATGATAAGTACAGATATCTCGAAGAGCGTTTAAGCGTTATGGAAATACAAAGGGTACCAGGTCTAGACTTTGAAGAATTGGGGCTGGTGTCAAGAATTGTAATCCCACCAAAGTTCAAAGTGCCGTTGTTTGCAAAATATGATGGGGTGTCATGTCCTAAAATGCACCTCCGATCATACATGAGAAAGATTCAGCCGCACTCTACCGATAAGTACCTATGGGTGCATTTTTTCCAAGATAGTTTATCCGGGACGCAACTCGATTGGTTTTACCAATTAGAAAGGGCCAACATCCACAACTGGGAAGATCTTGCCGCAGCTTTCTATAAACAATACCAGTATAATGCAGATTTGGCGCCTACCCGTACTCAACTTCAGAGTATGGCTATGGCTTCAAATGAGGGTTTGAAAGATTACGCGCAAAAATGGAGAGATCTAGCTGGGAGAGTGCAACCCCCTCTGTCTGAAAGGGAGTTGGTGGACATGTTCTTAGGCACTCTGTCGGGCCCTTTCTTCAACCATTCGATTGGGAGTTCATCTGCTGGATTTACTGAGTTAATATTAACCGGAGAGATGGTGGAAGCTGGCATAAAAAGTGGAAAGATTCATCTGCCTCTACAGCTGTGAGAAAGCCTTTCACTGGAAAAAATGAGGTATCTGCTGTTTATCCACAAAGGAACCAAGGAAGAGCTGAACGCTGACCAATGGTAGGGGCCGTTATGATCCCAAAGCCTACATCTGATCAACCAAGAAGTAACCAACCAAGGGTAGAAAGGCAAGTCCGGCAATTCACCAGAATTAATATGACTCTAGCCCAGGTTTTACCACATCTTCTGAAATCTAATATGGCAACTTTAAAAGAAGCTTCAAAGAATCCCAACACGGCGTCCCCTCATTATCACCTTAATGCCAGATGCGCATACCATTCCGAAAGTCCGGGCCACGACACCAATAACTGTTGGTCTCTAAAGAACAAGATTCAAGACCTCATAGATGCAATCGAAATTGAGTTTGATGCACCCGAAAAGCCAAATGTCATTTTCGCTCCTATGCCTAGACATGGTCACAACACCAATGATATCGAAGAAGATTTTTTTGTTTCTACTGTGGATGAACTCTTGACTCCGCTCCCAGTCATTAAGATAAACTTGTTGAAAGCTGGTGTTTTCCCAGGTTGTAATGAAGACTGCCATCATTTCTTATCCTCACCAATTGATTTTCCTCTATTGAAGACAGGTATTCAACCCCTGATAGACAACCAAGAAATTATGTTCGAAAATGCTCCTGTTTCACCCATTCCTATTAAAGACGTTTCAATCATAACCATCTCCGCCAATCCTTCCAGGGTCCCCAAAAGACCCGTTAGGATTACATCAGTTCCAAAGACTACTCCCCTCATAATTACAATGCCCGGGCCGGTCCCGTACGAAATAGACAAAACAGTACCATGTAATTACGGTGGAGAAATCTACTACCATGGTATTAAACAAAATGGGTTGACCACCAAAGAAGTGAACTCCGAAGAAGAAGATTCTGACATTAGCAATATTGTTGAAACTAGTAAGATTACCCATAGCGGTAGAATCTTCTCTCCATAGATTGCCCCTCCAAAGGCAGTTTTTGGACCCGTGGCTGTTCCAAAAACTACCTCTGTACCAATAATCATACCTACAAGTCCTCATACTGACACAGATGACACGATCCCTGCTGTTATCCCTACCAACACTTCTACTGTTGAAAATTAAGGAAAAAGCATTCAAGAAGAGCCTGTCCGGACGAAGGCTCAATCACTAGCTATCCCTGAAACATCCAAGAAGGAAATGAAAGAGATCATGAGGATGATAAAGAAGAGTGATTATGATGTAGTTGAAAAGTTGGGGAAAACTCCCTCCAAGATCTCCTTGCTAGCATTGTTGCTGTGCTCTGAGGCGCACGCGAAAGCTCTGGTAAAATTTCTGAAGACAGCCCATGTGCCACAAGAGACGTCTGCTAGCTAATTCCAAGATTGTGTGGCCAATTTGACAGCTGATAACGGCCTAGGCTTCTCTGATGCTGATTTGACACCCAGAGGGAGAAAGCACAACGAGGCATTGCATGTCTCTGTGGAGTGTAGAGGAACGACTCTGGCCCATGTCTTGGTGGACACGGGTTCATCTTTGAACATTCTACCGAAGAAAGCCCTTGACAGATTGGATTGTGAAGGGCTGACATTAAAACCCAGTAACATAGTTGTGAGAGCATTTGATGGTTCAAAGAGGATGGTCCACGGGGAGGTGGAAATCCCGATAAAGGTGGGAACTCATATTTTCAATTCAACCTTCTTTGTGATGGACATCCGTCCCTCTTACTCCTGTCTATTAGGACGCCCCTGGATCCATAATGCCGGTGCTGTCACCTCTACACTACACCAGATGCTGAAGTACCCGGTCCAAGGAAAGATCATAACTGTCCATGGTGAGGAGGAGTACATGATTAGTCATTTTAATTCCTTCCGATATGTGGAGTTGGATGGCGAGTTCATTGAAACTCCTTTTCAACATTTCGAGGAGGTCTCTCAAGAAGTAGGAGTAACCAAGGCAGTATCCTCGATTCCCAAGATCATAAGACCTCTGCTTCGGATGTCATCTCTAAAGGACGCCAAGGCAGTAGTAGAAGAGGATGGATGCACCATCTGGGGGCAGCTTCCGGACATCCCGTATAAATCAGACAAGTCTGTCTTAGGGTTTACTTCAACTGCTCAGAAGGCTATGCGTTGTGCCCGTGCTGGAGGGCCACCTTTGAAGATTAGTAACCGGGAGGTCAACGCCGTGGAAGATAGTGAAGTAGATGGCAACTTGGAAGATTGGATATTTCCTACTGTCAACGGAGGACTTCGCAACTGGAAAGCCAGAGACTTTGTCCCAATAACTTTCATCTCTCAGTAATTTATCTTTTACATTTTTGTTGGACTTGTAATATTTACAAACAATTTGCACTTTAAAACCCTTGTATCTTACCCGAGGCACAATGGTCCATTTGTAAGGGTTTTTATTTCATCTTCATATGACATTCAACAAATCATGGACGCTTTTCCACATACAAACCTTTTTGCTCATTGTCTTTCTTTTACATTTTATTGTTTAAAGATGGCTATACCCTTATACACACCCACACTCACAAATGAAGGTACCCCTCCATTTTGGATCCCATGGGTAACAATACTGCTATAGCCTTTAGTGACTCTGAAGATCCAATCTATCAAGCCGAATACGAAGGTGAGGAAGATTATGAAGTACCAGGAGAATTGGTCAGACTACTACAACAAGAGGAGAGAGCTATTCAGCCTCATGAGGAACCGTTGGATACAATCAACTTGGGTACCGAGGAAGATAAAAAAGAAATCAAAGTGGGTGCCAACCTAGAGCCGAGAGTTAAGGAGCGTCTAATTCAGCTATTGCATGATTATGTTGAGATCTTTGCCTGGTCATACGAAGACATGTCGAGACTTGATACAGACATCGTGGTACATCATCTACCCACAAGAGAAGACTATCCACCAGTAAAGCAAAAAGTCTGCCGCATGAGACATGACATGTCAGAGAAGATCAAAGCGGAAGTCATGAAGCAGTTCAATGCTGGATTCTTAGTCGTCACTTCCTATCCTCAATGGGTTGCCAACATTGTTCTCGTACCTAAAAAGGACGGCAAAGTACGGATGTGCGTGGATTATAGAGCTTTAAACAGGGCCAGCCCTAAATATGATTTTCCACTTCCCCACATTGATATCTTGGTTGATAATACAGCCCAGCACAAAGTGTTTTCCTTCATGGACGGATTCTCAGGATATAACCAAATCAAAATGGCACCTGAGGACATGGAAAAAACTACATTTGTCACACAGTGGGGCATGTTCTACTACAAAGTGATGCCATTCGGACTGAAGAATGCTGAGGCAACCTATCAACATGCCATGGTAGCTTTGTTTCATGATATGATACATCATGAGATAGAGGTCTATGTAGATGACATGATAGCCCGATCACAAACTGAAGAGGAGAACCTTGATCACTTGCAAAAGCTGTTTATGAGATTGAAGGAGTACAAACTAAGGTTGAATCCAAACAAGTGTACATTCGTAGTCCGGTCCGGTAAACTCTTAGGTTTCGTTGTCAGCAACAAAGGCATCGAGGTTGATCCTGCCAAGGTTAAAGCGATACAAGAAATGCCTGCTCCTCATACTGAGAAGGAAGTCAGAGGATTCTTGGGACGCCTGAACTATATTTCCAGATTCATTTCTCACTTGACAGCTACTTGTGAGCCAATCTTCAAACTATTGAAGAAAGATCAAGTAGTCAGATGGAACGGCGAATGCCAGATTTCTTTTGACAAGATCAAGGAGTATTTACAAGAGCCTCCTGTTTTGATGCCACCAGTCGAGGGAAGACCACTAATCATGTATCTGACCGTTTTAGAGAGCTCAATAGGGTGTGTATTGGGGCAGCAAGACGAGTCTGGCCGAAAAGAGCACGCCATTTACTACCTTAGCAAAAAGTTTACCGACTGTGAAACCAGATATTCACTTCTCAAAAAAACTTGCTGCACTCTGGCATGGGCTGCTTGCTGGCTAAGATAGTATATGTTGACTCGTACCACTTTGTTAATATCTAAGATGGATCGGATAAAGTACATCTATGAAAAGCCTGCTCTGTCTGGAAGGATAGCTAGATGGCAGATGATCCTAACAGAATATGACATACAATACACTACCCAGAAAGCTATAAAGGGCAATATGCTAGCTGACCATCTTGCTCATCAAGCTGTAGAAGATTATCAGTCCATGAAGTTTGAATTCCCGGAAGAAGACATCATGACATTAGACAACTGTGAAGAAATCAGACCATATGACGGACCTGAACAAGGATCCCAATGGACCCTGTTCTTTGATGGGGCATCCAATGCACTTGGTAATGGTATCGATGATGTACTCATATCTCCAGAAGGGTGTCATACTCCCTTTACTGCCTGACTTTGCTTCAACTGTACGAACAACATGGCGGAATACGAAGCATGCATCTTTGGTCTCAAGGTTGCCATAGACTTGGGAATCAAATCTTTAGATGTGTTTGGAGATTCAACTTTGGTCATCAGTCAGATCAAAGGAGAGTGAGACACTAAACATCCAAACCTCATCCCTTACAAAGAACATGTTTTGACATTGCTACCACATTTTGAGCAGATTACCTTCGAGCATTTCCCGCGAGAAGAAAATCAGCTGGCAGATGCTCTAGACACAATGTCATCTATGTTTAAACTTAATTGGGATAACGAGACTCCCCAGGTCACCATTGAACGAATGGATGAACCAGCACACTGTCACGAGATTAATATTGAAGAAGTAGTGGACCAGCCTTGGTTTCATGAAGTCAAGAGGTATCTCGAGGCTCAGGAATATCCAGAAGAAGCTTCAATCAATGATAAAAAGTTCTTAAGGAGATTCTCTGCTAAGTTCTTCATGAGTAATGGCATCATGTACAAGCGCAATCATGACTCTATTATGCTCCAGTGTATGGAAAAGATTGAGGCTGAAAAGATCATGGCTGAATTGCACGAAGGTACTTTTGGCACTCACTCCAGTGGGCATACGATGGCGAAGAAAATCCTATGAGCAGGCTATTACTGGTCTACCATGGAAGCAGATTGCTATCAACACTCCCGGACCTGTCATAAGTGTCAAATTTATGCTGACAAGGTGCACGTACCTCCGGTTCCTCTAAATATCTTGACGGCTCCTTGGCCATTTTCTATGTGGGGAATCGATATGATTGGGGAGATCAAGCCTAAAACCTCCAATGGACACCGCTTCATTCTAGTGGCCATTGACTATTTTACAAAATGGGTCGAAGCAGCTTCCTTCGCATCTGTTACTAAGAATGTTGTTGCCTGCTTCATCAAGCAGAATCTCATTTGCCGGTACGGTATCCCAGAAAGGATCATCACTAATAATGGTACAAACCTTAACAATACTATGATCACCGCCTTGTGCTAGCAGTTCAAGATTCAGCATCACAATTCATCCCCCTATCAGCCAAAGATGAATGGTGCAGTTGAAGCTGCTAATAAAAACATTAAAAAGATCATACATAAAATGACAGTCACCTACAAGGAATGGCATGAGATGCTGCCATTTTCTCTCCACGGGTACCGTACCACGACTCGCACATCAACTGGGGCAACACCCTATTATTTGGTTTATGGCATGGAGGTTGTCTTGCCTATTGAGGTTTAGATCCCCTCTTTGAGAATCATGAAGGATGCAGGTTTGAATGAGGACGATTGGATCCAGACTCGACTTGATCAACTAAACTTAATTGATGAAAAGAGACTTACTGTTGTTTTCCATGGTCAGATGTATCAAAAACAGATGATTAAGGCTTTCAACAAGAAATTCAGACGCCAAGTATATCAAGGGGGAGATCTAGTAATCAAACGTATTATCTTGCCACAAAGTGATCCCAGGGGAAAATGGACTCCTACCTATGAAGGACCATTTGTAATCAAGAACATCTTCTCCGGAGGAGCGTTGATCTTAACCACCATGGACGGTGACGACTTGCCACACCCTGCGAATGCGGACATAGTCAAAAGATACTACGCATAAGAGACCCGCTAGGTTGACACACCTAGGCAAAAAAAAGGGCATCCCGGCGAACCAAAAGGTTCGGGGAAAAATTAGGGATAAAAATAAAAAAATCTGTACACCCGGTGAGTTGAAAACTCGAAAGGGCAACTTGGGCAAAAAAGGGTTTCCCGGTGGACTGAAAACCCGAAAGGGCGGTCCAGGCAAAAGTTAAGGAATTAAAGCGTATGACTATGTCCCGTCGGATCACTTTGAGGACAATCTCTTCACTGACAAACTCAAAGTTTCTGATCAATTCAATCATCTTCGGACGAAGCAAGAAATAGACGAGATATTCCGAGATACGAAGGCTACAGCAGAATGGGAACCCCATGGGATTATCACACATAGCTATCTTTCTTTGTATAAATTTTTCTTGTTTTTATGGCACCATCCTCTTACTAATATGTCTGTCTCCTTTGTACAAAAATACTTATTCAAAGTAAATACAAAGATATCTCTTTAAAGTACAGAAAAACTATTTGCCTTTCACACTTGTGTTTTATTTGCAAAAACGTCCAATGATTCATTAATAAACATATGCATTTGAACATAATTACTGTTTACAAATAAACAAAATGAAAAGGACAATTACTGATAGGTTGAAAGTACGGGAAAATGTCTTTAGGCTATTCCATGAGCAATCCCCACAGTACGTCATTTAGACCCCCAACGGAACTAAAGCTTCAAACTATTAATTCCCGGTGGAAACCGTCCAATTTCCCCAAGTTCCCCAGCAAGTTGTTTTGAAGCCTGAAATCCATTCGGATAACATTTGACTTCTGATACTCCCCGACAGAACAAAGACTCCCGTTATTAATCCCCAGTAGAAGTCATCAAATTCTATGGATTCCCCAAGCAGATTCCTCAGGCAGTATACGACATTGCTCTCAGAACAGAATTTTTGTCAAATCTCCAACTTCAAGACATGAAGAATTTACATATCCTCAGCAGCAGTCAAGGATTTATTTTCCTCAATCATGCAGCAATACAGCAAATCAGCTTACATGTGCATACATTACATCCATATATCATAAATATTGATAAAACACATATATTGCATCATACATTTCATGCAACATAATTTTGTGTTCCAGCTAACATTTTACCCTTTTTAGGATAAGATTAACAGCTATCGTTAACAATATGCAATCATGATACAGTTCAGATACGCTCCAGACACGGATGCCATTCTGATGCTCATTCAGATTTCAAGTTCAGATACGGTACAGATACGCTCCAGACACGAATGCCATTCTGATGCTCATTCGGATTTCAAGTTCAGATACGGTACAGATATGCTCCAGACACGGATGCCATTCTGATACTCATTCAGATACAGTCCAAATACGCTCTAGACACGGATGCCATTTTGATACTCATTCAGATTTCAAGTTCAGATACAATACGCATACACTCCAGATACGGTTGCTGTTATGTTACTCATTCAGATTCAGCTTTCAGATACAGTTCAAATACGCTCCAGACACGGATGCCATTCTGATACTCATTCAGATACGGTCCAGATACGCTCCAGACACGGATGCCATTCTGATACTCATTTAGATTTCAAGTTCAGATACAGTGCAGATACGTGCCAGACACGGACACCATTCTGATACTCATTCTTTCAGCTTACAACTTACAATTCAACAAACATTCTTGGATGGCATCTATAATCCCATCTCCAACAAGATTCTATCACTTCTCCAAATGGCATCTTTAAGCCCATTCCCTCAACTACACATCGTCGAGTGCAAATTTATGGGCACTTTAGTGTCCAATCATCTTTCACCTTCGAGTCACGAATGGCGAAGCTCGCCAATCTAAATCTTCAGGTCTAAGAAGATTGAAGAGGGGCAGCTGTTGTACCCTAAAATTTTCCCTCTCATTTATCAAGACTTTTCTTACAAGATCTCTTTGACTCAAGACTAGATTAGGGTTTGGTCAGCTCATGACATCTCCTCTTGCATTGATAACCCAAAATTAGGGTTTGAGTTTGCACAAGGATTTTTGGACTATCAATGCTTCACATGACTTTCAAACATCATTATGGATCCCTAAGATCACTCATGACATGTTTCGAGCCTTGAAGCACATTTTTGATCAGTCAATTGGACAGTTGACCTAAAAATCAGCTGTATTGGGGGAAAAGTCAACCATGGCCAATTTATAGTCAAACTTCATAATTTTTTATCCACATCAACATTTTAAACTTATATGAATCATTTGATCAAGTTTGGATCACAATTCCTCAAGAAATTTGATCAAATCATCAAAAGGACAAAATGGTCAAAATTAGGGTTTTGACTGAGGAAGGGCAATTTTTGATTTTTAACCTAGAAAATGACCAATTGAGTTCAAGCATGATTTCAAGGATTCAATGGCATAATCTTGACTTAATTACATGGCTCAAAACATCTCAAATTCATTGGATTGACATATTAAATTTGCAGTCAACTGATCAAAAGTCAACTGTACACTAAAAAGTCAAACATTGACTTTTTGGTCAAAATCAAATACCAAGGGTCATAATTCATCAAAACATGTCAAAATGTGAAACTTGTTCACCAAGAAAACCAAATTTAAAAATTAGGGTTTGAATTTGAAAATTTTCCAAACTTAGAAATTTTCTAAGTATAGAAAATATTCTTATTTTTTCTCAACTTTACACCACTTTTTCACCATGATGCATAATGATTCAAGGAAAGTTCCCAACATGAAAGTTATAGACCTCCGTGAAGTCTACAACTTTTCTTCACACACTTTTCCCTAAAGATGCTTGGATCTCAAGATATAAATTTGTGAATACATGGTCATGAACTAAATAACTTAGTGGGATTTTGCCCTAATTTAGGCAGGTTTTGGACCCAACTTCATGGCAACTTTTCACCTAGTTACAAGAGGTATCTCAAAATTCATTTCAAAGATGAATTATATAGCACATTGCAATATTTCCAAAATGTTCAAGAACTCCTCAAGATCATTTTTGAGTAGGGAGAATAGAAGAGATGAAGTTGGTCATTTCTCACTTTTTGTCCAAGCCATTTCATGAAGAACAAAGTTGCAAATCAATCCTATGCTGGCTAATTCATGTTGTACAGGTCCTAAAATTGTTCCACCCTCCTTAATTAAATGCTTACTCAGTTGAAAAAGCTTTGATCCATGCTTTTGAACCTTTATCCAACTTGTAATTCCATTTATGGAAAAAAGGTTCCATTGCCATTTTGAAAAAGAGCAACTTTTGCAAACTTTACAATTTTGAGCTTTGGACATGTCCCCTTGGTGCATACAAGTCTCACAGGTCTCAAGTAAGTTGTACAAACTGATACCAACGCTAAGGGAGCAAGTACAAGCATGGCAAGTATGGTCACTTCACTTTACTTCAAATGCAAGGAAAGATGCAAAAAGGCTAGAGCTTGCAGATCTGTTGGAGAGCTGACCTAAGATCATTTCCATACTAATATACAAACATTATGCAACATAATACACGATTGGAAAGGACCTGAAACTCTCCCAACCAGCAAAACACCAAAAAATTGTCCAAAACTGCATACTTGGCATAAGCACATCCATCTTCCATTTGGCTCGTGCGTTTTGAGTTTGGATCATTCAAACACATTACATACTTGATACCTAGTCAATCCAGGCCTTCATCCCTGTTCTGTAATCACTCCTCCACCATCTGCCATTGTTGACTTCAGAGCTTGCAACTTGACTTGGTCAAGGAGTTCCAGCTACTTTTAGAGCAAGGCAAGGGTTGGAATACCTTCAGGGAAGCTCAAGGAAGCTCAAGCAAGCATCAGGCCTCCCTCAAACTCATCCCAGTTCCATTCACAATTCCAACTGAAGGAGGTAAAATTTCAAACTCTATCTCCTTGTACAGGAAACCTTAGGCCACGAATTGTGAATAAAAAATGTAGTCCTCATCATAACGAAGTTGTACATACCATTATCTTGCATAGATTTTGCTTATGCTGAGAGAATTTGGAACTTCAAATTTTTAAAAATATTAGGTTAGAATTTAGGGCTTTTAAAATTCTCTTTGATCTTTGATAGTTAGATTACATAGCTTATATGGTTGGAATCGTGAGTTCAAGTATTACAATTTTCATGTTATAAGTTTTTGTTTTTATGGAAGTATGAGAAAGTTACAGGGTGTCTGGCCAGGCGTGAGGAAGGAGATGAAGTACAGGGTATAGGGCGCGTTTTGTGTTATATTGTTTTCATTTCATTGAAGACGATGGAAGTATAGCCACCCCAGTGGCAAAGCAGCACGCTGGTGAGACCCATGTCCTGGGTTCGAACCTGCGCGCTACTTTTGTTATTTTTCACATTTTTTCCTTTTCCATCTTCACATTTTTGCAGGTTGGGCTGAGTCTTTGGGCTTGGCATCTTTTTGCTAACATGTTACCATCAGTTCTACTATATCACCCCCCCTTGCTAACTCTTTGCATTTTTATTTTTTATATATATTTGTTTTATTTTCACATTTAATATTTTAAATATTTTCTCTAATATATAAAAATCCCAAAAAATATAAATTAATAATATTACACTTTTATCCTATTTTTATTTTATTTCTCACATAAAAATATATTTTATTTTAATAGGATATCATTTATTTTCTTAATAAACTTGTAAATATATTTAAACATATTTAGATTAATTTATTTTTTTTATTTCATACTTATAAATACTTATTTTTGCACATATGAAATTTTATATTTTTATTACAATATTATTTATTATTTTTATACAAGAAAATATATAAATTGATACCAATAAAAACTTTATTTTCTCTTAAATAATAATTAGGGTTAAACCCATTTTAAAATTTTTTTTCTTTACCTTATATTTTTAGGTTTAGATTTAAATTTTCTTTTACATAAAAACAAGACACAAAAATCCTTTTACATGTACATTGCATTTCATTTTAAATATTGAATTGTATTTATCTTAATTCGTACAAATTCGATTTGGTTGTAATAATTTATTTAGGTTTATATTCTTGCAAATCCCCATTCAAATTTGTATTCCCCCCTCCCATAAATTGTTGTAATAGCTTAGAAATATTTACATTACGCAATTTATCGCTTTATATGCCATGATTAGTAATTAGGGTTTGTATGATAAGAACAAAACAACGCAAAATAGAACACCCTAAATACAAGATAAGATCAAAGCATGAAAATGATACACTTGCACACAAACACCCTTAGGGTTTCTCCACTTGGTTGCCTAAAAAATGGCCATGTTACGCATGTGAAGTATCTTGGCAAAACAAAACAAATATAAGATCATAGTCCCTCGATGACGCTATTCAAAAGTTGCCTTATAAAGTAATCTTAGTCCCTCCAAATGCTGAGATACTTTGCAAACATTGCTAATCATGGTTATACGATGACCCACACCCGTCCCGTTTACATCCAACGATAGGGTTGCTTACCAAATCAATGGTAAGACAATAATGTCAAAGGAATAGAAAGTACATAAGAAAGACGTTTGAGTAGATAGATAGCTTCTAGTTACTTTCTCCATTTCAAACAACAATCCTTGCTATTTTCAAAACAAACACACACACATTTCAAAAACAGCTTACAATCATTGAAAACATTTTCAAAAGACAAACATCTTTGTATACATTCTTACGAATGAGAATCATTACAAAGATTTCCTAAACGAATGGCATCTTTTACAAAATGCTTTCAAAATCACACCAAACACAATTTCAAACAACAAAAGCAAGTGATCTAAGCAAGTAACTAAGAGCCCATGGAAAACCATGGATGAAAAGGGTGCTAACACCTTCCATTTTCATAATCTACCCCCCGAACTCAAGAAAACATCTCAAAGGTCTTTCTTGTTCTTTTTCACCTTTCCTTTTGGATAAAAGAAAAGTCGGTGGCGACTCTTTCTAATCGCAACATTTGCGATAAAATGCAAAACCCTCAAGTCAGTTCTCCCACTGCATCACAGGTTCCATATTGGCACCCACTTGACTTCTCTTTTGTCTTCTTCGGTACCTAGGTTGATTGTGTCCATTGGTTCCTCGTGGGGCTGAATGGTCCTCTCTTCTTGTTGTAGTAACCTGGCGAGTTCCCCTGGCACTTCAAAATCTTCCTCACCTTCATCTTTGGCTTAGTAGATTAGATTTCCAGAGTCACAAAAGGCCATAGAAGAACCGTTACCCATGGGATCCTGAGTGGATGTAGACCTGCATTACGAGTGTGAGTGTGTGTAAGAGTATAGCTATCTTTGAAAGAAATGAAAAATGTTAAAAAGAAAACAATGAGCACAAAGTTTGTATGTAAAAAACGTCCATGATTCATTGATGTCATATGGAAATGAGATGATAACTCTTACAAATGGGTTGTTGTGCCTCAGGTAAGACACAAGGTTTTAAGAGCCTGAATTGTTTTAATATTACAGATCCGACAAAATTTAAAGACAAATTAATGTTGGATAACTGTGATCGGGACAAAATCTCTAGCTTCCCAGTTGCTGAGCCCTCCACTGACAGTTGGGAAAATCCAATCCTCCAGGTTGTAGCTGTCTTCATCATCCTCCACTGCTTTGGCTTGGTGGTTGCTGATCTTCAAGGGTGGTCCTCCGGCACGAGCGTGGCATACGGCTTTCTGAGCTCCTGAAGTGAAACCCAAACTGAATTTGTCATATTTGTATGGGATATCTGGGAGTTGACCATAAATAGTGCACCCACCTTCTTCTATCATTGCCTTGGCATCCTTTAAAGATGACATCTTGATCGGAGGCCTTGTAATCTTGGGGACTTGAGACACGGCCTTGGTTACTGCCATAGTCTGCGGGACTTCTTCAAAGTGCTAGAATGGAGTTTCAATAAATTCACATCTAATTCCACATATCTGAAGGAATTTAGATGGATGACCATATACTCTTCTTCTCCATGAACGGTGATAATTTCCCTTGAATTGGATGTTTCAGCATTTGATGCAACGTAGAAGTAACGGCACTAGCATTGTGAATCCACGGTCGGCCTAATAAGCAGGAATATGAAGGGAGAATATCCATTACATAAAAAGTTGAATCAAATGTTTGGGTTCCAACTTTTATGGGGATATCCACTTCCCAATGCACCATCCTTTTTGAGCCATCAAAGACCCTCACTACTATGTTGCTCGGTTTCAATGTCAATCCTTCACAGTCAAGCCTATCAAGAGCCTTTTTAGGTAACACATTCAGAGACGAACCGGTGTCAACCAAGACATAAGCCAAAGTCGTTCCCCTGTATTCGACTGAGACATGCAATGCCTCATTATGCTTCCTCCCTCTTGGCGTTAAGTCAGCATCTGAAAAACCTAAGCCGTTATCTGCAGTCAAGCTGGCTATGCAGTCTTGGAACTGATCGACAGATGTTTCTTGGGGTACATGGGAAGTTTTAAGGAACTTTACCAAGGCCTTTGCATGAGCCTCGGAACATAATAATAAAACCATCATGGAAATTTTTTATGGAGTTTGCCCCATTTGCTCGACTACGTTGTAGTCGCTTCTTTTTATGATCTTTAAAATTTCCTCCATCTCTTTTTGGGAGGTCTCAGGGATAGCTACTGATTGTGCCTTCGTCCGGATAGGCTCAACCAGAATACCTTTACCTCGAGTCTCGGTTGACTCGGCAGCAGGAATGTCATTAGGGGTGATAACAGGGATTATAACAACTTTCTCAACATGAGTATTAGCATAATGATTGTAGGACTAGGAATAGATTTTGGAAGAGCCACAAAAACAGGAATGATTATAGGTCCAGAACTAGATTTTTTAGGAGCAATTTCCGGAGAGAAGACCCTTCCACTTAGGGTAATCTTGCTTGTCCCTGCGATATTACTGACATCAGAATCAACTTTCTCAGAACTTGAATCTGCAGCAGCTGGCCAGTCTTGTTTGGTAATGTGGTAGTAGACATCACCTCCATAATTCCATGGGACGGTTTTGTCTGACGAATACGGAATTGGTCCAGGCATTGTAATTATCAACAGAGCCACTTTAGGAACTGATGTAATTCTAACGGGTCTTTTGGTGGAGGCCCTGGAAGAATTGTCGGAAATGGTAACGATGGAAACATCATTATAAGAAACAGTTGGAATTGCAGTCTTCTCGAACAAAATCTACTTGTTATCTATTAGGTATTGAACGCCTGCTTTTAACAAAAGACAGCTGGTTGGTGAGGATAAACAGAAATGATAGCTTTCATCACAGTCTGGGAATACACCGGCATTCAACAAGTTCTTTTTTATAGTCAGGAGTGGGGTCACCAGTTTATCAACTGAAGTAACAAACATATCTTCCTCAATGGCGTTGGCATTACGGTCGTGCTTGGGCATAGGGGCAGTGATTACATTGGGAATTTCTGGCGCGTCGAATTTAAACTCTTTGGCTTCAAGAAGGTCTTGTACTTTGTTTTTCAGAGCCCAACAGTTGTTAGTGTCATGGCCGGTACTTTCAGAATGGTATGCACGGCGGGCATTAGGATGATAGTGAGGAGAGGTTGTGTTAGGATTCTTTAGAGCTTCTTTCAAAGTCACTAGATTGGATCTCAACAAATTTGGCAATACTTGAGATAGTGTCATGTTAATTTGGGTGAACAGCCTGACTGGTCTTTCCATTCTTGGCTGGTTGCTTCTTTGTTGAGCAGGCGAAGGTTTAGGAATCATGACAGCCCCCACCATTGGACGGCGTTCGGCCCTATCTTGATTTCTCTGAGGATATACACCAACAAATTATTTTTCCCAATGAATGGTTTCCTTACAGTAGCAGAGGATGCATCTTTTTGAATCTTCCCATTCTTTATCCCGACTTCCACCTTTTCTCCGATCAATATCAATTCAGTAAAACCTGCCGATGAACTCCCAATTAAGTGATTAAAGAAAGGACCAGACAAGGTGCCCAAAAACATGTCTACCAACTCTCTTTCAGATAGGGGAGGTTGGACTCTTCCTGCTAAGTCCCTCCATTTTTGTGCATAGTCTTTAAAGCTTTCACTTGAAACCATGGCCATACTCTGAAGTTGAGTACGGGGGGAGCAAGATCAACGTTGTATTGGTATTGTTTGTAAAAAGGCAGCGGCCAGATCTTCCCAGTTATGAACATTGGCTCTTTCCAACTGATAAAACCAATCAAGTTGAGTCCTGGACAGGATGTCTTGAAAGAAGTGTACCCATAAATCCTTGTAAGCGGTATGAGGCTAGATTTTCCTCACATAGGGCCGGAGATGCATTTTGGTACATGAAACTCTGTCATATTTGGCGAACACCGGTGCTTTGAATTTTGGAGGGTTGACAATCCCAGATACTAACCCCAACTCCTCAAAGTCCGGCCCAGGCACTTTTTGGATTTCCATTACGCTTAACCGTTCTTCCAGAGGCTTATACTTATCGTCAACTGGAGGATATTGTTCTTCAGAATTATATTCTTCTTCCTATTCCTCTTCTGAATCTGGCTAGACAATTGCTTCCTTTCCTTTCCCATCTTGATTGTCTTTCTTACCAGATGACGTTGCAAAGTCTAGGGTCCTTCTTAATTGTCCTTAGAATCTTCTTCCCATATTTAGAATTCCGGTTACTTTCTCTTTCTTCTTTTTCTCTTCAACCAGCAAGGTCTTCAACTCTTCTTGTCCTTTGGCTAGAGTTAAGAACATCTGTTGAAAATGAGCATTTTGAGCTTGGAGGTCCTTTACCGTTTGCTCGAGATCCATCTTACTGAAATAAACAGTAGAAAGATGAGGAGACTTGTTGCAAGAAATCTGCTTATGTTATGATGAATGGTAAATGCATATGCAATGATTTCAAGGATTTTAAAGATTCAAATTTGTTTTAGACAAAAAGGAAACACATGTTATATTAATAAATTAAAGCTTGAGTACATCAATGCATTTTTGGGCAAAACAATACAAAACCTCTAAGATAAAAAGGTAGTACGCATCCTCTTTGGTGCGATGTAGGCATTCAGAGTCTGCTCCTTATGAAGTTGCTTAGTGAGCTCCAAAACCTTCTTCTCGCTAGCGTAAAATTGGGCTTCGAAAGTATCTCGTTCCCCCTTAAGTTGTATCCAATCTCTTTGTAAGTCTTCAAGAGAAATGGGCATGTCAGGATGCAGGACAGTGTACGGAACATCTCCTTCTATAACAGGCTCAATAATTACCGAGAGAATGGAGGGATAAGGCATCATAAGACTCTGAGCACGAGTTCATACCCATTTGAGGTAAGGCTCAAGAGGGATGGAATTCTTGTGCCCCAATGTCTTGCTATCTACCTTATTCAGCATCCTCCAAGCTCGGATAAATCTCTGGCGAAGACCTTGATCTTTGTTCTCGTAGTCAAATACCAAACCTTGAACGAGCATCTCATGTGGGTCATCCCTTCGGGCGTAACCAAATTGTTTTAAGGCTAATCAGGGGTTGTAGGTGATACCTCCTCTAATGCCAAGTAAAGGGACATTAGGGAATTCTCTAAAACGATCGACGATAGTAACATTCTCTACGGATCGGGAACACCAATGAATGTCTGAGCGTCATCAACCTATGTGACCACCTTGAACCTTGCTCGTTCTTCAATACAGATTGGGGAAGATGCGAAATAAACCATCTTTCCAAGAGAGGAGTGCAACACATAAGGACACCTCTTTTCCTCATAGTGCGAGTGTGAAAAGAATGTAGGATGTCCCCTAGCAAAGTAGGCATTGGGTTACGAGACATGAAGATCTTGACGGCGTTCGTATCTATGAGTTGGTCAGGATTTGGAAATAAAACCATCCCATAGATAAGGAGAGCCACGATTTATTCAAAATCTTGCAAATCCAAAGAGTTCCAACAGTTTTGGGCTTTCTCAAACAAGAACTTTGTTAGGAAACCCTTGACACCACTCCTTATTTCCTAATTAGTTTTGATATCAAATGATTGCAAGTGTAGAGCTTGAGCAATATCTTTCAGCTTTGGATCTCTTTCCGTATCGTTGAAAGGTATTTAATTTAGAATAGGAATCCTCAAGAGTTAGGAGAATTCTTCCAAAGTTGGCACAAGTTGAAAATCGGGAAATGTGAAGCAATGGTGTAAGGGATCAAAGAACTAAAAGAGCACTTTCATCGTGACTTCATCAGTGTTGGAGGTGACCAAGTTTAGTAGGCGACCGTGTCTTTCGATAAATGGAGAGTTTTCAAGAATCCTTGATGCTGGCTCCTTAAGTTGAGGAGGGATCCTTACAAGATTGACTTGAATGGTTTTCCTGCGAAAGAATTCATGTCCTACAAAATAGAACAAAGATAAATCCCAAGACCCTTGAAATGGTTAGTGAATGAGTATGATGTTATGATGTTTATGATGTTTATGATGTTATGTACAAGTAAATATACACAAGGAAAACAAGTCCCTAGGTTTAGGCTCGCATGGAGTTTTATAGGTAAGTACCCTCTTGAAATTTAGTTGGCTCAACCAGTCCTAGCAATAGTAATCGGGTTCTAATGAGCTCAATATCCCTGGTTTGTTTCCTTGAGCATTGTTTTAGCACAAGCCTCTTTAATGGTGACCTAAATATCCAAAAAAACCAAACCTCAATGAGTGTAGTATCGAGTATCTACCAACTTCGGACTACACCAAAGTCGGTCATCTCACCACGTCCTAAAGGCCAAGTTGGTCAAGTAAAGGTTCTAAAAGTTCATTAGTGCTTCATGACATCACTCAGCGGCCATGTATTCTCCTTGATTAACTCAAGGGCTACCGGTACCCACAAATATGTCGCACTAACGTAGCTATTTCTTAGACCATGTCGGTATACCCCGCACAGTTTCCACAATGTATTGCTACTTACTTATAAGGTATCCCAAATCCGGGTATAGGATTCAAACCTAAACAAAGAACCATAATGTAAAGCATACAGGTTAAACAAAGAAAGCAAGTAAATGTGATCTAACCCTAAGGTAACCCCACTTTTAGAATTTTCCCCAGCAGAGTCATCAGTTCTGTAACGCGGAGGGAGAACTGACTTGGAATGTTTTGCATTTGATCGCAATTGTTGCGGTTAGCAAGAGTCGCCACCGAATTTTCTTTTATCCAATAAGGAAAGACCTTTGAGATTATTTTCTTGAGTTCGGGGGGTAGATTATGAAAAGGGAAGGTGTTAGCACCCTTTTTATCCATAGTTATCTATGGCCTCTTAGTTTCTTGCTAGATCACTTGCTTTGTTTGAAAATATTCTTTGTGGTGGATTTTAAAAGTATTTTTGAAAAGGCACCTTCGTTTAGGAAAACTTTTTAATGGTTCTCATTTTGTAAGAACGTATACAAAGTGTTGGACTTTTAAAAATATTTCATGTTTTGAAAGTGTTTAGTGTGTGTTTGTTTTGAAAGTAAGCAAGCAACTAAGATCGTTTATACCTACTCAAAAGTCTTTTGTTCATTTCTCTCCTTTCCTTTGATATTGCTATCTTACCATTGATTGGTAAGAAGCCTTATCTTTTGATGTAAAGGGATGGGCATGGGTCATCGTATAGTCATGATAGCAATGTTGTAAGATGTCTTAGCATTTCTCTTTGAGGGACTAAGATCATTTGAAAGGCAACATGTGAAGCGTCATCGAGGGACTATGATCTTGTATTTTGATTATTTTTGCTAAGACATCTCACATGCATAGTATGACCATCTTTTAGGAAACAAGTGGAGTTAACCCTAGGGGTGAATGTTTGAATAGTGTGTTTGATTTGCATGCATTTAGTCTTTGATTAAGGGTTGTCTACTTGTTGACTTTATCTTTCCATACAAATCCTAATTACCAGCATTTATATGAAAGCGATAAATTGCGGAAAGTAAATATTCTACACTATTACAATCATTAGGGGGATGGGGTGTATAAATTTACAAATGGGGATTGCAAGAAATTAAAGTCCTAATTATCTATTACAACCATATTGAAATAATGTACAAGAAATGTAAAATGGACTTGTTTTGTTTTTGTCAAGAGAAGAAATAAATTTGCTTAAGAAAATATTTTTAGTCTTTTTGTTTCAAAAGAAATAAAATAAAGTATGTGAACATAAAAATATTTTCTTGTGTTTTTTATTAATGAAAATAATAAGTGTTGATAAAAATAATAGAGAGCAAAAGTCAAAATCAGCGTATTGTCGAAAGAGGAGAGTGCAGAAGTTGTGACTCAGATGCGCTGCAAATCAGAAAATAAACGTTAGCAGAAATGGGGAAATCCAGAAGTTATGGATTCAGGCGCATTAATTGTTGAGGTTGAGAGAGTCTAGAAGTTCTGATGCAAATGGGAAACTAGAAATTCTAGTGCTACTGGAAGGTTAGAAGTTCCGGTTGTTGAAGGAGTCTAGAAGTTTTGGTTGTTGAGAGAGTGAGGTGATAATGTTGTTGGGTGAGGATATCTAGACTTTCTGGTCTAGGAATATTATCTGACAGATAAATGGGTAAAAATGTCAATAAATGAACCTAAAAGATGCTTCTGGGGCCAGAACCTAGGACCCTTAGCACTAATGTCTTATGTGCATGCTTTCTACCTCTGGGGTGGTTGTACATCCGGTATTAGAAGAAAAAGAATAAACATATATCATAAAGTAAACTATGATGATGAATTTCATCTACTTCTCCATGCTAGTCAGAGTATCTGCAACTTAGTCAAATCTCAACAAAAAAATGGAAAATGAAAACATGGCAGTTATGGCAAATTTCATCATGTTTCAGAAATATAAGGTATCAGAACTAAAAATCAGAAGCAAACATGAATTTTGCTAATCCTAATTTTGAATCCTAATTTCCTGAAGAAGTTATGAACTGAAGTTCTCTCTACTTAGGCAAAAATACATGAAATTTATGAATATGTACATAATCAGAGTCAGGGTGTCTACATTTTATTTTTGAACATGCAAGTCTAACAATGCCTAAGTAATATGATGAGAGTAAGCAGAAGCTTACCTTGCAGTTGGAAAATGTTTTTGAACTAGAGCTTGATTCTGACTACTTGTGATGTTCTGATCAGCTTCCTCACGTGCTCAGAAGGCTGGAACAACCTTAACTTGGGCTATGAATGGCTGGAAAATTCTGGAACAGCCAAGTAGAAAAGTTATGACTTTTTGAGGTGGAGATTGATGGAGATCGTGTTACAGTCTGAAAACGAAAGTTGGAACGGCTTCTAAATGTGTATTAGAAACTGTGTTGATAATTTGGTCAAGAAACACTTGAGGAAAATTGTAGTTTGAAAGCAAAAATCAAAAACTAGCAGGTTTTCTATTTGTGTTTGCAGTTTCGAATTCTTGGAATTTTTAGCAAGGTTTCAAGGCTTTTTCTTTTCAATTTTTCGACCTCTTTACAGTTGCAAATAAAGTTCAATTTATAGGCAAGGATTTTGGAGCTTGGAGAATTCAAGAGTATAGCCACCATATGCTAGAGCCCTGACTTGTTCTTGAAGCAAAGAAGGAACAAAGTAGGGTGGTTAGCAGCTTTTAGCCGTGCCTAATCTGAATTTGTAAGCATGAATTATGGAAAAGTACCCTCAGAAGCAAAAGCAAAGCATGGGCCCAACATAAACTTTGTACAAAAGTTTGCTTTTCAAGGACAATAATGGTACTTCTATGCCACACGTGGGAAAATCCTTTGGATAAAGACTCAAAAGTGGGTGTGAGCATTAAACGATGATGAGATTTATCAAACAGAAAACCTGCATTATGAGATTATGTATCATAGCTTAATCTGGATCAGAAATTCAGCATCAGCGTAACTTAGAACGAACATCCAACTTCTGATCTTTGAATCTTCCTGCTCCAGCATGTTCTGAAGGAGTTCTCAGACTTTCCAGAAAGCTTGTAACACGCTTTCTAGATCTTCATTGAATTACTCTTGCAAATTCTGATTGAACCTACATAAAAATTGGCCCAGAAGTTCTGACAAAATTTTGTCTTGGAAATGCCTAAAATTTACTAAGTGTTGCAGTTTCATGGACGTTGTGATGCGGTGAGAGAACTGACTTGAGGTAAAAAAGCACAGGAAAGACCTTTGAGATGTTTTCTTGAGTTCGGGGGGTAGATTATGAAAAGGAAAGGTGCTAGCACCCTTTTCATCCATGGTTTTCCATGGGCTCTTAGTTACTTATTTAGATCACTTGCTTTGTTTTGTTTGAAATGGTGTTTGGTGTGATTTTGAAAGTATTTTGTAAAAGAGGCCATTTGTTTAGGCAATCTTTGTAATGATTCTCGTTCGTAAGAATGTATACAAAGATGTTTGTCTTTTTGAAAATGTTTTCAATGTTTTTCAAGATGTTTTGAAATGTGTGTGTGTTTGTTTTTGAAAATAGCAAGGATTGTTTTGAAATGGAGCAATTAACTTAGAAGCTATCTACCTACTCAAATGTCTTTCTTATGCATTTTTATTCCTTTGACATTGTTGACTTACCATTGATTTGGTAAGAAACCCTATCTTTGGATGTAAACGGGACGGGCGTAGGTCATCGTATAGCCATGATAGCAATGATGCCAAGTATCTTAGCATTTTTGAGGGACCAAGATCATTTTGTTTTAGGAAACCTTTGAATAGCGTCATCGAGGGACTGATCTTATATTTGTTTTGTTTTGCCAAGATACTTCGCATGCGTAACATGGCTATTTTATTTTAGGCAACCAAGTGGGAGAAACCCTAAGGGTGCTTGTGTGAAAAGTGTGTCTATTTCATGCTTTTGTCTTGCATTTAGGGTTTTCTATTTTGCTTTGTTTTTGTTCTTTTCATGCAAACCCTAATTACTAATCATAGTATATAAAGCGATAAATTGCGTAATGTAAATATACTAGACTATTACAACAATTTTTATGGGAGGGGGGATACAAGTTTGAATGGGGGTTTTGCACAAATATAAAGTTAAATATATTATTACAACCAAATCGAATATTGCGCGAATTAAATAAATATAAGACAAATATTTAAAATGCAATGCAATGTTTATGTTAAAAGAAATGTTTTGTGTTTTTGAATAAAAGAATATTTAACTTAAACCTAAAAATAAGGAAAAATAAATAATTCTTTTTGAAAGGGATGAAACCCTAATTTTCAATTAAAAGAAAATAAATGTTCTATATTTATTAACTTGTACATTTTTTGTATCAGAAAATAATAAATGATATTATATATAAATATTAAAAATTAAATATGTGTAAAAAATAAGTATTTATGAGTATAAAATATATAATAAAAATATTAAGTATTTTTAATTTTTATTTACAAGTTATTTAAGAAAATAAACTCTATTTATCAAAATAAATTATTTTTCATGTGAGAAAATAATTAAAAAAAGAAAATAAAAGTGTGAAAATAAATAAATCATTTTTTGGTATTTTTTATCATTAAGAAAAATAAATGAAAGTATTAAATATAAATATATGAAGAAAAATATAAAATATAAAAAGTTCAGTCAGGGGGTGAAAATAACAAGTCAGGGGGTGCAAACAGCAAAAATAAAAAGGCCCAAAGCACAAAAAGCCTAGAACATCATCGTCCATGTCCTTCGTCCAAGCTTCTGCGTGCGTTTTCCAGTTCAAACTGTATCTCTCTTATGCTTGCACAAAAACAAAAACTCATAACATGAAAAATATGGCATTTGAGCTCACGATTTTAACCATATAAATTATGTAACCTAACTCTTAAAGATCAGAGAAAATTTTTGAATCCCTAATTCGTGACCTAACTTTTTCAGAGTTTTCAAGCTTCAAATTCTCTTAGCACAAATAATATAAATGAAAAGTAATGATATGTACAGCTTCGTTATGATAAGGACTACATTTTTCCTTCACAAATCGTGGCTTGAGGTTACCTATTCAGAGAGATAGAGTTTGAAAAAATACCTCCTTCAGCTGGATTCGAGTAGGGAAATGTAGGGACTTTAATGGAGGCCTGATGATTGTTTGAGCTTCCTTGAACTTCCCTGAAACTATTCCAATGCTTATCTTGCTTTGAGGGTGGCTGGAACTCTCTAGACAAGTCAAGTTGCAAGCTTCCAAAGTGAAAATGGTGGATGCTGAAACAGGGGTTACAGAACCAGGGTGATGGCTTGGATTGCTTTGGTATGATGTATAGAAGGTGTTTGAAATGATTAAACACAAAACGCACGAGCCAAATGAGAGTTGGTTGTGCTTTTGCAGAAATCCTATGTTTTGGGCAGTTTTGTGGAGTTTGAGTTTTAGAGAGTTTCAGGTTCAATCCAAGCGTGTTGTGCCTTGTAACAAGTTTGTATATTTGTATAGAAGTGATACAAAGTCAGCCCTTACTAGTTGTGCAAGCTTTGGACGTTTTTGCAACTTTTCTTGCATTTTAAGCAAAGTGACAAGACCAATGCTAAATGCTTGTACTAGCTTGCTTGAGGGCTGATAAGAGTTGGTACACATTGCTTGAGACCTGTAGAAATTGCTTGCACCAAGGGGACAGGTCCAATGCTCAAGATTGACAAAATTGCAAAAGTTCATCTTTATGAAAATGGCATTGTGAACTTTTTGCCCAAAATGGAAATGCATCTTGTGTAAAGCTTCAAAAGCAAAGATAAAGGCTTTAGCTTCTGAGTATGCATTTAATTATGGAGCATATAGAAAGTTTAGGACCTGTAAAGCAAGATACAACCAGCATAGATTTGATTTGCAACTTGATGTTATGTGAAAATGGCTTGAACAAAAGTGAGAAAATGCCAACTTCCCTTCTTCGATTCTCCCTACTCAAAAATGATCTTCGAGAGTTCTTGGACATTTTGGAAAGCTTGAAATATGATCTATAATCCATATTTGAAATGAAATTTGAGATACATTTTGGAACTAGGTGAAAAATGTCCATGAAGTTGGGTCCAAAACCTGCCTAAATTAAGGCAAAATTTCACTAAGTTAAGAAGTTCATGGACCTATATTCACAAATTCATAACTTGAGATCCAAGCATATTTTGGGAAAAGTTTGTGAATAAAAGTTGTATATTTCATGGAGGACTACAACTTTCATGTTGGAAGTTTTCTTTGAATCAAAATGCACCATGGTGAAAAAGTGGTGAAAAGTTGGGAAAAATAAGAAAATCTTTATACTTAGAAATATTCTAAGTTATGAAAATTTTCAAATTAAAACCCTAATTTTCAATTTTGAGTTTCTTGGTGAACAAGTTTAATATTTTGACATATCTTGATGAATTATGACCCTTGACACTTGATTTTGACCAAAAAGTCAAAGTTTGACTTTTCAGTGCACAGTTGACTTTTGATCAGTTGATTGCAAAATTCATCTGTCAATCCAATGAACTTGAGATCTTTTGAACCTTGTAATTAGGTTAAGATGGTGCCATTGAACCCTTGAAATCATGTTTGAACTCAATTGGTCATTGGCTAGGTTAAAAATCAGAAATTGCCCTTTCTCAGTCAAAACACTAATTTTAACCATTTTGCCCTTTTGATGATTTGATCAAATTTCTTGAGGAGTTATGATCCAAACTTGATCAAATGGTACATATGAGTCTAAAATGTTGATGTGGATCAAAAATTATGAAATTTGACTGTAAATTGGCCATGGTTGACTTTTTCCCCAATACAGCTGATTTTTAGGTCAACTGTCCAATTGACTGATCAAAAATGTGGTTCAAGGCTTGAAACTTAACATGAATAATCTTAGGGATCCAAAATGATGTATGAAAGCCACATGAAGCATTGATGGTCCAAAAATCCTTGTGCAAACTCAAACCCTAATTTTGGGTGATCAGTACAAGACGAGATGTCTTGAGCTGGCCAAACCCTAATCTTGTCTTGAGTCAAAGAAGTCTTGTGTGAAAAATCTTGATACATTGAGAGGGAAAATTTTTGGGTACAACAGACGTGTCTTTGAATATTTATAACTTGAAATTCCAGCATTTATAGGAGAAGTTCTATTCTGCAATGTTTTAGATCTCATTGAGATCTACAACTCTTGTGTCAAAATTTCTTCCAAAATCAGCTTGCATCATGGTGAAAATCTGGCCAGATGTTCTGAACTTGTCATATTTTATAAACACTTAGAAAAATTTCTAAGTATTTGAGATTTTGACTTTTCCAAAGTAATTTTTACTTTTAATTTTCTTGATGAAACAAATTTCATATTCCAACATGTCTTGATGAAACAAATTTCATATTCCAACATGTCTTGATGAAATATGATTCTTGAAACTTGATTTTGATCCAAAAGTCAAAGTTTGACCTTTCAGCGTGCAATTGACCATTTTTCCCTTGTGCCAATTCCAAACCTAAATTGATGTATCAGTGTTGCAAACTTGAGTCGTGGAAGATCTTGTGAGGGGATTCTTGATAAATGAGAGGGCAAATGTTTGGGTACAACAGGTTGTTTCGAAAGTTTGAGTATGTAAATATCAAGCTCATTCCCACGTTGAAGAATCAAGAAGAAAATGATTTGGCTCGGATCGCCTCAAGATATAAAGTATCAAAAGAAATATTGGAAGAGTTGATCGAAGTACGTGGCAAGGTACTAACTACTAAACTTTCTCCAACAGATTTAAAAAATTCAAGTCTAGGTTATGCAAACGAAGTACATTTCAAAATATTAGCCATAGATAGCCTAGCAAATATAGGTTGGAGAAATACAATAATAAATTATTTGAAAGATCCAACAGCAAATACTGAAAGAAAGGTAAAATATTGTGCCTTAAGTTATGTGCTAATAGGCAATAAATTGTTTAAGAAAACTCCAGAAGCAGTCTTGTTGAAATGCTTAGGAGAAAGTGAAGCTTATTTAGCGCTAGCAAACGTGCATAGTGGGGCATGTGGAGCACATCAAGAAGGTCACAAGATGAAGTGGTTGTTGTTTCGATATGGCATGTATTGGCCTACAATTTTGAAAGATTGTATAGATTTTTCCAAAGGATGCCAAGAGTGTCAGATTTGTGAAGGAATTCAGCACGCACCTGCAAGTGAACTACATTTAATTGTCAAGCCAGGTGTTGTAGCCCAATTTTTTCCCCTAAGATCCCTTCATCATACCATATTGATTTAATCACAATAAGATCACATTAGGGTTTTTGGTTCTCCTCCCTATCTTTAGCTTTTCTCTTTGAGGAATCAATAAGCACCTTGACTTGTTTTTCTTTTATGATAATTCATGTTTGGTTTTTACTTTCCTTTTAATTCATAAAATGCAATGTTGGTTTGTCTCACTTGTTAATAATTTAGGTAAAGGCATTGTGGCTTAGAAAGTTGATCCATAGGTTCATGAGTTTATTTCCATTCCCTATTCAATAAAGCTTGAGAAATCCAAATCTCGCCATTTAAGTTTTTTTGGAAGAAATGGCATGGAATGTTTTATTTTGGTTCACTACATTTCAAAGTTATCAAAATTGATTCAAAAGTGCAAGGGGTTGATTGAAGAAGTTGTCATGGTTGGACAAGGTCTTGTTCCCATTGGTCACAAGTGCATATTTCTCTCAATTCTCAAGATATGGAAGTGGTTTTGGTTTCTATGAGTTCTTATTATCATCCTCAACAACTTCTATCTACAAAGCAAAAGTGTTGGCACAAGAAGGTTGTTCAAAATTGTCAAAGTTCCTCAAAGAATTTTCTTGATCTTGGAGCTAGGGTTTTGAACTTCAAAGAAGTATATCTTGCTCATCTTTTGGTATTTTTAAGTGATTCCAAAATCATCCTTCTCTTCAAAGGGTTATTAACAAATCACTTCAAAAGTTTTAAGGAGTTTTCATATGGAAGAAACTTAATGTTGAAGAAAGATTACAAGTCCTCCAGATGAACCCCCAATTTCCCATGTATGACTTCAAATGATCATAACTTGGTCAATTTTTATAACCTTGAGCCCACTCTTTTCCACAATGATCTTGACGATGTGAACTGTATTCGTTCTTTTATGTGCAAAGTGAGAAAATGGATGGAAGACGCCCTAAGGATACAAAAGATTATAGGTCATTTCATGATTTTTTGCCAACTTCAACAATTCATAACTCTCTCAATTTTTGGATATTTTGAATGTTTCAAGTTTAAAAATGTCATTCAAGAGGTCTATTTCAAGCCATATTTTTTGGTCAAGAGCAAATTCCAAGAGGAAGGCCATGTTTGGATGCAAAACATTATAGGTCTCTTTTGAAGAAAAACTAGAAATATTTCGAAGTATGGAAAGTCAACTTCTTTTTCCCAAATTTGACTCATTGCAACTTTCAGCTCAAACATCCATTTGATTCCATTCTAGTCCCATTGTAAAGCTTGTAACCTCATTTTTCTAAAGCATCAAGAATCATGCCCTAAGACCCCTTGAGTTTAGAATGCCATTGATTTGAACTTGGTAACTTGAAACTGAAGTTTCTTCAAAAGTCAGAATTTGAAATCATTTATTTAGCTTCTAAATACATTGTTTCTGCGTGTTTTTTCTTCTAAACATGTTTAGTGAACTTCTATAAGTGATTAGCATAGCAAAACACGCGTTTTGGATGAGTTTTTGATCAAAGTAGAAGTCACACTTTTCTTGTTTGCAACTTCACACGATTTCCCTCTAAACTTCATCATTTCACACGCTTGAAGATTCCATTTGATTCCCTATAAATAGAGGGTCATCCCTCATTCATTTCCTCAAGCTTGAACAGCCAAAATCACCCTGCCAAACTTGCTTCATAACTCATTTTTCTGCAATTTCGAAATCAGTGTTTAAGCCTTTTTCAATCCAATTTTTTGTCAATTCACCTCCCTTGATCTTCCCTGAAGTTAACCATACAATTACCTTCAAGAATCGTGACCTATATTGCTCCATAGAAGTCCAATTTCAGAGCTTTGCAACTCAACTTCAATAGGTAGATTTCTCCATCAATTCTTCAAAACTTTGATATCATTGTGAAGCTCTCATTGCCCTGGTTCTAGTAGCAACACTTGCTTTTATCTGGAAACATGTTTTGACCATGAATTTTCAAATCCCTTTTCAAAACTTTCCTTCCAAATTGCTAGAGCTACAGTTTATATAAATTTGTCGCGAATGTGTAGTTGTCTTCGTCTTGAAGAGACGAAGCGAGTGGCATAGGTCTGAGCTTCTGATTTTACAGTTTGAGAGACCTACAATTCACGTTGGCTGGAGGTTGAAGATGACCAACATGTCATCTTCCAACCAATGATGGCTTGCCACTTGTTTTTTTTAAATATGATTTTACATTTGATTCAGTGTTTTATTCACTAATGACCATGATATGCACAACGCGTCAGATCCCTTGGATTTGATTACTAACGCGTTTTGACTCTCATCCAATGGTCCACATATTTTTGACTTTATTTTTTATTTTATATTTTTTTATTTAATTACTTTAAACTTCAAAAAATCATAGAAAATTCACTTTAAGTCCAAAAGTTTTGAAAAAATTATGAAAAATATTTTTGATTTTTCTCTTTCTGATTTTTATTTTTTCATAATTTTATTTTGTGTTTTGAAATTTTTTTATAAATTTTCACTTTATTTGAATTGTTTTAAATGTTTAAAAATACTTTTATGCATTTTTAAATTCTGGAAAAAAATATGGAATGATCCAATGATATTGTGACAAAAATTGGTGACCTCATTTATTTTCTATTTCTGACATTGGTATTTTTTTATCATTTTTGGGTTATTTTACTCATTTCTTTAAATTTTAAAAATAGTTTCTGACTTAAAAAAATACCAAAAATTTTATAAAAATATTTGAGTCCTTTTCTGATTTTTCTATGGTCTTACTTAATATTTCTTGATTAATTTGAACATACTCAACATTTTTCTCTGTTATTTCTATTTTAAAACATTTTAAAAAACCTTTTTTAATGTATATATTAAATGCAATATTATTTTGTGATTATTTTCTCGCTGATCTTGGGTTGAATTTTTGATCATGAACTTTATTAACATCATTGGATTCATGGTGTTGAGTCTAACTCCATAAAAATGGATGAATGATTTTAATAATAGTTTGATTAAATTTAATTCAAAAGTGGTTTGTATATTCTCCCCCACCCATCTTCATCTCATCCCTTTTCTTATTGCACTAAGTGTTATTGGAGCATGATCTCTATATCATGTCTCAAAACAAATAGTGCATAGATTGCTATTGACCGGCCTCAAAATAGGTGCGACTTCTATATAAGTTCACTTACGATTGCTTAACATAGCCCTAAATTTTTTCCCGATACGAATAAACGATCATTTGTGGCCCAAACTTATGTTTGCAAGCCCAAGTATGATAATTTGATCTCTTTGATCCAATAACCTTGAGATTCATTGTGTGGAGGATTTGGTTCTACCAATCCTCTAATGGATCTATAACACTTTTGGTCAATGCGGATCACTTAAACATTGTTGATCATTAAATGGTACTTTTGAGGATTCCAAATGGATGATATAGTTGACAAAAAGTAAATGCAACTTGTTGTATGGAGGATTTGATTCTACCAATCCTCTAATGAGTTCCAAATGCAAGTTCCAAGATGGTCATCCAACTAACCACTAATTATTAAATTGTTTTTACTTTATGCTTTTATTTTTATGTTTTATGTACCATTTACTTTAAGCATTACATTTCATGTCATTTTTATTTTGCTCACTTGAGCATTTATATTCTTGTTATTTTTATTTTGCTCACTTTAGCATTTCTTTTCACTTTTAAGACACCTAATAATCAACATGAACCATAAAAAAATTTAATGATACTTGGACTATTTGATTACTATCCTTAGCATTGTGGAGTATTGTACTTCTTAGACTTAGGATTAGAGGCCTTGATCTATGTTGGAGACCTTGTGACCTTAATTGATATTTTGTCTAGAGTTCTTGAGGTTTACCTCAGGATATTGGGTTATTTATTTGTTTTGTGTGCAGGTTATTGTGATTACATTCTTTGTTTGTAATCTGAAATTCAACCGTATAAAGCCCTTACTCTGCCCAATTTTTGTGAAGACTTAATACACTTGAAGTTTGATTCTCTCAAGAGGTCTAGTATCTTTGCTTGCTTGGTTTCAATCCAAAGAATGGGAGTTATATCTTGACTCATAATGTCAAGTATTGGCTTCTTGTTGGTTAGATGGTTCTTATCTCTAGCTTTTACCTTATGCTTTAGTATAATCCCTTCTTCTACTCCCATCTTCTTTAATTTCAAAAAATCTCCCTCCTCCTTTTAAAAACTCCTTATTTTGAAACTTAAACCATTTTCTTAACAAACTTGGACTTATGTCCATGCATTTTCGAAACATTTTCATAAATAAACTTCAATCAACTTAATAATACTTTGGAATTTTTTATGAGAAGACCAAAAGTCAATCAATCACATTTCAAACCATTTTGCCACTTTGGCTTTTTATTTTAAAACCTTTCTAAAAATATTAGACTCTTGTCAATCCTTGTATGATGAAAACAACTGCAGTTCTACAATATATAGTGAAGAGAGATATTTTCCACTTGGGTGTTAAGTGAGGCATTGTTGATTTTAAAATCCAAGCCATATCCTCCACTTTGAAATGATGCAAATTCTCCTTTCTCGTGATTGTGGGTAGTAAGTATGTTTTCCACACGGACAATGACAATGATATCTTATCTCTTAAGATTAACCAACACATTTGTGTTTTAAAATTTATAAAAGGTGAACTACATGTACCCTGATCCCCTATTGCACGAAAGGTGGTACGTAGGCACTAAAGGTTTGCAACCGCAGTGGGTGCAAAAATCATAAAAAACTATACTTCTTTTCTCACCTTCATCATCTATTTTTCATACAACATTTTGTAGCCAATATATACTGTTTTTTTAAAGAGGTTCCTGCGGAGTACCGTAGATGTTTAGGGTGCTAATACCTTCCCTTTGCATAACCAACCCTCTTACCTTAAATCTTTCCCCCTCTTTTTGGGTTATTCTCTCTTTTCCCATTCCTTTGGAAATAATAAAGTGCGGTGGCGATTTTTATTTTGATCTTTATAAGTCTAGTCAATCTAACGGCTTAGTATTAAATATTTCTATCACTACATAAAAAAATGGCGACTTCACTGGGGAAATATTGACCTCTTGCTGTTCCATCCCTAAGTGGGTTGAACCTATCTTTATTTATATTTGTATATGTGTTATTGTTGTTTATGTGTTATATGTTGTATATATGTTTGCCTGGATTTTCCGGGTTTTCAGGGTGCTTGGTGATTACTCATGAGTCCTATACCCGGACTTGGGAAAACTTTAAGATAGGACGGGCGGTATAGTCATGTTAACTTTGAGGGAGTAATCCCAAAAAAGGAGGCATGATATCCCCCACTCAGTGGAGGCCCCTTTGACTGTAGTGTCATTTACTGAGTAATCGGGAAGACATACTACTTTCGACCTGGGAGCCTGCAGAAGTTGAGTACCGTAGAATACCTAACCCATCTTGGCATTTTAGGTGTAGTGCAGAAGCTATGACGGAGTAATCTGGAAATAGTTGTCACGCGATACTACGCTCGGACGAGTTTTTCTTGAGAATATTACTAATTACCGAGTTAATCGGGAAGTTGGTAATATCCGAAGGAGGGTGTAGACTCTGGGAACCTCTAGAACCTTGTTCGGCAGGTGATAACTTTTAGACCATACCTTATGGGTAGTACCTTCGACCTCATGCTCGTGACGTTGAACCTATGAACCCTATGTTTTTGATCTTGTGTGTGATTGTTGTGTCATGCATCCATGCACTCATAAGCATCTTTTGAAGAAATTTCATTTCAAGGGACTTGAAAGTTGACCATTTGTGAATATCTCAGGTACCTTTTGACCATGGATTCTGGAAAAAGAAAGACCAGAAAATAAAGTTTCAGAAATCTCAAGATAGATGATTTGATCAGTCTAATTCCCGATATTGAGTGTTCTGCAGATTTTTGGAAGAAGTGTGGATCCATCATTCCTCTCATGAAACTTAGGATGAAGGAGGGTATTCTCTCGACCTTGGTCCAGTTCTACAATCTGATGTATCATTGCTTTACTTTCCCCGACTATCAGTTGATGCCTACACTAGAGGAGTATTCTTATCTGTTGGATTACCTGTCACCAATCGTGTTCCTTTTACTGGTTTGAAGGGTGAGCCAAAACCACATGAGATTGCTGCTTTGGTCCATCTGGGGAAGTCTGAGGTTGAAGCCCATATGACTACTAAAGGAGGGATTAGAGGATTACCAGCTCAGTTCTTATTGGAGAAAGCTCGTTACTTTTCTAGGATGAAGAGTACAATCGCTTTTGAGGCCACCTTTGCTCTACTTGCTTACGGGTTGTTCTTATTTCCTAATGTGGACAGGTTTGTTGACATTAATGCTATCAGGATCTTCATGATTGGAAAACCAGTTCCTACATTGTTGGGTGATGCTTATTACTCTATTCATCTGTGAAATTCTTATCATGGGGGGAGGATTATTTGTTGCACGCCTCTGTTGTACCGGTGGTTTATTTCTCATATGCCTCAGTCTGATGCTTTTTGGGATGTCAGGAAGGAACCCCGTTGGACTCCTAAGATCATGGCACTTACTCACTCGGATATTGATTGGTATCATCGAGCTTACCAGGATATAGAGATTGTCGATAGTTGTGGTAGTTTCCCCAATGTACCTCTTCGTGGTACAAAGGAAGGAATTAACTATAACCATGTTCTTGCACGACGACGGCTTGGTTATCCGATGAGGGATAAACCAAATAGTATTCATTTGAGTAGTTTCTTCCTGGAGGAGGGATAAGACTATAAGGAAGCTAGGGAGCAGATTGTGAGGGCTTGGCGTCACATTCACCGGAAGAGTAGGAAAGACTTTGGACCTAGGGGCTGTTTCTTTGGAGCCATATCTTTAGTGGGTCCAAGCGAGAGTTATTCAGTTGAAGATTTCATATTCCCGGGAAACACCTATGCCTGATTTGTTTGTGAAGACCACTCCTCCCTTATTGGATGATGTAGAAGAGCTACAGCTTGCTTTAGTCAGGATGCAGCAGGAAAAGGATGCTTGGAAGAATAAGTGCCAAACTTTAGAGATTTCCTATAGGGCATACTTGAAGGAGAAAGATGACTTGATTGAGATTCTTGAGAGTAGGGTTGTAGAGACCATGGAGAGGAAAGGGGATTTATTTTCTCCTAAGCCTAGGTCAGATGCTAGTTACTCACTTCATAATTCAAGTGATTGAAAGGAGGTTGCCACCAGATATGAGGAAGAAAATTAGAGGTTGAAGGCTCAGATTGCCAGGCTTACAAGGAAGCGCCAGTGTATAGAGTGATCTTCGCCAGCTTTACTTCTTAGGGTTTTAGACTTTATTTTCATATTGTAATTGGGATTATTGAAACTTGTATTCCATTTTGAAGTTATTATAATAAAAAAATTCAGTATTTCAAATGTGTTATTACTTTGATATTTACAATATGTCTATAAATCTTTAAGTCCCTTGAAATGTTAATAAAATAAATCATGTCTGTTGCATATCATGCATCATATTGCACATATTTCTTGCATTTGTTATGCATATCCAGGTGTCTTACCAAGCTTATTTACTTTGTCCAACAAGTTGTCTCGCCACTACAACACTCAAGCTAACTTCAGAAGGAAGATGGACAACTTAGAACAAGAGAATCGCGAGTTGCGCGAGGAAGTTTCTACTCTGAAGGCCGGTGTGGCCAATATTGCTGCTCTGATGGAATCTCGGGTGGCTGCTCAGAATCATCCACAGAGTGTTCAACCTCAACAAACAAGGGTTACTACCGAAGCTCCGACTGTTCCTGTGGTGCATGATACTCCTGTTGCACCTCCTTCAGTGAATATGGCTCTATTTGCTAATGATGATATGTATAGTCCTTTTCCTCCACCAAGTGAAGACTTGGATCTCTATGATAGAATGGATGATTTTCAAGAGCAGTTTGACAAGATGCAGAGGGAGATGAAGGCCCTCAGGGGAAAGGAATTGTTCGGGCAGAATGTGAATGATTTATGCTTCGTCCTGAATGTCAAGATACCTGCGAAGTTTAAAGTCCTGGAGTTCGAGAAGTACAAGGGTAACACTTGTCCTTGTTCTCATCTTATGATGTATGTAAGGAGAATGTCTACCCACACTGATGATCAACGTCTGTTGATTCACTTTTTTCAGGATAGTTTGACTGGTGTTGCGCTGAAGTGGTATATGAGTTTGGACAACGCCAATATCCATGCCTTCAATGACTTGGGAAAAGCATTTATCAGACAATACAAATACAACGTGAACATGGAGCTTGACCGTGATCAAGTCAGGGCCATGAGCCAGAAAAACAAAGAATCATTCAAAGAATATGCACAGAGATGGCGTGAGATAGTCGCCCAAGTGATTCCTCCCATGGAAGAGAAGGAGATGACTAAGATTTTCTTGAAGACTCTGGGTGCTTTTTACTACAATAGGATGGTAGTGAGTGCGCCAGGTGACTTTACTGAAATGGTATGCATGGGTATCCGATTAGAAGAGGCTGTAAGAGAGGGTCGTTTAACAAAAACTGAAAGTTTCGGAAATACGAAGAAGCCATCCTATGGGTTTTCCAAAAATAAGGAAGGAGATATAAACTTTATCATGCAAGAAAGGATGGTTAATCCTCCTTGAAAAAATTACCAGTGTCATCAACAAGTCGCCTCAGTTACTCCGGTTGTTTGTGTAGCTTCGACTACCGTTGCTTATTAAAGATAATCCCATCAGAGGAATCAAGGGTATAATAAGAGAAGGGAGAGTTATGACCATATTCCTATGAGTTATATAGAATTACTTCTGGTGTTAATTCAAAAGAAGTTGGTTCAGACCCTACCACCTCTCGATGTACCATCATTGTTGCCTTGGTATTACAAGGCCGACCAAACATGTGCTTTTCATCAGGGAGCACCAGGACACAATGTTGAGAATTGCTATCCTTTGACAACTGAAGTACAAAAATTGGTGAAGTTTGGTATCTTACCTTTCAAGGATGTGGGCTCTAATGTGAAAGATAATCCTCTACCAAAGCATGGAGGAGAAAATGTTGTGAACATGGTGGCCGGTTGTCCAGCGACTTTCAGATTTTTTATATTAATTTGGTTAGAGAATATTTGGTGAAAATGCATGCATACCTCTGTGAATTTAGCTACTATATGCATGACCATGCCAGTTGTGCTATTTGTAGTACGGATATACAGGGTTGTGACAAGATAAAGGCTTATTTGTGGGAGATGATGGATGAGGGCCTCATCCATATAATCAGGCCTAGGGCAGAGTATAAAGAGGAAGTAAACATGGTTTTTGGATGTCTTGGAGAGTTCAGAATCTTTGATGTGGAACATATGAATGAGGATCCTGTATAATTGCATGCTACTTTTTGCCACATGGCTAGTCAGGTAGAACATCAGTATGGATCTTGCTGAATATGCTGCCGGGACTCCCGAGGATGTACAATTGTAAAGAAAGGTGTTCAGTTGTTGTTGAATAATGGAACTATCAAGGTTATAGGCCAAAGGGATGATTATCATGAAGTTGATGTGATTGAGGTTTGTTTGGCTGAAGAAGAGTCAGATGATGAGTATGCCTCTACAGATGAGTTTTTCTCCTTGGATGAAGATTTGTTTTTCAAGGATGACTCTGTAATGACTGAATGTGTTGAAGATGGAGTAAATTTTATTGTGCCTTGTTTCGGTGCACCTACCCATTTTGAAGTTGAATATCATAGCAAGCCAGCTATTACTCCATTGGTGATTAGTTTTTCGGGTCCTGTCCCCTACAAGTCAGATAAGGTTATACCCTACAAATATAACGATACAATCTTAGAGGATGGTGTAGAAGTTCCCATCCAGCCAATGCCTAATATTGGAAATATTGTTGAGACTAGCAGAGTGACCCGCAGTGGTCGTATATTTGCACCATTTTTTCGTGGATATGTTAGTATTGGAAAGAAAATTGTTGAAGATGTTGAACCCAAGAAGGCAGTGGGTGAATCTAGTGGAGCTACGCTAGAAAAAGAAGTGGATGATTTTTTGAAGATAATCAAGATGAGCGACTACAGAATTTTAGATCATCTACTACATACTCCTTCGAAAATATCTATCTTGGTATTATTGATGAACTCCTCTGCTCACAGAGAATCTTTGATGAGGGTATTGGACCAAGCTTTTGTGGAAAGTGATATGCCTGTAGACCAATTCAGCAGTGTAGTAGGAAATATTACTTTATGTAATAACCTGAGTTTCTGCGAAGATGAACTGCCCGATGAAGGAATGAATCATAATTTGGCCCTCCAGATCTCTGGGAATTGCAAGAATGATTCATTATCCAATATGTTGATTGATAATGGATCCGCATTGAACATTATACCAAGGAGCACACTTATGAAGTTGAAATATCAAGGAAATCCCATATGCCCAAGTGGCATTATTGTGAAAGCATTTGATGGATCAAGGAAATATGTTATTGGTGAAGTGGACTTGCATATTCATATAGGCCCACATTTGTTTCAGATTACTTTCCAGGTCATGGATATTATACCCGCTTATAGTTGCTTGCTGGGATGGTCGTGGATACATGAGGCAGGGGATGTCACTTCGACTTTACACCAGATGTTGAAATTTGTGCGTGAGGGAAAGTGGTAATTATAAATGGAGAAAATGCATTATTGATATCTCATTTGTCCTCTTTCAGCATTGTGGAGGCGGATGAAGCTGTTGTTGGAACCCAGTTCCAAGCTTTATCCATTGATAATGTAAGAGGAAATGATAACTCTTTGGCTTCATTTAAGGATGCGCAGCAGGTTGTGCGTAATGGCCATAGTGAAGTATGGGGATAGATTGTTGATCCACCTGTAAACAAGAATAGAGCTGGCTTGGGGTTCTCTGTGAAGAATGATAAAGGTAAGGGCATGAAGCCGAAGTCTGCTGCAGGCAAGTATCAAGACATCTTTCGTACCGGGGGTTATCTTCATCCAACTATTTCCTGGATTAATGCCATTGTGGAAGATGAAGCAGAGCCATAAATGCCAAATTATGTGACGCACGGAGTTAGAGTTCAGAACTGGATCACCATTGATGTTCCCTCTTGCATACATGTTTCAAAGTAATTTGTTTTGTTAATCTTTTTGAAAATCTTTCACTCTTCCCAAGGTGAAAAGTATTAATATTGTATGGGCTTATCTGTTTGCTGTGATTTTTAAAATCAAAAATAAAAGTTGTCTTTGTTTCCTAAATTGTGTCTTTATTTTCTGCTTTTTCTTGGAAAATGGTAATCAGAAAAAACCTTTCAAAATAAATAATAACTGAAATACAATCTACATGATCACTTGTTATATGTGTCAGTTTCTAAAAGCAATCATAAATCATATGTGCAGATTAATTAAAAAACCCGTTGAATACAATGACCCTGCACCCTCACCCAACTTTGAATGACCTGTGTATGGGGCCGATGAAGAAGACTATGATGAGCTTCCAGAAGAGGTCTCACGGTTGCTTGAGCACGAGGAGAGTACCATTCATCCATATAAAGAGCCATTGGAAATAATCAATTTGGGTTCAGAAGAAGATCCGAAGGAAGTCAAGATTGGAGCATTACTGCATCCTGATGTGAAGAGCAGGTTGATTGAGATGTTGAAAGAGTATGTGGATATTTTTGCTTGGTCTTACCAAGATATGCCTGGTCTAGATACAGATATTGTAGAGCACCATTTTTCGCTGAAGCCAGAGTGTCCGCCTATCAAACAGAAGTTGTGAAGAACTCACCCAGATATAGAAGTGAAAATCAAAGAGGAAGTTCTAAAGCAGATTAATGCCGGTTTTCTTGTGACATCAGTGTACCCTCAGTGGATTGTCAATATTGTCCCAGTACCGAAGAAAGACGGAAAAGTTCGCATGTGTGTAGATTACAGAGATCTAAATAAAGCTAGTCCAAAGGATTATTTTCCATTGCCAGACATTGATATGTTAGTGGATAGCACAGCAAAATTCAAAGTTTTCTCGTTCATGGATGGATTTTCCGGGTATAATAAAATAAGGATGGCACCTCAGGACATGGAAAAAACAACTTTTATCACACCCTATGGAACATTCTGTTATAGAGTGATGCCCTTCGGGTTGAAGAACGCTGGTGCAACGTACCAGAGGGCTATGACAACCCTATTCCATAATCTGATCCACAAGGAAATTGAGGTATATGTTGATGACATGATTGCTAAATCCCAGACTGAAGAAGGGCATATAGAAGAATTGTTGAAGTTGTTTCAGCGTTTGAGGAAGTATCATCTCCGCTTATATCCAAATAAATGTACCTTCTGTGTTCGGTCAGGGAAATTGTTGGGTTTAATTGTTAGCCAGAGAGGGATTGAAGTTGACCCTGATAAAGTCAAAGCAATTCAAGAAATTCCAGCGCCGAGAACTGAAAAGAAAGTAAGATGGTTCCTCGGGCGTTTGAATTATATTTCTAGATTCATTTCCCACATGACTGGAACGTGTGAACCGATATTTAAGTTGTTGAAGAAAGATCAAGGTTGTGTGTGGATAGATGACTTCCAAAGGGAATTTGAAAGTATTAAAGAATATTTGTTGGAACCTCCTATCTTGCTCCCTCCTATTGAAGGAAGACCATTGATTATGTATATGACAGTGTTAGATAATTCCATGGGTTGTATTTTGGGACAACAAGATGAAACGGGGAAGAAAGAGTATGCCATTTATTATCTCAGTAAAAAGTTTACTGATTGTGAGTCACGATATTCCATGCTGGAAAATACATGTTGTGCTCTGGCCTGGGCGGCAAAACGTTTGCGGCAGTATATGTTGAACCACACTACTTGGTTGATCTCCAAAATGGATCCAATCAAGTACATTTTTGAAAAGCCTGCTCTTACTAGGAGAATTTCCCGCTGGCAGATGTTGTTATCTGAATATGACATCGAATACCGCACTCAAAAAGCTATTAAAAGCAGCGTGTTGGCAGATTACCTTGCTCACCAACCAGTTAATGATTATCAGTCTGTGAGGTATGATTTCCCCGGTGAGGATGTGATGTTTCTGAAAGTGAAAGATTGTGATGAACCATTGCCTAAGGAAGGTCCTAATCCTGAATCTTGTTGGAACATGATATTTGATGGATCTGTGAATGCTTATGGTAAAGGAATTGGTGTTGTGATTGTCACTCCACATGAATCACACATTCCTTTTACTGCAAGGTTGACATTTGATTATACTAATAATATGGAAGAATATGAGGCTTGCAGCATGGGTCTCGAGGAAGATATTGATCTCAGAATTAAAATTCTAGATGTGTATGGAGATTCAGCTTTGATAATAAATCAGATTAAAGGAGAGTGGGATACTTGTCACCCCAGCTTGAACCCTTACAAAGATTATGCTAGAAGATTTTTACCCTTCTTTAATAAAGTTGAATTCCATCACATCCCAAGAGACGAAAATCAAATGGAGGATGCTCTGGCAACTCTGGCTTCTATGTATCAAGTGAATACTTGGAATGATACACCTCCAATTATAGTTCGGCGACTGGATAGGCCCGCTCATGTGTTTACAACAGAAGAGGTAGAAGATGAGAAACCTTGGTATTATGATATCAAGCATTTTCTTCAGACTCAGAAATACCCGATTGGTGCATCGAATAAAGATAGAAAGACATTGAAAAGATTGGCTGGGAGCTTCTTCTTCAGTGAAAATGTGTTGTACAAGAGAAATTATGACATGGTCTTGCTCAGATGTGTGGATAGACACAAAGCAGACATGTTGATGCATGAGATTCATGAAGGTTCATTTGGAACTCATGCCAATGGACATTCGATGGCTAAAAAGATGCTAAGGGCAGGTTACTATTGGCTGACAATGGAATCTGGCTGTTACAAATTTGCAAAGAAGTTCCATAAATGCCAGATTTATGCGGACAAGATTCATGTGCCTCCGACACTTCTGAATGTTATTTCTTCCCTGTGGCCTTTCTCTATGTGGGGTATTGATATGATTGGGATGATAGAACCCAAAGCTTCGAATGGACACTGTTTTATCTTGGTAGCAATTGATTACTTCACCAAATGGGTGGAAGCTTCTTCATATGCTAATGTTACTAAGCAGGTGGTTATGCGCTTCATTAAGAATAATCTTATATGTCGGTATGGTGTGCCGAGCAGAATTATCACTGATAATGGCTCGAATCTGAATAACAAGATGATGACAGAACTTTGTGAAGAATTCAAGATTGTCCATCACAACTCATCTCCGTATAGGCCGGAGATGAATGGGGTTGTTGAAGCTTCTAATAAAAATATCAAGAAGATCATCCAGAAGATGGTTGTTACTTATAAAGATTGGCATGAAATGCTCCCTTTTTCTTTACATGGATATCGGACATCCGTCCGTACTTCAACAGGAGCAGCCCTGTTCTCCCTTGTGTATGGAATGGAATAAGTGCTCGCAATCGAGGTTGAGATTCCCTTTTTGCGTGTGATAATGGAACCAAGTTTCCAGGGGCTGAATGGGTCCAAAATAGGTTTGACCAATTGAATTTGATCGAAGAGAAGAGAATGAAGGATTTGTGTCATGGGCAGTTATATCAGAAGAGAATGAAGAAAGCTTTTGATAAGAAGGTCAAACCTCGTGAATTCAGAGAAGGTGACCTCGTGCTCAGGAAGATCATGTCTTTTAACGGTGATTCTAGGGGCAAGTGGACTCCCAATTTTGAAGGCCCATATGTTGTCAAGAGAGCCTTCTCTGGAGGTGCATTAATTCTTGAAACTATGGATGGCGAGGAGTTCCCACGTCCCATGAATGCTGATGCAGTCAAGAAATACTTCGCCTAAATAAATAAAAGAATAGCTCGCTAAGTTGAAAACCCAAAAGGGCGGCTTAGGCAAAAAAGAGCGTCTTGGTAGGCCGAAAACCCGAAAGGGCGGTCTAAGCAAAAATTAGAGACATAAACAGAATAAAATTTCCCGCTAAGGTGAAAACCAGCAAGGGCAACTTAGGAAAAAGTTAGGGACTTTCTTGGCAAGTAACTACATCAGATAAGACTTGATCATTGAAGCAACAATCTTCTTGGGTCCTCACCATACTTCAACAGGAGCTGTTGCTCAGGATTTCAATGTTCTTAGAGGGCATAGTGGTCATTGTATCTTGTGATACGGTGGGAGAACTGACTTGGGATTTTGTGTTTGTGTTCGCAAATGTTTCGGTTTAGCAAGAGTCACCACCGACTTTTTATTTTATCCTAAGGAAATGTCAAAAGGCACAGGAAAGACCTTTGAGATGTTTTCTTGGGTTCGGGGAGTAGATTATAGAAAGGGAAGGTATTAGCACCCCTTCTATCCATGGTTATCCATGGGCTCTTAGTTACTTGCTTAGATCATTTGCCTTTGCTTTTCAATTGTTTGAAATGGTGCTTTGTGTGTGTGGTTTTGAAAATGCTTTGAAAAAGATGCCTTGTCTAGGAAACCTTTGTAATGATTCTTGTTTGAATATATACAAAGGTGTGTGTCTTCTTGAAAAGATATTCCAATGTTTTGAAAGTTGTTTTGAAATTGTTTTTGTGTTGTGAAGTGTGTTTGAAAATGGCAAGGATGTTTTGCAAGATTCTGATCAAGTAACTAAGAGTTGTCTACCCTATTTTACTCAAAGATCTTTCTTATGTGTTTAACCCTTTTAACAGTGTTTTTTCACCATTGTATTTGGTGAACAACCTTGTGTTAGGATGTTAAACGGGACAGGTGCGGGTCATCGTATAGACCATGATAGCAATGGTGTCAAGTATTTTTGGCAATTTTCTTGAGGGACTTGATCATTTTATTTAGGCAACTCAGATAGCGTCATCGAGGGACTATGATCTTTTGTTTGTTTTTGTTTTGCCAAAGTACTTGACATGCATACCATGGCCCATTTTTGAAGGCAACAAGTGGATTGAAACCCTAGGGGTGCAAGTGTGCATTGTGTTTGTTTTTTCATACATTTTTGTCTTTGATTAGGTCAAACTATTTGTTAATTTGATTTTTGCATATAAAAACCCTAAGTCTAATCATGGCATAATTGAAAGCTTAAAGGTGCGAGAATTTAAATTCTACACTATTACAACATGATATAGGGAGGGGGTACAAATTTGAATTGGGGATTATTTTGCAAGAAATTAAATCCTAAATTATTACAACCAAATTGAATGGGTAAGACATAATATTTAAATGTACAATATTTAAATAAATACAATAAATAAATAGTAAATAAAATATATTATGCAAAAAAAGTTTTTATGTATGTAAAAAGTATTTTTAATATGAAATGTAAATAAATAAAAAGTCAATTTCAATTATTTTATTTTTTAGGGCAAAAACCCTAATTTCTTAAATAAGTAGTATTATTTATTAATTATGTACAATAATGCGTCAATTTGTACAAAAAATAAAAGTATATTGAAAAAAAGTATTTTTAGCATAAAAATATTAATAAAATAAAAATGTATTATTTTTGTGTTTTTTGTTCTAATTTAATAAAAATTAAATTAATTAAGTGTATGAAAATAAAAATTAATTATTTACAAAAAAAAAATGTATATATTTCAAGAAAATATTTTCAAATGTATATAAAAATAATAAATAAAAATAAAAATATTTTTTACATTGTTTTTAAATTTAAACAAAATGAATATAAAATATTTAATGTATTAATACTAGAAATAATTAAAATAAATACCAAATAAATACAAAAATTTATGAAAATAATTTTTTAGTATTTTTTATATTAGAAAATAAAATATCAAAATCAGAACTAAAAAAAATGCAAAAATGATAAATATACAAGAAATGGGCCAGGGGGCTGTAAAAAGAAAAAAGGGGGGTTCCAAAAGTAAGCCTGTACAGGCCCAGCCCAGAAACAACTTCATCTTCTTCCTCAGTTTAGAAACACGCGCATTCTGTGTATCAAATGATATCTCCTGATTCCTTGCTTTTTTGACAAAACTCATAACATGAAACTTGTAGAGCATCAAACAACGAATCTAACCATATAAAAAACTTAAGCTAACTCTCAAAGACCAGAGAGAATTTCTCTGGCCCTAATTCTTAACCTAGTTTTTTCAGAAAGTTCATGAACGAAATTCTCCTAACATGATTAATATAAATGAAAACTAAGCACATGTATGGTTTCAGGGCTATGAATACAACATCTTTCATTCACAAACCTAAGTCTAACTATTTCTAAATAGAGAGATAGAAGTTCATGAAATACCTGTTTCAGTTGACTTCGAGCTGGACAATGCAGCAACTTCCAAGGGTGCTTGAGGTTCTTTTGAGCTTGCCTGAGGTCCACTGAAGTTTTCCCAATGCTTGGTTTGTTTTGAAGTAGCATGAATCGTGCTACAGAACTCAACCTGCAAAGCTTCCAAACAAAAATGTCAATGTGTGTTAATGGAGTTACAGCAACTTGCGGATGGTCTGGATAGCTCAGGTATGTTGGTTGGAAGGTGTTTGAAGTAGCTTTAGACAAAACGCACGATGGAATTTGATGGTGGCTTGTAAAATGCAGAATTGGCCCTGTTTTGCAAGAAAATGGGGATTTTATGCACAAGGAGCTTTGAGAGGTCAAGGGCTCGTGCTTCTGGCTTTCTAGGGTGTATGAAACTTGTTTGACAACTTTCTTTTTGTTGGTTTTATCAGATGTGTGATATATCTTGTGTTTTGCAAGTTTTCTTCTTCTTGAAGCAAAAAAGTGGAAGTGAGGTTATAGACTTGTACATGCCATCTTATCACCCTGCACAAAACCCTCTTGGCCCCTCTAATTAGTGGATTTTGTTTGCAGCATAAGATCTGGTTCAATGCTCTAGGATGTTGTTTTGACATAAAGCAAAGTTCAAGCAAAAATGGCAATGTTGCTTTTTCCATTTAAAGCTTAATCTAGTGTACAATACCCTAATGACCAAGAAAATGCATTAGCTCAATGGGTTTGCATTAAATTATGGAGTAAAAAATGGTTTATAGGCCTGTAATTGTGAACCAAGCTAGCTAGATCAGATTTGCAACTTGGTATGAACATGCATTGGCCATGGTTGCAAAGTGAGTTTTTGCCAACTTCAAGCATTCGATTCTCCCTAACCACAAAGGTGTTTGAGGAGTTCTTGGACAATTTGGAAATCTTGCAACATGTACTATAATCCATATTTGAAATGCAACTTGAAACTCCAAGTGGAACTATGTGAAAAATGGCCAAGAAGATGGGTCAAAATCCTGCGTAAACTAGGGCAAAATTTCTCTAAGTTAAAAGTTTTAGATACCCTTGTTCCAAAAATCATAACTTGAGATACAAGCCTCTTTTGAGAAAACTTTGTGAATAAAAGTTGTAGACTTTGTGATGGACTACAACTTTCATGTTGTAAGTTTTGTTTGAATCCATTTTCATCTTGGTGAAAAAAAAGGACAAAGTTAGGAAAAAATAAGAAAATTTTATAACTTAGAAAATTTCTAAGTTATGAAATTTTTCCATTTTAAACCCTAATTTGCATTTTTGGGTTTCTTGATGAACAAGTTTCATAATTTGACATGTCTTGATGAAAAATGACCCTTGGCACTTGATTTTGACCAAAAAGTCAAAGTTTGACTTTTCAGTATACAGTCAAATTTTGATCAGTTGACTGAAAAATTCATCTGTCAATCATATGCATTTGAGATCTTTTGAACTTGTTGAATAGGTAAAGACAAAGTAATTGAGTCCTTGAGTCCATGGTTGAGCTTTATTTGCCATTGGTTAGGTCAAACAGTCAAAAATTGCCTTTGTACAGTCAAAACCCTAAAAATGACCATTTTGCCCTTTTGATGATTTGATCAAATTTCTTATGGAATTGTGATCCAAACTTGATCAAATGGCTCATATGAGTTCATAATGTTGATGTGGGTCAAAATTCATGAGGTTTGACTGTCAATTGGCCATAGTTGACTTTTTCCCCAATACAGCTGATTTCTAGGTCAACTGTCCAATTGACTGGGCAAAAATTTGAATCAAGGCTTGAAACTTGGTGTGGAGAAACTTGTGAGTCAAATATGAAGTATGAAAGTCACTTTGGGCATTGTTGGTCAAAACATCACTGTGCAAACTCAAACCCTAATTTAGGTTAACAGTGCAAGGAGGTGTCTTGAGCAGAGCAAACCCTAGCTTGATCTTGAATTCCAAGAGTCTTGTGATGAGAAATGTTGATGAAATGAGAGGGTTAATTTTGGGGTACAACATATCTCAATGTATATTTTTATTATATATTACCATTTTCCAAACTTTGTAATTATCCATGGAGTCTCTCCATTCGTAGGCTACCATTCTATCATTAAAATTTGAGCTTTTACCCAATTCTTTGTATTTCTTATTTTTATTCAGCTTACAAAGACTTCATTTATTATTTACAATAATTTTCAAAGAAAAAAGATTAAATAACAAAATTCTTTTTCAAAAAGAATTTACAACTTACTTTTGCTTTAGATTTCGTGATTCAAGAGGAAAACAAAAGTGGTGATTCCAAGAATGGACGAACTCCAGTAATTTTGGGAAGTTTTGTTTTCCCCGAGAAGGTTTTCTCAGGTCGTTTCTGCTGGTATACATATGATCTTCTTGTGTTTCTCAAATAGTTAAAGATGATACCAATTGGTGTAAGGTGTAGTATCGGATTTGTGATCCCAGTGTCCCCAGTCAAGTGTTGGTTCATTTTCTGATTTTTTGGGTTTGCTTGGTCTCAGGTCTCTATTCTGGATTCCCCAGCGAAGTCTTCTCTCATAAGACGAAAGGTCTTGTTCCCTTGGTGTGCTGAGATGGAACTATTTGCATAATGTCGCTCTTTCTGCAGTATTGGTGTTGTACCCCAAAATTTTCCCTCTCACTTATCAAGAATTTGCTCACAAGATTCACCCTTGACTCAAGACTGCACTAGGGTTGATCAACTCAAGACACCTCCTTAAGCACTGATGACCAAAATTAGGGTTTGAGTTTGCACAAGTAGTTTTGAACTTTCTATTCCCCATATGGTTTTCATGGACAATTATGGACCCCCAAGATTACTCATGTCAAGTTTCAAGCCTTGAATCACATTTTTGATCAATCAATTGGGCAGTTAACCTAAAAATCAGTTGTATTAAGAAAAAAGTCAACTATAGCCAATTTATAGTCAAACTTCATAACTTTTTACCCACATAAACATTTTAAACTCATATGTATCATTTGATCAATTTTGGACCACAACTCCTCAAGAAATTTGATCAAATCTCCAAAAGGGCAAAATGGTCAAAATTAGGGTTTTGTCTAGGAAGGGCAATTTCTCATTTTTGACCTAGAAAATGGTCAATTGGTTTAAGACATGATCTAAATAGACCAATTGTATAATTTTTACCTAATTACATGGTTCAAAACATTGCAAGTCCATTGGGTTGACAGATGAATTTTTCAGTTAACTAATCAAAAGTCAACAGTATACTGAAAAGTCAAACTTTGACTTTTTGGTCAAATCCAAGTGCCATAGATCACAATTCATCAAAACATGTCAAAATATGAAACTTATTCATCAAGAAATCAAAAAGTCAAGATTTCATTTTGAAAAGTCAAAATTTCTAAACTTGGAAATTTTTCTAAGTGTTGGAAATTTCTTATTTTTTCATAACTTTGAGAAAAAATTTCACCATGATTCAAGATGATTCAAGAGAAACTTCCAACATGAAAGTTGTAGATCTCCATGAAATCTACGACTTTACTTCATACAACTTCTCCTAAAAGTGCTTGGATCTCAAGTTATAATCTTATGAATATGTGGTCATGAAACTAAACACTTAGTGAAATTTTGCCCTAATTTGGTCAGGATTTTGACCCAACTTCATGGCACTTTTTCATATAGTTCTAAGTGGAATCTTCAAAATCAATTCAAAGATGGGTTGTAGAGCACGTTGCAAGTTTTCCAAAATGTCTAAGAACTCCTTGAGATCATTCTTGAGTAGGGAGAATCGAAGAGATGAAGTTAGGGTTTTATCACTTTAATTACAAGTCATTTTAGTGATGAACAAAATTTAAATTCAAATTTGTGCTGCATTAACTCTACTTTGCAGGCCTCAAACTTGTTAGGCACTCTATAATTAATGGTTTACACAGCTGTTAGAGGCCTCACTTCAAGCATTCAATGCAGGGACATGCTTTATATCCATTTTTGGAAGAAAGGTTACATTACCATTTTGATAAAGTGACTTTTTGTACAAAACTTGTTCTTGAGCCTTGCACTTGTTCTCTTCTGATCAAACAGGTTCTATAACTCAGGAGCAATGTTTCAAACACTTACAATCACCCAGCCCATGCTTGTACTACACATTGAAACTTGGTTTCCCTCTTTTCTTCAAAATCAAGTAACCTAGCCAAAAGCTTGTAACTTGTACTTCTGACTTGCCAATGCACTCCAATCCTTTTGCTTATACAAAGACAAACTATTCACCACAAGGATACGAATGCTCAAGCCTTGACAACACCTAGAACTCATAATCACACTTCACACTTCCATTTTCACACAAACTAAACAAAAACTTGAAACTCATAATCTACTCGTGTGTTTCTTGACCTTTTGGTTTCTAAAGTTTCTAAACATCATATAGAGTTGATCCCACACCCTGTTATAGAACTGTAACACCATTAACACCATCCTCCATTTCCAAAAATAGAGCTCTGCACATTGACTTCTCCAGACCATTTCAGCCATCCATTGCTCAAGCTAAGCATTGCATTAGCTTCCTGGGACCTCAACGAAGCTAACCTGATCATCACCATCACTTGAAACAAGCTCAAACTCAAAACACGATTTCCAGTTTTGAGGTAAGTTTTCTCAACTTTGATCTCTTCATACAGGCATCATCAATAGTTTATTTGTGAACAAAACATGTAGATATCACTTCCCTAAAGCTAACTATGTTTATAGTTTCCATTAATTTTGCTTGAGCTTAGAGAATTTTGAAATTGAAATTTCTGAGATTTTTAGGGTTCAGATTAGGGCCATTAAAATTCATGCTTATCTTTGATCTATAGTTTTAATGCTTTACATTTCTGAAACCGTGAGAAAATTTGCTACAAGTTTCTTGTTTACAGTTTTCATTTTTGATGAGAAATGAGCAAGTTACAGTTGGTCTGGCTGGAGGTTGAAGATGAAGTCATCAGGGCGTGTTTTGCCTTACATATTTATTGATTTGCCTATGTTAATGGATGTATAGCCACTCCAGTGGTAGAAGCGCACGCCTGTAACCTTTGGGACTTGGGTTCGAGCCTCAGTGGTACCCTTTTAATTTTTTCACATTTTTGCTTTTCTGATTTTGTCTTTTTGGCAGGCGCTGGGCCTTTGGGCCTGGCTTGTTTTTTTATTTTTGCTAGCTAACCCCCTGTAGGCTGTTTGCACCTCTGGCCCAAGTTTTTTTATTTTTATTTTTATTTTTATTCATTTCGATTTTATTCTCTTAAATATTTTTCCTAATATTAAAAAATCACAAAAAAATAGATTTTCATTTTGACTTAGTTTATTTTATTTTTCCCACAAAAAAATATTTTATTTAACTACACATTATTTATTTTTATGGACTAGTCTTGTAAATTAAATTAAAACTAGGTTAGTATTTATTTTCTCTTTACACCTATTAAAATATGTTATGTTAATATAAAAAAGGCTAAAAATATTTTATAATACTATAAATATTTTCAAGACAAAAATACCAAAAAAAAACACTTTTCTCATAAACTTATTTTCTTTTATTTTAACTAATAGATCTAGGGTTTTGTTTAAAAATCTTTATTTAAACAAATATAGGGTTTACCTTTTTTTATTAATTATTTTCTTTAATTAATTAGGTTAAGACAAAATACTTTTCTCTAAAAAAATCCAAACAAATATCCATTTACTTCACATTTTATATTTTTGTACATTTATTCCCTTTTGTACATTGTATCCATTTAATTCCTTGTACATTAACACCCATTCAATATGGTTGTAATAGACTAACTAGGTTTACATTTTTTCAATCCTCATTCAATTTGTATACCCCCCTCCCCACAAATTTAGAAATAGTGTAGTAACTTTAAATTTCACAATTTATCGCTTTTATAACATGCTAGTAATTAGGGTTTGTATGGAAAGACTAGAACCAATACCTAGAAAATCCTAATCCAAGACAAAAACAAGCATGAAAACAATACACTTGCACACAAGCACCCCTAGGGTAATTTCCAATTGGTTTCCTTATACAAAGTGGTCATATTACGCATGTAAGGTATCTTAGCAAAAACAAAGAAAATACACGATCATAGTCCCTCGATGGCGCTATCTAAGTTGTCGTTCAAATGATCTTAGTCCCTAAAAAGAATGCTAAGATACCTTGTAGCATTGCTAATCAAGGTTATACGATGACCCATGCCCATCCCTTTACATCCAAAGATAGGGTTGCTTACCAAATCAATGGTAAAACAACAATGTCAAAGGAAAAGGAAATGAACAAGAAAGACTTTTGAGTAGGTGGAATGCTCCTAATTACTTGCTCAATTTCAAAGAAAAACATCCTTTCTATTTTTAAAACAAACACCTACACTTTCAAAAACATCTTACAAAACTTGAAAACATTTTCAAAAAGATCAAACATCTTTGTATACATTCTTACAAACAAGAATCATTACAAAGATTTCCTAAACAATGGCCTCTTTACAAAATACTTTCAAAAACCACACCAAGCACAATTTCAAACAAAAGCAAGTGATCTAGCAAGTAACTAAGAGCCCATGGAAAACCATGGATGAAAAGGGTACTAATACCTTCCCTTTTCATAATCTACCCCCCGAACTCAAGAAATAATCTCAAAGGTTTTTCCTGTACTTTTTCACCTTTCCTTTTGGATAAAAGAAAAGTTGGTGGCGACTCTTGCTAACTGTAACATTTGCGATAAAACGCAAAACCTTCAAGTCAGTTCTCCCACCGTATCACAGAACTGGTGACTCTGCTGGGGAAAATTCTAAAAGTGGGGTTACCTTAGGGTTAGATCATATTTACTTGCTTGCATTGTTTGACTTGTATGCTTTATATTATGGTTCTTTGTTTGGGTTTGAATCCTCTACCCGGATTTGGGATACATCATAGGTAAGTAGCAATACATTGTGGAAACTATGCGGGGTATACCGACATGGTCTAAGAAATAGCTATGTTAGTGCGACATATTTGTGGGTACCGGTAGCCTTTGAGTTAATCAAAGAGAACACGGGGTCGCTGAGTGATGTCATGAAGAACTAATGAACTTCTAGAACCTTTACTTGACCAACTTGGCCTTTAGGATGTAGTGAGATGACCGGTTTGGTGCAGTCCGAATTTGGTAGATACTCGATACTACACTCATTGAGGTTTGGTTTCTTGGGATATTTCGGTCGCCATTAAAGAGGCTTGTGCTGAAACAACGACCAAGGAAACAAACCAGTGATATTGATCTCCTTAGAACCTGGTTAATGTTATTAGGACAGGTCGATCTAAATTAACTTCAATAGGGTACTTACCTATGAGACTCCATGCAAACCTAAACCTAGGGACTTGTTTGCTTTGTTTGTATATACATACTTGTACATAACATCATGAACATCATAACATCATACACATTCACTAACCATTTCAAGGATCTTGGGATTTATCTTTGTTCTATTTTGTAGGGTATGGATTCTCCTCGCAGGAAAACTATTCAAGTCAATTTTGTGAGGATCCCTCCTCAACTTAGAGAGTTAGCATCAAGGATTCCTGAAAACTCTCTGTTCACCAAGAGACATGGTCACCTACTCAACTTGGTCACCTCCAACGCAGATGAGGACATGATAAAGGTGCTCTTTCAGTTCTTTGACCCCTTACACCATTGCTTCACATTTCCTGATTATCAACTTGTGCCTACTTTGGAAGAATTCTCCCGACTCTTGAGGATTTCCATTCTCAATCAACTACCTTTTAGCGGTACGGAAAGATACCCAAAGCCAGAAGAGATTTCTCAAGCTCTACACTTGCACTAATCTGATGTCATAACTCATTGGAAAACAAGGAGTTGTGTCAAAGGTTTCCTAGCAAAGTTCTTGTTCGAGAAAGCCCAAAACTGTTGGAACTCCTTGGATCTGCAAGCCTTTGAGGAAATTATGGCTCTCCTCATCTATGGGATGGTTTTGTTTCCAAATCCTGACCAACTTTTAGATGTGAACACCGTCAAAATCTTCATGTCCCGCAACCGGTGCCTACATTGCTAGGGGACATCCTACATTATTTTCACACTCGCACTATGAGGAAAATAGGTGTCCTTATGTGTTGTACTCCTCTCTTGGCAAGATGGTTTATTTTGCATCTTTCCCAATCTGTATTGAGGAACGAGCAAGGTTCAAGGTGGTCACAAAGGTTGATGACGCTCAAACATTCAGACATTCGTTGGTGCTCCCGATCCTTAGAGAATGTTATCATTGTCGACCATTGTGGGGAATTTCCTAATGTCCCTTTACATGGCATTAGAGGAGGAATCACCTACAACCTATGTTTATCCTTAAGACAGTTTGGTTACGCTCGAAGGGATGGCCCGCACGAGATGTTGATTCAAGGTTTCATATTCGACTATGACAACGACGATCAAGGTCTTCGCCAGAGATTTATCTGAGCTTGGAGGATGTTGAACAAGGTGGATAGCAAGACTTTGGGTCATAAGAATTCCATCCCTATTGATCCTTACCTCAAATGGATACGAACTCGTGCTCAGAGTCTTGTGATACCTTACCCCTCCATCCTTCCGGTAACCATTGAGCCTGTCATGGAGGGATATGTTCCATAAACTATCCTACATCCTGACATGACCACATCTCTTGAATACCTACAAAGGGATTGGATACAACTCAAAGGAGAGGGAGATACTTTCGAAGCCCAATTATATGCAAGCGAGAAGAAGGTTTTGGAACTCACTAAGCAACTTCATGAGGAGCAGACTCTAAATGCCTACATCGCACCAAAGAGGATGCGTACTACCTTTCTATCTTAGAGTTTTTGTATTTGTTTTGCCCAAGAAGGCATTGGTATACTCAAAGCTTTAATTTATTAATATAACAAGCGTTTCCTTTTTGTCTAAAACAAATTTGAATCTTAAGATTTGTGATACGGTGGGAGAGAACTGGCTGTTTTGGAATGCTGGTTTGCGTTTTGCGTTTGTTTTTGAAAAATGTCGCGGTAAGCAAGAGTTTCCACCGTCTTTTATTTTATCCAACAAGGAAAGGAAAAAATCACAGAAAAATTCCTTTTTCGAGATGTTTCTCGGGTTCGGGGGGTAGATTATAGAAAGGGAAGGTGTTAGCAACCTTTCTATCCGTGGTTATCCATGGGCTCTTAGGTACTTGCTCAAAGTGTTTTAAAAATTTTCTTTTCTTTGTGTTTGTGAGTTTGAAAGAAGTTTTTGTTTGAAAGGAGTGTAAGTGTGAAAAGTTTTGTTTTGTTTTGAAAGAGCAAGTACTCAAGAACCATCTACCTACTCGAAAAGGGAATTAATTTGTGCTAATGTCCTTTAGGCAATGCTAGCTCACTATTGATGAGTAGGTAGCATCGTCGTTGGAATTTAAGGGTCAATTCGATTAAGGGACGTGTGGTCACTAAAGCAATGTTAGGACGCCTTAGCGGTAACCCTAATGTCTTAGATCATTTTTCTGAGGCAACAATATCTGAGGCAACCGTGATCTTTGGACAAGAGGGCGAACTCTAAAACTTCCTATACTCAATGACCATGTTAGAAGGCAACCAAGTGAGGTGTACCCTAAGAGTGCGCATGTGCGAGTGTGTTGTTTCGGTTAATTTTATCTTTGTACATGTCAATGGTTATCTATGTTGATTTTAAGTTCATACTTTCGATCTTGTCGTGCATTCCCTATTATCAAACATCTAACTGTTTATAGATTGTGAAATTTAAATTGCGGAAATTAAATCTAAACTATTACAAGGCATCGGGTATTTACATCCCCAAAAATAACCCTTGAAATTAAATTGTGGAAAATAAAAGAAAATGATAAAATAATTAAAGTCCTATTTAAAGCTATTACATTCCGGAAACAATTACATCAATATGATAAATGGATCGCATGCGAGAAAATTAAATCGGGCGCAGAATTTTTAGGGTTTTGACCCTTTTTGAAAGAAAGCATTTTTTTAGTTTATTTTGGATTAAAAAAAAGAAATTGAATTAGGTTAAACATTAAATTAAATGAGCTAATTAATTAATTAATGAAAATAATTTTTTTTTGGATTTTTGAGTATTTAAAAAAATAAATTTGATTTAAAGTTAATAAAAACCTAATATTCTACATTGATTTTAAATATTGCAAAAATATTAAAAGTTAAACCTAATCAAACTAAATTAATTGAATTAATTTATTTACAAAAATAAAATGATGAATTTTATTTTAATAAATAAAATATATTTTTGTGTTTTTGATTTTATGAGGAAAAAGGAAATTTAACTAGTTAGTGATTTAAACAATAAAAATAATAATTAAACAAAATAAAGAAAGAAAATAAAAAAGAAATACTCAGGGGGGTTCAGGCCCAATTGGAGGGTGAGATTTGCAATTTTCCAGGCCCATTTACGCGTTGTCCTGTTTGACTTTTGGATCCTCCACGCGTGCGTTGACTTGAGAGCATGATGGTCTTTCATTCCTGGCCACCAGATCTGGCCTGGGGCCATATGGCGCTTGGAGATCTGAGGGAGTATGGTGCATTGCAAGGCATCAGGTACGCTGGAATATCTGCAAGAAAAATACAACAAATATGTTAGGAACCTGGGATTCGAACCCAGGTCCTTTGAGTCAATGAGCAAACGCGCCCACCACTGCATCAGCGTGTTTTATTTGTTAACATGTTATACAATGATTATTATAAGAGAAAACACAATAATTATGCTGGAAACAAAAAAAACGTGATTTTTTTTGAATGGGCGAATCAGAACGAGCCACGTCTTCGTCTTCTTCGCTGGCCCCCATGTTATTTACCTGCGGATTCTTATCTGCAGCTAAATCCCTATGTTCCTCCCAAAATCTTCTCTAGGCTATGGAAATTAATTCCAAACACGTGGTTGTGTTCGTCTCCTTCCACTGATCATGTTTATGCCCATCATTTGCCTTGATTTCACCTGTAGCAAAAATGCCCAAAAACGAATACCAAGAACTCTAGAATCATCTAGGGGGTTACAGGCTATAAAAACAAAATCAAATATTGTAGAAAGTTTCGAAATCATTCAAGAATCATGAATATGTCAATGTTTTGTCAAGAAAATGTCAGAATAAGAGATTGTGATTTCAAATACAGGGTCGTGTTTTGAAGGACTTATAGCATGTTGGAGAGGGTCTGGGACCTTGCTTTGATTGCTATAGACTCAGTGGATGTCTAGCAAGAGGATAGCATTGAGATTTTGCTTTGAATCGGCCTCTAGAAAGGATTTCAGTTTCAAGCTTTTTTGACAAATTTCCAAGTTTGGTTTTTCTGATTGTGCAGCCTCCTCCTTCTGAAACTCGTGCCTATCACTTGTATATCTATCAAGCAATGCATTAGGTCAAGTTTTGGTCTTTGAATCTTTGTGCATTGATGCTTGAAGATGTGATTTGATTCACCATTAAAAAGCTTTCAAATTTGTCCAAAAACCAATATTTTGTGCATGATATGGCTTGATACGAGTTTGACCATGTCCATAATGATAATTAAGACCTGTATCAATCAAAAAGATTCCAAGTGATCAAGATTTGGATTTTATTTGGATTTAAATTGATTAAAAATGAATTAATTCAATAAAAATCAAATCAAATAGAAAAATTAATAATTGGACACAAGACTGAAGATAGGACACGTGTGTAGTGTGACAAGATCAAATCAAGTGGAAAAAAGCGGGGCCTTTTGGCAAAATTTGAAGTTTTGGGGATAGTTGACTTTTGGCAATTTTAGAAAAATTCCCAACTTCAACAATGCATAACTTCTTCAATTTTGAACTTTTGGAAGTGTTCTTGGACTTTTTAGAAACCTTGAGATGTCCTCTAACCAAATATTTTGGTCTCATATCATTTTGATATTCCATGCTCAAGTTATAAGCTTTGGAAAAAAAGGTGTTTTTGTTGACTTTCAAAAATGACCTATAATGTCCAAAGTTTTAACTTCTTGTGAGTGCATTTCTTGATCTTTTGGTGTGAAGATGGATTGTAGGAAATTGCATTCTCTTCAAAATGAGCTTTGGATGGGTCCTTTATCATAAAGTATGAGAAAGTTATGCTTGGTCAAAGTTGAGTTGACTTTTCCTACAAAACCCTAATTTAGCAACTTTTGAGTCTTGATGAATCTTGAGCAATCCTTGATGAATCATGATCAACCCTTGATAAAATGATGAAATATCCTTCAAAATGAGAATGTTGACAAAAAATCTTGAGGTTTGACTGTTTATAGGTCACAGTTGACTTTTGCCATAGCACAGTCGATTTTTGGGCCTTTTGAACAATTGACTGACCAAACTTCCTCTACAAGGCTTGAAATTTGACATGGATGAACTTGAGACCACATTAGGACATTGGGAAGCACTTGAGATCATTTGTATGCAAGGACCTTGATGCAACATAAAACCCTAACTTGAGATTGACTACCTTAGGAGATGATTTGACTGTCCAACTCTTGAGCAATCTTGAGCCACTTGGAGATTATTTTTGCAATGTCTTGAGAAATATGGGAGGGAAACTTTTAAGGTACAACAGCTTCCCCTGTTCAATTTTCTTAAACCTGAGGATGTACATTAGCTTTCGTGCCTTTCGTGATCCGAAGGTGAAAGATGATTGAACACTAGAGTGCCCAGAAATTTGCACTCGCATGAAGTGGTATCAGCCTGGTGATGACGGGAATGGGCTTACAGATTCCATTTGGAGATTGTTGGTAAGTGGTCTGAACTTCAACTGGAATACGAATCAGGGAGATCTTGTCGTCGATCTGACTGAACCTGAGGAGGTCTTGGATTAACTTTGACTGGATCGGTATCAGAAAAATCTTTAGGAGTCGATTTAACTGGACCAGACAAGGTCTTGTCTTCTTTGACTGGATTGGCATCAGAAAAATCTTTAGGAATCGATTTAACTAGACCAGAGGAGATTTTGTCTTCTTTAACGGGATTGGCATCAGAAAAATCTTTAGGAATCGATTTAACTGGACCAGAGGAGGGTTTGTCTTCTTTGACTGGATTGGCGTCAGAAAAATCTTTAGGAATCGATTTAACTGGACCAAAGGAGGTTTTGTCTTCTTTGACTGGATTGGCATCAGAAAAATCTTTAGGAATCGATTTAACTGGACCAAAGGAGGTTTTGTCTTCTTTGACTGGATTGGCATCAGAAAAATCTTTAGGAATCGATTTAACTGGACCAAAGGAGGTTTTGTCTTCTTTGATTGGATTGGCATCAGAAAAATCTTTAGGAACCGATTTAACTGGACCAAAGGAGGTTTTGTCTTCTTTGACTGGATTGGCATCAAAAAAATCTTTAGGAATCGATTTAACTGGACCAAAGGGGGTTTTGTCTTCTTTGACTGGATTGGCATCAGAAAAATCTTTAGGAATCGATTTAACTGGACCAGAGGAGGTTTTGTCTTCTTTGACGGGATTGGCATCAGAAAAATCTTTAGGAATCGATTTAACTGGACCAAAGGAGGCCTTTGACTGGATCGGCATCTGAAAAATCTTTAGGAATCGATTTAACTGGATCAGCATCAGGAAAATATTTAGGAATCAATTTAACTGGACCAGAGAAGGTCTTGGGATAACTTTGACTAGATCGACATCAGGAAAATCTTTAGGAATCGATTTAACTGGACCAGACAAGGTTTTCCACATAGTTGAGGATTTAACTGCATCTTTCCTGAAAGGTAAAGGTCAGTCATATGCAATGCATGATATGGATCAAGCAATGATGTTCGCAACATAAATGAGATTGTATGGTATGATGCGTATATGCATGTATCATGATGTATGGAAATGTAATGTTTTAGATGGGGAAAATAAATCCCGGATAGCTGCTGGAGAACAGAGTTGAATTCTTCGTTTCCGCTAGGGATGACGAACAAAGATGATTGTGAGAATAAACCTGCAGGAGAAGAGAACTCCGTTGGGGAATAAAATGATGAGGAGATTACTCTGTGGGGAAGAGATGCTCTGCTGAGGTTTCCACTGATAAACTCCACTGGGGATGGATTACCATTGTTGGTGATACTGAATCTGTTGAGGATTGAATTCCTGTCTATGAAAGGAAATAACTTCGTTGGGGATGATCTTTCAGTTGCGATTTGCTGGGGATAACCCTTTAGACTCTTATGGGGATAACCTTCTGAGTTCTGCTGGGAATGATCTTTTGAACTTGGCTGGGGAGATTTATTTTGTACTCCGCTGGGGATAAACTTCCAGAGTCTACTGGGGATGATGCTTCAACTCTGTTGAGGAAGATTTTTAGACCGTGCTGGGGAAATATTGACTCCACCGGAGGTATCTTGTATTCTGCCGGGGAACATTCTTATACTCCGTTGGGGAATATTAAGACTACCGGGGAATATTAAGACTGTCGGGGATATCAAGCCTTTTTAGTGTTGATGGTAGATCAACTCTGCTTGGGGATAAACATTGTTGATTCGTTCATAGTTGCAAGTATCAGCTAGGGGAGAGCTACCATTACTTCCTTTCTCTGCGGGGAGTGAAAGTATCTTAGCCATATTCTTCAGCTGAATATACCTTGGTACCTGGTGGACAAAGCAAATGTACAGTTCGGACAATTCTTATTTGCCCCTGTTTCTGATATTACCAGTAATTCATCTTTTGTTTTGCATGTAAATATTCATGAGCAGCAATTAATGTCAAATGCATATATCAAAAATGAACATTGGACGTTCTTTGCAAAACAAAACAGATAAAGGAAAAAACAGTTTGAAATTTGTCTGAAAATGAGTTTGTATTGATTTTGAAGTTTGGCCTGTAAATAGGCGTTTTTGTACAAGAGGCTGACGTCCTAGTAAGAGAACGCCGCCGAATAATAGAATTTACACAATTTGTGAAAGACTAAACAAAACAGCTATGTGAATGATCCCACTGGGTTCCAACTCTGCTATTGCCTTTATGTCCTCAAGCATCTCATCACTTTGTTGTTGGTTGAAGGTGAATCAGATTGATTAGTGTCGTCCGAGCTTGATAGTCGATCCTGAAGTCTGGATGCAAGGTGATCCAATGAGACATAGTGTTACGCTTTGATCCCGAATTTTTTCCTGGACCGCCCTTTTCGGGTTTTCAGTCCACCGGGATACCCATTTTTGCCCAAGCCGCCTTTTCAGGTTTTCGACTTGCCGAGTGTACAGATTTTTTTCATTTTCATCCCTTATTTTCGCCTGAACCCTTTTGGTTCGCCGGGAAGCCCTTATTTTTTCCTAGGCCAGTCGACCTAGCGGGTCTTTGATTTTGCGTAGTATCTTTTCACTATGTCTGCATTGACGGGGTAAGGAAGGTCGTCACCATCCATGGTGGTTAGAATCATAGCTCCTCCCGAGAAAATGTTCTTAACCACAAATGGCCCTTCGTAAGTAGGGGTCCATTTTCCCCTGGGATCATATTGAGGTAGAATAATACGCTTGATTACCAGATCCCCAACTTGATACTCTTGTCGTCTGACTTTCTTGTTAAATGCCTTGATCATTCGTTTTTGGTACCTCTGACCATGACAAATAGCAGTAAGTCTCTTTTCGTCGATTAGGTTCAGCTGATCAAGCCGGGTCTGAATCCAGTCATCTTCGCTCAAACCTGCATCCTTTATGATTCTGAGAGAGGGTATCTGAACTTCAATGGGTAAGACTGCCTCCATGCCATATACCAAGGAATAGGGTGTTACCCCTGTCGACGTCCGCGCTGAGGTATGGTACCCATGAAGAGAAAATGGTAACATCTCGTGCCAATCTTTGTATGTCACTGTCATCTTCTGCACAATCTTCTTAATGTTCTTATTAGCCGCTTCGACAGCCTCATTCATCTTCGGTCGGTAGGGAGAAGAATTGTGATGCTGTATCTTGAATTGCTCGCAGAGTTCAGTGATCATCTTGTTGTTGAGATTGGTACCATTTTCTGTAATGATCCTTTCTGGTACACCGTATCGATAAATCAGATTGTGCCGAATGAACCGTGCCATGACGTTCTAGGTTACGGTAGCAAAGGAAGCTGCTTCAACCCACTTCGTAAAGTAATCAATAGCTACCAGGATGAAATGATGTTCGTTGGATGCCATAGGTATGATCTCGCCGATCATATCAATGCCCCACATTGCAAAAGGCCAAGGAGCTTTCAAGACGTTCACATCTTTTGGTATCAAAAGGGGCAGTATGAGCCAGCATGTATTGTCTCAGCCGGTGAGCAGCCCATTCCAAAGCATAGAAAGTTCTCTCGAGCAGTGAGTATTGGGTCTCACAGTCGGTAAAATGTTTGCTAAAGTAGTAAATAGCATGCTCTTTTCGGCCAGACTCGTCATGTTGTCCCTGCACCTTTTTGTATTGTCCAGCACTTTTAAGTATAAGATCAACGGTCTTCCTGCAATTGGAGGCATCAGAATTGATGACTTGGAGGTAGTATAGCCCTCTCTTCTTGAAGCAGTAGTCTAACAAACTCAACAGGCACTCCACAATCATCTTCACCTTCGCCCTCGGCTAAGTTGATCGGACTTTCGAAGTCATAACTGGCAGTAGCAGAGTCGTTATCAGTGGGATCTGGAGTGGATGTAGATCATGATACGTGAGTGTGTGTAAAAACAGTTGTTTTGCAATATATAATAAAAGAAAAACAAGGAGCGCAAGATTTGAAATCAAGAAACGTCCAATGCTTTTATTAATGATATATGAATATGACACACATAAAGCCCTCACAAATAAATCCACGGTTCCCCGGGTAAGACACCGGGCCATAAAGTTTGAAACATTGTCTATTACATATTCAAAACAAAAAGTTTCATTACTGGGTGACAAAAGAAATAGGGATGAAATCCTTTGCTGTCCAGTTGCTTGGTCCACTGTCGGTTGTAGGATAGATCCAGCTGTCGAACTCAGACTCTTCCACATCGTCTTCAATGGCATTCACTCCCGAGTTGCTGATGAACACGGGAGGTCTTCCGATCCGTGCATTCTGAACAGCCCTTTGAGCTTCTGCAGTGAAACCCAAACCAAACTTGTTAGTCTTTTGTGTAAAATCAGGGAGTTGGCCCCAATTTACACACCCACCTTTCTCGACAACAGCCCGGGCATCCTTAAAGGAAGCCATCTTCATAGGAGAGTCTTCAACAACAGTCTCAACTGACGCCAGCGTCTGGGGAACCTCTTCAAAATGCTGAAATGGGGTCTCAATGAACTCCCCATCCATCTCTACATATCGGAAAGAGTTGAGGTGGCTAACCATGTACTCTTCCTCTCCTTGTACTGTCACAATCTTCCCTTTGACCGGGTACTTCAGCTTCTGGTGGAGCGTTGAGGTTACGGCCCCAGCTTTGTGGATCCATGGACGACCCAGCAAACAAGAATAAGATGGCTGAATGTCCATCACATAGAATGTAGAGTTGAAAACCTGAGAACCAACCTTGATCAGAATATCAACTTCTCCATGCACCATTCTCTTAGACCCATCAAAGGCCTTGACAATGATGTTACTTGGCTTCAACTTTAACCCTTCACAGTCTAACCGGTCTAGAGCTTTCTTAGGCAGGACGTTCAACGAGGAACCAGTATCCACCAATACATGTGCAAGAGAAGTGCCCCTGCATTCAATAGAGACATGCAGGGCATCATTGTGATTCTTCCCCTTAGCAGTCAAGTCGGCGTCAGAGAAACCCAACCCATTATCAGCAGTCAAATTGGCCATGCAATATGTAAATTGATCAGCTGATGTCTCTTGTGGTACGTGGGCAGTCTTCAAGAAGGTAATCTGAGCCTTGGCATGGGCCTCTGAGCATAGCAATAGTGACAACATAGAAATCTTGGATGGGGTTTGCCCCAACTGTTCAACTACATTGTAATCACTCTTTCTGATAATTTTCAGAATCTCTTCCATCTCTTGTTTAGAAGCTTTAACAGTAATCGTCTTCGGTGCCTCCGTCTGGGCAGACTCACTGGTGATCCCTTTGCCCCGAGTGTCAGATGACTCGGCGACAGGGGTAAGAATGGGAATTTGAACAGGAATGGTAGCAGGTACACTGGAAGGTGTAATAACAACAGGTCTTCGGGTGGTGGGTGGAGGCATATCAGGCGAGAAAAGTCTTCCGTTGTGGGTGACTTTAGCAGGTCCAACAATATTGCTGATGTCAGTATCAGCATCCAACTCTTGCTTAACTCCATGAAAATAAACATCAGCCCCATAGTGCCAAGGGACATCTTTATCAGAGGTGTAGGGGATGGGCCCCGGAACAGTGATGATCACAGGTGCGATTCTTGGAACGGATGTAATTCTAACAGGCTTCCTCGAGGGAGCCTTGGAAGAATTATCAAAAATGGTAATGATGGAAACTTCTTCAGAATGAACTAGAGGAACAACAGACTTCTCAAACAGAATTTCTTTACTATCCATCAGGCGTTGGACACCTGACTTCAAGAGATGGCAACCGGTAGGTAGAACAAAACACATACGGCAACCTTCTTCGCAGCTCGGAAATAAACCGTCTAGCAAAAGGTTCTTCTTTACAGTCATCAAAGGGGTAGCAATATCATTCACATAAACCACAAATGAGTCTTCTTCTATAGCATTCACTCCATGCTTGGGCATGGGAGCAGTCACAACATTAGGCCTCTCGGGCGCCTCAAACTCAATCTCCTTCGCATCAATTAAGTCTTGTATCTTATTCTTCAAAGTCCAACAATCATCTGTATTATGCCCCGGGCTATCAGAGTGAAAAGCACAGCGGGCATTAGGGTTATACTTTGGTGATGTTATATTTGGATTCTTCGGGGCTTCTTTTGGAATCACCAGATTAGTTTTCAGTAACTGTGGCAGAATCTGAGACAAAGTCATGTTGAGATGGGTGAATTGCCTTCGAGGTCTCTCATCCTTTTGTTGATTGTTGTGCTGAGGAGCACCAGCAGGTTTTGAAATTACAACCGCATTAATAGCTTGGCGGTGTTTAGGTCTATCATGTCTTCTTGAACTGTAGACAGCACTGGACTCTTTCTTAAATGGCTTCTTCTTGGTGCTTGATGAGGCACCCTTCTGTATCTTCCCAGCCTTAATACCAGCTTAAATCCTCTCACTGGTCAAAATAAGCTCTGCAAACCCAGATGAAGAGCTTCCAATCAAGTGGTTGAAAAATGGACCAGACAGGGTCCCCAGAAACATGTCCACAAGCTCCCGATCAGCCAAGGGTGGTTATACTCTTCCGACGAGGTCTCTCCACTTTGGAGCATAATCTTTGAATCCTTCACTCGTTCCTATTGACATACCCTGGAGTTGGGTACACGTGGGAGCAAGGTCGGAGTTGTACTGATACTGCTTGTAGAATGCAGTAGCCAAATCTTCCCAACTGCGGATACTGGCTCCGTCCAACTGGTAGAACCACTCAAGCTGAGTCCCTGAGAGACTGTCTTGAAAGAAATGGATCCATAGGTTTTTATCAGCGGTGTACGGCTGAATCTTCCTCACATATGATCGGAGGTGCAGCTTCAGACAAGAAACTCTGTCATACTTAGCAAAGGCTGGTGCCTTCAACTTGTGGGGAATCACTACCCCAGATGATAGACCCAGATCACCAAAGTCCAGACCATGCACCTTCTGAACTTCCATAGCACTCAACCGGTCTTCCAGTTTCTTGTATCTATCCTCAGCAGAAGGATACTGTTCTTCATCGAAGTTTGTCTCGTTGTCGAAGACCACAGGGCTAGGAGCCCTCCTTTCCTCTTGACTATCTTTCCCTCTAGATGAGGTGGTCAAATCAACTTCGTTCTGTAGCCTGTTTCCAAACTTGTGCCCTGTGTTAAACAGGATTGTCCTCTTCTTCTTCTTCTTCTTCTCTTTCAGAATCAGGGTCTTCAGGTCTTGCTGACCCTTAGCTAGATTCATGAACAGCTCTGGAAATTGGGCATTCTGGGCCTGGAGGGTCTTGATGGCTTGCTCAGTTGAAGGTTCAGCAGACATGATGAGTGCTGAAATAAGCAGCAAAGAAGATAAGAGCCATGTAATGGGTACCTGTTATGAAGTGCATGGGATGAAATGCGTATGATTTATGATTTCAAAGACAATCGAGAGATTCAAATTTGTAAACCAGAAAGGAAACACACTTTATTAGCTAAAATTTAGAATTCAAATTGCTCAACTGTTGCCATTAAGGCGTTTACAAGAATGGAAATACTGAAAATTAAATAAAACTCGAAAGGAAAACATCAAAGGTCAATCAATGCTCCAATGGTCTCTTCTTATCAGTGCGGACATAGTCGTTGAGGATTCGCTCGTTCTCCAACTGCCTAGTCAACCTCTGGATCTTCTGCTCTTGCTCGTTGAACTTCTCTCGGTAAGAATCTCGTTCTTCCCTCAGTTGCATCCAAGACCTTTTTAGTATCCCAATGTCAGTGGGCATATGAGGATGAAGGATGGTTGGAAGGACCCCTTCTTCATTAGCAATTTCAACAATGATAGGCTAGACAGCTTCATATGGCATACCCAGCTTCTGGGCACGGATACGGACCCATCTGAGATATGGCTCCATCGCAAGTGAAGTCTTTGGACCCAGCTCATGTGGATCAGATTGGTGAACTCTATCCCAAGCCCTTATGAATCTGCGACGTTGTTCGTCGCTATCTCCTTGAAAGTCAAAGATAATACTATGCATTAGCAGCTCATGAGGTCCTTCTCTTCTGGCTCTCCCAAACTGACGTAAGGCTAAGCACGGGTTGTAAGAAATTCCTCCATAGGTTCCTAACAGTGGAACATTGGGGTACTCCCCATAACGATCAATAACGGCCACCTCGTCCATACCCTTAAGGGTCCAAATGATATCACTGTGAGAGAGAGACATGACCCTATAGGCCCAGCCCATGCCTTCTTTGTTCTTCATCACTGACTTGGGAAGGTGCGAAATAAACCACCTTGCCAATAAAGAAGCACAGCACATCAAGGTTCCCCGCTTTCGGGCAGTACGAGCATAGAGCTGATGAAGAATGTCACCCAGGAGAGTGGGTACCGGGTTCCGAGAGATGAAGATCTTTATTGCATTCACATCAACAAAGGAGTCAGAGTTTGGAAACTATACCAAGCCGTATATCAGAAGATCCAGAATATCTTCGAACGCCTTGAAGTCTAGACTATCCCAGAAATAGTTAGCTTTACCAACCAAGAACTTAATCAGAAAGCCCTTTGCTCCACTTCTAGTCTCCCAATTAGCCATTACCTCCTCCTTGGTCAAATAAAGGGCTGCAGCAATCTCTTCGGGCCTAAGAATCTTCTCCCAACCAGTAAACGGGGTCTGCTCCAGAATGGAGATACCGAGCAGATCAGAGAATTCTTCTAAGGTGGGAACCAGCTGGTAGTCCTGGAAAGTAAAACAATGGTACAATGGATCATAGAACTGGACTAGGACACTCATCATCTGCTCGTCCAATTTGGAGGTGACCAAACTGAGAAGATAACCATGTCTCCTGAGGAAGGAAGTAGTATCAGGCATCTTTGCAATCAACTCTTTAAGCAAGGTGGGAACTTGGACAAAGTTGATCTGGATGGTATTTCTATGCATATGCATCATGATGACCTACAAAACAGAACAAAGATGAATCCCTCCTGTCTTTGAAATAGGTTAGTCCAATGCAGGATGTATGCAATGTTATGATGTCATGATGTCATGATAGAAAGCGCACCACAAGTATCCACAAAAAGCAAACATGGTAAAGGCACACAAGTCACACAGAGAGCCCTTAGATTTCAGGCTGGAAAGTAGCTTAGGTACTACCCTCTTTCAGTTCAGTTGGTTTAAACCTATCCTAAAAATAGTAACCAGGTTCTAGAGGATCTCAATATCACTGACTACTCTCAATCGGTCATAATTCCAGTTTAGCAACCTTTTCTTGTGGCCAGAATCATCACGAGAGTTTAGTCTCAATGAGTGTAGCATACTGCTATTGTTCTATGGCCAAGTTGGTCAATTTAAAGGTTTTAAGGTCAATTGGTGCTTAATGACCCCTTAGATGACCCATAGTCTCCTCGTTCCAACATAAGGGATATCGGTACAATCTAAAGTGCCACACCAACGTAGCTACTGCTTCAACCGTATCGGTCTACGTCGTACAGTTCCCTCACAGTTTATTGCTACTTACCTAAAGGGTATCCCCAGATCCGGGTTAGGATCTATAGTAACTCTGATACAAACCCATAAATATAAATCATACAAAGCATACAATTGAAAACACAATGATCTAGTCCTAAGGTACACCCCACTTATAATATTCCCCAGCAGAGTCGCCAGTTCTGTGATACGGTGGGAGAGAACTGTATGTTTTGGAATGCTGGTTCACGTTTTGCGTTTGTTTTTGCAAAATGTTACGGTAAGCAAGAGTCTCCACCGTCTTTTATTTTATCCAACAAGGAAAGGAAAAAAGCACAGAAAAATTCCTTTTTCGAGATGTTTCTCGGGTTCGGGGGGTAGATTATAAAAAGGGAAGGTGTTAGCACCCTTTCTATCCGTGGTTATCCACGGGCTCTTAGGTACTTGCTCAAAGTGTTTTCAAAATTTGCTTTTCTTTGTGTTTGTGAGTTGGAAAGAAGTTTTTGTTTGAAAGGAGTGTAAGTGCGAAAAGTTTTATTTTATTTTGAAAGAGCAAGTACTCAAGAACCATCTACCTACTCGAAAAGGGAATTAATTTGTGCTAATGTCCTTTAGGCAATGCTAGCCCGCTATTGATGAGTAGGTAGCATCGTCGTTGGAATTTAAGGGTCAATTCGATTAAGGGACGTGTGGTCACTAAAGCAATGTTAGGACGCCTTAGCGGTAACGCTGATGTCTTAGATCATTTTTTCGAGGCAACAATATCCGAGGCAACCGTGATCTTTGGAAAACAGGGCGACCTCTAAAACTTCCTATACTCAATGACCATGTTCGAAGGCAACCAAGTGAGGTGTACCCTAAGAGTTCGCATGTGTGAGTGTGTTGTTTCGGTTAATTTTATCTTTGTACATGTCAATGGTTATCTATGTTGATTTTAAGTTCATACATTCAATCTTGTCATGCATTCCCTATTATCAAACATCTAACAGTTTATAGATTACGGAATTTAAATTGCGGAAATTAAATCTTAACTATTATAAGGCGTCGGGTATTTACATCGCCAAAAACAACCCTTGAAATTAAATTACGGAAAATAAAAGAAAACGATAAAATAATTAAAGTCCTATTTAAAGCTAGTACTTCCGGAAACAATTACATCAATATGATAAATGGATCGCACGCGAGAAAATTAAATTGGGCGCAGAATTTTTAGGGTTTTGACCCTTTTTGAAAAAAAGCATTTTTTTGGTTTATTTTCGATTAAAAAAAGAAATTGAATTAGGTCAAAAAAAAATTAAATGAGCTAATTAATTAATTAATGAAAAAATATTTTTTTGGATTTTTGAGTATTTAAAAAAATAAATTTGATTTAAAGTTAATAAACACCTAATATTCTACATTGATTTTAAATATTACAAAAATATTAAAAGTTAAACCTAATCAAACTAAATTAATTGAATTAATTTATTTACAAAAATAAAATGATGAATTTAATTTTAATAAATAAAATATATTTTAGTGTTTTTGATTTTATGAGGAAAAAGGAAATTTAATTAGTTAGTGATTTAAACAATAAAAATAATAATTAAACAAAATAAAGAAAGAAAATAAAAAAAGAAGTACTCGGGGGGGTTCAGGCCCAATTGGAGGGTGAGATTTGCAATTTTCCAGGCCCATTTACGCCTTGTCATGTTTTACTTTTGGATCCTCCACGCGTGTGTTGACTTGAGAGCATGATGGTCTTTCATTCCTGGCCACCAGATCTGGCCTGGGGCCATATGGCACTTGGAGATCTGAGGGAGTATAGTGCATTGCAAGGCATGAGGTACGCTGGAATATCTGCAAGAAAAATACAACAAATATGTTGGGGACCTGGGATTCGAACCCAGGTCCTGTGAGTCAATGAGCAAACGCGCCCACCACTGCATCAGCGTGTTTTATTTGTTAACATATTAGACAATGATTATTATAAGAGAAAACACAATAATTATGCTGGAAATAAAAAAAAGCGCGAATTTTTTTGAATGGGCGAATCAGAACGAGCCACGTCTTCGTCTTCTTCGCTGGCCCCCTGGTTATTTACCTGCGGATTCTTATCCGCAGCTAAATCCATATGTTCCTCCTAAAATCTTCTCTAGGCTATGGAAATTAATTCCAAACATGTGGTTGTGTTCGTCTCCTTCCACTGATCATGTCTATGCCCATCATTTGCCTTGATTTCACCTGTAGCGAAAATGCCCAAAAACGAATACCAAGAACCCTAGAATCGGCTAGGGGGTTACAGGCTATAAAAACAAAATCAAATATTGTAGAAAGTTTAGAAATCATTCAAGAATCATGAATATGTCAATGTTTTGTCAAGAAAATGTCAGAATAAGAGATTGCGATTTCAAATATAGGGTCGTGTTTTGAAGGACTTACAGCGCGTTGGAGAGGGTCTGGGACCTTGCTTTTGATTGCTATAGACTCAGTGGATGTCTAGCAAGAGGATAGCGTTGAGATTTTGCTTTGAATCGGCCTCTAGAAAGGATTTCAGTTTCAAGCTTTTTTGACAAATTTCCAAGTTTGTTTTTTCTGATTGTGCAGCCTCCTCCTTCTGAAACTCGTGCCTCTCACTTGTATATCTATCAAGCAATGCATTAGGTCAAGTTTTGGGCTTTGAATCTTTGTGCATTGATGCTTGAAGATGTGATTTGATTCACCATTAAAAAGCTTCCAAATTTGTCCAAAAACTAATATTTTGTGCATGATATGGCTTGATACGAGTTTGACCATGTCCATAATGATAATTAAGACCTGTATCAATCAAAAAGATTCCAAGTGATCAAGATTTGGATTTTATTTGGATTTAAATTGATTAAAAATGAATTAATTCAATAAAAATCAAATAAAATAGAAAAATTAATAATTGGACACAAGACTGAAGACATGACACGTGTGTAGTGTGACAAGATCAAATCAAGTGGAAAAAAGTGGGCCCTTTTGGCAAAATTTGATGTTTTGGGGATAGTTGACTTTGGGCAATTTTGGAAAATGCCCAACTTCAACAATGCATAACTTCTTAAATTTTTAACTTTTGGAAGTGTTCTTATACTTTTTAGAAACCTTTAGATGTCCTCTAATAAACTCTTTTGGTCTCATCTAATTTTGATATTCCATGCTCAAGTTATAAGCTTTGGAAAAAAAAGGTGTTTTTGTTGACTTTCAAAAATGACCTATAATGTCCAAATTTGTAACTTCTTGTGATTGCATTTCTTGATATTGGGGTGTGAATATGGCTTGTTGGAAATTTCATCCTCTTCAAAATGAGCTTTGGATGGGTCATTTCTCATAAAGTATGAGAAAGTTATGCTTGGTCAAATTTGAGTTGACTTTTCCTATAAAACCCTAATTTAGCAACTTTTGAGTCTTGATGAATCTTGAGCAATCCTTGATGAATCATGATCAACCCTTGATCAAATGATGAAATATCCTTAAAAATGAGAATGTTGACAAAAAATGTTGAGGTTTGACTGTTTATAGGTCACAGTTGACTTTTGCCCTAGCATAGTCGATTTTTGGGCCTTTTGAGCAATTGACTGACCAAACTTCCTCTACAAGGCTTGAAATTTGACATGGATGAACTTGAGACCATATTAGGACATTGGGAAGCACTTGAGATCATTTGGATGCAAGGACCTTGATGCAACACAAAACCCTAACTTGAGATTGACTGCCTTAGGAGATGATTTGACTGTCCAACTCTTGAGCAATCTTGAGCCACTTGGAGATTATTTTTGCAATGTCTTGAGAAATATGGGAGGGAAAATTTTGGGGTACAACAAGATACTTGAAATCATTGAATATGAATTTATCATCATCATAACATAAGCAGGTTTCGTGCAACAAGTCTCCTCATCTCTCTACTATTTATTTCAGCAAGATAGATCTCGAGCAAATGGTGAAGGACCTCCAAGCTCAGAATGCACAGTTTCAATAGTTGTTCTTAACTATGTCCAAAGGATAATAAGAGTTGAAGACCTTGCTGGTTGAGGAGAAGAAAAATAAGACGAAGAAAATAACCGGAATTCTGAACATGGGAATGAGATTCCAAGGGCAGACAAGTAGGGCCTTAGAATTTGCAACGACATCCGATGAGAAAGACAATCAAGATGGGAAAGGCAAGGAAACAGTTGTTCAGTCTGATTCAAAAGAGGAAGAGGAAGAAGAAGACTATTCTGAAGAACAATACCCTCCAGCCGACGACAAGTATAAGCATCTAGAGGAACGGTTATGTGCAATGGAAATCCAAAAGGTGCCTGGCTTGGACTTTGAGAAGTTGGGGTTAGTATCGGGGATTGCCATTCCTCCAAAATTTAAAGCACATGTGTTCGCCAAATATGACGGAGTCTCATGCCCTAAAATGCATCTCCGGTCCTATGTGAGGAAAATCCAGCCCCATACCGTTGACAAGGATTTATGGGTACATTTCTTCCAAGATAGTCTGTCTGGAACTCAACTTGATTAGTTTTATCAGTTAGAAAGAGTCAATGTTCATAATTGGGAAGATCTTGCTGCAGTCTTTTACAAACAATACCAATACAATGCTGATCTTGTGCCTACCCGTACTCAACTCTAGAGTATGGCCATGGTTTCAAGTGAAGGCTTCAAGGACTATGCACAAAAATGGAGGGACTTGGCCGGAAGATTTCAACCTCCCATATCTGAAGGAGAGTTGGTAGACATGTTTTTGGGCACCTTGTCCGGTCCCTTCTTCAATCACTTAATTGGGAGTTCATCGGCAGGTTTTACTGAATTGATATTGACCGGAGAAAGGGTAGAAGCTGGGATAAAGAATGGAACGATTCAAAAAGATGCATCCTCTACTGCTGTAAGGAAGGCATTCATCGGAAAGAAAGAAGTGGTTGCTGTATATCCTCAGAGAAATCAAGATAGGGCCGAACACCGTCCAATGGTAGGGGCTATTATGATTCCTAAACCTGCGCATGATCAGCAAAGAAACAAACAACTAAGAATGGAAAGACCAGTCAGACAGTTCACCAGAATTTATATGACACTCTCTCAAGTATTGCCACATTTGTTAAGATCCAACCTAGTGACCTTGAAATAAGCTCTAAAGAACCCTAACACAACCTCTCCTCACTATCATCCTAATGCCTGATGTTCATACCACTCTGAGAGTCCAAGCCATGACACTAATAATTGTTAGGCTCTAAAGAACAAAGTACGAGACCTTATTGAAGCCAAAGAGATTGAATTTGATGCGCCAGAAAAGCCCAATGTCATTTCTACCCCTATGCCCAAGCACGGCCATAATGACAACGCCATTGAGGAAGATATGTTTTTTACTTCAGTTGATAAACTTATGACCCCACTCCTAACTATCAAAGAGAACTTGTTGAATGCCAGTGTTTTCCCAGGGTGTGATGAAAGCTGCCATTTCTGTTTGTCCTCACCAACCAGCTGTCCTTTGTTAAAAGCAGGCGTTCAGTGCCTAATAGATAACAAGGAAATTTTGTTCGAGAAGGCTTCAATTCCAATTGTTTCTTATAATGATGTTTCCATCGTGACCATTTCCGACAATTCTTCCAGGGTCTCCACCAAAAGACCCGTTAGAATTACATCAGTTTCTAAAGTAGCTCCTTTGATAATTACAATGCCTGGACCAGTCTCGTATTCGTCAGACAAAACCGTACCATGGAATTATGGAGGGGATGTCTACTACCACGGTATCAAGCAAGATTGGCCAGCTGCTGAAGATTCAAGTTCTGAGAAAGTTGACTCTGATATCAGTAATATTGCAGGGACTAGCAAGATTACCCGAAGCGGAAGGATATTCTGTCCAGAAATTGCTCCCCCAAAAGCAGTTTTTAGACCCGTAATCATTCTTATTACCATTGCTCCTCCAAAGATTATTCTCAGTCCTGCAAATACTCCTGCTGACAAAGTTGTTACAATCCCCGCTATCACCCCTACTGACATTCCTGCTGCCGAGTCAACTGAGACTCGAGGTAAAAGTATTCTGATTATGCCTGTCCGGACGAAGGCATAATCATTGGCTATCCCTGAGACCTCCCGGAAAGAGATGGAGGAAATTATAAAGATCATAAAAAGAAGCGACTACAATGTAGTCGAGAAACTGGGGCAAACTCCATCTAAAATTTCCATGCTGGCTTTACTACTATATTCCGAGGCGCATGCAGAGGCCTTGGTAAAATTCCTGAAAACTGCCCATGTACCCCAAGAAACATCTGTCGATCAGTTCCAAGACTGCGTAGCCAGCTTGACTGCAGATAATGGTTTATGTTTCTCGGATGTTGATTTAACGCCAATGGGAGGAAGCATAATGAGGCATTACATGTCTCAGTGGAATGCAGGGGCACGAATCTGGCTCATGTGTTGGTTGACACCGGTTCATCTCTAAATGTGTTGCCTAAAAAGGCTCTTGATTGGCTTGACTGTGAGGGATTGACATTGAAACCAAGCAACATAGTAGTGAGAGCCTTTAACGGCTCAAAAAGGATGGTGCATGGGGAAGTGGACATCCCCATAAAGGTTGGAACCCAAACATTTGATTCAACTTTTTATGTAATGGATATTCGCCCTTCATATTCATGCTTACTAGGCCGACCATGGATTCACAATGCCGGCATTGTTACTTCTACGTTGTACCAAATGTTGAAATACCCGATTCAAGGGAAGATTATCATCGTTCATGGAAAAGAAGAGTATATGATCAGCCATCTCAACTCCTTCAGATATGTGGAATTAGATGGTGAATTTATTGAAACTCCATTCCAGCACTTTGAAGAATTCCCGCAAGATGTGGCAGTGACCAAGGTCGTGTCTCAAGTTCCCAAGATCACAAGGCCTCCACTCAGGATGTCATCTTTAAAGGATTCCAAGGTAGTAATAGAAGAAGGTGGGTGCATTATTTTAGGACAACTCCCAGATATCCCATACAAATCTGACATGTTTGGTATGGGTTTCACTTCAGGTGCCCAGAAGGCTGTGCGTCGCGCTCGTTCCGGAGGACTACCCTTGAAGATCAGAAACCATCAAGTCAATGCAGTGGAGGATGATGAAGACAGTTATGACCTAGAGGATTAGATTTTCCCAACTTCCAGTGGAGGGCTCGGCAACTGGGAGGCTAGAGACTTTGTCACGATCACTTTTATCCCATAGTAATTTGTCTTTACATTTTGTTGGATCTGTAATGTTAAAACAATTCAGAACTCTTAAAACCTTGTGTCTTACCTGAGGCACAATGGTCCATTTGTAAGGGTTATCATCTCATTTCCATATGACATCAATGAATCATGGACGTTTTTGCATACAAACTTTGCGCTCATTGTTTTTCTTTTTTACATTTTCATTTCTTTCAAAAATAGCTATACCCTTACACACACTCACACTCACAATGCAGGTCTACATCCATTCAGGATTCCATGGGTAACGGTTCTGCTATGGCTTTTTGTGACTCTAAAAATCTAATCTACCAAGCCGAAGACGAAGGTGAGGAAGATTATGAAGTACCAGGGGAACTCGTCAGGTTACTACAACAAGAAGAGAGGACCATTCATCCCCACGAGGAACCAGTGGACACAATCAACCTAGGTATCGAGGAAGACAAAAGGGAAGTCAAGGTGGGTGCAAATATGGAACCCAGTGTCAAGGAACGTCTGATTCAGTTGTTACAAGAGTATGTTGAGGTCTTTGCCTGGTCGTATGAAGATATGCCAGGACTTGATGCAGATATTGTGGTGCATCGTCTACCCACAAAAGAGGACTGCCCACCAGTAAAACAAAAGGTCCATCGATTGCGACCAGATATGTCAGAGAATTTTAAAGCTGAATTCATGAAGCAATTCAACACTAGATTCTTGGCCGTCACCTCTTATCCACAATGGGTTTCCAATGTTGTTCCCGTTCCCAAAAAGGACTGCAAGGTACGAATGTGCATGACCTACAGAGATTTGAATAGGGCCAGCCCTAAGGATGATTTCCCACTTCCCCACATTGATATTATAGTGGACAATACGGCACAGCACAAAGTGTTTTCCTTCATGGACAGTTTCTCAGGTTACAACCAAATCAAAATGGCGCCTGAAGACATGGAGAAGACAACCTTTTCTCACACAATGGGGGACATTCTGTTACAAGGTTATGCCATTTGGACTGAAGAATGTTGGGGTAACCTATCAGCGTGCCATGGTAGCTCTATTTCACGACATGACACACCATAAAATAGAGGTCTATGTGGACGACATGATAGCTAGATCTCAAATAGAAGAGGAGCATCTTGATCATTTACAGAAACTGTTTGAGAGACTAAAGAAATACAAGCTGAGGTTGAACCCAAATAAATGCACATTTGGAGTGAGGTCTGGTAAACTCCTAGGCTTTGTCGTCGGTAATAAGGGTATTGAAGTAGATCCTTCCAAGGTGAAAGCAATACAAGAGATGCCTGCTCCTCGTACCGAGAAGGAAGTCAGAGGATTCTTGGGACGTTTGAACTACATTGCCAGATTCATTTCTCACCTGACAGTTACTTGTGAACCAATCTTCAAACTACTAAAGAAAGATCAAGTAGTCAAATGGAATGATGAATGCCAAACTGCTTTCGACAAGATCAAAGAGTACCTGCAAGAACCTCCTGTTTTGATGCCACCAGTCGAGGGAAGACCATTGATCATGTATCTGACTGTTTTGGAAAATTCAATGGGGTGTGTGCTGGGGCAGCATGACGAGTCTGGCTGAAAAGAGCATGTTATTTATTACCTGAGCAAAAAGTTTATCGACTGTTAAATAAGATATTCACTGCTCGAGAAAACTTGTTGCGCTCTGGCATGGGCTGCTCGCTGGCTAAGACAGTATATGCTGACCCATACTACCTTGTTGATATCTAAAATAGATCCAATAAAATACATCTTCGAAAAACCTGCCCTCTCTGGGAGAATAGTGAGATGGAAGATGATCCTGACAGAATATAACATACAATATACTACCCAGAAATCAATAAAGGGCAGTGTACTGGCTGATCACCTTGCTCACCAAGCTGTGGAAGACTACCAGTCTATGAAGTTCAAATTCCCAGATGAAGACATCATGATGGTAAACAACTATAAAAAATTCAGGCCATATGACGGACCTGAACAAGGATCCCGATGGAGCCTGGTTTTTGATGGGGCATCTAACGCACTCGGCAACGGTATCGGTGTTGTACTCATATCTCCTGAAGGGTGTCATACTCCTTTTACTGCAAGACTCTGCTTCAATTCTACAAACAACATGGCGGAATACGAAGTGTGCATCTTTGGTCCCAAAGCTGCCATAGACTTGGGGATCAAATCTTTGAATGTATTCGGAGATTCAGCTTTGGTTATCAGCCAGATCAAAGGGGAATGGGACACCAAACACCCTAACTGTATCCCTTACAAAGAACATGTTTTAACATTGCTCCCACACTTTGAGAAGATTACCTTCGAGCACTTCTCGCGAGAAGAAAATCAGCTAGCAGACGCACTAGCCACGATGTCATCTATGTTTAAACTTAAATGGAATAAAGAGGCTCCCCAGATCACCATTGAACGAATGGATGAACCAGCACACTGTCACGAGATTAATACTGAAGAAGTAGTGGACCAGCCTTGGTTTCACGAAGTCAAGAGGTATCTCGAGGCTCAAGAATATCCATAAGGAGCTTCATTCAATGATAAGAAGTTCTTAAGGATATTCTCTGCTAAATTCTTCCTTAGTAATGGCATTCTTTACAAACGCAACCATGACTCTTTGTTACTTCGGTGTGTAGACAAGGTCGAAGCTGAAAGGATCATGGCTGAATTACATGAAGGCACTTTTGGCACCCATTCCAGTGGGCATACAATGGAAAAGAAAATCCTATGGGCAGGCTATTACTGGTCTACCATGGAAGCATATTTCTATCAACACTCTCGAACCTGCCATAAGTGTCAGATTTATGCTGACAAGGTGCACGTACCTCCGGTTCCTCTGAATGTCTTGACGGATCCTTGGCCCTTTGTTATGTGGGGGATTGATATGATTGGGGAAATCAAACCAACAGCCTCCAATGGACACCGCTTCATCTTAGTGGCCATTGACTATTTTACAAAGTGGGTGGAGGCAGCTTCTTTCACTTCTGTCACCAAGAATGTTGTCGCCTGGTTCATCAAGCAGAATCCCATCTGTCGTTATGGTATCCTGGAGAGGATCATCACAGACAATGGTATGAATCTAAATAATACTATAATCACCGCCCTGTGCGAGCAATTCAAAATCCAGCATCACAATTCTTCCCCTTACCGGCCGAAGATGAATGGTGTTGTCGAAGCCGCAAATGAGAATATTAGAAAGGTCATACAGAAAATGACAGTCACATACAAAGACTAGCATGAGATGCTACCATTCGCTCTCCATGGGTATCGTACCACAGCTCGCACATCAACCGGGGCAACACCCTACTCTCTGGTATATGGAATGAAGGTTGTCTTGCCTATTGAGGTTCAGATCCCCTCTCTGAGAATTATGAAGGATGGAGGGCTGAATGAAGAAGATTGGATCCAGACTCGACTTGATCATCTAAACCTAATTGATGATAAAATACTTATTGTTGTCTATCATGGTCAGATGTATCAAAAACGGGTGATCAAGGCTTTCAACAAAAAGGTCAGATGCCAGGTATATCAAGTTGGGGATCTGGTGATCAAACGAATCATACTACCTTAAGGTGATCCCAGGGGCAAATGGACTCCTACATACGAAGGAACGTTTGTAATCAAAAACATATTCTGGTGGAGCAATGATCTTAACCACCATGGATGGCGACGACCTGCCGCACCCTGCAAACGCATACATAGTCAAAAGATACTACGCATAAGAGACCCGCTAGGTGTTGGCTCCTAAAACTCGACACCCTTGTTTTTATTAATATAAACCATTAATCATGAGGGACGGTTTCGACCAGCTAATTCTATCGAAATGCTCATCAGAAGATGGCAAGGTACTTGGAGAATTTCTTCTAAGTAGGAATCTTCTTGCCTTCGATGTCGAAGGTGCTTCTCGACAAAGGGGTTCGATGCTCAGAGTGGAACGGTTTGAGATTCAAATGTTTGGAGGGAAAACGGTTCCCAGCGGTTACCAAGTGCAACGTGCCAAGATCTAGAGCGTCGAATGCTGTGAGCGTGCCAAGTGGAGTCATCTCGAAGCAGCGTAACTGCCCGACGGTTACTTGAGATGTGTTTAGTATAAATATTAGTAGTTCACGTAGTTTTTCGCGTGTGTTCACAATTATATACAAGTCACTCATATAGATTCAAGTACCCAGTGTGAGCGAAAGAATTGTTGAGAATGTATGTGTGAAACACCACTTTAATTAATCAAAGTCATTTATTTTCCAGAACTTTACTGCCTCTTCATTTACTTTTCCAGTCGAAGCCTTTATTCAAAGCTTTCTTTTATTCTACCAAGTTTTCTTCTTCATGCAATTTACATAAAGCTTCTTTATTTTCTTGTCATTTAACCATTATTAAACTTAGTCAAAACCCCAAAATCAACCATGTCTTAGGATCAATCTGATCGATCCTGCGAGTCACCAAATAAGTAACCTTTTGGAAGATCAGCGGTTGTTTACCAATTTCCACGGTAAACAAAATGGCACACCCGGTGGGACCTTGTGTTGATTTTGAAGTTTAACCTTTTTATACAGAATATCATCTTTTTCGAGAAGTATTGCATGTTATTGAGAAGCGGTAGAATATACACTAACAATACCAATACTGCCAGAAGAAGAGAAGCGATGGCGAATCCGCCAAACAATAACGAAATCCCACAAACGAATGTGGGAACAACGATTATCCCAACCGTAAGTGAAGCGATAACCGATGGTTCAACACCAGCAGTAACAGTCACACAAACGGGGCTATTACCTCCGTTCACTGGCCCCAGAGCGCCTTTGGGAACTCCCCCACCAAGGGGAAATTTAGGAACAAGGCCTTATGTTCCCCCAGGATTTATGACAGGCGGTCCAAATCGAGAACCACTCTATGGCATGCCAACTTCTGAATTGGCTAGCCTGACGAACGCTGCGTCCACTTTTTCAGACCCTTTAGTGAGTGCCTCTTCGCCACTCCAAGGTTCTGGAGTTGGTATGGCGAACAGAAATAGGACCCAACTCTTAGGAGGAACGTCCTAAGTAGCGCATGGCCTTACAAATGCCTCGACAGCAGTCTTGAGGCAACAAATGGACGAAAGCAACCATGATATGGTTCAAATGTTGGCACAAACTATAAGTACAGTGCTGAATCCTATAATACAAAACACCACCCAGTCGAATCAGCAGATGACAGCGCAAATGACGCGTCTGGCTGATTTCTTTGGGGTACCCCAACCTATTCGACAGCCCCAAAGGGCGCAAATAAGGGGAAATCAAGGTATACTCTTAGAGGAAGAAACCACTATTAACCAAGTCCAGCAGCCTGTCGAAGAAAACCTTAGGGCACGATTGGAACAGCCTGTCGAAGAACCTAGGGTCGTAGCCCCAGAGGTAAGGATAATCAACAGAAACCAAAATGATGACGAAGTAGTTCAGCATATCCAATACCAGAATATGGTTTGGAAAATAATCTGGCAGCCATGATCGAAAGAATCATGACGCAAAATGGGATGAATATGGCCTTTCATAGGCCCAACTTCACATCCCCACTGTCAGAATATGTGTTACAAACAGACTTACCTCCTAGATGTAAAGTCCCTAAATTCACTAAATTTTCAGGGGACACGACAGAATCTACTGTCGAACATGTGGCGAGATACTTGATCGAAGCAGGAGATATTTCAAACAACGAAAACCTGAGGATTAAGTATTTCCCAAGTTCTTTAACAAAGAACGCGTTTACTTGGTTCACAACTCTCCCCCCCAATTCGATCCATCATTGGACCCAGTTGGAAAGATTGTTCCATGAGCAATTCTACATGGGACAAACCAAGATAAGCCTGAAAGAATTGGTCAGTGTAAAGAGACGTTTCACTGAACCTATAGACGAATATCTAAATAGGTTTAGGTTGCTCAAAGCAAGATGTTTTATGCAAGTGCCAGAACATGAGTTAGTCGAAATAGCCGCAGGGGGCTTAGATTATTCCATTAGGAAGAAATTAGACACTCAATACCTGAGAGACATGGCCCAATTGGCCGATAGAGTTCAACAGGTAGAACGCCTTAAAGCTGAAAAAGCCAAGGCACCAAAAACTCATAAAAGAGAGAGGATAACATATGTCGAAATGGATGATGAAGATCCAGAAACCTTCGACGAAACTATAACCGTCGAAGAAAGCGAGGTCGATTTAGCGGAACTGAAACAAGGGCCACCATACTCTTGCAAACTGTTAGTCCCCTCAAGTGGAAAAAATCCCACTGGTCCGGAAAGGACCAACGATAGGTTCCCCAAAAAGACTTATAGTTTTGATATTACAAAATGTGATGAAATATTTGACTTACTTGTAAAAGATGGCCAAATGATAGTACCCCCAGGGGTAAAAGTGCCTCCTCTTGATCAAAGAAAGAAAAGAGGCTTTTGTAAATATCATAATTTTCTGGGCCATAAAACATCTCAATGTTTTCTTTTCAGGAATCTCGTGCAAGACGCTATCGAAGAAGGGAGGTTGAAGTTTGCTGACAAGACCCCCATGACTGTGGACTCCAACCCTTTGCAGGATGAAGCCCATTATGCTGAACCTTCAGAGGTGAACGTGATCGAGGCATCCAGAAGCCAGTCGAAGAGGCCAGGAATAACCATGGTCGAAGTCACTAAGGATCATGTCAACATGCCAATCTTTGGCAGTTTTTCTGGGAATCTATCTAGAAAAACAATTGAAGCGGTCCAAAAGGCGTTCGAAAGCCCAAAGCTAGAGACAGTTGGAGCCCAAAAATCTGGAACAAAACCCAGTTCTTACTTGGCTGCAGTTCAAGGCCAGACAGAGGACTTGGAGATTCAGATGAAGCAGTTGACTCTTGCCACCAAAGACACCATGAATGTCAACATGGTCGAAGTCTCTGAACCAAAAGCATCAGAGGAGGCCATTAGGCAAGAACAAGCCAACAAAACTGCTTTCCCTCGGGAAAATGAAAATCTGGCAGATTTCCTGCAAAGATGCCAGAAGAAGAAGTCAGAAGTGATGATGTGTCCTCGATGCAGCTCGATTTTCGACAAAAAAGCTCTTGAACATATTCAAGGTGTAAGAGCAGCAAACAGAAAAAGGGAAAGTGTTGATACAAGACATGACCCCAGAAGAACCTCCCAAAAGGGTTCAAATCAAGAAAAGAGGCCACTGACTTTCAGGCCTCCAACTAATGTGCCAGTTGATACATGGTACAAAACATCTGGTCGAAAGAGGCCAAGCGAGGAAAGATGGCACTCCTTCGAAGTGCCAAGAGGTTCATCTTTTACACATAAGAAAGAACCTCAGGTTGCTATCCCTAAAGTGACCCAGGTATCAAGAAACTACAAAGGGAAGAATCCCATGTCTCGATCTCAATGGAGAAGATACCAGAGGCGGCGAAAAGCTGAGAGGGAAGCTGCTAATGAACCAAAGGCAGAATCAAGTTCAAATGTCCCTCAGAGAAAGCAGAGGAAGCCTTTGGAAAGACAACCAGTGACCAATAGGCTAGTCTGGCCTAACCAGGGTGAAGTTGATAACGAAGATGGCTCTGAGTCTGATGACACCCTAGATATCATGGTGAACATAGTCTCAGTTTTGCCAAGAGAGTTCAACCGCCAGGTGGAGGTCGAAACAAGCGATTGGGAAATTGAACAAGAAATGGCCAAGCATAGGCCAGTGTGCTATTTCGTCATGGATAATGGCGCTACTGAAGAGCAGAATGGGTTCTTCGAACCTCCTACAGAGGCGATGAAAAATCACCTTAAGCCTTTATTCATAAGGGCTAAACTCGAAGAAACCACAGTAAATAAGATCTTGGTGGACTGTGGGGTAACCATCAACATCATCCCTCACTTTATGCTGAGAAAAATAGGCAAGAGTGATGAAAACATCAAGCCTCACAACATGGTCCTGTCGAATTATGAAGGCGGCATAGGGACCACTATGGGTGTGATCCAACTGGACATCAAGGTGGGATCTATCCTTCGACCAACTATGTTTATGGTCATATCGGCCAAACCTAACTATAATCTTTTGTTGGGCCGAGAATGGATACATGGTGTTGGAGCTGTACCATCATCAATGCACCAAAAGTTGATTCTATGGCGTCCTGATGGAATGGTCGAAAACATAGAAGCGGATCAAAGCTATTACTTGGGAGAAGTAAATCACCTAGGGATGGTTGACTTCAACAAAAACTTGGCTCACATTGGGCCATGCCCAACACCTGACTTCAACTTGGCGCCAGCGCCAAACACTTTTTGTTCCTTATACCTGCACCCTGAGCATGGTTTTCAATGGGACAGAGAAGACTTGTCCCACATTGACTTTAGTGGGCTAACTGATATCCAACCAACTGGTTGGGGAAGTGAATTCAGTGACAATGACTGAGTCACAATCATTGCAGCGAATTTCGGCTTACGTAGCCGAAACAAGGATGATAACGGCTCTCGAAGCCGAAGTAAAATATATGGCCACACAGGCCAATGATCAAGAGTTACCTTCTGCAGGTCCTGGAAAGGATTTCGATCCAGAACCTCCTGATATCATGCCAGAAGGAATGCAGGAACAAAGGCTCGACGCCATCTACGACGATGAGCCTTTGGGATTCGAAAAGGACCCCTTAGCGAACAACATCAAGATGCTAGCGCAGGATCCTTTAGAGAAAAAGCCAACTTACATTAGCGAAAAAATAGACCCAGAACTCAGGTTGGAAGTAATCCATTCGTTAAAGGAGTTCAAGGACTGTTTTGCATGGGATTACGACGAGATGCCTGGTCTCGATAGAGGATTGGTAAAACTTCAGTTGCCAATCAAACCTGGGAAGAAGCCAGTCAAGCAAAGTCCAAGACGCTTCGCTCCAGAAATACTGTCGAAGATCAAAACGGAAGTCGAAAGACTGCTGAAGTGCAAATTCATACGAGCTACGAGGTATGTCGAATGGATTGCAAACATTGTGCCAGTGATTAAGAAAAATGGTACATTGAGGGTGTGCATAGATTTCAGAGATTTGAATGCTGCTACACCCAAAGATGAATATCCTATGCCTGTGGCGGAAATGCTAGTCGATTCTGCCGCTGGCTATGAGTACCTGAGTATGCTCGATGGTTATTCAGGATATAATCAAATATTCATTGCTGAAGAAGATGTATCGAAAACAGCTTTTCGATGCCCTGGGGCTTTAGGCACTTACGAATGGGTAGTGATGCCTTTTGGCCTAAAGAACGCTGGGGCAACATATCAGCGAGCGATGAACTCTATCTTCCATGATTTTATTAACACTTTTATGCAAGTATATATTGATGACATTGTTGTAAAATCTGTTTCCAGGAAGAACCATATAGACCACCTTCGACAATCATTCGAAAGAATGAGAGAACATGGTCTGAAAATGAACCCTTTGAAGTGTGCATTCTGTGTAAAAGCTGGAGATTTCTTGGGCTTCGTCGTCCACAAGAAAGGAATCGAAATCAACCAGAACAAGACAAAGGCAATTCTGGAAGCGAAAGCGCCAGCTAACAAAAAGGAACTGCAATCTCTGTTAGGCAAGATAAATTTCTTAAGGAGATTCATATCTAACCTAAGTGGGAAAGCTCGAGCCTTTTCACCCTTACTTCGATTGAACAAAGAAAGATTCGAATGGGGGAAAGAGCAACAAGAAGCCTTCAACAAAATCAAAGGGTACCTCACAAAGCCACCTATTTTGGTGCCTCCTTGCAGCAACAGGAGTATGAGATTGTACATAGCTGCATCCGACAAAACTTTGGGAAGCATGTTAGCCCAAGAAGATGAAAATGGAGTCGAAAGACCCATTTACTATCTTAGTATAGTTTTGAACGATGCAGAAACTAGATATAGCGAAGTTGAAAAATTATGTCTCTGTCTTTATTTCTCTTGTACAAAGCTCAAACAATATATAAAACCAGTTGATGTGTATGTTTCGTCTCATTTTGATGTTTTCAAGTACATGTTGTCGAAACCTATCCTGCACAGCCGAATTGGCAAGTGGGCGCTAGCATTAACTGAATACTCCTTGACCTTTATGCCTCTTAAGGCAGTAAAAGGACAAGTGGTGGCAGACTTTATAGTCGACCACTCAATTCAGGTTGAGAATATAAATTATGTGGAGATAGAGCCTTGGAAATTCTACTTCGATGGTTCCAGCCATAAAGATGGAACAGGAGTAGGAGTCTTGATTATTTCTCCAGAAAAAATTCCAACAACATTCAAGTACAAGATATCAGGTACTTGTTCGAACAATGAGGCTGAGTACGAAGCTCTAGTTACTGGCCTTGAGATATTGTTGGAATTGGGGGCAACTCGAGTCGAAATAATGGGAGACTCAGAGTTAGTCATTAAGCAAGTCACAAAAGAATATAAGTGCATAAGAGAAAATCTCATTATGTACTTTGTGATAGCAAATCGTTTATTGAAAAAATTCGAAATGGTCAACATTCGACACATACCCAGATTGGAAAATCAAATAGCCAACGATTTGGCACAAATTGCATCTGGGTACAAAATTTCAAAAACGAGATTACAAAGAGCAATCGAAGTCCGGGAGAAAATAAAAGCAACTTGTCTGTCACCAACAGATTTGAAATCGACAAGACTAGGGTATGCTGATCAAAGGAACTTTGAAATTTCGTTCATAGACAATTTGTCAGAGCAAGATTGGAGGAAACCCATTGTGGATTATCTTCAAAATCCAGCAGCTTCGACAGAACAAAAAATAAAATATAGGGCGTTGAGTTACATACTCATGGGTAATGAGTTATTTATAAAGACGCCTGAAGGGGTATTGCTAAAGTGTTTAAGTGAAACTGAAGCATACATAGCCCTTTCGACTATGCACGCTGGAGCATGTGGGGCTCACCAAGTAGGCCATAAGATGAAATGGTTGTTGTTTCGACAAGGACTATACTGGCCCACCATCTTGAAAGATTGTGTCGAGTTCACGAAGGGATGCCAGGAATGTCAAGTCCATACAGGCATCCAGCATGTACCAGCAAGCGAACTTCACTCAATAGTGAAACCTTGGCCCTTTAGAGGATGGGCGTTGGACCTTATTGGAGAGATTCGACCAGCATCATCAAAGAGCCAGAAGTATATATTGGTAGGCATTGATTATTTCACTAAGTGGATCGAAGCTATTCCTTTAGTCAATGTAGACCAAGAAAATGTCATTGAATTTATTCAAAAGAACATTATCTTTAGATTTGGAATCCCTGAAACTATAACTACTGATCAAGGATCAGTTTTCACCGGTCGAAAGATGCAGGAATTCGCTCAAGAAACAGGCTTTAGACTCCTAACATCAACGCCTTATTATGCACAGGCAAACGGTCAAGTCGAAGCAGCGAATAAAATAGTGATTGGATTGATAAAAAAGCATGTAGGGAAGAAGCCAAAGAATTGGCCTAAGATGTTAGACCAGATATTATGGGCCTGTCGAACGTCCCCAAAAGAAGCCATAGGTACAACACCGTATCGGCTAACTTTTAGTCATGACGCAGTGTTGCCAGCGGAAATTTGTCTTCAATCTGCAAGGGTTCAGAGACACCATGATATCCCCTCTGAAGTTTATTGGGATATGATGTTAGACGAACTAGTAGATTTAGACGAAGAAAGACTGCGCGCTCTCGACCTACTAAGGATTCAGAAGAAAAGAGTAGAATTCTCTTACAATAAAAAAGTGAAACCTAAGGCATTCTCGCCTGGAGAATTAGTTTGGAAGGTGATTCTCCCCATGGATCGAAGAGATCGAAGCATGGGAAAATGGTCACCCAAATGGGAAGGACCATTCAGAATTATCCAAACTTTTTCTGGTGGAGCTTATGAAGTCGAAGAGTTAGGTGAAGATAAAAGGCTCTTGAGAGTAAACGGCAAATATTTGAAAAAGTATAAACCTATGCTCCAGGAGATCAAAATAAATAGCAAGTAATGATCAAATTAACCATAAATAGCCAAAATGGAAAATTTTATAAGAATTAGCCAAAATGGTTACATTGTCAAATAAATGTTACAATATATGGTTAATAAATGGCTGAGTAAATTAGAAGGGGATAGAATCTCTAATTCGAAGGTACTTGGCCTGCTGCAACTCCAGTCTTTTGTTGCACAAGGCATTCGCCTGGGCAAGCTTGGCAATTTGGTCATCGAAGGCGTGGGCTTTCTCAGTAAACTCTAGGCCTCGTGTAACTTCAGCTTGGCTCTCTGTGTCTGAAACAGTCGAGAGAAGCTCCTCCTTGCGCTTAGTATTAGCATTCATCTTGGCCTCCAGCTCTTCGATTTGCGCCTTTATAGAGGCATTGTCTCGATCTATGGCGTCAATTTCTTCTTGCTTGGATGCTTTCTACTTCGACAACTCTGCAATTCGAGAAGTCGTCTCAGCTACCTCAGTCCAGGCAGAAGAACTTTTGCCATGTAACGCTTCGAGCTGGCTGTTGAAGCCCCTCTGACGCCGATAGTCTGCTGAGACTTGATCAACAATGGAGTATAACTCCATGATAAAGCTCGAAACCTCTGGGGTCACAGCAAGCAAGTCGACTGCATTCAAAACAGCTCCCAAACAAGATGGAGCAGTGGGATCCCCCTCCAAAGCCTTCATCAGATCTTTCTTGAAGAAATGAGCCTTGACCTTCATCAAAGCCTCATCGAGAGGAGAAGTCGAAGTGGACTTCCCCGATTGAGTAGAAGCATCATGACTAAGGTCAGATGAACTTCCCCTACTCTCGATAATGGCATTCAAGTAGCCAATGGGATCAGTTTGCTTCAAGAGTGCTAAGTCTTCTTTGGACTTAGGCTTTGTCGAGGTGGTAACCCTTACAGCAGCGTTGGTTTGAGGTTGAAGTTGTTGAGTAGCGTTTGCATCGACATGACTCTCTTCGACCTGTAGTTCAGCAGTGCCAGCGTCAGCATGATCCCCTTCGTCATGTTGTTCCTCTGACAGATCGACCACTTGAATTTCTTTTGGTTGTTGTTCCTCTGTTTCGGCATTGGCTTCATCGTTTGCCAATTTTTCCTCTTGTGGCCTACTGTGTTCAGCAGAGTCTAGTGTCTCTGAAGTCTTTGGTGCTGAACTTTCAGTGGTCTCCTGAAAATAGAAGAGGAAGAATCTCCTACTTTAGAAAGAGACACAATCGAACGTGAGCATCGACAACTGAGTTAAAAATGGTCAGAGAAACTACCTGCAGAGGAACTTCAGCCCCAGGGCTGGAATTATCACTTTCGACGGGTTTATTGAGCAAAACATTTAGCTCCTCCTCCGTTGGCTCTTCGATAATCACGGGAGGTGGCCTGGGTCTTCTCCCTGCAACCTTTATTCTGATTGTGGGTCGAGTCTCAGGAGAAGGAGCATCTTTCTTCAGTTTTCTCCGTTTAAGAGGAGCGGGGGGAGATTCGTCCTCGTCGTCGCTTCCAGATTCGACTGTTAGTGCAGGTCGTTTCTTGGGTGAAGGTTCCTGAAAACCAGTTGGAGTTCGATTTAGAACGCTACATCGAAAATCAGGATATTGAAACCAGAAGGAAATAATAAAAGTTTGGTTACCGGTGCTGAAGGTTATATCGAAGGACCTTCCCCCTGATGGCTTGTTGTAGTTTTCGCCGGTGCTGGAGGTTTTGTCAAGGGACCTCCTCCCTGATGGCCTTCTGTGGCTTTCTTTGCTGCAGGCTTTCGAACAACTGAAAGAAGACAAGTTATAATTAACAAGTTACATGTCGAAATGGAAAGACAAAATAATTTGAAGAGTGAACGTACATTTCTTTATTTTGTCAACGACTAGAACGAAAGACTTCTGAAGTTCGTCCACAAAATCTTTTTCGTCGAAGAACTCTTCAACATAGTAACTCTTCCACCAGTCTTCGAAGGATGGTGAACAGAGGAAGTTAAGTTGATAGTCGAACAGTGAAAGGACTGTTTGACTAGCATACCTGCCAATATGCTTGGTGGCAGCATCCTCAGTATAGTCGCAAAAATATAACATTGATTTCTCCCTAGGAAAAATAGGAGAAGGAAGTGATTGAATGATACCAAATTGTCGAGAGACCAAGTTTGGTTGGTAAGCGATCAAGCTCATGTGATTCTTGGAGCTCTTAAAGCGTAGCGGCATTATTCTGGGTGTGAGAAATGCTTCCCACATTATTGTGTGTTCTTCGACATGAGGGTCACCTGACGACTTGGGATGAGGCCTGATGAACCATTCTGGACCAACCTTTCGACGAGCGAAAGGAGCCATGGTCGAAGTGAATTCTTTTCTTCTTGCAAACATCAAGACGAAGTTTGCAAAAGTCTGTTGAAGTTCCAGCCCATCTTCAGTCGGGGTCAGTAAAGCCAATCTGGTGCCTTCGATACGCCTATTTGCTATCTCAGGAGCTTGCTCATTTATCTGAGTTTTCTGAGGTAAGAAAGACTCGAAAGTGGCATTGAGCCACAGTTGAAGTAGCCAAAAGGGTCCTGCAAGCAACAGACTGGCTCTATTTTCGATGACCTTTAACAGAGTCGCTCCGTTGCTGATCGATTCGTACAGATTCGCCAAGATTAATTCGGCCAAACAAATGTTTTGGCCATGGTGAAGCTGGGTGGCGAGGGTGACCATCTTCTTTGTCACCTGTAAAGACTTTGTACAGAACACAAGGCGCGACAGCCAAAGGGCTAGAAACGCAATGTGCTCTACATCCGTCACATTGGCTGTCGACCTATCATGGTAATGGTTGATATAGGTGGTATAGGTGGATTTCGTAGCTGAAAATCCAATCTGATCCTCCGACATTTCCTCTAGGTCGAAATAATCCCCAGTGGGTCGAAGGCCGGTGATGGCAGCTACGTCGAAAAGTGTGGGTGTTAGCATTCCACAAGGAAGGTGGAAAGTGAAATGAGTATAATCACAGAAAAGCAAAGAGGCTATCAGTATCTCAGGGGAGTAGTTGAGACCCGTCTTCGACAGCATGACTAGGTCGTATATCCCCAGGTTCTTCCAGATCGAAGCCTGGCTTTTTTCCATCTTCTCTAGCCAAGCGCTGTAGTCTGGTGTGAGGCTAGGGCTAGACCTAAAAGCCCTAACACCCCTATTGAAGAAGCGAAGATCTATCTTCTCCTTAGCGGGATCTTCATTGTCATCTGCAGCTTTTTTGGAACACCCAACAGGTTTGAGCGCCTTAAGCACTGGGAAGAAGTTCTTGATCTTCGTGGATTCATCAATGCATGTGGATAACGGTCCAGACATGGCGAAAATTTGGTTGGAGTATCCAACCGGAATCATTAGCTGATGTGAATAAGCTTCACGCTCAGCAGTTTCCAGGGGTTCAGGAACCCTTCGCTGGCCTGTAGAGGTAACTGTTGGAACAGTTGTGAAGATTTTTGGTTTAGCATTTCTAGAAGGAATGTTGGAACTAGGAGCGTTAGAGGAACCTGAAGCCATTGTTGGGTGAAGATTGAAAGTGAATGAAGAACAAAGTGTTTGCAGGTTTGCAGAAGTTTTTGTGTTCAACAAGGAGGTTTGAATGCAGAATGGCGTGAAAAAGTCCCACAATGGGTACCTAGCGCTATTTATAGTGGTTGGGAAATCACAAAATTCGAGGCCATTTAATGTTGCAGAAGATAGTGGGACACGTGGCGCTCCTTCCCTGACATAGTCGTTCTGCAGAAACGAAAAGGTGCAGCGTGCGCCCTCGTTTTTGGGAAATTGTCATGATTACAATTTGTGAAAAGACATTGGGCACGCTAAACGCCTTACTGAGGTGACATCTTAGGTACATATGGAATGATGGCTTTTTCTTGGGATTGTCAGATGGTTGGTAGAAGACAAAAAGCGCACAGGTTTAATTTGTGGCCAAGAATAAAAGACAGGTGTCGAGTGGAATCTCAAAGAATGCCTTTTTCTTTTCAGCGTCGAAATAAGGCATTCTTGGGGGGCAATTTGTTGGCTCCTAAAACTCGACACCCTTGTTTTTATTAATATAAACCATTAATCATGAGGGACGGTTTCGACCAGCTAATTCTGTCGAAATGCTCATCAGAAGATGGCAAGGTACTTGGAGAATTTCTTCTAAGTAGGAATCTTCTTGCCTTCGATGTCGAAGGTGCTTCTCGACAAAGGGGTTCGATGCTCAGAGTGGAACGGTTTGAGATTCAAATGTTTGGAGGGAAAAAGGTTCCCAGCGGTTACCAAGTGCAACGTGCCAAGATCTGGAGCGTCGAATGCTGTGAGCGTGCCAAGTGGAGTCATCTCGAAGCAGCGTAACTGCCCGACGGTTACTTGAGATGTGTTTAGTATAAATATTAGTAGTTCACGTAGTTTTTCACGTGTGTTCACAATTATATACAAGTCACTCATATAGATTCAAGTACCCAGTGTGAGCGAAAGAATTGTTGAGAATGTATGTGTGAAACACCACTTTAATTAATCAAAGTCATTTATTTTCCAGAACTTTACTGCCTCTTCATTTACTTTTCCAGTCAAAGCCTTTATTCAAAGCTTTCTTTTATTTTACCAAGTTTTCTTCTTCATGCAATTTACATAAAGCTTCTTTATTTTCTTGTCATTTAACCATTATTAAACTTAGTCAAAACCCCAAAATCAATCATGTCTTAGGATCAATCTGATCGATCCTGCGAGTCACCAAATAAGTAACCTTTTGGAAGATCAGCGGTTGTTTACCAATTTCCACGGTAAACACTAGGTTGACACACCTAGGCCAAATAAGGGCATCCCGGCAAACCAAAAAGTTTCGGGCAAAAATTAGGGATAAAACAAAAAAAATTGTACACCCGGCAAGTTGAAAACCCGAAAGGGCGGCTTGGGCAAAAAGGGTATCCCGATGGACTGAAAACCCGAAAGGGCGATCCAGGCAAAAGTTAGGGAATTAAAGCGTATGACTAGGTCCAGTTGGATCACTTTACGGACAACCTTTGGCTTCAACTGACAAACTCAAAGGTTCTGATCAATTCAATCATCTTTGGACGAGGCAACAAATAGACAAGATGCACAGAGATACGAAGGCTAAAGCAGAATGGGAACCCCATGAGACTATTGCACATAACTATCTTTTATTTGTATCAAATTTTCATTTTTTACGACGGCATTATCTTACTAGATTGTTTGTCTCATTTTACAAAAATACTTACTCAAAGTCAATACAAAGATATCTCTTTGGAAGAACAAAACTATTTGTTTTTCTTTACCCTTGTTTTGTTTACAAAAATGTCCAATGATTTATTTTTGAACATATGCATTTGGACATAATTACTGTTTACAAATAAACAAAATAGAAAGACGATCACTGATGGCTTTAAGAGGTAGGGAAATCTCTCTAGGCTATCTCCATGAAATCCCACACAGTGTGCAGTTTAATCCCCAGCGAAATAAAAATTCCAATTATCAATCCCTAGTAGAAGTCGTCCAATTTCTCAGATTTCTCCAACTGGATTTTGCAAGCAGTACACAGCATTTCCCTTACAACGGAGTTTATTTCTCCAAGCGTAAATTCATCAACACTTTAACTTCACAACATGAAAACTTAAACTCCATATCCTCAGCAGCAGTCAGGGATTTATTTTCCCCAGTCTAACAGCAGTGCAGCAGATTAGCTCACATACGCATACATCGCATCCATATATCATAAACATTGATAGCACGAATGCATCATACCATGCATTTCATACAACATGACTTTGCATTTTATCTAACATTTTACCCTTTTCAGGATAAGGTTAACAGCTACCATTAACAATGTTCAAAGTTTTCAGATATAGTTCAGATACGCTCTAGACACGGATGCCATTCTGATACTCGTTCAGAATTCAATCTTCAGATACGCTTCAGACACGGATGCCATCCTGATACTCATTCAGATTCAGATTTTAGATACAATTCAGATACGCTCCAGACACGGATGCCATCCTGATACTCATTCAGATTCAAATTTCAGATACAGTTCAGATACGCTCCAGACACGGATGTCATCCTGAAACTCATTCAGATTCAATCTCTAGATATAGTTCAGATATGCTCCAAACATAGATGCCATCCTGATACTCATTCAGATTCAATCTTCAGATACAGTTCATATACGCTCTAGACACGGATGCCATTCTGATACTAATTCAGATTCTCTTTCAGATTCAGCAATCACTTTTGGATGGAATCTACAACCCCATCTCCAACAACTTTCCAGCATCCCTCCAAATGGCATCTTTAAGCCCATTCCCTATATCTTCAACCATCATATCACCAAGTGCAAATTTTAGGGCACTCTAGTGTCCAATCATCTTCCACCTTCGAGTCACGAATGGCGAAACTCGCCAATCTAACTCTTCAGGCTTAAGAAGATTGAATAGGGGCAGCTATTGTACCCCAAAATTTTCCCTCTCATTTATCAATAATTTGCTCACAAAATTCTCCCTTGACTCAAGACTGCACTAGGGTTGATCAACTCAAGACACCTCCTTAAGCACTGATGACCAAAATTAGGGTTTGAGTTTGCACAAGGATTTTTGAACTTTCTATGCCACATATGGTTTTCATGGACCATTATGGACCCCCAAGATTACTCATGTCAAGTTTTAATCCTTGAATCATATTTTTTATCAGTCAATTGAGTAGTTGACCTAAAAATCAGCTGTATTGGGAAAAAAAGTCAACTATGGCCAATTTACAGTCAAACTTCATAATGTTTTACCCAAATCAACATTTTAAACTCATATGTATCATTTTATCAAGTTTGGACCACAACTCCTCAAGAAATTTGATAAAATCTCCAAAATGGCAAAATGGTCAAAATTAGGGTTTTGACTGGGAAGGGCAATTTCTGATTTTTGACCTAGAAAATGGTCAATTGGTTTGACATGATCTCAAGAGTCCAATTGAATCATTTTGACCTAATGAAATGGTTCAAAACATTGCAAGTCCATTGGATTGACAGATGAATTTTTTAGTCAACTGATCAAAAGTCAATTGTATACTGAAAAGTCAAACTTTGACTTTTTGGTCAAATTCAAGTGCCATAGATCACAATTCATCAAAACATGTCAAAATATGAAACTTATTCATCAAGAAATCAAAAAGTCAAGATTTCATTTTGAAAAGTCAAAATTTCCAAACTTGGAAATTTTTCTAAGTGTTGGAAATTTCTTATTTTTTTCATAACTTTGAGCAACATTTTCACCATGATACAAGATGATTCAAGAGAAACTTCCAACATGAAATTTGTATATCTCCACGAAATCTACAACTTTGCTTCACACAACTTCTCCCAAAAGTGCTTGTATCTCAAGTTATAATTTTATGAATATGTGGTCATGAAACTAAACACTTAGTGAAATTTTAACCTAATTTGGTAAGGATTTTGACCCAACTTCATGGCACTTTTTCATATAGTTCCAAGGGGAATATTCAAAATCAATTTAAATATGGGTTGTAGATCATATTTCAAGCTTTCCAAAATGTACAATAACTCCTTGAGATCATTCTTGAGTAGGTAAAATCGAAGAGATGAAGTTAGGGTTTTATCACTTTAATTACAAGTCATTTTAGTGATGAACAAAATTCAAATTCAAAGTTGTGCTGCATTAACTCTACTTTGCAGGCCTCAAACTTGTTAGGCACTCCATAATTATTGGTTTACACAGCTGTTAGAGGCCTTGCTTCAAGCATTCAATGCATGGACATGCTTTATATCCATTTTTAGAAGAAAGGTTACATTGTCATTTTGATAAAGTGACTTTTTGTACAAAACTTGTTCTTGAGCCTTGCACTTGTTCTCTTCTGATCAAACAGGTCCTATAACTTATGAGCAATGTTTTAAACACTTAAAATCACCCAGCCCATGCTTGTACTACACATTGAAACTTGGTTTCCCTCTTTTCTTCAAAATCAAGTAACCTAGCCAAAAGTTGTATTTCTGACTTGCCAATGCACTCCAATACTTTTGCTTATACATAGACAAACTATTTACCACAAGGATACGAATGCTCAAGCCTTGATAACACCTAGAACTCAGAATCACACTTCACACTTCCATTTTCACACAAACTGACCAAAAACTTGAAACTCATAATTTACTTGTGCGTTTCTTGGCCTTTTGGTTTCTAAAGTTTCTAAACATCATATAGAGTTGATCCCATACCCTGTTATAGAACGGTAACACCATTAACACAATCATCCATTCCCAAAAACAGAGCTCTGCACATTGACTTCTCCAGACCATTTCAGCCATCCATTGCTCAAGCTAAGCATTGCATTAGCTTCCTGGAACCTCAAGGAAGCTAACTTGATCATCACCATCACTTGAAACAAGCTCAAACTCAAAACACGATTTCCAATTTTGAGGTAAGTTTTCTCAACTTTGAACTCTTCATACAAGCATCATCAATAGTTTATTTGTGAATAAAACATGTAGATATCATTTCCCTGAAGCTAACCATGTCCATAGTTTCCATTAATTTTTCTTGAGCTTAAAGAATTTTGAAACTGAAATTTCTGAGATTTTTAAGGTTCAGATTAGGGCCATTAAAATTCATGCTTATCTTTGATCTATAGTTTTGATGCTTTACATTTCTGAAACCGTGAGAAAATTTGCTACAAGTTTCATGTTTACAGTTTTCATTTTTTATGAGAAATGAGCAAGTTACAGTTGGTCTGGATGGAGGTTGAAGATGAAGTCATCAGGGTGGTTTTGCCTTACATATTTATTGATTTTCCTATGTTAACGGATGTATAGCCAGTCCAGTGGTAGAAGCGCGCGTCTGTAACCTCTAGGACCTGGGTTCGAGCCCCAGTGATACCCTTTTAATTTTTTCCACATTTTTGCTTTTCTGATTTTGTCTTTTTGGAAGGCGCTGGGCCTTTGGGCCTGGCTTGTTTTTTTATTTTAGCTAGCTAACCCCCTGCAGGCTGTTTGCACCCCTGGCCCAATTATTTTTTTCTTTTTATTTTTATTCATTTCATTTTTATTCTCTTAAATATTTTTCCTAATATTAAAAAATCACAAAAAAATAGATTTTCATTTTGACTTAGTTTATTTTATTTTTCCCACAAAAAAATATTTTATTTAACTCACATTATTTATTTTTATGGACTAGTCTTGTAAATTAAATTAAAACTAGGTTAGTATTTATTTTCTCTTTACACCTATTAAAATACATTATGTTAATATAAAAAAGGCTAAAAATATTTTATAATACGATAAATATTTTCAAGACAAAAAATACCAAAAAAACACTTTTCTCATAAACTTATTTTCTTTTATTTTAACTAATAGATCTAGGGTTTTATTTAAAAATCTTTTCTTAAACAAATATTGGGTTTACCTTTTTTTATTAATTATTTTCTTTAATTAATTAGGTTAAGACAAAATCTTTTTCTCTAAATAAATCCAAACAAATATCGATTTACTTCACATTTTATATTTTTGTACATTTATTCACTTTTGTATATTATATCCATTTAATTCCTTGTACATTAATACACATTCAATATAGTTGTAATAGACTAAATAGGTTTACATTTTTGCAATCCCCATTCAATTTGTGTACCCCCTCCCTCCCCACAAATGTTGTAATAGCGTAGTAACTTTAAATTTCACAATTTATCGCTTTTATAACATGCTAGTAATTAGGGTTTGTATGGAAAGACTAGAACCAATACCTAGAAAACTCTAATTCAAGACAAAAACAAGTATGAAAACAATACACTTGCACACAAGCACCCCTAGGGTTATTTCCATTTGGTTGTCTTATACAAAATGGCCATATTATGCATGTAAGGTATCTTAGCAAAAACAAAGCAAATACAAGATCATAGTCCCTTGATGACGCTATCTAAGTTGCCTTTCAAATGATCTTAGTCCCTAAAAAGAATGCTAAGATACCTTGCAACATTGCTAGTCATGTTTATACGATGACCCACGCCCGTCCCTTTACATCCAAAGATAGGGTTACTTACCAAATCAATGGTAAAACAACAATGTCAAAGGAAAAGGAAATGAAAAAGAAAGGATTTTGAGTAGGTGGAATGCTTCTAATTACTTGCTCAATTTCAAAACAAAACATCTTTGCTATTTTTAAAACAAACACCTACGCTTTCAAAAACATCTTACAAAACTTGAAAACATTTTCAAAAAGATCAAACATCTTTGTATACATTCTTACAAACAAGAATCATTACAAAGATTGCCTAAACAATGGCCTCTTTACAGAATACTTTCAAAAACTACACCAAGCACAGTTTCAAACAAAAGCAAATGATCTAGCAAGTAACTAAGAGCCCATGGAAAACCATGGATGAAAAGGGTGCTAATTCCTTCCCTTTGCATAATCTACCCCCCCGAACTCAAGAAATAATCTCAAAGGTCTTTCCTGTGCTCTTTCACCTTTCCTTTTGGATAAAAGAAAAGTCGGTGGTGACTCTTGCTAACCGCAACATTTGCGATAAAATGCAAAACCTTTAAGTCAGTTCTCCCATCGTATCACAATTGGCATTGTTGTTGGTATTTATTTCCCAGGCAGCTAGACCAAGGCATTTTATTTTCTAAGAAGTGTTGAGGCTGTTGTCAGCCCTTTGAGTTTTCACCCACCAAGTGTTGGGTTTGATTTAAAATCCCCAAGAGTTTGACCTCTTTCTATATGTTGACTTCTTGATTCCCCAGGAAAGCTATCTCAGGGCATCTTTTGTTGTAATAGGTTTGTATGATATGAAGACTTAATCCGAGATTTCCCAGTGAAGGCCTTGCTTATTTGATAGAAGTCTTTTCTCCCTGTGCATGTTGAGATTTGACTCATTTGCGAAGTATCTCCTTTCAGCGGTACTTGCATTTTGTTTGATTGCCCGATAGTCAGGCAAGGGCAATGTTTTATTTAAGAATTGTTGAAATGGTTAAGAAATTTTTGGGTTTTCACTCGTCAGGCGCTGGGTTTGATTTAAAATCCCCATAAGATTGATTTCTTGCTGTAATGTTTGACTTCTTAACTCCCTAAGTTGTTATCCCCATGAGGTTTCATACTTTTTCCCCAGAGAAGTTGGTGCAATACTTACCATCAATGTTGAAGAACATATATTGGTTTCCTCTCTTCGATGTGGTGTTGACCTCTCCAATGGAGTCAACACGAGGTCCCCAGTTGATATCTCGATGATGAGGCATTATCTTCCCCCCAGTGAAGTTTGTATGATGTTTCCCCAATGAAGTCAGCTCGAAATTCTCAGTCGATGCTTTGTCGATATGGTCTCCATCTGCCTTATTTGAAATCAGTATTGCAATCCCCAATAGAAGTGCGGACCGTGAAAACATTTATTTCCCCATTGAAGTATGAGTGTTATTCTCTGGTGAAGCCTGGAGAAGGATGTTATATCCCTGTATTTGTACTGTTTTGACGCTATGATTTGTTTACTTCCAGATTTTGTTCCACCCCAGTGAAGTTAAGCCGCGAAATAGGATTTTGCTTCCTCAGTTGGTGCTTATTTTTCTCTTGGAATGTTCATCTTGGATGTGATTTAGCCGAGTGTTGTTTGTGCCCGAGTTGGTTTTGTCTTGTTACTCCCAATGTTATATGTCTATTTTGTCAGCATATACATGATAACACTCATATATTCATACATACATCATGCATAGTTAAAATTAGCAAATCATTGTTGATTCGCATTCATTAATATTTTGTTGGAATATTACCCTGTTTTCCTGATTTGTGTTATCCACTCTCCAATAGAGTGTCGGCCTTAAGCAGAAAGTGTATATTCTTTTAATTTCCCCACTGAATTATCCCTTGTGGAAGATTTTTGCTTTAGCCTTCTTACACAGCTCTTTGTCTGGATGATTTGTGTTTCCCTCTTGAGTTTATTTTCGCAAAGGATGTATTATGGTTGACTGTTCCATCCCAGTTTATTTCTGGTTTGAATCTTTGATCCTCAGCAATATTATTACTTATGATATCTGCATGCTTCGAGCCTTAGTTTGAGAATGTGCATTTATTTTGCACGAGAAGACTTTATCTCCTCATCGGAAATATATTGGCATCTCCCCAGGAAGTCATATTTCTTTTCCCAGGAAGCCATATTGTTCTCCCCGGAGAGTCATTTTTATAATCCTCCATGACAGCAAGTAGCAGGTCTCTTTATTTGAGCAACTTGTATTTCCCCGTAAAAGTAGACGTTACTTTTTTTTGCTATCTTCTCTATGAGTGGATAGTTTGCAGTTCATTGTCAAATTACTCCAATGGAGGGAAAGTCTTTTCAATATCACAGAAATTTCATTGTGAAATCTTTACAAGTGGTAGTCTCTTTATTTGAGACAACTTATATATTACCCTTTCCAGGCAGAATGCCTTGGTTAAAGAAGAAGTTGGGACCCTTTCTAGGTGAAACACCAGAATTTTGGGGAAAACTTGTTATCTTTTTGCTACCCTCAGTGAACGTTGGTAGTTCATCGTCAATGAACAGCGATGCTTTGATATTTCTTTTCTCTCTACCTTCAGTGAAAGTTGGTAGATCACCATTAGTGAAAGTTGGTGATTGTTATCTTTTTGCTACCCTCAATGAACGTTGGTAGTTCATCGTCAATCAACGGCGATGCTATGATATTTCTTTTCTCTCTACCTCCAGTGAAATTTGGTAGATCACCATCAGTGAAAGTTGGTGCTTGTTATCTTTTTGCTACCCTCAGTGAATGTTGGTAGTTCATCATCAGTGAACGGTGATGCTATGATATTTCTTTTCTCTCTACCTTCAGTGAAAGTTGGTAGATCACCATCAGTGAAAGTTGGTTATTATTATCTTTTTGCTACCCTCAGTGAATGTTGGTAGTTCATCGTCAGTGAATGGCGATGCTATGATATTTATTTTCTCTCTACCTTCAGTGAAAGTTGGTAGATCACCATCAGTGAAAGTTGGTGATTGTTATCTTTTTGCTACCCTCAATGAACGTTGGTAGTTCATCGTCAGTGAATGGAGATGCTATGATATTTCTTTTCTCTCTACCTTCAGTGAAAGTTGGTAGATAACCATCAGTGAAAGTTGGTGATTATTATCTTTTTGCTACCCTTGGTGAATGTTGGTAGTTCATCATCAGTGAACGGCAGTGCTATGATATGTCTTTTCTCTCTACCTTCAGTGAAAGTTGGTAGATCACCATCAGTAGAAGTTGGTGATTGTTATCTTTTTGCTACCCTTAGTGAATGTTGGTAGTTCATCGTCAATGAACAGTGGTGCTATGATATGTCTTTTCTCTCTACCTTCAGTGAAAGTTGGTAGGTCACCTTCATTGAAAGTTGGTGATTGTTATCTTTTTTCTACCTTCAGTGAACGTTGGTAGTTCACTGTTAGTGAATGGCAGTGCTATGATATTTCCTCTTACTACCTTCAGTGAAAGTTGCTAGCTCATCGTCAATAAATGTCGGTGTTATTATTCTTTTCTTTTTCTACCTTCAGTGAACGTTGGTAGTTTCACCTTCATTAAAAGTCGGTGTATCCGTTGATCTTTTACCATCCTCTATGAGTCGGATCTTTTTGGATTCACCAGTGATTCATTTTCCTGGTCGGGTTTCTCTTTTGATCCTTATTTCCTTTTCTATATTTCTAGTGGTGTTTTGCGTCCTTTTGAAGTTGTTCATATGCATTCATACTCATAAGCATTGCATGGCATCTTAAGACCAAAAATAGGGTTTGTTTTATATTTAAGTATCTTCGATCGCGTCGACACGAAAATTTTAACCTTCGTATCTCCGAATAGAAGAAACTTAAATAAGGGCAGCTGTTGTACCCAATTTTTTCCCCTAAGATCCCTTCACCATACCATATTGATTCAATCACAACAAGATCACATTATGGTTTTTGGTTCTCCTCCCTATCTTTAGCTTTTATCTTTGAGGAATCACCAAGAACCTTGACTTGTTTTTATTTTGTGATCATTCATGTTTGGTTTTGACTTTCCTTTTAATTAATAAATTGCAATGTTGGTTTGTCTCACTTGTTAATAATGTAGGTAAAGGTAATGTGGCTTATCAAGTTGATCCATAGGTTCATGAGTTTATTTCCATGCCCTATTCAATAAATCTTGAGAAATCCAAACCTCACCACTGAAGTTGTTTTGGAAGAAATGGCATGGCAAGGTTTATTTTGGTTCACTACATTTCGAAGTTATCAAAATTGATTCAAAAGTACAAGGGGTTGATTGAAGAAGTTGTCATGGTTGGACATGGTCTTGTTCTCATTGGTCACAAGTGCATATTTCTCTCAATTATCAAGATATGGAAGTGGTTTTGGTTTCTATGAGTTCTCATTATCATCCTCAACAACTTCTATCTACAAAGAAAAAGTGTTGGCATAACAAGGTTGTTCAAAATTGTCAAAGTTCCTCAAATCATTTCTTGATCTAGGATCTAGGGTTTTGAACTTAAAAGAAGTATATCTTGCTCATCTTTTGGTATTTTTGAGTGATTCTAAAAACATACTTCTCTTCAAAGGGTTATTAACAAATCACTTCAAAAGTTTCAAGTAGTTTTCATATGGAAGAAACTTAATGTTGAAGAAAGATTACAAGTTCTCCATATGAACCCCCAATTTCCCATGTGTGACTTCAAATGATCATAATTTGGCCAATTTTTATCACTTTGAGCCCACTCTTTTTCCATAATCATCTTGAGGATGTTAAATTTATTCCTTCTTTTATGTGCAAAGTGAGAAAATGGATGGAAGATGCCCTAAGGATACAAAAGATTATAGGTCATTACATGATTTTTTGCCAACTTCAACAATTCATAACTCTCTCAATTTTTGGAGATTTTTAATGGTTCAAGTTTCAAAATTTCATTCAAGAGGTATATTTCATGCCATCTTTTTTGGTCAAGAGCAAATTCCAAGAGGAAGGCCATGTTTGGATGCAAAACATTATAGGTCACTTTTGAAGAAAAACTTGAAATATTTCTAAGTATGGAAAGTCAACTTCTTTTTCCCAACTTTGACTCATTGCAACTTTCAGCTCAAACATCCATTTGATTCCATTATTTTCCCATTGCAAAGCTTGTAACCTCATCTTTCTAATGCATCAAGAATCATGCCCTAAGACCCCTTGAGCTGAGAATGCCATTGATTTGAACTTGGTAACTTGAAACTGAAGTTTCTTCAAAAGTCAGAATTTGAAATCATTGATTTAGCTTCTAAATACATTGTTTCTGTGCGTTTTTTCTTCTAAACATGTTTAGTGAACTTCCAGAAGTGATTAGCATAGCAAAACGTGTGTTTTGGATGAGTTTTGATCAAAGTAAAAGTCACACTTTTCTTATTTGCAACTTCACACGATTTCCCTCCAAACTTCATCATTTCACACGCATGAACATTCCATTTGATTCCCTATAAATAGAGGGTCATCTCTCATTCATTTCCTCAAGCTTGAACAGCCAAAATCTCCCTGCCAAACTTGCTCCATAACTCATTTTTCTGCAACTTCGAAATCAGTGTTCAAGCCTTTGTCAATCAAACTTTTCTGTCAATTCACCTTCCTTGATCTTCCCTGAATCTAACCATACTATTACCTTCAAGAATCGTGACCTATATTGCTCAATAGAAGTCCAGTTTCAGAGCTCTACAACTCAACTTTAATAGGTAGATTTCTCAATCAATTCTTCAAAACTTTGATATCGTTGTGAAGCTCTCATTGCCCTGGTTCTAGTCGCAACACTTGCTTTTATCTGGAAACACTTTTTGACCATGAATTTTCAAATCCCTTTTTAAAACTTTCCTTCCAAATTGCTAGAGCTACAGTTTATATAAATTTGTCGCGAAGGTGTAGTTGTCTTCGTCTTGAAGAGACGAAGCGAATGACATAGGTCTGAGCTTCTGATTTTTACAGTTTTAGAGACCTGCAATTCACGTTAGCTGGAGGTTGAATATGACCAACGTGTCATCTTCCAACCAATGATGGCTTGCCACTTGTTTTTTTGAAAATCTAATTTTACATTTGATTCAGTATTTTATTCACTAATGACCATGATATGCACAGCGTGCCAAATCCCTTGGATTTGATTACTAACGCGTTTTGACTCTCATTCAATCATCCACATATTTTTTACTTTATTTTTTATTTCTGATTTTTATATTTAATTGCTTAAAATTTCAAAAAATCATAGAAAATTCATTTTAAGTCCAAAAAATCTGAAAAAATCAAGAAAAATATTTATGATTTTTCTATTTCTGATTTTTATTTTTTCACAATTTTATTTTGTGTTTTGATTTTTTTTATAAATTTTCACTTTATTTGAATTGTTTTAAATGTTTAAAAATACTTTTATGCATTTTTAAATTCTGAAAAAAAATATGGAATGATTCAATGATATTGTGACAAATATTGGTGACCTCATTTATTTTTTATTTCTGACTTTGGTATTTTTTATCATTTTTGGGTTATTTTACTCATTTCTTTAAATTTTAAAAATAGTTTCTGACTTTAAAAAAATACCAAAAATTTTATAAAAATATTTGAGTCCTTTTTTGATTTTTCTATGGTCTTACTTAATATTTCTTGATTAATTTGAACATAGTCAACATTTTTCTCTCTTATTTCTATTTTAAAACATTTTAAAAAACCTTTTTTAATGTATATATTAAATGCAATATTATTTACTGATTATTTTCTGGCTGATCTTGGGTTGAATTTTTTATCATGAACTTTATTAACATCATTGGATCTATGGTGTTGAGTCTAACTCCATAAAAATGGATGAATGATTTTAATAATAGTTTGATGAAATTTTAATTCAAATGTGGTTTATATTCTTTCCCACCCCTCTTTATCTTTTCCCTTTCTTATTGCATTAAGTGTTATTTGAGCATGTTCTCTATATCATGTCTCAATATAAATAGTGCATAGATTGCTATTGACCGGCCTCAAAATAGGTGCAATTTATATATAAGTCCACTTATGATTGCTTAACATAGCGCTAAATTTTGTCCCGATTCTAATAAATGATCATTCGTGGCCCAAACTTATGTTTGCAAGCCCAAGTATGTTAATTTTATCTCTTTGATCCAATAACCTTGAGATTCATTGTGTGGAGGCTTTGGTTCTACCAATCCTCTAATGGATCTACAACACTTTTGGTCAACGCGGATCACTTAAACATTATTGATCATTAAATGATACCTTTGAGGATTCTAAATGGATGATATACTTGACAAAAAGCAAATGCAACTTGTTGTATGGAGGCTTTGGTTCTACCAATCCTTTAATGAGTTCCAAATGCAAGTTTTAAAATGGCCATCCAACTAACCACTTATTATTAAATTGTTTTTACTTTATGCTTTTATTTTTATCCTTTATGTACCATTTACTTTAAGCATTACATTTCATGCCATTTTGATTTTGCTCACTTGAGCATTTATATTCTTGTTATTTTTATTTTGCTCACTTGAGCTTTTCTTTTCTCTTTTAAGATACCTAATAATCAACATGAACCATAAAATGCTTTAATGATACTTGGACTATTTGGTTACTATCCTTGGCATTGTGGAGTATTGGACTTCTTGGACTTAGGATTAGAGGCCTTGACCTATGTTAGAGACCTTGTGACCTTAATTGATATTTTGTCTGGAGTTATTGAGGTTTACCTCAGGATATTGGGTTGTTTGTTTGTTTTGTGTGCGGGTTATTATGATTACATTCTTTGTTTGTAATCTGGAATTCACTCGTATACAGTTGTTACTCTGTCCAATTTTTGTGAAGACTTAATACACTTGAAGTTTGGTTCTCTCAAGAGGTCTAGTATCTTTGCTTGCTTGGTTTCAACCCAAAGAATGAGAATTCTATCTTGACTCATAATTTCAATTAATGGCTTCTTGTTGGTTAGATGGTTCTTATCTCTAGCTTTTACCTTATGCTTTAGGATAGTCCCTTCTTCTCCACCCATCTTCTTTAATTTCAAAAAATCTCCCTCCTCATATTGAAAAATCTTATTGTTTTGAAACTTAAAACTTTTTCATAATAAACTTGGACTTATGTCCATGCATTTTCAAAACATTTTCATAAATAAACTTCAATCAACTAAATAATACTTTGGCATTTTTTATGAGAAGACTAAAAGTCAATCAATATCATTTCAAACCATTTTTCCACTTTGTCTTTTTTTTTAAAACCTTTCTCAAAATATTAGACTCTTGTCAATCTTTGTAGTGATGCAAACAACTTTACTTCTATAATATGTAGTGAAGAGAGATATTTTCCACTTGGGTGTTGAGTGGGGCATTGTTGATTTTAAAATCTAAGTCATATCCTCCACTTTGAGATGATGCAAATTCTCCTTTCTCATGATTGTGGGTAGTAAGTATGTTTTCCACACGGACAATGACGGTGATGTCTTATCTCATAAAATTAACCAACACATTTGTGTTTTAAAATTTTTAAAAGGTGAACTACGTGTACCCTGATCCCCTATTGCACGAAAGGTGGTACGTAGGCACTAAAGGTTCGCAACCGCGGCGGGTGAAAAAATCATAAAAAATATACTTCTTTTCTCACCTCCACCATCTATTTTTCATACAACATTTTGTAGCCAAAATATACATATTTTTTTAAAGAGGTTCTAGCAGAGTACCGTAGATGTTTAGGGTGCTAATACCTTCCCTTTGCATAACCAACCCCCTTACCTTGAATCTTTCCCCCTCTTTTTGGGTTATTCTCTCTTTTCCCATTCCTTTGGAAATAATAAAGCGCGGTGGCGATTTTTATTTTGATCTGTATAAGTCTAGTCAATCTAATGGATGTCATCCTGAAACTCATTCAGATTCAATCTCTAGATATAGTTCAGATATGCTCCAAACATAGATGCCATCTTGATACTCATTCAGATTCAATCTTCAGATACAGTTCATATACGCTCTAGACACGGATGCCATTCTGATACTAATTCAGATTCTCTTTCAGATTCAGCAATCACTTTTGGATGGAATCTACAACCCCATCTCCAACAACTTTCCAGCATCCCTCCAAATGGAATCTTTAAGCCCATTCCCTATATCTTCAACCATCATATCACCGAGTGCAAATTTCAGGGCACTCTAGTGTCCAATCATCTTCCACCTTCGAGTCACGAATGGCGAAACTCGCCAATCTAACTCTTCAGGCTTAAGAAGATTGAATAGGGGCAGCTATTGTACCCCAAAATTTTCCCTCTCATTTATCAATAATTTGCTCACAAAATTCTCCCTTGACTCAAGACTGCACTAGGGTTGATCAACTCAAGACACCTCCTTAAGCACTGATGACCAAAATTAGGGTTTGAGTTTGCACAAGGATTTTTGAACTTTCTATGCCCCATATGGTTTTCATGGACCATTATGGACCCCCAAGATTACTCATGTCAAGTTTTAATCCTTGAATCACATTTTTGATCAGTCAATTGAGTAGTTGACCTAAAAATCAGCTGTATTGGGGAAAAAGTCAACTATGGCCAATTTACAGTCAAACTTCATAATGTTTTACCCAAATCAACATTTTAAACTCATATGTATCATTTTATCAAGTTTGGACCACAACTCCTCAAGAAATTTGATAAAATCTCCAAAATGGCAAAATGGTCAAAATTAGGGTTTTGACTGGGAAGGGCAATTTCTGATTTTTGACCTAGAAAATGGTCAATTGGTTTAAGACATGATCTCAAGAGTCCAATTGCATCATTTTGACCTAATGACATGGTTCAAAACATTGCAAGTCCATTGGATTGACAGATGAATTTTTTAGTCAACTGATCAAAAGTCAATTGTATATTGAAAAGTCAAACTTTGACTTTTTGGTCAAATTCAAGTGCCATAGATCAAAATTCATCAAAACATGTCAAAATATGAAACTTGTTCATCAAGAAATCAAAAAGTCAAGATTTCATTTTGAAAAGTCAAAATTTCCAAACTTGGAAATTTTTCTAAGTGTTGGAAATTTCTTATTTTTTCATAACTTTGAGCAAAATTTTCACCATGATACAAGATGATTCAAGAGAAACTTCCAACATGAAATTTGTAGATCTCCACGAAATCTACAACTTTGCTTCACACAACTTCTCCCAAAAGTGCTTGTATCTCAAGTTATAATTTTATGAATATGTGGTCATGAAACTAAACACTTAGTGAAATTTTACCCTAATTTGGTAAGGATTTTGACCCAACTTCATGGCACTTTTTCATATAGTTCCAAGGGGAATATTCAAAATCAATTTAAATATGGGTTGTAGATCATATTTCAAGCTTTCCAAAATGTACAATAACTCCTTGAGATCATTCTTGAGTAGGTAAAATCGAAGAGATGAAGTTAGGGTTTTATCACTTTAATTACAAGTCATTTTAGTGATGAACAAAATTCAAATTCAAAGTTGTGCTGCATTAACTCTACTTTGCAGGCCTCAAACTTGTTAGGCACTCCATAATTATTGGTTTACACAGCTGTTAGAGGCCTTGCTTCAAGCATTCAATGCATGGACATGCTTTATATCCATTTTTAGAAGAAAGGTTACATTGTCATTTTGATAAAGTGACTTTTTGTACAAAACTTGTTCTTGAGCCTTGCACTTGTTCTCTTCTGATCAAACAGGTCCTATAACTTATGAGCAATGTTTTAAACACTTAAAATCACCCAGCCCATGCTTGTACTACACATTGAAACTTGGTTTCCCTCTTTTCTTCAAAATCAAGTAACCTAGCCAAAAGTTGTATTTCTGACTTGCCAATGCACTCCAATACTTTTGCTTATACATAGACAAACTATTTACCACAAGGATACGAATGCTCAAGCCTTGATAACACCTAGAACTCAGAATCACACTTCACACTTCCATTTTCACACAAACTGACCAAAAACTTGAAACTCATAATTTACTTGTGCGTTTCTTGGCCTTTTGGTTTCTAAAGTTTATAAACATCATATAGAGTTGATCCCATACCCTGTTATAGAACGGTAACACCATTAACACAATCATCCATTCCCAAAAACAGAGCTCTGCACATTGACTTCTCCAGACCATTTCAGCCATCAATTGCTCAAGCTAAGCATTGCATTAGCTTCCTGGAACCTCAAGGAAGCTAACTTGATCATCACCATCACTTGAAACAAGCTCAAACTCAAAACACGATTTCCAATTTTGAGGTAAGTTTTCTCAACTTTGAACTCTTCATACAAGCATCATCAATAGTTTATTTGTGAATAAAACATATAGATATCATTGCCCTGAAGCTAACCATGTCCATAGTTTCCATTAATTTTTCTTGAGCTTAAAGAATTTTGAAACTGAAATTTCTTAGATTTTTAGGGTTCAGATTAGGGCCATTAAAATTCATGCTTATCTTTGATCTATAGTTTTGATGCTTTACATTTCTGAAACCGTGAGAAAATTTGCTACAAGTTTCATGTTTACAGTTTTCATTTTTTATGAGAAATGAGCAAGTTACAGTTGGTCTGGATGAAGGTTGAAGATGAAGTCATCAGGGTGGTTTTGCCTTACATATTTATTGATTTTCCTATGTTAACGGATGTATAGCCAGTCCAGTGATAGAAGCGCGCGTCTGTAACCTCTAGGACCTGGGTTCGAGCCCCAGTGATACCCTTTTAATTTTTTCCACATTTTTGCTTTTCTGATTTTGTCTTTTTAGAAGGCGCTGGGCCTTTGGGCCTGGCTTGTTTTTTTATTTTAGCTAGCTAACCCCCTGCCGGCTGTTTGCACCCCTGGCCCAATTATTTTTTTCTTTTTATTTTTATTCATTTCATTTTTATTCTCTTAAATATTTTTCCTAATATTAAAAAAAATCACAAAAAAAATAGATTTTCATTTTGACTTAGTTTATTTTATTTTTCCCACAAAAAAATATTTTATTTAACTCACATTATTTATTTTTATGGACTAGTCTTGTAAATTAAATTAAAACTAGGTTAGTATTTATTTTCTCTTTACACCTATTAAAATACATTATGTTAATATAAAAAAGGCTAAAAATATTTTATAATACGATAAATATTTTCAAGACAAAAAATACCAAAAAAACACTTTTCTCATAAACTTATTTTCTTTTATTTTAACTAATAGATCTAGGATTTTATTTAAAAATCTTTTCTTAAACAAATATTGGGTTTACCTTTTTTTATTAATTATTTTCTTTAATTAATTAGGTTAAGACAAAATCTTTTTCTCTAAAAAAATCCAAACAAATATCCATTTACTTCACATTTTATATTTTTGTACATTTATTCACTTTTGTATATTATATCCATTTAATTCCTTGTACATTAATACACATTCAATATAGTTGTAATAGACTAACTAGGTTTACATTTTTGCAATCCCCATTCAATTTGTGTACCCCCTCCCTCCCCACAAATGTTGTAATAGCGTAGTAACTTTAAATTTCACAATTTATCGCTTTTATAACATGCTAGTAATTAGGGTTTGTATGGAAAGAATAGAACCAATACCTAGAAAACTCTAATTCAAGACAAAAACAAGTACGAAAACAATACACTTGCACACAAGCACCCCTAGGGTTATTTCCATTTGGTTGTCTTATACAAAATGGCCATATTACGCATGTAAGGTATCTTAGCAAAAACAAAGCAAATACAAGATCATAGTCCCTTGATGACGCTATCTAAGTTGCCTTTCAAATGATCTTAGTCCCTAAAAAGAATGCTAAGATACCTTGCAACATTGCTAGTCATGTTTATACGATGACCCACGCCCGTCCCTTTACATCCAAAGATAGGGTTACTTACCAAATCAATGGTAAAACAACAATGTCAAAGGAAAAGGAAATGAAAAAGAAAGGATTTTGAGTAGGTGGAATGCTTCTAATTACTTGCTCAATTTCAAAACAAAACATCTTTGCTATTTTTAAAACAAACACCTACGCTTTCAAAAACATCTTACGAAACTTGAAAACATTTTCAAAAAGATCAAACATCTTTGTATACATTCTTACAAACAAGAATCATTACAAAGATTGCCTAAACAATGGCCTCTTTACAGAATACTTTCAAAAACTACACCAAGCACAGTTTCAAACAAAAGCAAATGATCTAGCAAGTAACTAAGAGCCCATGGAAAACCATGGATGAAAAGGGTTCTAATTCCTTCCCTTTGCATAATCTACCCCCCGAACTCAAGAAATAATCTCAAAGGTCTTTCCTGTGCTCTTTCACCTTTCCTTTTGGATAAAAGAAAAGTCGGTGGTGACTCTTGCTAACCGCAACATTTGCGATAAAATGCAAAACCTTTAAGTCAGTTCTCCCATCGTATCACAATTGGCATTGTTGTTGGTATTTATTTCCCAGGCAGCTAGACCAAGGCAGTTTATTTTCTAAGAAGTGTTGAGGCTGTTGTCAGCCCTTTGAGTTTTCACCCACCAAGTGTTGGGTTTGATTTAAAATCCCCAAGAGTTTGACCTCTTTCTATATGTTGACTTCTTGATTCCCCAGGAAAGTTATCCCAGGGCATCTTTTGTTGTAATAGGTTTGTATGATATGAAGACTTAATCCGAGATTTCCCAGTGAAGGCCTTGCTTATTTGATAGAAGTCTTTTCTCCCTGTGCATGTTGAGATTTGACTCATTTGCGAAGTATCTCCTTTCAGCGGTACTTGCATTTTGTTTGATTGCCCGATAGTCAGGCAAGGGCAATGTTTTATTTAAGAATTGTTGAAATGGTTAAGAAATTTTTGGGTTTTCACTCGTCAGGCGCTGGGTTTGATTTAAAATCCCCATAAGATTGATTTCTTGCTGTAATGTTTGACTTCTTAACTCCCTAAGTTGTTATCCCCATGAGGTTTCATACTTTTTCCCCAGAGAAGTTGGTGCAATACTTACCATCAATGTTGAAGAACATATATTGGTTTCCTCTCTTCGATGTGGTGTTGACCTCTCCAATGGAGTCAACACGAGATCCCCAGTTGATATCTCGATGATGAGGCATTATCTTCCCCCCAGTGAAGTTTGTATGATGTTTCCCCAATGAAGTCAGCTCGAAATTCTCAGTCGATGTTTTGTCGATATGGTCTCCATCTGCCTTATTTGAAATCAGTATTGCAATCCCCAATAGAAGTGCGGACCGTGAAAACATTTATTTCCCCATTGAAGTATGAGTGTTATTCTCTGGTGAAGCCTGGAGAAGGATGTTATATCCCTGTATTTGTACTGTTTTGACGCTATGATTTGTTTACTTCCAGATTTTGTTCCACCCCAGTGAAGTTAAGCCGCGAAATAGGATTTTGCTTCCTCAGTTGGTGCTTATTTTTCTCTTGGAATGTTCATCTTGGATGTGATTTAGCCGAGTGTTGTTTGTGCCCGAGTTGGTTTTGTCTTGTTACTCCCAATGTTATATGTCTATTTTGTCAGCATATACATGATAACACTCATATATTCATACATACATCATGCATAGTTAAAATTAGCAAATCATTGTTGATTCGCATTCATTAATATTTTGTTGGCATATTACCTTGTTTTCCTGATTTGTGTTATCCTCTCTCCAATAGAGTGTCGGCCTTAAGCAGAAAGTTTATATTCTTTTAATTTCCCCACTGAATTATCCCTCGTGGAAGATTTTTGCTTTAGCCTTCTTACACAGCTCTTTGTCTGGACGATTTGTGTTTCCCTCTTGAGTTTCTTTTCGCAAAGGATGTATTATGGTTGACTGTTCCATCCCAGTTTATTTCTGGTTTGAATCTTTGATCCTCAGCAATATTATTACTTATGATATCTGCATGCTTCGAGCCTTAGTTTGAGAATGTGCATTTATTTTGCACGAGAAGACTTTATCTCCTCATCGGAAATATATTGGCATCTCCCCAGGAAGTCATATTTCTTTTCCCAGGAAGCCATACTGTTCTCCCTGGAGAGTCATTTTTATAATCCTCCATGACAGCAAGTAGCAGGTCTCTTTATTTGAGCAACTTGTATTTCCCCGTAAAAGTAGACGTTACTTTTTTTTGCTATCTTCTCTATGAGTGGATAGTTTGCAGTTCATTGTCAAATTACTCCAATGGAGGGAAAGTCTTTTCAATATCACAGAAATTTCATTGTGAAATCTTTACAAGTGGTAGTCTCTTTATTTGAGACAACTTATATATTACCCTTTCCAGGCAGAATGCCTTGGTTAAAGAAGAAGTTGGGACCCTTTCTAGGTGAAACACCAGAATTTTGGGGAAAACTTGTTATCTTTTTGCTACCCTTAGTGAACGTTGGTAGTTCATCGTCAATGAACAGCGATGCTTTGATATTTCTTTTCTCTCTACCTTCAGTGAAAGTTGGTAGATCACCATCAGTGAAAGTTGGTGATTGTTATCTTTTTGCTACCCTCAATGAACGTTGGTAGTTCATCGTCAATCAACGGCGGTGCTATGATATTTCTTTTCTCTCTACCTCCAGTGAAATTTGGTAGATCACCATCAGTGAAAGTTGGTGCTTGTTATCTTTTTGCTACCCTCAGTGAATGTTGGTAGTTCATCATCAGTGAACGGTGATGCTATGATATTTCTTTTCTCTCTACCTTCAGTAAAAGTTGGTAGATCACCATCAGTGAAAGTTGGTTATTATTATCTTTTTGCTACCCTCAGTGAATGTTGGTAGTTCATCGTCAGTGAATGGCGATGCTATGATATTTATTTTCTCTCTACCTTCAGTGAAAGTTGGTAGATCACCATCAGTGAAAGTTGGTGATTGTTATCTTTTTGCTACCCTCAATGAACGTTGGTAGTTCATCGTCAGTGAATGGAGATGCTATGATATTTCTTTTCTCTCTACCTTCAGTGAAAGTTGGTAGATAACCATCAGTGAAAGTTGGTGATTATTATCTTTTTGCTACCCTCGGTGAATGTTGGTAGTTCATCATCAGTGAACGGCAGTGCTATGATATGTCTTTTCTCTCTACCTTCAGTGAAAGTTGGTAGATCACCATCAGTAGAAGTTGGTGATTGTTATCTTTTTGCTACCCTTAGTGAATGTTGGTAGTTCATCGTCAATGAACAGTGGTGCTATGATATGTCTTTTCTCTCTACCTTCAGTGAAAGTTGGTAGGTCACCTTCATTGAAAGTTGGTGATTGTTATCTTTTTTCTACCTTCAGTGAACGTTGGTAGTTCACTGTTAGTGAATGGCAGTGCTATGATATTTCCTCTTACTACCTTCAGTGAAAGTTGCTAGCTCATCGTCAATAAATGTCGGTGTTATTATTCTTTTCTCTTTCTACCTTCAGTGAACGTCGGTAGTTTCGCCTTCATTAAAAGTCGGTGTATCTGTTAATCTTTTACCATCCTCTATGAGTCGGATCTTTTTGGATTCACCAATGATTCATTTTCCTGGTCGGGTTTCTCTTTTGATCCTTATTTCCTTTTCTATATTTCTAGTGGTGTTTTGCGTCCTTTTGAAGTTGTTCATATGCATTCATACTCATAAGCATTGCATGGCATCTTAAGACCAAAAATAGGGTTTGTTTTATATTTAAGTATCTTCGATCGCGTCGACACAAAAATTTTAACCTTCGTATCTCCGAATAGAAGAAACTTAAATAAGGGCAGCTGTTGTACCCAATTTTTGCCCCTAAGATCCCTTCACCATACCATATTGATTCAATCACAACAAGATCACATTATGGTTTTTGGTTCTCCTCCCTATCTTTAGCTTTTATCTTTGAGGAATCACCAAGAACCTTGACTTGTTTTTCTTTTGTGATCATTCATGTTTGGTTTTGACTTTCCTTTTAATTAATAAATTGCAATGTTGGTTTGTCTCACTTGTTAATAATGTAGGTAAAGGTAATGTGGCTTATCAAGTTGATCCATAGGTTCATGAGTTTATTTCCATGCCCTATTCAATAAATCTTGAGAAATCCAAACCTCACCACTGAAGTTGTTTTGGAAGAAATGGCATGGCAAGGTTTATTTTGGTTCACTACATTTCGAAGTTATCAAAATTGATTCAAAAGTACAAGGGGTTGATTGAAGAAGTTGTCATGGTTGGACATGGTCTTGTTCTCATTGGTCACAAGTGCATATTTCTCTCAATTATCAAGATATGGAAGTGGTTTTGGTTTCTATGAGTTCTCATTATCATCCTCAACAACTTCTATCTACAAAGAAAAAGTGTTGGCATAACAAGGTTGTTCAAAATTGTCAAAGTTCCTCAAATCATTTCTTGATCTAGGATCTAGGGTTTTGAACTTAAAAGAAGTATATCTTGCTCATCTTTTGGTATTTTTGAGTGATTCTAAAAACATCCTTCTCTTCAAAGGGTTATTAACAAATCACTTCAAAAGTTTCAAGTAGTTTTCATATGGAAGAAACTTAATGTTGAAGAAAGATTACAAGTTCTCCATATGAACCCCCAATTTCCCATGTGTGACTTCAAATGATCATAATTTGGCCAATTTTTATCACTTTGAGCCCACTCTTTTTCCATAATCATCTTGAGGATGTTAACTTTATTCCTTCTTTTATGTGCAAAGTGAGAAAATGGATGGAAGATGCCCTAAGGATACAAAAGATTATGGGTCATTACATGATTCTTTGCCAACTTCAACAATTCATAACTCTCTCAATTTTTGGAGATTTTTAATGGTTCAAGTTTCAAAATTTCATTCAAGAGGTATATTTCATGCCATCTTTTTTGGTCAAGAGCAAATTCCAAGAGGAAGGCCATGTTTGGATGCAAAACATTATAGGTCACTTTTGAAGAAAAACTTGAAATATTTCTAAGTATGGAAAGTCAACTTCTTTTTCCCAACTTTGACTCATTGCAACTTTCAGCTCAAACACCCATTTGATTCCATTATTTTCCCATTGCAAAGCTTGTAACCTCATCTTTCTAATGCATCAAGAATCATGCCCTAAGACCCCTTGAGCTGAGAATGCCATTGATTTGAACTTGGTAACTTGAAACTGAAGTTTCTTCAAAAGTCAGAATTTGAAATCATTGATTTAGCTTCTAAATACATTGTTTATGTGCGTTTTTTCTTCTAAACATGTTTAGTGAACTTCCAGAAGTGATTAGCATAGCAAAACGTGTGTTTTGGATGAGTTTTGATCAAAGTAAAAGTCACACTTTTCTTGTTTGCAACTTCACACGATTTCCCTCCAAACTTCATCATTTCACACGCATGAACATTCCATTTGATTCCCTATAAATAGAGGGTCATCTCTCATTCATTTCCTCAAGCTTGAACAGCCAAAATCACCCTGCCAAACTTGCTCCATAACTCATTTTTCTGCAACTTCGAAATCAGTGTTCAAGCCTTTGTCAATCAAATTTTTCTGTCAATTCACCTTCCTTGATCTTCCCTGAATCTAACCATACTATTACCTTCAAGAATCGTGACCTATATTGCTCAATAGAAGTCCAGTTTCAGAGCTCTACAACTCAACTTTTATAGGTAGATTTCTCAATCAATTCTTCAAAACTTTGATATTGTTGTGAAGCTCTCATTGCCCTGGTTCTAGTCACAACACTTGCTTTTATCTGGAAACACTTTTTGACCATGAATTTTCAAATCCCTTTTCAAAACTTTCCTTCCAAATTGCTAGAGCTACAGTTTATATAAATTTGTCGCGGAGGTGTAGTTGTCTTCGTCTTGAAGAGACGAAGCGAATGACATAGGTCTGAGCTTCTGATTTTTACAGTTTTAGAGACCTGTAATTCACGTTAGCTGGAGGTTGAATATGACCAACGTGTCATCTTCCAACCAATGATGGCTTGCCACTTGTTTTTTTGAAAATCTAATTTTACATTTGATTCAGTATTTTATTCACTAATGACCATGATATGCACAGCGTGCCAAATCCCTTGGATTTGATTACTAACGCGTTTTGACTCTCATTCAATCATCCACATATTTTTTACTTTATTTTTTATTTCTGATTTTTATATTTAATTGCTTAAAATTTCAAAAAATCATAGAAAATTCATTTTAAGTCCAAAAAATCTGAAAAAATCAAGAAAAATATTTATGATTTTTCTATTTCTGATTTTTATTTTTTCACAATTTTATTTTGTGTTTTGATTTTTTTTATAAATTTTCACTTTATTTGAATTGTTTTAAATGTTTAAAAATACTTTTATGCATTTTTAAATTCTGAAAAAAAATATGGAATGATTTAATGATATTGTGACAAATATTGGTGACCTCATTTATTTTTTATTTCTGACTTTGGTATTTTTTATCATTTTTGGGTTATTTTACTCATTTCTTTAAATTTTAAAAATAGTTTCTGACTTTAAAAAAATACCAAAAATTTTATAAAAATATTTGAGTCCTTTTTTGATTTTTCTATGGTCTTACTTAATATTTCTTGATTAATTTGAACATAGTCAACATTTTTCTCTCTTATTTCTATTTTAAAACATTTTAAAAAACCTTTTTTAATGTATATATTAAATGCAATATTATTTACTGATTATTTTCTGGCTGATCTTGGGTTGAATTTTTTATCATGAACTTTATTAACATCATTGGATCTATGGTGTTGAGTCTAACTCCATAAAAATGGATGAATGATTTTAATAATAGTTTGATTAAATTTTAATTCAAATGTGGTTTATATTCTTTCCCACCCCTCTTTATCTTTTCTCTTTCTTATTGCATTAAGTGTTATTGGAGCATGTTCTCTATATCATGTCTCAAAATAAATAGTGCATAGATTGCTATTGACCGGCCTCAAAATAGGTGTAATTTATATATAAGTCCACTTATGATTGCTTAACATAGCGCTAAATTTTGTCCCGATTCTAATAAATGATCATTCGTGGCCCAAACTTATGTTTGCAAGCCCAAGTATGTTAATTTTATCTCTTTGATCCAATAACCTTGAGATTCATTGTGTGGAGGCTTTGGTTCTACCAATCCTCTAATGGATCTATAACACTTTTGGTCAACGCGGATCACTTAAACATTATTGATCATTAAATGATACTTTTGAGGATTCTAAATGGATGATATACTTGACAAAAAGCAAATGCAACTTGTTGTATGGAGGCTTTGGTTCTACCAATCCTTTAATGAGTTCCAAATGCAAGTTTTAAGATGGCCATCCAACTAACCACTAATTATTAAATTGTTTTTACTTTATGCTTTTATTTTTATACTTTATGTACCATTTACTTTAAGCATTACATTTCATGCCATTTTGATTTTGCTCACTTGAGCATTTATATTCTTGTTATTTTTATTTTGCTCACTTGAGCTTTTCTTTTCTCTTTTAAGATACCTAATAATCAACATGAACCATAAAATGCTTTAATGATACTTGGACTATTTGGTTACTATCCTTGGCATTGTGGAGTATTGGACTTCTTGGACTTAGGATTAGAGGCCTTGACCTATGTTAGAGACCTTGTGACCTTAATTGATATTTTGTCTGGAGTTATTGAGGTTTACCTCAGGATATTGGGTTGTTTATTTGTTTTGTGTGCGGGTTATTATGATTACATTCTTTGTTTGTAATCTGGAATTCACTCGTATACAGCTGTTACTCTGTCCAATTTTTGTGAAGACTTAATACACTTGAAGTTTGGTTCTCTCAAGAGGTCTAGTATCTTTGCTTGCTTGGTTTCAACCCAAAGAATGAGAATTCTATCTTGACTCATAATTTCAAGTAATGGCTTCTTGTTGGTTAGATGGTTCTTATCTCTAGCTTTTACCTTATGCTTTAGGATAGTCCCTTCTTCTCCTCCCATCTTCTTTAATTTCAAAAAATCTCCCTCCTCATATTGAAAACTCTTATTGTTTTGAAACTTAAAACTTTTTCATAATAAACTTGGACTTATGTCCATGCATTTTCAAAACATTTTCATAAATAAACTTCAATCAACTTAATAATACATTGGCATTTTTTATGAGAAGACTAAAAGTCAATCAATATCATTTCAAACCATTTTTCCACTTTGGCTTTTTTTTTAAAACTTTTCTCAAAATATTAGACTCTTGTTAATCTTTGTAGTGATGCAAACAACTTTACTTCTATAATATGTAGTGAAGAGAGATATTTTCCACTTGGGTGTTGAGTGGGGCATTGTTGATTTTAAAATCTAAGCCATATCCTCCACTTTGAGATGATGCAAATTCTCCTTTCTCATGATTGTGGGTAGTAAGTATGTTTTCCACACGGACAATGACGGTGATGTCTTATCTCATAAAATTAACCAACACATTTGTGTTTTAAAATTTTTAGGCTTAAATGCAGTTTTGACCCCCCTAGTTTAATGTTTTTGGAGTTTAGATCCCCCTAGTTTAAAAGCCAGGTTTCTAGTCCCCATAGTTTTCAAATTTGGGATTTTTTAAGCCCCCCTCCACATGGCTGCCCAAAAAGTGACATGGCACAGGGAGAGTAATGCCACATATTTGCCACATATTATTTTCTTATTTCTTATTTAGAATAATATTTTTTAAACATTTAAATAAAGGATATTAATTTCCAAATGAATTTTTAATTTAATAATCCATATTTTCTGAAAATCCCAAATTGCCTTAACCTAATTTCATCTTCCATCCTTGCTTCTGATCATCTTCAACCCTCCTTCTTGGTACGACCTCCATCTACCTTCTATCCCATCTACCGTCTCTTCCTTCCTGCAAGCATCCAACATGTCTCAAAAATCCGTGTCGAATCCGAGCTACAGGAATCGTTCTGTTATACATGAATGCCACTGTGGTATCGATGCTCCGTTGATGACGGCTTGGACCGATTCAAACCCAGGACGACGCTTTTTCGGATGTGGGATGTACAAGGTATGATATTCTTCAATTACAAAATTTGCTCCTCAGAATTGAGTATAGACTGAATATTTTGTGACCTCCATTGTTGCAGGTTCAAGGTTTCAAGAAGTGCAGTAATTTTGTTTGGTTGGATGAGGAAATGAATCCTAGGGCAAAGGAAGTGATTGGGAACTTACTCCACAACTTGAATGAAGAAAAGCAGAGGGTTAAAGAGTCAATGGTAAAAGAAGAAGAAACAAGGATGAAGATCAAATTTTTAAAGAAACAGTTGAAGTTTAATTGGTTCATAACCATCTTTGTGTTGGTTGCATTTGTTGCAACAATAATAATGAAATGATGTAGGTTTATTAGTATTGGAGGTTCATTGTTGTCTGTAGGAGGTTCTTTGTGTTGGTTGAAATGATCTAGGTTTATTAGTATTGGAGGTTTATTTGTATTGTTGTGTGTAGGTTTATTAATGTTGGAGTTTCTATGTTGTTTAGTTCGTAATGATGTTTGAGGTGTATAACTACTCATGGTTTATAATGAAATGATGATGTTTGAGGTTTATAAATTGCAATTGCACTTGAATTTGTTTCATTATGTAGACCATTAAGAATAACTTCTCAGTGTAATAATGAAACATTATGTAGGCCATTACAAATGCAGAAAAAATGGTCTACCTAAATACAGAAAAAATGCAAGAATTTTTCAAAATGCAGATGCAGAAACAGATGCAGAATTTTTCAAAATGCAGATGCAGAAACATTGTGGCAACACAGAATTTTTTAAACACAGAATTTTGCAGAATTATTCAACATAGTTTTTTGCATACTTGAGCAGCCAAGACAGTTTGTAGCAGAGTGTGTACCATATTCATGATTGTACCAAAACATATCCATTACAAGATACATATCCATTACAACATATCCATTACAAAATATTCATTACAAAATATAACCATACTAAAGATATCCATTATAACCATACTAAAGATTTCCACTAATACATCAAGTTTCATTCCAAAAAAAAGCAACATCATTCCTAATTACTTCTACTCTTGACTAGGCTGAGGTGCTTGAGATCCCTGACCAATCTCAATCTGTTTTTCTGCATCTTTAGTCTTCTTAGTCTTGTTAGTCTTCTTAGTCTTGTTAGTCTTCTTAGTCTTGTTAGTCTTCTTTGCCTTCTTGGTTGTCTTTGTTTGCTTGGTCTTCTTATTGCCTCATTTTGGTATCTGCCTATCAGCTGCCCTCTTGCCCTTACAAGTCCTACTGTTGTGTCCAGTTTGTCCACATTTATTGCAAGTGACAGTTGAAAAGCTTCTTGAAAGCACATGGGGGTTCTTTGGCTCATCACCTGTTTTAATTCTCATCTTTTTTGGACGTCCAATTGCTCTTCTCATGACAGGAGGACACATAGGCACATGATCAACATCAGTCCATAATTGTGGTCCATTGGTTGGCATGACAATATTAGCATAGCATTTCTCAAATGTAACTTTGCTGCAAAACAGAAATAATGTTACACATGCAAGAGTTAATAGAACATATCATAAACAGGACATAGAAATATGTTACATAACATGTGACTCACAAACCTATAATATGGAGAGACATATGCTTCTGGTTTTTTTCTTATGTTCCAAATGCAGGAGATAACATGACAACATGGGATTCCAGACAACTCCCATTTTCTGCAGCTGCATGATTCATTCTTCAGATTTACACAATATGTCTCAGTTCCATTGGTAACTCCAAAGATTGAGAGATCATCATCACCATGCCAAGTTGGGGTCCAGTCTTGTGCTTCCCTTTTGTGCTTCTCAATTAGCAATTGGATTCTAGGACATATTACTCCTTCATATCCCTGCAATAATCCCTTTTGTTTAGTTATCCTTTTAGTGATATAATGTTTGATTCCTTCCAATAAGGTTATGATTGGCTTGTCTCGATGCTCCAAAATTGCCCTGTTAAAGGCCTCACACATGTTATTCACTTGAATATCACATTTGGCATATGTCTTGAAATGTGATCTTGTCCAGAACATTGCTGGAATGTCATTCAAGTCCTTCCATGCTCCACCATCTAAAAGCTTCAATTTCTGCATTGCTCTTTCCCATATTGGAATTGAAGTTGCTCTGGCTGCTCCCCACATAGCTTGTTTTAGTACCACACCTCCATGTTTTTTCTTCCAATTACCATAAAGGTGTTTCACACACAGTCTCTGTTCCACATTGGAACTTAAGCCTTGGATAGCAGGAACCAAACCCTAACATAAAGCACACATAATTAAATGTTACATTCTATTAGTCATAAATAAAAGCACAGATAAGAATTAAATGTTACCTTCTGTTGGTCAGAAATAAAGCCATAACATCTATCATTGACTGCTCTTAAATCTTCTAGTAGTATATGCAAGAACCATTCCCACGAATCTTTGGTCTCAGCCTCAACCACTGCATAAGCAATTGGATATATCTGATTGTTTGCATCTCTGCCTATAGCAGACATCAATTGGCCACCATAATCCCCCTTCAAAAAACATGCATCCAAACCAATTATTGGTCTACAATACTTGGCAAATCCTGACTTACAAGCATCTAAACAAATATATATTCTTTCAAATGCAGGACTGCCATGGTTTTCTGAGCATTTTATAATAACTGTACTCTTTGGATTGGACTTCAATAACTCCTCTCCATAACTTCTCAAGTGCCTGAACTGGTCATAACCAGCACCTTGGATAAGGTCCAATGCCCTCCTTTTAGCTCTATATGCTTGATCTCTTGATATCTTTATTCCCCATCTCTGTAGTGCTTCAGCGACTAAACCAGCTGGTTTCATGTATGGGCTGTGCCTTAGAAGTTGTGTAAACCTTATAGCAAGCCATTGGGTCTTAGCATTCCTGTTGTCTGCAGTTCTGCAACAAGTATGGTCACTCTCATAACTTACAATTTGCCAATACTGTTGCCCATTCCTCAAACTGAACCTGAGGTGAAACTTGCAGCCATCCATACACTTAACTATAATCCTCTTTGCATCATTCTTCCTGATATAGACATTTTTTTGGTTTTCCATTCCATACTCTTTAATTGCATCTCTTATTGTTTCCTTGTTTGAAAACATCAATCCTATCTTGAACTGTAATCCCTGCCCACTTTTATATGTTGGGAACCTTTCTTGATCTTCTTCATCATCAGTACCAGGGGGTGTGTATAAATGTTCCTCATCCTCTTCATCTTCAGATTGTGATTGCAGGTTCACTACACTAGGTTCCTCACCTAAGGTCTCAGGAGGCAGCACTGACGTCCAGTCCATCTCATCACACTCTCCACTATCCTCACAATTGTTACTATCTTCACTGAAATCATTATTGGGTTGGCTCTCAGCATTTATTTGAGGTCCTTGTTCAGCATTTATTTGAGGTCCTTGTTCAGCAATATTGGGTTCAGCAGGTTCAGCAATATTGGGTTCAGTAGGTTCAGTAGGTTCAGCAATATTGGGTTCAGTAGGTTCAGGTACAATTTCAGGTTCTTGTTCAACAGGTTCAGCAACAACAATATTGGGTTCAGTAGGTTCAGGTTCATGTTCATGTTCATGTTCAGTAGTTTCAACAACATCAATATTTGGTTCTGGTTCAGGTTCATGTTCAGCAGTTTCAGGTTCAACTTCACAATGTTCAGCTACAGCAATATTTGGTTCTGCTACACCAATCAATTCTACATCATCATCTTCAATTACTTTATCCAACTCACTAGGATCCACAATTTCAGGTGGATCAGACACCTTATGCTCCACATAAACATCAATTACTTCATGACCTACAACATCTTGTCCAAATTGCAGTACATCCCTATCATTGTTTAATGGCCTTAGACCACGGGTAAAGCTAAATTTAGGGTTCCTATACCACAAAGATCCAATGTCTATATAACCCTGACCTTTAACCAGTGCCTCCAAATCCATGTATGACATAAAGTCAACATCAAACTTCCAATTCATCTCAGTAACCTCGCCCCCAACATACAAATGTACAGGTTCATTTACAAATCTACCCCTATGGTGTAATCTTAACCTCACTAATGTCTCTGGTGGTGGCCTGAAATTAACAATATTAAAATGCAATGTTAATAAACTAACCCACTAAAAGCCAAACATTGAATATTCGTTCATGGTGGACCACAAAAGAGAAAATACTAAACCCACTAATATGAGACAATGGTGGACCACACAGAACTATATAAAAACATGTTCAAGAAGACAACAAAACTTACCTCATAGAATATCTTTCTCCATCTTTCCTCATCGCTCTAAATATCAGAATGATTATACGAAGCTTTAAGAGAGAGTGCGAAGGTAGTATGTAGTAGGAGTGTGATGGTTGAAGCTGGTACCACAGAAGGAAGACGAAGATGGAGTGTTGGAGGTCGTACCAAGAAGGAGGGTTGAAGATGATCAGAAGCAAGGATGGAAGATGAAATTAGGTTAAGGCAATTTGGGATTTTCAGAAAATATGGATTATTAAATTAAAAATTCATTTGGAAATTAATATCCTTTATTTAAATGTTTAAAAAATATTATTCTAAATAAGAAATAAGAAAATAATATGTGGCAAATATGTGGCATTACTCTCCCTGTGCCATGTCACTTTTTGGGCAGCCATGTGGAGGGGGGCTTAAAAAATCCCAAATTTGAAAACTATGGGGACTAGAAACCTGGCTTTTAAACTAGGGGGATCTAAACTCCAAAAACATTAAACTAGGGGGGTCAAAACTGCATTTAAGCCAAATTTTTAAAAGGTGAACTATGTGTACCCTGATCCCCTATTGCACGAAAGGTGGTACGTAGGCACTAAAGGTTCGCAACCGCGGCGGGTGAAAAAATCATAAAAAATATACTTCTTTTCTCACCTCCACCATCTATTTTTCATACAACATTTTGTAGCCAAAATATACATATTTTTTTAAAGAGGTTCTTGCAGAGTACCGTAGATGTTTAGGGTGCTAATACCTTCCCTTTGCATAACCAACCCCCTTACCTTGAATCTTTCCCCCTCTTTTTGGGTTATTCTCTCTTTTCCCATTCCTTTGGAAATAATAAAGCGCGGTGGCGATTTTTATTTTGATCTATATAAGTCTAGTCAATCTAATGGCTTAGTCTTAAACATTTCTACCATTACACCATGGCCTTTTTGGAGGGTGGGCATTAGATTTGATTGGTGAAATTAGACCATCATCTTCAAAGAATCAGAAATACATTTTAGTGGGGAATAGATTATTTCACAAAATGGATAGAAGCGATATCTTTGGTGAATGTTGATCAAGAAAGCATTATCGAATTCATCCAGAGGCATATTGTTTATAGATTTGGAATCCTAGAAACCATTACAACAAATCAATGATCAGTATTTACTGGTCGAAAGATGAAAGAGTTCTCTAAAGATATGGGTTTCAAATTATTAAGATCTACGCCTTATTATTCACGAGAAAATGGACAAGTTGAAGCAGCTAATAAGGTGATCATTGGGCTAATCAAGATACATGTAGGCAGAAAGCCAAAGAATTGGCACAAAACCTTAGATCAAATTTTATGGGCTTGTCGAACATCCCCCAAAGAGGCAATAAACATAACTCCATTTTGTTTAATGTTTGGACATGATGCAGTTTTACCATTGGAGATTTAGTTACAGTCATTCAAAATCCAAAGGAAAAACGAAATTCCCACAGATCTCTATTGGGAGATGATGATGAACGAATTGGTGGATTTGGATGAAGAAAGGTTACATGCTTTGGAAATTATAAGAAGACAAAGGGAAAGAGTAGCCAGAGCATATAATAAGAGATTTAAGGGCAAAGTCTTCTCAAATGATGATTTGGTTTGGAAGGTGATTTTGCCAATGGATCGAAAGAATAAGTTATTAGGAAAATGGTCTCCACATTGGGAAGGTCCCTTTCGAATCATTTAAACATTCTCTAACAATGCCTATGAAATCCAAGAACTAGCAGAAGATCGAAGAGTCTTAAAAATTAACGGTGAATATTTGAAAAAATATAAACCTTTTCTTCAAGATTTAAAAATTACGGCAGAATAGTAAGGTAGTAAAATAACAAAGCCAACCTGGTATAACATAAAGGGTGCCAAAATGGCTCTGTTAAAATATTACAAAAGGGATTTTATGGAGAAGCTAATGCATAATGGAGGAAAACATTCAAATGTAAATTTCAGAAAGGAAAGTTATCCTTCATCTTGTCATACTTTGCCTTCAAGAACCCTAGCCTGTAGTCAATCGAAGATTTGATTGTGCGAAGAGCTGTAATCTCATCTTCTAAGCCTCTAGCTTCATCAATGAATTGAACTCTTTTAGTCATCTCTTCATTGGCTTCATTGTTGTTCATGGCTCCTAGAAATTTCTAAAGGTCCTCTATTTGAGAAATTTGCTTATGCAAATCTTTGATTTGTTACTTCCATAGCATGATGGATTTAGCATTCTTATTATGTTCCTCTTGGGTAATCTTGAGAGCTTCTTCGCATTTTTCATCTTTCTCTGATAATTCGAAGGCCTTAGACCACTTAGTCCCTTGAAGGGTTTGTTTTTCTGTGATCTTCGAATCAACATTCCTATCTCTTAGAAAATCTGCTTCCAGATTATTAATGAGAGTGGTCATATCTATCAGAAGATCACAGAAACGCCAGCAGTAGCATTCGCCTTCATAAGTGCGAATAAGTCGACCCAAAATAATTTTTCTTTAATCTTTTGGAGAAGTGTTTCATTCATTTCACCAGACGAAGTGCCACTTGAAGTAGTAGTTAGACTGGGGCAAATAATTTGTGCAAGCGACTCTTTTTTTGAGCTTTGAAAAGTTTGATGTACTCCAGAGGCTTAGTATTTTCAAGAAGCTCCATTTCTTCGAATGAAGGAAGTGTATCTTCAGTAACCATAGGAATGAACATTTGAGCCTGGGCAACTTTAGGATTGTCATTTTTGTGTGGAGTTTGTTGAGGTTGATCATAGTTATCATCACTGCCTTGCTTTTCTGTATCATCTTTTGGTGGATTTTCCTTCTTAGCAAAAGTTTCGGTGGCTTCACTCATCGAATCCTCATCTTCATTAAAAAACCATCTATTTACTTTTTGGGGAAGAATCAGCAGAATGATTTTATTCTGAGATTGTGTTATTAGGGTTTTCTTGGACATCAGTGTCTTCCTGATCATCTTCAAACTCCTTTGTCTTTGACTTTTGGGAGGAATGAGGTGAAGTTGGGACTTCTTGCTGAAGATCTTGCATGTGAATATCAGTAGTGGAACCTTTATTGTAATCCTTTGTTGAGTTAGGATGGATTGATGGAGTGTTGCTGCTATGAAGTATTTCATAGTGAATTGGAGATTCAGGAACTTGAATTGGTTGATCCTACGAAGTGAAGTTGTTAGTCACCATTGAGAAGATTTAAAGGAAATTTAATGTTTCATTTGGTGGAAGGTTATTAACTTTGTTCCCTCCGTCCCAGGGCTCGAATTGTCACTTTCTATTTTCTCCAAGACATGGGCCACATTCAAGGTCAAACTTTCATTCTTTTTCTATGATCTGGGGGAAGGGTTTCGATTGTACAAGTTTCCCGTGAAGGGGAACCCGCACTGGAAGGTTTCAACTTATTTTTCTTCTTAAGCTCCTTTACAGTATCTTTGGAAGATGTTGCATCAGCCTTTTCTGTAGTAGTGGTCGAATCATCATTGGTTTGTTTTCTTTTCTTGGGAGTGAGAGGTGGTTTTCCGCTATCCTGCAACAAAGTAAAATGTAAACAAGTAAGTTACATAATTCAAAAGATAAAACAGGCAAAAGAGTAACAAATTTACCTTATTTACTTTGAGTGTTTCTTTAGCTTCCTCAGAGGCATGGGTTGTCGTAGGTTGATATTTTGGGGTTGCTTTTGCAGACCCAGTAGATGTAGTAGGCTTCAAAATCTTGGTGTGTTTCCTTTCGACAGCTGCAAAATAAATGGATGGTAAGAATCATTTCGAGAAGAGAGAAATGTATTCAAATCAGCCAAGAAGTCCTTGGTTTCCACACCTTCACTTTCTGGAGTGTCCATTCTGACATGTTTTAAATCCAAGTGAAGGAAGAATTTGAAACTATACAAAGTGTGCTTGGTCGCAACCACTCGTTTTTCGAGTTTTAGAGCATCTTGTTTCATGACTTTGAAATCCCCCTTCACGCTTAACCAGTTAGAATAAGGTGGATGCCAAGCCAAAGCAAAGTAAGTTGTAGGCAATCTGGGAAATTTTGGAGGCGCTAATTGAAAAGCCAAGTCATATCTATCCTCGGGTTTGACACTCGAAGGAATGCTCAAACGTGGGAGTTTTGCTGTAAAATTTTCTTTTAAAATCAAAGATGCATCGCGAATGGTTCAACCAAGATCAGTAGGATTGTAGATAGTTTCAAAGTACTTATGGAATGCCTGGATTTCCTTGATATGTCGATGCGTACCTTTCTTTGTCTTGTCCTGTACAAAGGCAAAAGCTTTGGTTATATGGTTGTTGAAGTCAGTAACACCAAACATATTGGAGACATAATGTTCTTGCCACCAGCTTTCAAAGTCTTGAGTACAGAAAGTCGAAGGTTTAAATGAAACAAGATTGAGGTGGAGGAAGCTTGTGAACTTGGTGATAATTTTCTTTGCCTCGACAATTGTGAAATGCATTCCTCTATGACAGATGTCACTTTTGTGGTGATACAATGGTTCAGGAAGAATTTGGCAGAGCCCAAATTGTGTTGGGACAAAATTGGGTTGGTAAGTAAGCAAAATATTCTGAGTTTTCTTGGGCATAATCCTGGTAACAAGAAGTCTAGGGATTAGGAAAGCTTCCCAAATTTGAAGGGATTGTATTTGCTGTTTAGTTGAAAGGCCAGTGAGAGGTCTTGTGAACCATTCTGGGCCATGGGTTCTTTGAGAAAATGGTGCCATTGAAGGAGTAAATTTGTGCCTTTTTGCAAACATCATTAGGTGCCTAGTGAAACACTATTTCAAGTTTTTCCCTCCATCATCTAGGGTTAAACGAACTAGTCTAGTCCCTTCGACAATCCTGTTCTAGATTTCAGGATCAGATTCATCAATTGGGTTTGTATTCAAAAGGGAAGGTTTGAAGGTGGCGTTGAGCCAAAACTGAAGTAACCAATATGGACCAGCTGGTAAAATGTTGGTTTTTGGTTCAAAGTTTTTTAATCTTGTGGAAGCCTCCCCTGGGCTCTCATATAGTCCAGCAAGAATTAGTTCGCTCAAGCAAACATTTCGACCAGCATGGAGTTGGTTAGCAAGGGTTAAAAATCTTCTGGCAACTTGTAGAGATTTGCAGCAGAAGACACATCGACAAAGCCATAAAGAAATAAAAGCTATATGTTCCTAATCACTAACTTCGTCTGTTGATCCCAAGTAGTGATCAATATAATTGTTGTAAGTGGGAGAAGCATTTCCAAATTCAATAGAGTCACCAGCATCCAAGGTGGGATCGAAAGTTTCTCCTGTGAGTCGAAGGCCCGTGATTGCAGCAACATCGAAGAGGGTTGGGGTTAACATTCCGCAGGGTAAGTGAAAGGTGTTATAAGTATTATCCCAGAAATACAGGGAAGTTGTTAACATTAGCTAACAGTATTCAGGACCAAACTTCGACAGATGAATCAAGTCGAAGATTCCCAGGTGTTGTACCCCAAAATTTGCCCTCTCATATTTTCTCAAAACAAGACAAGAAAAATCTCCAAGTGGCTCAAGATTGCTCAAGAGTTGGACAGTCAAGCTATCTCCTAGGGCTGTCAACCCCAAATTAGGGTTTGGTGTTGCATCAAGATCCTTGCATCCCAGTGACCTCAAGTGATCCCCAATGTCCTAATATGTTCTCAAGGTCATCCATGTCAAATTTCAAGCCTTGCAGAGGAAGTTTGGTCAGTCAATTGCTCAAAGGGTCCAAAAATCGACTGTGCTAGGGCAAAAGTCAACTGTGACCTACAAACAGTCAAACTTCAGGATTTTTTGCCAACATTCTCATTTTTAAGGTTATTTCATCATTTGATCAAGGGTTGATCATGATTCATCAAGGATTGCTCAAAATTCATCAAGACTCAAAAGTTGCTAAATAAGGGTTTTGTAGGAAAAGTCAACTCAACTTTGACCAAGCATAACTTTCACATACTTTATGAGAAATGACCCATCCAAAGCTCATTTTGAATAGGATTAAATTTCCTACAATCCATATTCATACCCCAAGATCATAAAATGCACTCACAAGAAGTTATAAATTTGGACATTATAGGTCATTTTTGAAACTCAACAAAAACACATTTTTTCCAAAGCTTATAACTTGAGCATGGAATATCAAAATGAGATGATACCAAAAGGGTTAATTAGAGGACATCTCAAGATTTCTAAAAAGTCAAAGAACACTTCCAAAAGTCAAAAATTGAAGAAGTTATGCATTGTTGAAGTTGTACATTTTTGCAAAATTGCCAAAAGTCAACTATCCCCAAAACATCAAATTTTGTCAAATGGGCCCATTCTTTTCCACTTGATTTGAGCTTGCATCAGTGTCCACGTGTCCTAGCTTCATCCATGTGTCCATATATCAATTTTTTTATTTTATTTGATTTTTTATTGAATTATTTCATTTTTAATCAAATTAAATCAAGTAAAATCCAAATATTGATTGTTTGATATCTTTTTGGCTATTTCAGGACTGAATCATCATCATCAAGGGTATCAAACTCGTATCAAGCATTCCATGTGCAAAAAGATTGAGTTTTGACAATTTTGGAAAGTTTAGTAATGGTGAATCAAATCAAATCTCATGGCATTGATGTGGAAAGATTCAAAGCACAATTGTTAACCTAATGCATTCCACATTACATAAGGAGGTGAGAGGGAACGAAAACAAGGCTAGAAGCTGCAAGAACCAACAAAAAAAAACATGAAAAAGTGGTAAAAAGTGGGAAACCAAAATCATACTTTGAGGCGTTTTTAGAAGTAAAGCTTGATACCAATCGATTGCTGGAGGATCACTGAAGCAGAACCATCCCAAAGAAAGCCTCCATACACGTTCAAACGCACTGTAAGTGTCACAGAAAACCGCCCTGCATTTGAATTCGTAAATCTTTATTTCTGCACCTTTTGTACAAACTATTTGCATATTTATGATCCTCGTCAAGTTTCCAAGCTTTCTGTATTATCAAATTTCATTTATCTGACTTGTAAAGCCAAGCACCATATCTAGGGTTTCGTGGTTTATTTTTGGGCGTTTCTCTTACAGGTAAAATTATCCCCAATGATGGCCATGGACATGACCAGAAGAGAAAGACGAATGCAACCATGGTCTTGGGAGGAGTTTATATGACTTGAGATGAATTTTGGGATTGACCTAGGCATTTAGCTGTGGATTCAAATCCGCAGGTAATTTCTTTACAGGCCTGAGGACAGGGACGACAACGTGCCCCCCTCTGATTGGTCCTTTCAAATTTTTGTGCATTATTTTTTATTTTTCTGGCATATAACGCGTTTACTCTTATTATTACTATTGTTTAATATATTGACAACTAAAGCACATTGGCCTAGTGGCGAAGCGAGTGATCCAAGCATCCACAGGACCTGGGTTCGAATCCCACGTCCTTCACTTCTTTGTTATCATTATTTTCCAGGTAATCCTGTATATCTCCAAGCATGATGCCTATCATATGTCCTCAAGTATCAAAGCGCCAGATGGCCCAAGCCCAAATCTGGTGATCCAGGTTGATGGTCCACCATGGAGTCCAGTCAACATGCGCATAGGGGATCTCAAAAAGTCAAGTTAGGCCAATGTAATTGGGCCTCAGAATTACTGATCAAACCTCCAAACAGGCCCATATACCTCTATCTCTCTTTATTTTCATTTAGTTTATTTAATTGTTTTGTTATTATTTTTATTATTAACTAACCAATCAAATCTTTTTCTTTATAAAATTAAAACCAAAAAATATTTTATTTATTAAATTAAATTTCAGTTTTTTTAATTTTTATTAACAAATATTAATTTAATTAATTTAGGCCATTAATTAGGAATAACTTTAATATATTTTTGAATAATTAAAATCAATTAGACTTAATTAGATTTTTATTAACATTGATCAATTTTATTTCTTTCTTTTTAAATAACAAAAAAACCAAAAATATTTATTTTCATTAATTAGTTTATTCAATTTAATTTAATAATTAATTTAGGATAGTTTATTTCTTAAAATAAAAACAAACAAAAAAATCTTTTCTTTAAATAAAAAGGGTCAAAACCCTAAACTTACGCCCGATTTAATTTCTCGCACGCGATTTATTTTCTTTTATATCATATTGTACTTGTTCCCGGAATGTAATAGATAATTAGGACCATTTATTTATCGCTTTATTTATTTTTCCGCATTTAAAATTTCAAAGGGTTGCTTTTGGCGATGTAAATACCCGACGCCTTGTAATTTAATTTCCGCAATTTATTTTCCGCAAAAATATAACTGTTATATGTTTGATAATAGGGATGCATGACAAAAATGAATGTTTAACCTAAAATCAACATAGATCACCATTAACATGTACAAAGACAAATAACTGAAAATGACACACTCGCACATGCGCACTCTTAAGGTACACCTCACTTGGTTGCCTTCGTACGCGGTCATTGAGTATAGGTAGTTTTAGAGGTCGCCCTCTTGTCCAAAGATCGTAGTTGCCTCGAAACGGTTGTCTCGGATATTGTTGCCTAAAAACAAATGATCTAAGACATTAGGGTTACCGCTAAAGCATCCTAACATTACTTTAGTGACTGTAAGTCCCGCATTCGAATTGACCCTCAAACTCCAACAACGATGCTACCTACTCATTCATAATGGGATAGCATTGCCTAAAGGAATATAGCATAGAACGATTCCTTTTTCGAGTAGGTAGATGGTTCTTAGATACTTGCTCTTTCAAAATAAAATGAAATTTTCTCACTTACACTCCTTTTCAAACAAAGACTTTTTCAAACCCACAAGCACAAAGAAAGCAATTTTTGAAAACATTTGAGCAAGTACCTAAGAGCCCGTGGATAATCACGAATAGAAAGGGTGCTAGCACCTTCCCTTTCTATAATCTACCCCCCGAACCCGAGAAACATCTCGAAAAAGGAATTTTTTTGTGCTTTTTTCCTTTCCTTGTTGGATAAAATAAAAGTCGGTGGCGACTCTTGCTTACCGCGACATTTTGCGAACACAAACGCAAACCAACATTCTAAAAAACAGTCAGTTCTTTCCCACTGTATCACAGAACTGGCAACTCTGTTGGGGACTGATCTTAAGTGGGGTGTACCTTAGGAATAGTTCATAATGTTTTCAATTGATTGACTTGTATACTTTATCTTTGTAGGTTGAATCGGAGTTACTATAGATCCTAACCCAGATCTGGGGAATACCCTTTAGGTAAGTAGCAATAAACTGTGAGGGAATTGTACGGCGTAGACCGATACGGTTGAAGCAATAGCTATGTTGGTGTGGCACTTTAGTTTGTACCGATATCCCTTGTGTTGGAACGAGGAGAATATGGGTCTTCTAAGGGGTCATTAAGCACCAACTGACCTTAGAACCTTTAAATTTACCAACTTGGCCATAGAACAGTAGTAGTATGCTACACTCATTGAGGCTAAACTCTCGCGATGATTTCGGCCACAAGAAAAGGTTGCTAAACTAGAATTATGACCGATCGAGGGTAGTCAGTGATATTGAGATCCTCTAGAACCCGGTTACTATTTTTAGGACAGGTTTAAACCCACTAAACTGAAAGAGGGTAATACCTAAACTCCTTGCCAGCCTGAAATCTAAGGGCTCTCTGTGTGACTTGTGTGCCTTTACCATGTTTGCTCTTTGTGGATACTTGTGGTGTGTTTTCTATCATGACATCATGACATCATGACATTGCATGCATTTTGCATTGGACTAACCTATTTCAAAGACAGGAGGGATTCATCTTTGTTCTGTTTTGTAGGTCATGGCACCCATGCGTAGAAACACTATCTGGATCAAATTTGTCCAGGTTCCCACTCTACTTAAAGAATTGGTTGCAAAGATGTCTGATACTACCTCCTTCATCAGAAGACATTGGCATCTTCTTGGTTTGGTCACTTCCAAATTGGACGAGCAGATGATGATTGTCCTAGTCCAGTTCTATGATTCGTTGTACCATTGCTTTACTTTTCAGGACTACCAGTTGGTCCCTACCTTGGAAGAGTTCTCTGATCTGCTCGGTATCTCTATTCTGGAGCAGACCCCGTTTACAGGTTGGAAGAAGATCCTTAGGCCAGAAGAGATTGCTTCAGCCCTTCATATGACAAAGGATGAGGTAATGGCTAATTGGGAAACTCGTAGTGGAGCAAAGGGCTTTCTGACTAAGTTCTTGGTTGGTAAGGGTAATCACTTCTGGGATGGTCTAGACTTCCAAGCATTCGAAGATATTCTGGCTCTTCTGATATATGGCTTGGTATTGTTTCCTAACTCTGACTCCTTTGTTGATGTGAATGCGGCAAAAATCTTCATCTCTGGTAATCCTGTACCTACTCTCTTGGGTGACATTCTTCATCAGCTTTATGCCCGTACTGCTAGGAAGCGGGGAACCTTGATGTGTTGTGCTCCGTTATTGGCGAGGTGGTTTATTTCTCACCTCCCCAAATCAGTTTTAAAGAACAAGGAAGGCATGGGCTGGGCTTACAGGATTATGTCTCTCTCTCACAATGACATCATTTGGACTATTAAGGGTATGGATGAAGTGGCTATTATTTATCGCTGTGGGGAATACCCCACTGATAGGAACCCATGGAGGAATTACTTATAATCCATGCTTGGCCTTACGTCAGTTTGGGCGAGCCAGAAGGGAAGGACCTCATGAGCTGCTAATGCCTAGTATAATCTTTGATTTCCAAGGGGACAGTGACGAGCAATGTCGCAGATTCATAAGGGCTTGGGATAGAGTACACAGGTCTGATTCATACGAGTTGTGTGTGAAGACTTCTCTACCATTGGAACCATATCTCCGATGGGTTCGCATACGTGCCCAAAAGTTGGGAATGCCCTATGAATCCCTCTTGCCTATTATTGTTGAAGTTGCTGATGAGGAAGGGGTTCCTCCTACTATCTTACACCCTTACATGCCTACTGACATTGGGGCATTGGAAAGGTCCTGGATGCAGCTAAGAGAAGAGCGGGATACTTACCGAGAAAAGTATCACGAGCAAGAGCAGAAGATTCAGAAGTTGCCTAGGCAGCTGGAGAGGGAGCAGATCATCAACGACTATGTCAGCACTAAAGGCAAACGACCATGGGAGCGCTGATGTCCCTTGATTATTTCCAGTTTTTATTTACTTTTCAGTATTTTCTTTCTTGTAACGCCTTAAGGGCATTTTTTGAACAATTGAATTTCAAGTTTATCTAATAAAAGTGTGTTTCATGTTTGGTTTACAAATTTGAATCTCTCGATGTCTTTGAAATCATAGCATACGCATTTCATTCCATGCACCTCATAACAGGTACCCTTACAGGTTTTCTCATCTTCTTCGCTGTTTATTTCAGCATCATGTCTTCTGAACCATCAACTGAACAAGCAATCAAGGCTCTGCATGCTCAAAACGCCCAGTTCCAGGATTTGTTCATGAATCTAGCTAAGGGTCAGCAAGATCTGAAGGCCCTTATCTTGAAAGAGAAGAAGAAGAAGAAGAAGAAGAAGAAGAAGACGGTCCTGTTTAACATGGGCCACATGTTTGGGAATAGGCTATGAGATGAAGTTGATTTGACCACCTCATCTGGAGGGAAAGATAGTCAAGAAGAAAAGAGGGCTCCTAGCCCTGTGGTTTTAGACAATGAGACGGACTTCGACGAAGACCAGTATCCTCCGGCTGAGGATAGATACAAGCAACTGGAAGACGGGTTGAGTGCGATGGAAGTACAGAAAGTGCCTGGTCTGGACTTTGGTGATTTAGGTTTGTCATCTGGGGTAGTGATTCCCCACAAATCCAAAGCACCAGCCTTTGCTAAGTACGACGGAGTTTCTTGTCCGAAACTGCACCTCTGTTCGTATGTTAGGAAGATTCAGCCGTACACCACTGACAAGAACCTCTGGATCCACTTGTTTCAAGACAGTCTCTCAGGGACTCAGCTTGAATGGTTTTACCAGCTAGAAGGAACTAGCATCCGTAATTGGGAAGATTTGGCCGCTGCTTTCTACAAGCAGTACCAATACAATGCCGACCTTGCTCTCACGCGTACCCAACTCCAGGGTATGTCAATGGGTGTGGGCGAAGGTTTCAAAGATTATGCTCAGAAGTGGAGGGACCTCGCTGGAAGAGTGCAACCACCCTTGGCTGATCGGGAGCTTATGGATATGTTTCTGGGGACCTTGTCTGGTCCGTATTTCAACCATCTGATTGGAAGTTCTTCGTCCGGGTTTATGGAGCTGATTATGACCGGGGAAAGGATTGAGGCTGGTATTAAGTCTGGTAAAATACAGAAGAGTGCTTCATAAGGCATCGAGAAGAAGCCTTTTAAGAAGGAGTCCAGTGTTGTTTACAGTTCGAAAAGCCAGATTAGACCTGAACACCGTCAGGCTGTTAATGCGGTTGTTATTTCAAGACCTGTTGGTGCTCCTCAGCACAATAATCAGCCAAAGGCCGAGAGACTGCAAAGGCAATTCACTCAGCTCAACATGACATTATCTCAGATTATGCCACAGTTATTGAAAATCAATCTAGTGATTTCAAGGGAGGCCCCAAAGAATCCCAATACTACATCACCAAAGTATAACCCTAATGCCCGCTGTGCCTTTCACTCTGATAGCCCGGGGCATGATACATATTATTGTTGGGTTTTGAAGAACAAGGTACAGGACTTGATTGATGCTAAGGAGATCGAGTTCGGAGCACCAGAAAAGCCTAAACAAGACGTAGGGGTGAATGTTATCGGGGATGACGATGATGAAGAGTTTGATATTGACAGCTGGATATACCCAACTGCCGATGGTGGATTAAGCAACTGGACAACGAAGGATTCTATGCCCGTTTCAGTTATCACCCAGTAATAAGACTTTTGTTTTGAATTTGTAACAGACAATGTTTTAAACTTTATGGCCCGGTGTCTTACCCGAGGCATTATGGCTTCATTTGTGAGGGCTTTATGTGTGTCATTTACATATATCATTAATAAAAGCATTGGACGTTTTCTTGCATTTCAAATCTTACGCTCCTTGTTTTTCTTTTATTATATTGCAAAACAGCTATTTTACACACACTCACATATACAGGTCTACATCCACTCTGGATCTCACTGGTAACGACTCTGCTATTGCCAATTATGATATCGAAAGTCCGATCAACTTATTCGAAGATAAAGGTGAAGATGATTGTGAAGTGCCTGGCGAACTTGCTAGACTACTACTCTAGGAAGAGAGGGTTATTCAGCCGCATGAAGATCCCATGGAATCAGTAAATCTGGGTACAGAAGTGGACAAGAAAGAGGTCAAGATCGGTGCAAATCTAGAGCCTAGTGTCAAGCAACGGTTGATTCAAATGATGCGTGAGTATGTTGAGATCTTTTCCTGGTCTTATGAAGATATGCCTAGGTTGGATACCGATATTGTGGTTCACCGATTGCCTACCAAGGAAGATTGTCCTCCAGTGAAACAGAAAGTCCGTCGAATGCGCCCGGATATGTTTGAGAAAATCAAGGCTGAAGTGATGAAATAGTTTGACGCCAGTTTTCTGGCAGTTACTTCTTACCCGCAGTGGGTGGCCAATGTGGTTCCTGTGCCGAAGAAGGATGGTAAGGTTCGAATGTGTGTCGACTATAGGGATCTGAACAGGGCAAGTCCCAAGGATGATTTCCCTCTACCTCATATTGACGTTCTGGTTGACAACACCGCTCAGCATAAGGTATTCTCCTTTATGGATGGTTTCTCCAGTTATAATCAGATTAAAATGGCTCCCGAAGATATGGAGAAGACAACCTTTGTTACTCAATGGGGTACCTTTTTCTACAAGGTCATGCCTTTTGGATTGAAGAACGCTGGGGCAATGTATCAGCGCGCCATGGTTACTTTGTTTCATGACATGATCCATCACGAGATTGAGGTATACGTCGACGACATGATTGCAATACCTTAGACTGAAGAAGAGCATCTTGACCACCTTCAGAAGTTATTTGACAGGTTGAAGTTGTACAAGCTGAGGTTAAACCCGAACAAGTGCACCTTCGGGGTGAGATCTGGTAAGCTGTTGGGTTTCGTTGTAAGCGACAAAGGTATTCAAGTGGATCCTGCCAAGGTGAAAGCTATACAGGAAATGCCAGTTCCCCAAACAGAAAAAGAAGTCAGAGGCTTTCTGGGACGTCTGAACTACATTTCCCGATTCATCTCGCACCTGACTGCTACTTGTGAGCCAATCTTCAAGCTACTGAAGAAAGATCAAGTAGTACGTTGGAACGATGAATGTCAGGCCGCTTTCGAAAGGATCAAATAATATCTCCAAGAGCCACCTATTCTGATGCCACCAGTTGAAAGGATACTTATGATCCTATACTTGACAGTACTCGACAACTCAATGGGGTGTGTGCTGGATCAGCATGACGAGTCTGGCCGAAAAGAGCATGCTATTTATTACCTTAGCAAAAAGTTTACCGACTGCGAGACCCGATACTCGTTGCTTGAGAAAACTTGTTGCGCTTTGGCATGGGCTGCTCGCCGGCTGAGACAGTATATGCTGACTCACACTACTCTATTGATATCAAAGATGGATCCAATCAAGTATATCTTCGAAAAGCCTGCCTTGTCCGGAAGAATAGCGAGATGGCAGATGATCTTGACTGAGTATGACATCCAATATACGACCCAAAAGGCAATTAAGGGAAGTGTGTTGGCAGATCATTTGGCACATCAGGCAGTGGATGATTACCAGTCTATGAACTTTGAATTTCCGGATGAGAATATCATGATAGTAACTGATTGTGAGACACCTGGACCGGATGAAGGACCTAAGGAAGGATCCCGATGGTCTATGTACTTTGATGGAGCTTCAAACGCTTTGGGCAATGGCATCGGCGCCGTGATCATATCTCCTAAAGGCTCTCATACTCCGTTTACCGCCCGACTATGTTTCAACTGCACCAACAATATGGCGGAGTATGAAGCATGCATCATGGGTCTTCGAGCAGCAATTGACCTAAGGATTAAGTTCTTGAGTGTTTTCAGAGATTCCGCTCTCGTGATCAGTCAGATAAAAGGCGAGTGGGATACGAAACACCCGAATCTTATTCCTTACAAGGAGTATGTATTGACATTGCTTCCCCATTTCGAAAAGATAACCTTTGAACACTTCCCAAGAGAGGAGAATCAGTTGGCGGACGCGCTGGCTACGATGTCTTCTATGTTCAAAGTAAATTGGGACAACGAAGCTCCCCGGATTATCATCGAAAGATTGGATGAACCTGCACATTTCTGTGACATTGAGACTGAAAAGGTAGCAGATAAACCCTGGTTTTATGAGGTGAGGAGGTATCTTGAAGCTCATGAATACCTCGAGGGTGCATCTGTTAATGATAAGAAGTTTATGAGGAGGTTCGTGGCGAAGTTCTTCATCAGCAATGGCATCCTTTACAAGCGTAACCATGATTCGACCTTATTGCGATCTGTGGATCAGAACGAAGCAGAAAGGATCATGACAGAGTTACATGAAGGTACTTTCGGGATCCATTCCAGTGGGCACACCATGGAAAAGAAAATCCTATGGGCGGGATATTATTGATCCACTATGGAAGCCGACTGTTATCAGCATTCTCGGACATGTCACAAGTGCCAAGTCTATGCTGATAAGGTGCACATACCTCCAGTACCTCTTAATGTCTTGACGGCACCTTGGCCTTTTGCAATGTGGGGCATTGATATGATCAGCGAGATCAGACCTACGGCATCCAACGGGCATCGTTTCATTCTAGTAGCAATTGATTACTTTACGAAGTGGGTTGAAGCAGCTTCCTTTGCTACAGTAACCAAGAACGTCGTGGCATGGTTCATTAGGCATAATCTGATCTGTCGATACGGTGTACCAGAGAGGGTCATTACAGACAATGGTACCAATCTCAACAACAATATGATCACTGAGCTCTGCAAGCAATTTAAGATACAGCATCACAACTCTTCTCCTTATCGGCCGAAGATGAATGGGGTTGTTGAAGCGGCTAATAAGAACATTAAGAAGATTGTGCAGAAGATGACAGTGACATATAAAGATTGGCACGAGATGTTATCATTTGCTCTTCATGGGTATCGTACCTCAGCACGGACGTCAATAGGGGCAACGCCCTATTCCTTGGTATATGGTATGGAGACAGTCTTGCCCATTGAAGTTCAGATACCCTCTTTTTGGATTATGAAGGATGCAGGTTTGAGCGAAGATGATTGGATTCAGACCCGGCTTGATTAGCTGAACCTAATCGACGAAAAGAGACTTACTGCTATTTGTCATGGTCAGACATATCAAAAACGGATGATCAAGGCATTTAACAAGAAAGTCAGGCGACAAGAGTATCAAGTTGGGGACCTGGTTATCAAGCGCATCATACTACCTCAACGTGATCCCAGGGGAAAATGGACCCCTGCTTACGAAGGGCCATTTATGGTTAAGAATATTTTCTCAGAAGGAGCTATGATTCTAACCACTATGGATGGTGACGACCTTCCTCACCCCGTCAATGCAGACATAGTGAAAAGATACTACACATGAACAAAGACCCGCTAGGTTGACTGGCCTAGGAAAAAATAAGGGCTTCCCGGCGAACCAAAAGGGTTCGGGCAAAAATAAGGGATAAAAATGAAAAAATCTGTACACCCGGCAAGTCGAAAACCTGAAAAGACGGCTTGGGCAAAAAAGGGTATCCCGGTGGACTGAAAACCCGAAAGGGCGGTCCAGGCAAAAATTATGGATCAAAGCGTAACACTATGTCTCATTGGATCACCTTACAACCAGACTTCGGTATCGACTATCAAGCTCAGACGGCACTAATCAATCTGATCTACCTTCAACCAAGTAGCAAAATGATGAGATGCTCGAGGACATAAGGGCAATAGCAGAGTTGGAACCCAGTGGGATTATTCACATAGCTGTTTTGTTTAGTTTTTCACAAATTTTATAAACTATATCTGTTCGGCGGTGTTCTCTTACTAGGACGTCAGCCTCTTGTACAAAAGCGCCTATTTACAGGCCAAACTTCAAAATCAATACAATTCATTTTCAAATAAATTTCAAACTGTTCTTTCCTTTATCTGTTTTGTTTTGCAAAGAACGTCCAATGTTCATTTTTGATATATGCATTTGACATTAATTGTTGCTCATAAATATTTACATGCGAAACAAAAGACGATTACTGGTAATATCAGAAACAGGGGTAAATAGGAATTGTCCAAACTGTACAGATGCTTTATCCATAAGGTACAAGGTAAATTCAGCTAAATAATATGTGTTATCCCCCAAAATTTGCCCTCTCATTTCACCAACATTTTTCTCATCACAAAACTCTTGGAACTAAAGATCAAGTTAGGGTTTGCTCTACTTAAGACCTCTCCTTGCACTGTTGACCCAAATTAGGGTTTGAGTTTGCACAGGGATGTTTTGACCTAAAATGCCCAAAGTTACTTTCATGCTTCATGTTGGACTCACAAGTTTATCCATACCAAGTTTCAAGCCTTGATTCCAATCTTTGCCCAGTCAATTGGACAGTTGACCTAGAAATCAGCTATATTGGGGAAAAAGTCAATTGTGGCCAATTGACAGTCAAACCTCATGATTTTTGACCCACATCAACATTATGAACTCATATAAACCATTTGGTCAAGTTTGGATCACAATTCCATAAGAAATTTGATCAGATCACCAAAAGGGCAAAATGGTCATTTTTAGGGTTTTGGCTGCACAAAGGCAATTTTTGACTGTTTGACCTAACCAATGGCAAAACAAGCTCACATATGGACTCAAGGACTCAATGGCATTGTCTTGACACATTCAACAAGTTCAAAAGATCTCAAATGCATAGGATTGACAGGTGAATTTTTCAGTCAACTGATCAAAATTTGACTGTATACTGAAAAGTCAAACTTTGACTTTTTGGTCAAAATCAAGTGCCAAGATTCATTTTTCATCAAGACATGTCAAATTATGAAACTTGTTCATCAAGAAACAAAAAATTACAAATTAGGGTTTTAAAATGAAAATTTTCATAACTTGGAATTTTTCTAAGTTATGAAATTTCCTTATTTTTTCCTACCTTTGTCCCATTTTTTCACCAAGATGCAAATGGATTCAAACAAAACTTGAAACATGAAAGTTGTAGTCCATTGCAAAATCTACAACTTTGATTCACAAAGTTTTCTCAAAGGAAGCTTGTATCTCAAGTTATGATTTTTGGAACAAGGGTGCAAAACATTTTTTAACTTAGAGAAATTTTGCCCTATTCTAGGCAGAATTTCTGTCCAACTTCTTGGCCATTTTTCACATGGTTCCACTTGGAGTTTCAATTTGCATTACAAAGTTGGATTGTAGTACACATTCCAAGCTTTCAAAATTTTCCAAGAACTCATCAAACACCCTTGTGGTTAGAGAGAATCGAATTTGCAAAGTTGGCCAAAACTCACTTTTGTTCATGGCCAAGGCATGTTCACAACATTGGCATTTTTCAAATCAGCATGGTTTATACTATCTTGCAGGTCTCTAAACCTCTTTTCACTCAACAATTTAATTCCTAACATTGTGTTAAGACATTATTTCACCCATTTGGACATTACACATCAAATTAAGCCTTAAGTAGTAAAAGTGATTTTTCCATTTTTGCAAAAGTAGCTTTATGTCAAACCATTATGCATTGAGCCTTGGACAAAGATCTGAGATTGCAAATCAAATCCAGGGATTAGAGGGGGCCTAGAGGTTTTGTTTGCAGTATACAAGATGGATTGTACAGGCCTTTGACACTTACACACTATCCTTGCTTACATTTGAAGAAACCTTGCAAAAACTCTCCATCTTTCATTCCTGTCAACACAGCAAAACACAAACTTTGTTCTCATCTTCCATACATCCCAACTGACCTAAGGCACGATTAAACCATCCCTCGTACCTCCCAAAACACAAAAACACCATCTTATTGCCAAAACAGGGTACCTGCTGCAGATTGAGGTCCACAACTCAATCCACTGGTGCACTTTGGCTAAAAACCTTGCAAACACATTCCATACCATCCATTGAAGCTATTCCAAGCCCTAAACACCAGCTGTAACACCCCTAACCTTATCTGCCATTTTCATTTTTCAGTTTTGCAGGTGAACTTCCATAGCACGATATAGAGTGATTCAAAGCAAGCTAGGAGTTGGAGAAGCTTCCTTGGACTTCAGGCAAGCTATACAGAAGCTCAAACTCCATTGAAGTGGGCCACATTATTGTACACGATTCAAGCTGAAACAGGTAAAACCATGGACTTCTATCTCTCAATCTAGGAAGAGTTAGGCTTAGGTTTGTGAATGAAACATGCTATACTCATAGCCCTGAAGCCATACATATGATTACTTTTCATTTATATTAAGTATGCTGTGAGAATTTTAGCCATGAACATTGAAGAAAAATTAGGTCAGAAATTGGGGATGAAGAAATTCTCCCTGATTTCTTAGAGTTAGGTCAAGTATTTTATATGTCTGAATTCGTCTCTTGATGCTCTACAATGTTTGTGTTATGATTTTTTTGTTAAAAGTCAAGGAATCAGGAGATGGTAGTTGTATAAGGAAACGCGCGTTTTTGATTCAAACAGAGCTGGAGGTTGAAGAAGGTTGACTTGGGCTGGGCCTGAGTTTGTTTTGCTCTTTGCACACTTTTTTTCCATTTGCACCCCCCTGGCCCATTGTGTGAAATATTTATCATTTTTGACTTTTTATTTTTTATTCTGACTTGTTATTTTTTGTCCAAACATAAAAAATATTAAAAATATTTTTCCACATTCTTTTTATATTTATTTGGCATTTGTTTCATTTTATTAGTATATATATGTAAATAATATAAAAACCTTTTTATTTAAAACCCTAAAAAAATAATACAAAAATATTTATTTTTTAGTCATTATTTTTTATTTACATTTTGAAAACATTTTCTAAAATATACATTTCTTGTAAATAATTAATATTTTATTTTTGTACATATTTAGTATATTTAATATATAATATATAAATACTTGTATATTTTACTAGATAATTAGGGCAAAAAATACAAAAATAATACTTTTATTTTTTTATTTAATATTTGATACCAAAAATACCTTTTTTACAATATACCTTTTATTTTTTGTATATAATTAACAAATATTGTACATAATTAATAAATAAATACTATTTATTCAAAATTAGGGTTTTTGCCCTAAACAACAAAAATAACCAAAAATTGACTTTTTTTCTTATTTTGTTTATACTTCAAACATGAAAACCTTTTTACATACATAACAAAAAAATCATTTTTGTGCATAATACATTTTGTATATTTATTGTATTCACTTAAATATTGTACAATTAAATATTTGTATATTCGATATGATTGTAATAATTTAGGTTTTATTTCCTTGTCAAATATCCCCCAAATTCAAACTTGTACCCCCCTCCCTATATCTTGTTGTAATAGCTTAGCATTTAAATTTCCGCATTTAAAAGCTTTCAATTATGCCATGTTTAGACTTAGGGTTTGTATGCAAATCAACCAACAAATAGCTTGACCTAATACAAGATAAACATGCATGAAAAAACAAACACAATGCACACTTGCACCCTTAGGGTTACTCCACTTGTTGCCTTCAAAAATGGGCCATAGTTGCATGTTAAGTGTCTTTGGCAAAACAAAAACAAATCAAATGATCATAGTCCCTCGACGACGCTATCAAGTTGCCTAAAAATGATCAAGTCCCTTGAGAAAATTGCCAAAGATACTTGGCACTATTGCCTATATGGTCTAAAACGATGACTCGCGCCCGTCCCATTAACATCCTAACACAAGGTTGTTCACCAAACACAATGGTGAAACAACACTGTTAAAAGGGTTAAAACATGAGAGAGATCTTTGAGAAATTTAGGGTAGATAGCTCTTGGTTACTTGACCAATCTTGCAAAACAATCCTTGCCATTTTTCAAAACACACATCACAACACAACTTCAAAACAAACTTTCAAAAACATTGAAACATCTTTTCAAAAATACAAACACCCTTATAAAACATTCAAACAAGAATTGTTACAATGGTTGCCTAGACAAGGCATCTTTTTCAAAACATTTTCAAAACCACACACACAAAGCACCATTTCAAACAATTGAAAAGCAAAGGCAAGTGATCTAAGAAAGTAACTAAGAGCCCATGGATAACCATGGATAGAAAGGGTGCTAATACCTTCCCTTTCTATAATCTACTACCCGAACCCAAGAAAACATCTCAAAGGTTTTTCCTGTGCTTTTTAACCTTTCCTTAGGATAAAATAAAAAGTCGGTGGCGACTCTTGCTAAACCGAAACATTTGCGAAAACAAACGCAAAACCTCAAGTCAGTTCTCCCACCGTATCACAGAACTGGCGACTCTACTGGGGACATCTTTAAAAGTGGAGTAACCTTAGGACCTAGATCACCCTTTTGCATGACTAATTGTTTGCTTTGATTGCTCTACATTTTGGTTCTCTTGTTTGGGCTTGAAATCCTACACCCGGATTTGGGAAACATTCATAGATAGCAATATGTTGTGGAAACTGTACGGGGTATACCGACACGGTTGAAGCAATAGCTATATTAGTGTGACATATTTGTGAGTACCGGTAACCTTTGAGTTTAATCAAGGAGAGTACGGGGCCGCTGAGTGATGTCACTAAGCACTAATGACCTAGAACCTTACTTGACCATCTTGGCCTTTTATTAGGGGTAGTGAGATGACCGGCTTTGGTGCAGTCCGAAGTTGGTAGATACTCGATACTACACTCATTGAGGGTTGTTTTCTTGGAATATTTTGGTCGCTAGTTAAGTGGCTAAACCAAAACAATGAACATGGAAAACAATCCAATGATATTGAGCTCCTTAGAACCCGGTTATTATTTATAGGACAGGTTTTTAAGCCAACTAAACTCAAGAGGGTACTTACCTATGAAACCCCATGCAAGCCTGAAACTAGGGTTTTGTGTGACTTGCTTGTACATATGTTTGTGCATACATCATGAACATCATAAAGCATCATATGCATCCACTAACCATTTCAAGGGTTTGGATCTTCATCTTTGTTCTTGTTTTGTAGGTCATGGAAATTCTTCGCAGGAAAACTATCCAAGTCAACCTTGTGAGAATCCTTCCTCAACTCAAGGAGCTCACATCAAGAATTCCAGAAAGCTCTCTCTTCAGTGAAAGACATGGTAGACTGCTCAGCCTAGTCAACACCAGCATTGAAGAAGACATGGTGAAAGTGTTGTTCCAGTTCTTTGACCCCCTTCACCATTGTTTCACATTCCCCGACTACCAATTGGTACCCACTTTGGAGGAATTTTCTCAACTCCTGAGAATTCCTATTCTTAATCAACTACCCTACAACGGTACGGAAAAAGAACCAAAGCCTGAAGATGTTGCTCAAGCACTACACTTGCAACCATCTGACATCAAGGGGCATTGGGAAACTAGAAGTGGTGTCAAGGGCTTCTTGGAAAAATTCTTGTTTGAGAAGGTACAAGAGTGTTGGAATTCATTGGATCTGTAAGCCTTTGAAGAGATTGTGGCACTTTTCATTTATGGGTTGGTCTTGTTCCCAAATCCTGACCAACTTATAGATGTGAATGCTGTCAAGATTTTCATATCCAGGAATCCCATACCTACATTACTTAGGGACATCCTCCACTCATTTTACACACGAACAATGAGGAAGAGAGGTGTTCTCATGTGTTGTACTCCTCTCCTTGCAAGGTGGTTTATTTCTAACCTTCCACAATCTGTGTTGAAGAATGAACAAGGTTCAAGGTGGTCACAACGGTTGATGACCCTCACACATTCTGATGTACGTTGGTGTTCTCGGTCCAGAGAAAATGTCATCATCATCGATCGTTGTGGTGAGTTCCCTAATGTTCCATTACTTGGCATTAGGGGAGGCATTACCTACAACCCTTGTCTAGCTTTGAGACAATTTGGATATGCTCGGAGGGATGGCCCTCATGACATGCTGATTCCTGGCCTAGTTTTTGACTTCGACAACGATGCGCAAGGACTTCGCCAGAGATTCATCAGAGCTTGGAGGATGCCTAACAAGGTAGATAGCAAGACACTGGGGCACAAGAACTCCATCCCTCTTGAGCCTTACCTCAAGTGGGTACGAACCCGAGCCCAGAGTCTTATGATGCCTTACCCTCATATTCTCCCTTTGATTAAAGAGCCTGTTAAGGAAGGAGAGGTTCCATACACCATCCTACATCCTGACATGCCAACATCATGGGAGGAAATGCAGAAGAGTTGGATCCAACTCAAGGAAGAAAGGGATACTTTTGAAGCCAGCTTCTACGCCAGTGAGAAGAAGGTTTTGGAGCTTACTCGCCGACTTCACGAGGAGGAGACCCTCAACACTTACATCGCACCAAAGAGGATGCACAACGTCTTTTTACCTTAAGAAGTTTTTGTAATATTTGGCCCATGGGGCATTTATGTACTGACAAAATTTCTTCTTATTAATATGACGTGTGCTCTTTTTGTTTGCAACAACTTTGAATTTCTAAATCCTTGAATGCATTGCATGAATAAACATATCATTCATCATATGCATAAACAGGTCTTCACACCAGGTTTCCTTATCTTTCTACTGTTTATTTCAGTAAGATGGATCTTGAACAGACGGTCAAAGATCTACAGGCACAAAACTCACAGTTTCAACAGCTCCTTATGACCTTGGCAAAGGGTCAGGAGGATCTTAAAGCACTGTTAGGGAATAAAGAGCAAGAAAAAGGAAAAAAGAAGAAGAAAAGAGTTGGGGTAGCTACACTGGGAAGAAGATTTGAGAATGAAGCTAGGAGAGTTCTTGAATTCCCCTCCACATCTGATGAGGGGACCGGTAAGGGAAAGGGAGTTGCATTACCTTCTGAGTCTGAGGCTGAAGAGGAAGAGGTTGAGGAAGATGAAGATTATTCAGAGCACCAATACCCGCCAGTAGACGACAAATACAAAAACCTAGAGGATAGACTGGCAGCTATGGAGCTGCAACGGGTTCCCGGGCTAGATTTTGAAGAATTGGGATTGATTGCTGGGATTGTGATCCCTCCAAAGTTTAAAGTGCCAACTTTTGCAAAATACGACGGTCTGTCTTGCCCGAAGATGCACCTGAGGTCGTATGTCAGAAGAATTCAACCTCATTCATCCGATAGAAATCTTTGGGTACACTTCTTCTAGGACAGCCTGTCTGGTACACAGCTAGATTGGTTTTACCAGCTTGAGAGGTCATAAGTGCATGGTTGGGAGGATTTGGCAGCTGCCTTTTATCGCCAGTATCAATATAACACTGACTTGGTGCCGACCCGTACTCAGTTACAAAGTATGGGGATGGCCTCAAATGAGGGATTCAAAGAATACGCCCAGAAATGGCGTGACTTAGCCGGAAGAGTGCAGCCACCTCTTTCAGATAAGGAACTAGTTGATATGTTCTTGGGGGCCCTATCTGGCCCTTTCTTCAACCATTTGATCGGGAGCTCTTCTGCAGGGTTTACTGAACTGATTCTGACTGGCGAACGGGTGGAAGCTGGTATTAAGAGCGGAAAGATTCAAAGGGACGCCTCTGCCTCCACAACTGTTAAAAAACCATTCTCGGCCAAGAAGGAAACAACTGTTATATACTCTCAGAAAGGATCGGGAAGAACTGAGTGTCGGCCGACTGTGGGGGCCATGATGATTCAAAATTCATCAAATGATCAGCCTCATAACAATCAGCCCAGACCTAAACAGCAATGGGGAGAACGGTCACAACGGCAGTTCACCCGCATCAACATGACGCCTGCACAAGTTCTTCCCCATTTGTTGAATCTAAATCTCACCAATATCAGAGAGGCGCCAAAGAATGTGAACACCACTTCCCCACATTATCATCCCAATGCTAAATGTGCCTATCATTCTGACAGCGCCGGGCATGACACCAGCGATTGTTGGGCGCTTAAGAATAAAATTCAAGATTTGATAGATGCAAAAGAGGTTGAGTTCGACGCCCCTGAGAAACCGAATGCAATCTCTGCTCCAATGCCAAAGCATGGTCGCAATGTCCATGTTGTTGAAGAAGATATGTTTGTTTCTACTGTTGATGATCTGATGACCCCACTACTGACAATCAAGTTGAATCTGTTGAAGGCTGGGATTTTCCCAGGTTGTAAAGAAGATTGCTACCTTTGTTCCTCCCTACCAATTGATTGTCCATTGCTGAAGATAGGCATCCAACGCCTAATGGACAACCAACAAATTCTTTTCGAAAAGACTCCTGTTACTCCAACTCCTATCAATGAAGTTTCAATAATAACCATTTCCGCCAATCTTTCCAAGGTCCCCAAAAGGCCTGTTAAGATTACATCCACTCCGAAGATTGTACCCTTGAAGATAACCATGCCTGGGCCCGTCCCATACAAGTCTGACAAATCGATACCGTGGAATTATGGTGGAGAAATCTATTATCACGGTGTTAAACAAATTGAGATAACTGAAGAGAGCTCTGAAGAAGAAACTGCTGACATTGGAAACATTGCCGGTACGAGCAAAATTACCCGAAGCGGAAGAATTTTCTCTCCAGAGATTGCCCCTCCAAAGGCAATCTTTGGACCCTCAGTTGTTCCCAAAGTTACCCCTGCACCGGAAAAACTATTTGCAAGAACGCCAGTAATTGAAGAGGCTGTTACTCCTGTGGTTGTCCCTTCTGCTGCTGCTGATAAAGGGAAAGGGATCCAAGAAGAGCTCGTCAGGACGAGGGCTTAGCCATTGGTCATCCCCGAAACCTCTAAAAAAGAAATGGAGGAGATTCTGAAAATAATTAAGAAGAGTGATTACGATGTGGTGGAGCAACTGGGGCAAACCCCCTCGAAGATCTCCATGTTAGCTTTGCTGCTTTGTTCGGAGGCTCATGCCAAAGCTTTAATAAGGTTTTTGAAGACAGCCCATGTGCCCCAGGAAACCTCAGCCGATCAATTCCAGGATTGTGTAGCCAGCCTTACCGCCGACAACGGCCTGGGTTTCTCTGATGCTGACCTGACTCCGAAGGGAAGAAAGCACAATGACGCACTTCATGTGTCAGTTGAATGTCGAGGAACCACTCTCGCCCATGTCTTGGTCGATACTGGTTCTTCTCTAAACGTGCTGCCTAAGAAAGCTCTAGACCGGTTGGATTGTGAAGGCTTGGAGCTGAAACCAAGTAATATCATTGCCAGGGCCTTTGACGGGTCTAAAAGAATGGTGCATGGGGAGGTCGACATTCCCATCAAGGTAGGCACTGAAGTGTTCCACTCAACATTCTATGGGATGGACATCCGCCCATCATACTCTTGCTTGCTAGGAAGACCGTGGATTCATAGTGCTGGGGCAGTCACTTCCTCTCTACATCAGATGTTGAAATACCCTGTTAAGGGTAAAATCATAATTGTACACGGTGAATAGGAGTACATGATCAGCCATCTGAATTCCTTTCGGTATGTGGAAGTGGATGGCGAATTCATTGAAACACCCTTTCAGCACTTCGAGGAAGTTTCTCCCGAGGTTGCCGTAGCAAAGGCAGTAGCTGAGGTACCCAAGCAGGTGGCCAGGATGGCATCTCTGAAAGATGCAAAGGCTGCAATGAAGGAGGGGAAGAGCTCGACATGGGGAAAGTTGCCTGACTTTCCTCACAAGACAGACAAGTTTGGGTTGGGATTCACCGCTGCGGGGCAAAAGGCTATGCGTCGCTCAAAAATTGAAAAGGCACCCATCAAGATCTCTCCTCATGGAATCAATGCTTTAGAATACGAAGACGAAGAGGGTAACATTGAAGATTGGATCTTCCCAACCATTGAAGGGGGACTGCACAACTGGGAGGCGAAAGACATCGTTCCCATTACTTTCATCAATCAGTAATTTATCTTTCGAACATTTTCTGTTGGCCTGTAATAATTACTCTTAAACAATCTGCGCACTATTTTTCACCTCATGCCTTGCCCGGGGCATGTAGGTCCATTTGTAAGGGTTTTGATTCTCTTCATAATCATATGCCATGTTTAATGAATCATTGGACGTTTTTCATTTATAAACTGCTGTGTTCATTTTCTTTCCTTTTGCATTTTTGTTCGTTTAAGGATGGCTATCCCTTACACACACCCACACTCACAAATGCAGGTACCCATCCACTCCGGATTCCATGGGTGACTATTCTGTTGTATCCTTCAATAACTCCGAAGATTTGGTCAATCAGGCTGAGTACGAAGATGACGAAGATTGTGAAGTACCGGGGGAGCTAGCCAGACTTCTACAACAAGAAGAGAGGGCCATTGTGATCGGTGGATCTGGAACTGACTGTTTAACGCTGGTTTCGCGAAATGTCGCGGAAGCAAGAGTCGCCACCGTCTTTTATTTTCTCCAACATGGAAAGGACAAAAGCACAGAAAAATTCCTTATTGAGATTAGCTCTCGGTTCGGGAGGTAGATTATAGAAAGGGAAGGTGTTAGCACCCTTTCTATCCATGGTTATCCATGGGCTCTTAGATACTTGCTCATTTGTGTTTTCAAAATGTTTGTTTGCTTTTCAAGGTGAGTGGGTTTGAAAAAGTTTCTTTGAAAGTTTCAGATCGACTCTTGTATCAGTCCTCAAGAGTGTTTGAAAAGTTGTTTTGAAAGCTTTTTGAAAAGTGTCGGTGTGAAAAGAGTTTTTGATTTGTTTAGAGCAAGTATCTACGAGTCATCTACCTACCCTAAGGAATTCTGTTGTGTAAATGTCTTTAAGGTAGTGCCATCCCACCATTGAGAGGTAGGTAGCACCACCGTTGGAGGTGTTCGGGTCAATTCGAGTTTTTAGGGACAGTGTGGTCACCGAGCAACAGTAAGACACCTTAGAAGCTACCCTTATGCCATTGATCTTTTTATTCTGAGGCAAATATTCCGAGGCAACTTGTTTGAGGCAACCAGATAAATGGAACATAAGGACTCACTAAGACGCCATATACTCGATGACCACGTTTCGAGGGGTAAGGCAACAGTGTGGTCACCGGAGCAATAGTAGGACACCTTAGAAGCTACCCTTATGCCATGTTCATGGACATAAGGACTTACTAAAACGTCCTATACTCGACGACCACGTTTCGAGGGGCAAGGCAACAGTGAGGCGTACCCTAGGAGTGGTGTGTGAATTGTGTGTCATTTTCAGATATTATTTGTCTTGTCATGCATTGGGTGATCTATGCTTTGGTTTTATTTGGGCATACATTCTTTCATGTGATTAACAGTTTAAAGGTGCGGAATTTAAAGTGCGGAAAATAAAGGTCCTACGCTATTACAAGGTGCGGGTCTATACATCGCCAAATTAACAAAGACCCGATTTTAAATAAAAGTGCGGAAAGTAGATGTCCTAATTACTATTACAAAGCTTTGGGGCAAATACATTATATTCACAAAAGAAATAAAAATAAATGCGCGAAAAGAAATAAGAATCGAGTGCGAGGGCGTTGGACCCTTTAAAGAAATTAAATTGAAATTACAAATTAATTAATGATGAAATAAGGAAAAGAAATTATTTTTAATGTTTTTGTATTTAATGGAAATAAAGAAAATTAAAAGGAAAATAAACCCTAATTCTACATGTTTTTAATTATTTAAGGAAAAGAATTAAAGTTTAAACCTAATTTACTCAAATTATTTAATTACAAGTTTATTTACAAAGATAGTTAATAACTAATAATGATAAGAAATAAAAAAAAGGTTATTTATTAAGGAAAAGAATAAGAAATGCTAAAAACCTATTTTTCTATATTTTTTAGTTATTAAGAAAACATTAAAGTTAAACCTAAAATTAAACTAAATTGATTATTTGAAATTTATTTACAAAAACGTTAATGCATTAAATAATAAATAAATATATTTTATTTTTGACTTTTCTGATTTTTTTGTATTTTTGTGTTATAAAAAATTATTTTGTGAATTAAATAAAACAAAAGAAAAACAATTAAAATAAAAAGAAGAAAGAAAAAGGAAAAAGAAAATGCAAACCATGGGGGGTGCTGGCCTTTTTTTGGAGGTTAATTTGCAGCAATCTTGGCCCACTGAATCAGGGCCCCTTTGACTTTTCCAGCGCGTCTGCATATGGTTGACTGAGGGTGTATGGTGGAGTGCATGACCTGGCCATTGGATGGAGATTTCTGGGCGCGTGGCAAGCCAAAGCGTTGGACGTTTGGTGGACCACAGGAGAGCAAATGTACCTGAACGCATTGCAAGAAAAAATATGGAGAATATGGGGGACCTGGGAATCGAACCCAGGTCCCAATACTTGCATGACAACACACCTTCAACCAAGCCAAACGCGTTTATCTGATATTAATATGGAACACAATTATTATGAAAGAGAATAAGATTTATTGGTAGAAAACAAAAACACGCGCGAAATGTTTGAATTGCCCAGTCATGTGCTTACACCTTAGCGTCTCCTTCCTTGCTTCTTTGTTTTTGCCTGAAAATACAGATGGATAGCGGGGGTTTTAAACCCCCACTAACTACAACGTGCAATAATAGTGATTAGGCTATGGAGCAATATAAATTGGGCGCGAATAGTGAGTTCAATTCGTTTTGAGGTCCTGAGTCCAATGGCATAGGTGTGTTTGGCCAAGTTTTCCAGATGAATGAAGCCCCCTTTCGAAGTCTCTGAAACCCTAATATGCGTTCATGGTGGAATCTTATACAGGGCTTAATACTTCAATTAAAGCATGCTATCAGCTTCAGAATACTCACGTTAGTCCAAATCAATGATTAAAAATCACAAATAATGCATGAATAATGAAACACGAATATGAAAATTTTCAAGAAAAGTCATACTCTGTTATACCGATTCCTTGCGTATGGAGGGTTGGTTTCAATTGGAGAAGCTTCCTAGATGTATCAGGAGTGTGTTGGAATAGTTATTTGGCTTTGAAACGAGCTCTAGCTGTGAAAACAGTTTTCAATTTTTTTGGAAAAAATGCAAAGTTGTTCTCCCAATTCTTGCGCAGCTTTCTTCTGTTCTTGAGCATTAGGTTTTGTTTGTATATGTATGAGGAATGATTAGGTCAAGCAAAACAAGCCCATGATCTATGTATTCAATGCTTTTGAATTTGTGATTTTCCATGATCTTTTCAATCTTTTTTGCCATCAAACCATTGCCAATCATGAGAAATCTTGCCTTTTTGAGTATGCACGAAATATTTGGTTCATTATGAGTGAAATCTCTGCACAAAAAGATTCAAAACCTTTATTTTAGTATTTTTCTCATATTTAATTTTAATTAAATGAATTAATAGGATTAAAAACTCAATTAATTAATTAAAAATAAGAAAATAACTCCCCTTTGGGTCAATGGGTCGTGCATAGCTTTTGGGTGATGATTCTTGGAAGAAATTGAGGCCCATTAGCCATTTTGAGGCATTTGAAGCAAAGATGACTTTTCAAAATTCCCAAAAATTTCCCAACTTCCACAAGGCATATCTTGCTCAATTTTTAAGCTTTGATCATGTTCTTGGACATTTTGGAAAGGTCTTGAAGTCCTCTAACCAATGCCTTTGGTCCCATGTCATTTTGATTTACCATTCTCAAGTTATGGGCTTTGACTTAAAGTTCCTTTTTGTTGACTTTTGAAAATGACCTATAATGTTGAGATTGATATCTTTTTGTGAGAGCATTTCTTGGACTTGAAGTGTGAAGATGAGTTGTAGGAAATGTCATTTTCTTCAAAATGAGCTTTGGATGGAATTTTTCTGATAAACCATGTGGAATTTTTGAGCCATGCTTTGAGAATCATGATCAAGAATTGATCAAATGATGTTTGTGGCTTCAAAATGAGATGTTGACCAAAAATTTGGACTTTTGACTGTCAAATGACCATTTTACCCCTACAGTTGACCGTTGAGCAATTAGGGTTTTTGACTGTGCAATATTGTGATGTGAGCCTTGAAACTTAGCATATGGATGCTTGACAATGTATGTAGGTGTGATCGGTGGATCTGGAACTGACTGTTTAACGCTGGTTCGCGAAATGTCGCGGAAGCAAGAGTCGCCACCGTCTTTTATTTTCTCCAAATGGAAAGGACAAAAGCACAGAAAAATTCCTTATAGAGATTGCTCTCGGTTCGGGAGGTAGATTTATAGAAAGGGAAGGTGTTAGCACCCTTTCTATCCATGGTTATCCATGGGCTCTTAGATACTTGCTCATTTGTGTTTTCAAAATGGTTGTTTGCTTTTCAACTGTGGGTTTTAAAAAGTTTCTTTGAACATTTCAGTTCGACTCTTGTATCGGTCCTCAAGAGTGTTTGAAAAATTGCTTTCGAAAGCTTTTTGAAAAGGTGTCGGTGTGAAAAGTATTTTGATTTGTTTTGAAATTAGAGCAAGTATCTAGAGTTGTCTACCTACCCTAAGGAATTCGTCTGTGTAGATGTCCTTAAAGTAGTGCCATCCCACCATTGAGAGGTAGGTAGCACCACCCTTGGAGGTATTCGAGTCAATTCGAGGGTTCGGGACATGGTGATCACCAGAGCAATAGGAAGAAACCTTAGAAGCTACCCTCATGCCAGGTTCCTGGATCATGAGGACTTACTAAAACGTCCTCTACTCGACGATCACCTTTCGAGGGGCAAGGCAACAGCGAGGCGTACCCTAGGGGTGGTGTGTGATTTGTGTGTCGTTTTCAGATATTTTTGTCTTGTCATGTATTGGTGATCTACGCTTTTGTTTTTTTTTTTAACATTCATTCTTGCATGCAAATTTACTAACAGTTAAAAAGTGTGGAATTTAAAAGTTCTACGCTATTACAAAGGCGCGGGTCCACATCGCCAAATTTAATCCAGAACCTGATTTGAAAATAAAATAAAGTGCGAGAAATATAAATGTCTAATTTACATGGCTTTGGGAGAATTACATGAATATTATAAGAAAGGAAATAAATGCGCGAAACGAACTGATAATCGAAAGCGAGGGCGTTGGACCCTTTTTAATGAAATTAAATTACGATTAACAAATTAATTAAATTAAAATAAAAGAGATTTTTTTGGAGTTTTTTTTTGTATTTAAAGATTTTAATGAGAGAATTAAATGAAATTAAAAAAAGTTAATTAACCCTAATTCTAACTATTTTTATTTATTAAGAAATATGTTAAAGTTGAATCTAAAATTAACCTAATTAATTAATACAATTTTATTTACAAAAATATATAATTAATTATTAATAATGATAGAAGAAAAGAAAAAGATAAAAGTGATTAAAACCCTAATTCTACAATTTTTAAGTTTTGAAAAAATATTAAAATTTAAACCTAAAATTAACTAAATTAATTAATATAATTTATTTATAAAGAAAATATTTAAATAAAATATGTTTTTTATTTTTGTGACTTTCTGATTTTTTTGTTATTTTTTATGTTTTATGAAAATATTAATTTGAAGAATTAAGAGGAAATAATTAAATTAACACAAATAATGGAAAGTAGAAAAAAAAAAAAAAAAGAATTGCAAACCCTTGGGGGTGTTGACCCCAGATTGGAGGTTTTGTCCCAGCAATTAGGCCCAATAGACCCCTGGCCTTGTTGACTTTTCACGCTGGCGTGTGGCCTGGTTGACTTATGCACATGATACTCTTCAGATCAGGGCCCTTGGTTGGATCATAGTGGGCGCGTGGCACGTCAGATTATGGGGACACATAATGGTCATTAGGAGGCACGCTGCATAGGAAGATATTAGCAAGAAAAATATTGAAATAACATGGGGGACCTGGGGATCGAACCCAGGTCCCAGAGATTACCAAATGCCTTGTCCACCAACTGTGCCAACTGCGCGCGTTGTACATGGAATGAAGAATAAATAATATAAAAGCAAATTAGCGTTAGTGGCCTAGAAACAAAAAAACGCGCGCTGAATTCAAATTATCCAACCATAGCTTGCCACATGATCTTCTTCTTCGTTGTCCCTGAAATAAAAAAGAATTAGCGGGGGTTTTAAACCCCCCCAAAATGCAGTCTTTTCAAAAATAGCGAATAGCCCGTATGGCTATATAAATTAGGCGCGATTAGTGTGTTAAATTCGTCCAAGCATCCTGATTCTGGCCATGGTACTGGGGTGCCTTGATTTTTCCTTAAACGCAAAGCCCCAATTTTTCAGTTTGGAAACCCTAGCGAGCTTCAATGGTGAATTCGTGTATGATGCACAAAAACTCAATTAAAATACATGGTTAGCTTCAGAATGAGTAACTTAACATAAACCAAACATTAAAAATTGCAAACAACGCATGGATTATGATACATGAATATGAGAAAAATATTGAACAGGACAAGGTCGTTCTACCAATTTCTTGCGTTAGGGACAATGGTTTTGATCCAGAATCGTTCCTTGTGACCTTGGCAAGCGATTGGGATAGTTTTCTCGTCTTGAAACCAACTCTAAAGGCGTTTTCAGTGTTCACTTTTTTTCACCAAAATTGCAAAAGTGTTCTTGATGTGTGGCGCAGCTTAGAGGTCTTTTGCACTAGGGTTTGCATCAGTATATGTATAGGATCAGATTAGGGTTAAAATTTGAGTCCATAAATCCTTGTAAACATGGATCAAATATTGGATTTAATGGCATATTTTTTCAATCTTTTTCCATGTGTTTTGATACCAATCATGTCCAAATCACCTTGATTCTTTCCATATCAGATAATGCACGAAATCTTGAAGGTATTCTATGCATAAAAAGATTTGAAAAGCATGGATGAGTATTTTTCCCATATTTTATTTTATTAAATGAATTAATAGTAATTAAAAATTCAAATAAATAAATAAAAATGATGAATAAATCCCCTTTGGGCCAAATGGTCGTGCATATGCTTTGGATGATGAATCTTGGAAGAAAATGTGGCCCATTAGCAATTTTAAGGCATTTGAAGCAAAGTTGACTTTTCAAAATTCCCAAAAATTTCCCAACTTCCACAAGGCATACCTTGCTCAATTTTTAAGCTTTGATCATGTTCTTGGACATTTTGGAAAGTTCTTGAAGTCCTCTAACCAATGCCTTTGGTCCCATGTCATTTTGATTTACCAATCTCAAGTTATGGTCTTTGACTTAAAGTCCCTTTTTGTTGTCTTTTGAAAATGACCTATAATGTTGAAATTGATAACTTTTTGTGAGAGCATTTCTTGGACTTGAAGTGTGAAGAGGAGTTGTAGGAAATGTCTTTCTCTTCAAAATGAGCTTTGGATGGGATTTTTCTGATAATCCATGTGGAAGTTATGCCTTGGTCAAGTTACAGTTGACTTTTTCAACTGTCCAAATATGGAAACTTTTGCATCTTGAGACTTTTTGTGCCAAGCTTTGAAAATCATGATCAAGAATTGATCAAATGATGTTTGTGGCTTCAAAATGAGATGTTGATCAAAAATTTGAACTTTTGACTGTCAAATGACCATTTTGCCCCTACAGTTGACTGTAGTGCAATTAGGGTTTTTGACTGTGCAATTTTGTGTTGTAAGTCTTGAAACTTGGTATGAGGATGCTTGACCATGTTTGTAGGCATGTGGGACTTGATTGGACCCTTGGAAACTTCAATTACTTTGCCAGAACCAAAACCCTAGTTGTTGACTGTTAGGAGGCCCTTAAACTGTGCAAACCTTGGGGAGATTTTGAAGCATGCTCTTTGCAATTCTTGAAGAATATGGGAGGGCAAATTTTGGGGTACAACAGTTGCCCCTGTTCAATCTTCTTAGACCTGAGGATGCAGATTGGCTGACGTGTCTTTCGTAATCTGAAGGTGGAAGATGATTAAACACTAGAGTGCCCAGAAATTTGCGCTCACATAGTAGCAGTGTGATGGTGGGAATGGGCTTATAGATGCCATTTGGAGATTGATGAATAGGATGATGGGCTTATAGATGCCATGCTAAGGGATGATGGATATATGGATGGGCTTATAGATGCCATCTGGGTGTCACTCGCGTAAGAGATTCCTTAGCGAGAACTTGCGTACCTGCAAAAGAAAATGAGTACCTGACCTGTTACAAAAGCTGGTCTTCAAACTCTTTGTATAGATCCGTCCTGACTGGTTACAGGAATTGAATCTGGAGCTTCAAACGGTGATGAATGAACCAGGGATGGTTACTACCTCAACAGGAACGGTGAGAGAACCTTAGACGATTACTACCTCAACAGCAATGCTGAGAGAATCTTGGGCGACTTCAACCTCAACAGTAACGATGAGAGAATCATAGGCAACTTCAACCTCAATAGTAACGCTGAGAGAATCTTGGATATATTCTACTGAGTCTTTATCTGGAAAATCTTTTAGGGGTCGATTTAACTGGACTAGAGAAGGCCTTTGACTGGATAAGAAACAGGAAAATCTTAGGGTCGATTTAACTGAACCGGACAAGGTCTTGAAATCTTCAACTGGATAAGAAACAGGGAGATCTTAGGGTCGATCTGACTGAACCAGAGAAGGCCTTTGACTGGATAAGAAACAGGAAAATCTTAGGGTCAATTTAACTGAACCGGTCTAGGTCTTGAAATCTTCAACTGGGTAAGAATCAGGGAGATCTTAGGGTCGATCTGACTGAACCAGAGAAGGCCTTTGACAGGATAAGCATCAGGAAAATCTTAGGGTCGATTTAACTGAACCGGTCTAGGTCTTGAAATCTTCAACTGGATAAGAATCAGGGAGATCTTAGGGTCGATCTGACTGAACCAGAGAAGGCCTTTGACAGGATAAGCATCAGGAAAATCTTAGGGTCGATTTAACTGAACCGGTCTAGGTCTTGAATATCTGAGAACTTAACTGGATCTTTCCTGAAAGGTAAAGGTCAGTCATATGCAATGCATGATATGGATCAAGCAATGATGCTCTCAACATAAATGAGATTTGTAAGATATGATGCGTATATGCATGCTATAATGTATGAAGATGTGATGTTTATGAATGTATCTTTTCGTCTTAGGAAAATAAATCCTTGACGGGTGCCGGGAAGTCACTCCTGGGCTGATGTTGAAGAATAGATCTTTGCTTCCGCTGGGGATGATAGTTGCAAGAATACCAGTAGGAGAAGATAACTCCGTTGGGGAATAAACTTGGCGAATGGATTACTCTGCGGGGAGAAAAGTATCTAACGATCTTGCTGGGAAGCAATACTCTGTGGGGAGAGAGGTACTGTGCTGAAATGTTGATGGTAACTTCACTGGGGATACCATTATTGTGTTGGAAGTGTTAATAGACTTCGCTGGGGATAAGAAGACTTCGCCGAGGACGATCTTTCTGTGGCTTTTGGCTGAGGATAACCCAGTTATATCCTGGTAGGGAAATAACTCTTTGAATAAAGCCGGGAGATGCGTTCATGCTCTGCGGGGGTAAGCTTCCAGAATCTACTGGGGATAAGCTTTCTGCTTGGGGAGATGGATTCCAAGTTTTCCTGGGGAAACTGGATTGGACTCTCCTGGGGAAATTTTGAGATGTATCGGGGAAGTGACTCCACTGAATGTTTGATACCTCCGGGGAACAATCTTTAGGTCAAGACTGCCGGGGATGCTTGTTAAGAATATTTGTATCTCGTGTTGGGGAATGTTGAGATCTGCTGGAGGATACCCAACTTCCCTAAGGTTGATTGTAGCTTTGCTTAGGGAGAGTGCATTGACTTGCTGACGCGCTCTCTGGGGAATTAAGATATACAGGTTGTGTTCTTTAGCTGAACCTACCTTGGTACTTTGGAGGACAGAACAATTAGATTGCTTAGACAACTCTTTATTGCCCCTGCTTCTAATGTTACCTGTAATTAATCCTTTGTTTCGTATGCAAATATTCATGAGTTAGCAAATTATTGTCAATGCATATATCACAAATTGAACCTTGGACGTTCTTCGCAAAACAAAACAGAAAAGGAAAAACAATTGGCAATTTTAACTGAAAAGTATATTTGTATTGATTTTTTGAATTTGCCTGTAAAATAGGCGTTTATGTACAAGAGGCTGACGTCCTAGTAAGAGAAAACCGCCGAACAGCAGAGTTTATACAAATTTGTACAAGAGAAAATAAAACAGCTGTGTGAAATGAATGATCCACTGGATTTCAACTCTGCTATCGCCTTTATGTCTTTGAGCGTCTCATCACTTGATGACCTTAGTTGAAGATGAAGCTGACTGATCGATGCCGTCTGAACTTGATGTAGATACCGGATTCTGGATGCAAAGTGATCCAATGAGACATAGTATTACGCTTTATCCCTAACTTTTTCCTGGACCGCCCTTTCGGGTTTTCAGTCCAGCGGGATACCCATTTTTGCCCAAGCCGCCTTTTCAGGTTTTCGACTTACCGGGTGTACAGATTTTTTCATTTCATCCCTTCATTTTTCCCGAACCCTTTTGGTTCGCCGGGAAGCCCTAATTTTTGCCTAGGTATGTCAACCTAGCGGGTCTGTTTCATGCGTAGTATCTTTTTACTATGTCTGCATTGGCGGGGTGAGGAAGGTCGTCACCATCCATGTTGGTTAGAATCATGGCTCCTCCTGAGAACACATGTTTAACCACAAATGGCCCTTCGTACGTAGGGGTCCATTTGCCCCTTGGATCACTCTGAGGAAGGATGATTCGCTTGATTACCAGATCCCCAACTTGATACTCTTGTGGTTGGACCTTCTTGTTAAATGCTCTGATCATCCGTTTCTGATACGTCTGACCGTGACAGATAGCAGCAAGTCTTTTTTCATCAATAAGGTTTAGCTGATCAAGTCGTGTCTGGATCCAATCATCTTCGTTCAGGTCTGCATCCTTCATTATCTGGAGAGAGGGTATTTGCACTTCGATCGGTAAGACTGCCTCCATACCGTAGACCAAGGAAAAGGGAGTTTCCCCGGTTGACGTCTTGGCTGAGGTACGGTACCCATGTAGAGCAAACGGTAACATCTCGTGCCAATCTTTATAAGTCACTGTCATCTTCTGCACGATTTTCTTAATGTTTTTATTTGCCGCTTCTACAGCCCCATTCATCTTCGGTCTGTACGGAGAAGAGTTGTGGTGTTGTATCTTAAACTGTTCGCAGAGCTCAATGATCATCTTATTATTAAGATTGGTACAGTTGTCTGTAATAATTCTTTCTGGGACACCGTATCGACAGATCAGGTTGTGCCGAATGAATCGTGCCACAACAATCTTGGTTACCGTAGCGTAGGAAGCTGCTTCAACCCACTTCGTGAAGTAATCAATCGCTACCAGGATGAAGCGATGCCCGTTGGATGCCGTAGGTTTAATCTCATCGATCATATCTATGCCCCACGTTGCAAACGGCCAAGGCACAGTCAGAACATTCAAAGGAACTGGAGGAACATGCACCTTATCTACATAAATCTGGCATTTATGGCATGTCCGAGAACGTTGGTAGCAGTCAGCTTCCATGGTGGACCAGAAATACCCTGCCCGAAGGATCTTCTTTGCCATAGTGTGTCCACTGGAATGTGTTCCAAAAGTCCCTTCATGTAGTTCTTCCATGATCCTTTCTGCTTCATTCTTATCCACACAACGCAGTAAGGTCGAATCATGGTTTCGCTTATACAGGATGCCGTTGCTAAGGAAGAACTTCGCTGCGAACCTTCTCAGAAACTTCTTATCATTGACAGATGCACCTTCAGGGTATTCCTGAGCTTCCAAATATCTCTTCACCTCATGGTACCAAGGCTTCTCAGTCACCAATTCAGTCTCGAGATCACAACAGTATGCCGGTTCGTCCAGTTTCCAGATGATGATCCGGGGAGCCTCATTGTCCCATTTGACCTTGAACATAGAAGACATCGTAGCTAACGCGTCCGCCAGCTGATTCTCCTCTCTTGGAAAGTGTTCAAAGGTTATCTCTGTGAAGTGGGGGATCAAGGTCAACACACATTCCCTGTAAGGAATAAGATTCGGATGTTTCGTATCCCACTCTCCTTTGATCTGATTGATCAAGAGAGCGGAATCTCCGAAGACACTCAGAAACTTGATCCTTAAGTCAATCGCAGCTTGGAGACCCATGATGCATGCCTCATACTCCGCCATGTTGTTGGTACAGTTGAAACATAGTCGGGCAGTGAGTGGAGTATGAGTGCCTTGAGGGGATATTATCACAGCGCCGATACCGTTACCCAAAGAATTGGAGGCTCCGTCAAAGTGCATAGACCATCGGGATCCTTCCTCAGGTCCTTCATCCGGTCCAGGTACTTCACAATCAGTCACTATCATGATGCTCTCATCTGGAAACTCGAAGTTCATTGACTGATAGTCGTCTACTTCCTGATGTGCCAAGTGGTCTGCCAATACACTTCCCTTGATGGCTTTCTGGGTCGTGTACTGAATGTCGTATTCTGTCAAGATCATTTGCCATCTCACTATTCTCCCAGACAGAGCAGGCTTTTCAAATATGTACTTTATCGGATCCATCTTTGAGATCAACAAGGTAGTGTGAGTCAGCATATACTGTCTCAGCCGGCGAGCAGCCCATACCAAAGCGTAGCAAGTTTTCTCAAGCAGTGAGTATCGGGTCTCACAGTCGGTAAACTTTTTGCTAAGGTAATAAATGGCATGCTCTTTTCGGCCAGACTCGACATGCTGCCCCAGCACACACCCCATTGAGTTGTCAAGTACTGTTAGGTATAATATCATAGGTCTCCCTTCAACCGGTGGCATAAGGATGGGTGGTTCTTGGAGATACTCTTTGATTCTGTCAAAAGCGGCCTGGAATTCATCGTTCCAACGTACTACCTGATCCTTCTTCAGCAGCTTGAAGATTGGCTCACAGGTAGCAGTCAGGTGTGAGATGAATCGAGCAATGTAATTCAGGCGTCCTAAAAAGCCTCTGACCTCTTTCTCCGTCTTAGGAACTGGCATCTCTTGAATAGCTTTGACCTTGGCAGGGTCCACTTGAATACCCTTGTCACTTACAACGAAGCCTAGCAACTTTCCAGATCTAACCCCGAAGGTGCACTTGTTCGGGTTCAACCTCAGCTTGTACAATTTCAACCGGTCAAATAGTTTCTGCAGATGATCTAGGTGCTCTTCCTCAGTCTGGGACCTTGCGATCATGTCGTCAACATACACTTCTATCTCATGATGGATCATGTCATGAAATAAAGCAACCATGGCACGTTGGTAGGTTGCCCCAGCATTTTTCAGTCCAAAAGGCATGACCTTGTAGCAGAAGGTGCCCCACTGAGTAACAAAGGTAGTTTTTTCCATGTCTTCAGGTGCCATCTTGATCTGGTTATACCCTGAAAAACCATCCATGAAAGAGAACACCTTATGCTGAGCAGTATTGTCAACAAGGACATCAATGTGAGGTAGAGGGAAGTCATCCTTGGGGCTGGCCTTGTTCAGATCCCTGTAATCGACACACATTCTGACCTTTCCATCTTTCTTAGGCACCGGCACCACATTAGCAACCCACTGAGGGTAAGAAGTTACTGCAAGGAACCCAGCGTCAAACTGCTTCATAACCTCGGCTTTGATCTTCTCAGACATCTCTGGATGCATACGGCGGACCTTTTGCTTAACCGGAGGGCAGTCTTCCTTGGTAGGCAAGTGATGGACCACAATGTCGGTATCCAACCCGGGCATGTCTTCGTAGGACCAGGCAAATATCTCCACATAATCATGTAGCATCTGAGCCAACCGTTGCTTCACGCTGAGCTCTAGGTTGGCACCAATCTTTACCTCCTTTCTGTCTGTATCAGTACCCAGGTTTATTGTTTCCACTGGCTCTTCGTGTGGTTGAATTGCCCTCTCTTCCTGGAGTAACAGTCTTGTAAGCTCGCCAGGCACTTCGCAATCATCTTCACCTTCGTCTTCGGCTAAGTTGATCAGATTTTCGAAGTCATAACTAGCAGTAGCAGAGTCGTTACCAGTGAGATCCAGAGTGGATTGAAACCTGTATGAGTGAGTGTGTGTAAATACAGCTGTTTTGCAATATATAAAGAAAGGAAAGAAAGAAAAGGAGCATAAGATTTGAAATGCGAGAAAACGTCCAAGATCTTTATTCATGATATATGAAATGACAATTTATATGCCCTCACAAATGAAGCCAACGGTGCCTCGGGTAAGACACCGGGCCATAGAGTTTTAATTGTTTATTGCAAATAACAAAACAAAGAAGTTTATTACTGCGTAACAAAAGTAACAGGAGTATGGTCTTTAGCAATCCAATTGGTCAATCCGCCATCAGTCGTCGGGTAGATCCAACTATTGAACTCTGACTCTTCCACTTCATCTTCGTCCCCAACAGCATTCACTCCTGGATTGGTAATGAGCACAGGAGGTCTTCTGATCTTTGCTTTGCGCACAGCCTTCTGACCCTCTGCAGTAAAACCCAGTCCAAACTTGTCAGTTTTCTGTGTAAAATCAGGGAGCCTGCCCCAGTTAGCACATTCACCTTTCTTGATCACAGCCCGGGCATCCTTCAAGGAAGCCATCTTCAAAGGAACATCCTCTTCGACCACTGTTTCCGCTGCTGCCAAAGTTGGAGGTACCTCTTCGAAATGCTGAAAGGGGGTTTCAATAAACTCCCCGTCCATCTCAATATACCTGAAGGAATTCAAATGGCTCACCATATACTCCTCCTCTCCCTGCACAGTGACAATCTTCCCTCTGACGGGGTACTTGAGCTTCTGGTGCAAGGTAGAGGTCACTGCCCCAGCTTTGTGGATCCAAGGTCGACCCAGTAGACAAGAATACGATGGACGGATATCCATCACATAGAAAGTAGAGTCGAACACCTGAGAACCCACTCGGATAGGAATGTCTACCTCTCCATGAACCATCCTCTTGGAACCGTCAAAGGCTCTGACGATAATATTGCTAGGTTTCAGCTCCAGGCCTTCACAATCCAAACGGTCTAAGGCTTTCTTGGGTAGCACATTTAGGGGAGAACCAGTGTCCACCAACACGTGCGCCAGAGTAGTGCCCCTGCATTCAATAGAGACATGCAGGGCGTCATTATGGTCCCTTCCCTTAGCAGTAAGGTCAGCATCCGAGAAACCCAAACCATTGTCTGCTGTCAGATTTGCTACGCAATCAGTAAACTGGACTGCAGATGTCTCCTGTGGCACATGGGCCATCTTGAGAAATGAAATCAAGGCCTTAGCATGGGCCTCTGAGCACAGTAGCAAGGAGAGCATGGAGATCTTGGAGGGTGTATGCCCCAGCTGCTCCACAACATTAAAGTCACTCTTCTTGATTATTTTTAGAATTTCCTCCATCTCTTGTTGGGAGGCCTCAGCAGTCACAGATTTTGGTGCCTCCATCCGGGCAGGCTCATCTTCAATCCCTTTGCCCCGAGCATTAGATGACTCGGCCGCAGGGGAAATAACTTGATCAAAACTGGGAACAGGTATACTTGCAGGTGTTATAGTGAGGGGTCTTCGAATAGCGGGTGGTGCAATGTCAGGCGAGAAGAGCCTGCCACTGCGGGTAACCTTTGCTGGACCAGTGATATTGCTGATACTGGTGCCAGTGTTGAACTCTTGCTTGATTCCATGTACATACACGTCTGCCCCATAGTGCCAGGGGACAGCCTTATCAGATTCGTAGGGGAGAGGCCCCAGAACAGTAATAACAACAGGTGCGACAGTCATGATTTGAACCGGCTTCCTTGGGAGAGCCTTGATTGGATTATTGAAAATTGTAACAACAGAAACTTCTTCCACCGGAACAAACTGAACAGCAGTCTTCTTAAACAGAATCTCTTTGCTGTCCATTAGGCTTTGGATGCCCAACTTCAGCAAAGGACAACCAGAAAGGGAAACAGCACAGAAAAGGCAACCCTCACTATAACCCGGAAATAAACCGGCCAGCAGTAGGTTCCTTTTAACAGTCATTAAGGGAGTAGCTACATCATTCACAGAAACAGCGTATACATCTTCATCAATGGCATTTACTCCATGCTGGGGCATAGGAGCAGTCACCACATTTGGCCTCTCAGGCGCTTCAAACTGTATCTCTTTTGCGTCAATAAGGTCTTGCACCTTATTCCTTAAGGCCCAACAGTCATCAGTGGAATGCCTCGGGCTATCGGAATGATAAGCACAGCGGGCATTTGGATTGTATTTTGGAGAGGCAGTGTTTACAACCTTCGGGGCCTCTCTGACAGTCACTAGGTTGGTGGACAGCAACTGTGGCAAGATTTGTGATAGAGTCATACTCAAACGGGTGAACTCTCTCCTGGGTCTTTCAGCCCTTTGAGGATTGGTTTTCCGAGGAGCGGCAGCAGGTTTAGCAATCATCACCGCGTTGACAGATTGGCGGCGCTCAGGTTTCTCTTGTCTTCTAGACCTATATACAGCACTGGCCTACTTCTTAAAGGGTTTCTTCTCAGAACTTGCAGATGCACCCTTCTGAATTTTACCAGACTTCATTCCAGCCTCTATTCTCTCTCCAGTCAGAATAAGATCAGTAAACCCTGCAGACGAGTTACCGATGAGATGGTTGAAAAATGGCCCATATAGGGTCCCCAAGAACATGTCTACCAACTCTTAGTCAGTTAGCGGAGGCTGCACCCTGCCAGCCAGATCCCTCCACTTCTGCGCATACTCTTTAAAACCTTCGCTTGACCCTAGCGACATACCCTGGAGTTGGGTACGTGTAGGGGCAAGGTCGGCATTATATTGATACTACTTATAGAAAGCAGTAGCCAACTCCTCCCAGTTACGAACCTTGGTCCCATCCAGCTGATAGAACCATTCGAGATGAGTCCCTGAAAGACTCTCCTGGAAGAAGTGGATCCACAAATTCTTGTCCACTGAGTACGGTTGAATCTTCCGCACATAAGACCTGAGGTGTAACTTGGGACAAGACGCCCCGTCATACTTGGTAAAGGATGGTGCTTTGAACTTATGAGGAATAATCACACCAGTAGACAAACCCAAGTCTCCGAAATCCAGCCCAGGCACTTGCTGGATCTCCATTGCATTCAGTCTGTCCTCCAACTGCTTGTACCGGTCTTCAGCCGGAGGATACTGTTCCTCATCAAAATCAGTCTCGTTGTCAGAGACTACCGGACTAGGACCTTTTCCCCCTTGGGGACTACTCTTGGCTATAGAAGAACCAGCCTCTTCATTCTGCAGAGTGTTGCCAAACCTTCGGCCCGAGTTGAAAAGAACAGTTCTCTTCTTCTTCTTCTTCTCCTTCTTCTTCAGGAGCAGGGCCTTCAGCTCTTCTTGGCCCTGAGCCAAACCCATGATTAGTTCCTGAAATTGCACATTCTGCGCCTGAAGAGCCTTGATAGACATCTCGGTTGATGATGAGTCAGGATTCATGATGCTGAAATAAACAGCGAAGAACGGTAAGCAACCTGAAAAGAAGAAAACCTGCTATGCACATGATGAATGATATGTGTTTATGCAATGCATTCAAGGGTTTGAAAGTTCAAATTTGTTGTAGACAAAAAGGAACACACGTTATCATTAAGAAAATAATTGTTCAGTACATCAAAGCCTCATGGGCACATATTACAAAGCAAATCAATCCCAAAAGACACTACGCATCCTCTTTGGAGCTATGTAGGTGTTGAGATTCCTCTCCTCATGCAATAGGCGGGTGAGCTCCAGGACCTTCTTTTCACTAGCATGTAGGTTGGTCTCAAGAGAATTCCGTTCTTCCTTAAGCTGGATCCAGCTCTTCTGCATCTCTTCCCAGGACGTGGGCATGTCAGGATGTTGAATGGTGTAGGACACTTCTCCTTCCGAGACTGGCTCTTTGATTACTGGCAGCATATGAGGATAAGGCATTACTAACTTCTGGGAGCAGGCCCGTACCCACTTGAGATAAGGTTCCAACGGGATGGAGTTCCTGTGCCCCAGTGTCTTGCTGTCTATCCTACTTGGCATCCTCCAAGCTCTAACAAATCTCTGGCGAAGTCCTTGTGCATCGTTGTCGAAATCAAAAACTATGTCAGGAATTAACATGTCATGAGGGCCATCCCTCCGAGCATAACCAAACTGTCTCCAAGCCAGGCATGGGTTGTAAGTAATACCTCCTCTGATTCCAAGTAAAGGAACATTAGGGTACTCCCCGCAACGATCAATGATAGTGACATCCCCTCTGGACCGAGGGCACCAATGTATATCTGCATGTGTGAGAGTCATCAACCGTTGTGACCATCTCAAGCCCTGCTCTTTCTTCAAAACTGATCGTGGAAGGTGCGAAATAAACCACCTTCCCAGGAGGGGAGTGCAACACATAAGGACACCTCTTTTTCTCATGGTTCGAGTGTAACATGAGTGAAGGATGTCCCTTAGCAACGTAGTTATAGGATTCCTGGACATGAAGATCTGGACAGCACTGATATCTATAAGCTGATCAGGGTTAGGGAACAACACCAAACCATAGACAAGGAGGGCCACAACTTCTTCAGAAGCTTGTAAGTCAAGGGAGTTCCAACATTCATGAGCTTTTTCAAACAGAAACCTGGCTAAGAACCCTTTGATACCACTTCTAACTTCCCAATGTCCCTTGAGGTCAGATGATTGTAGGTGTAAGGCTTTAGCAATCTCTTCAAGCTTGGGTTCCTTTTCCGTACCGTTGTAGGGTAGTTGATCAAGGATAGGAATCTTCAGAAGCCGGGAGAACTCCTCCAATGTAGGTACCAGCTGATAATCCAAGAAGGTGAAACAGTGATGTAGAGGGTCAAAGAACTGGAATAGGACCTTTATCATATCTTCCTCAATGTTGGTATTGACCAAGCTGATGAGTCTTCCATGTCTTTCACTGAATGAAGAGCTCTCGGGAATCCTGGATATGAGCTCCTTAAGCTGAGGAAGGATCCTTACAAGGCTGATTTGAATTGTCTTTCTGCGAACAGTTTCCATGTCCTACAAAACAAAGAACAAAGATGAAGATTCGAACCCCTGAAATGGTTAGTCAATGCATATGATGCTGGATGATGTCATGATGCTATGATTAAACACACCACAGATATTTACAAAGGCAAACATGTAAGGCACACAAGTCACACAAAACAAGCCCTTAGAGTTTAGGCCAGCATGGGGTCTGGGTATTACCCTCTTGAAGTTGGTGGGCTTAACCTGTCCTATCAGAAGTAATCGGGTTCTAAGGGTCCCAATATCACCGGATTGCTTTCATTGTTCATCGTTTCGATTTAGCCACTGAACTGGCGACCGAAATATTCCAGGAAAGCAATCCTCAATTGAGTGTAGTATCGAGTATCAACCAACCTCGGACTGCACCAAAGTCAGTTATCTCACTACCCTAAAGAGGCCAAGATAGTTCAATTAAGGTTCCTAAGGTCTGTTGATGCTTCACGACACCACGCGGAGGCCCCGTACTCTCCTTGACTGAACTCAAGGGTTACCGGTACACACCAAAGTGCCACATCAACGTAGCAGACTATTTCAACCATGTCGGTATACCCCGCACAGTTCCCTCACAGCCTTGTTGCTACTTTCTAAGAAGGTATCCCCTAGATCCGGGTTAGGATCTATAGAACTCCCAAGACGGTCCCACAATTTAAAGCAAGCAAATCAATACAATTGAAAACACAGTTATGAACTAATCCTAAGGTACACCTCACTTTAAGTTTAAGTCCCCAGCAGAGTCACCAGTTCTGTGATCGGTGGATCTGGAACTGACTGTTTAACGCTGGTTCGTGAAATGTCGCGGAAGCAAGAGTCGCCACCGTCTTTTATTTTCTCCAAATGGAAAGGACAAAAGCACAGAAAAATTCCTTATAGAGATTGCTCTCGGTTCGGGAGGTAGATTTATAGAAAGGGAAGGTGTTAGCACCCTTTCTATCCATGGTTATCCATGGGCTCTTAGATACTTGCTCATTTGTGTTTTCAAAATGGTTGTTTGCTTTTCAACTGTGGGTTTTAAAAAGTTTCTTTGAACATTTCAGTTCGACTCTTGTATCGGTCCTCAAGAGTGTTTGAAAAATTGCTTTCGAAAGCTTTTTGAAAAGGTGTCGGTGTGAAAAGTATTTTGATTTGTTTTGAAATTAGAGCAAGTATCTAGAGTTGTCTACCTACCCTAAGGAATTCGTATGTGTAGATGTCCTTAAAGTAGTGCCATCCCACCATTGAGAGGTAGGTAGCACCACCCTTGGAGGTATTCGGGTCAATTCGAGGGTTCGGGACATGGTGATCACCGGAGCAATAGGAAGACACCTTAGAAGCTACCCTCATGCCAGGTTCCTGGATCATGAGGACTTACTAAAACATCCTCTACTCGACGATCACCTTTCGAGGGGCAAGGCAACAGCGAGGCGTACCCTAGGGGTGGTGTGTGATTTGTGTGTCGTTTTCAGATATTTTTGTCTTGTCATGTATTGGTGATCTACGCTTTTGTTTTTTTTTTAACATTCATTCTTGCATGCAAATTTACTAACAGTTAAAAAGTGTGGAATTTAAAAGTTCTACGCTATTACAAAGGCGCGGGTCCACATCGCCAAATTTAATCCAGGACCCGATTTGAAAATAAAATAAAGTGCGAGAAATATAAATGTCTAATTTACATGGCTTTGGGAGAATTACATGAATATTATAAGAAAGGAAATAAATGCGCGAAACGAACTGATAATCGAAAGCGAGGGCGTTGGACCCTTTTTAATGAAATTAAATTACGATTAACAAATTAATTAAATTAAAATAAAAGAGATTTTTTTGGAGTTTTTTTTTGTATTTAAAGATTTTAATGAGAGAATTAAATGAAATTAAAAAAAGTTAATTAACCCTAATTCTAACTATTTTTATTTATTAAGAAATATGTTAAAGTTGAATCTAAAATTAACCTAATTAATTAATACAATTTTATTTACAAAAATATATAATTAATTATTAATAATGATAGAAGAAAAGAAAAAGATAAAAGTGATTAAAACCCTAATTCTACAATTTTTAAGTTTTGAAAAAATATTAAGATTTAAACCTAAAATTAACTAAATTAATTAATATAATTTATTTATAAAGAAAATATTTAAATAAAATATGTTTTTTATTTTTGTGACTTTCTGATTTTTTTGTTATTTTTTATGTTTTATGAAAATATTAATTTGAAGAATTAAGAGGAAATAATTAAATTAACACAAATAATGGAAAGTAGAAAAAAAAAGAAAAGAATTGCAAACCCTTGGGGGTGTTGACCCCAGATTGGAGGTTTTGTCCCAGCAATTAGGCCCAATAGACCCCTGGCCTTGTTGACTTTTCACGCTGGCGTGTGGCCTAGTTGACTTATGCACATGATACTCTTCAGATCAGGGCCCTTGGTTGGATCTTAGTGGGCGCGTGGCACGTCAGATTATGGGGACACATAATGGTCATTAGGAGGCACGCTGCATAGGAAGATATTAGCAAGAAAAATATTGAAATAACATGGGGGACCTGGGGATCGAACCCAGGTCCCAGAGATTACCAAATGCCTTGTCCACCAACTGTGCCAACTGCGCGCGTTGTACATGGAATGAAGAATAAATAATATAAAAGCAAATTAGCGTTAGTGGCCTAGAAACAAAAAAACGCACGCTGAATTCAAATTATCCAACCATAGCTTGCCACATGATCTTCTTCTTCGTTGTCCCTGAAACAAAAAAGAATTAGCGGGGGTTTTAAACCCCCTCAAAATGCAGTCTTTTCAAAAATAGCGAATAGCCTGTATGGCTATATAAATTAGGCGCGATTAGTGTGTTAAATTCGTCCAAGCATCCTGATTCTGGCCATGGTACTGGGGTGCCTTGATTTTTCCTTAAACGCAAAGCCCCAATTTTTCAGTTTGGAAACCCTAGCGAGCTTCAATGGTGAATTCGTGTATGATGCACAAAAACTCAATTAAAATACATGGTTAGCTTCAGAATGAGTAACTTAACATAAACCAAACATTAAAAATTGCAAACAACGCATGGATTATGATACATGAATATGAGAAAAATATTGAACAAGACAAGGTCGTTCTACCAATTTCTTGCGTTAGGGACAATGGTTTTGATCCAGAATCGTTCCTTGTGACCTTGGCAAGCGATTGGGATAGGTTTCTCGTCTTGAAACCAACTCTAAAGGCGTTTTCAGTTTTCACTTTTTTTCACCAAAATTGCAAAAGTGTTCTTGATGTGTGGCGCATCTTAGAGGTCTTTTGCACTAGGGTTTGCATCAGTATATGTATAGGATCAGATTAGGGTTAAAATTTGAGTCCACAAATCCTTGTAATCATGGATCAAATATTGGATTTAATGGCATATTTTTTCAATCTTTTTCCATGTGTTTTGATACCAATCATGTCCAAATCACCTTGATTCTTTCCATATCAGATAATGCACGAAATCTTGAAGGTATTCTATGCATAAAAAGATTTGAAAAGCATGGATGAGTATTTTTCCCATATTTTATTTTATTAAATGAATTAATAGTAATTAAAAATTCAAATAAATAAATAAAAATGATGAATAAATCCCCTTTGGGCCAAATGGTCGTGCATATGCTTTGGATGATGAATCTTGGAAGAAAATGTGGCCCATTAGCAATTTTAAGGCATTTGAAGCAAAGTTGACTTTTCAAAATTCCCAAAAATTTCCCAACTTCCACAAGGCATATCTTGCTCAATTTTTAAGCTTTGATCATGTTCTTGGTCATTTTGGAAAGTTCTTGAAGTCCTCTAACCAATGCCTTTGATCCCATGTCATTTTTATTTACCAATCTCAAGTTATGGTCTTTGACTTAAAGTCCCTTTTTGTTGTCTTTTGAAAATGACATATAATGTTGAAATTGATAACTTTTTGTGAGAGCATTTCTTGGACTTGAAGTGTGAAGAGGAGTTGTAGGAAATGTCTTTCTCTTCAAAATGAGCTTTGGATGGGATTTTTCTGATAATCCATGTGGAAGTTATGCCTTGGTCAAGTTACAGTTGACTTTTTCAACTGTCCAAATATGGAAACTTTTGCATCTTGAGACTTTTTGAGCCAAGCTTTGAAAATCATGATCAAGAATTGATCAAATGATGTTTGTGGCTTCAAAATGAGATGTTGATCAAAAATTTGAACTTTTGACTGTCAAATGACCATTTTGCCCCTGCAGTTGACTGTAGTGCAATTAGGGTTTTTGACTGTGCAATTTTGTGTTGTAAGTCTTGAAACTTGGTATGAGGATGCTTGACCATGTTTGTAGGCATGTGGGACTTGATTGGACCCTTGGAAACTTCAATTACTTTGCCAGAACCAAAACCCTAGTTGTTGACTGTTAGGAGGCCCTTAAACTGTGTAAACCTTGGGGAGATTTTGAAGCATGCTCTTTGCAATTCTTGAAGAATATGGGAGGGCAAATTTTGGGGTACAACAGTAGGCATGTGGGACTTGATTGGACCTTTGGAAAGTTCAATTTCTTTGCCAGAACCAAAACCCTAATTTTTGACTGTTAGGAGGCCATTGGACTGTGCAACCTTTGGGAGATTTTGAAGCATGCTCTTAGCAAATCTTGAAGAAAATGGGAGGGTAAATTTTGGGGTACAACAGCCATCTTACCTCATGAAGAGTTGTTGGAAACTGTCAACTTAGGAACAGAGGAAGACAGGAAAGAAGTACAAGTGGGTGCGAATTTGGAACCAAGTGTCAAGGAGCGCTTAATACAGCTGTTAAATGAATACGTTGAAATCTTCGCTTGGTCTTATGAAGACATGTCGGGGTTAGACACAGACATTGTGGTTCACCGTCTCCCTACAAGAGAGGACTGTCCACCGATCAATCAAAAAGTCCGCCGAATGAGGCCCGACATGTCTGAGAAGATTAAAGTTGAAGTAATGAAGCAATTCAACGCTGGTTTTCTGGTTGTTACATCCTATCCGCAATGGGTTGCTAACATTGTGCCCGTTCCCAAAAAAGACGGCAAGGTCAGAATATGGGTGGACTACCGGGACTTGAACAGGGCCAGCCCTAAAGATGATTTTCCGCTACCGCATATCGACATTTTGATTGACAACACGGCTCAGCACAAAGTGTTTTCTTTCATGGACGGATTCTCGGGCTACAGCCAGATCAAAGTGACCCCCGAGGACATGGAGAAAACAACCTTTGTTACACAATGGGGTACCTTCTGCTACAAGGTGATGTCGCTCGGACTGAAGAACGCAGGGGCAACTTATCAACGCGCCATGGTAGCTTTGTTTCATGATATGATACATCATGAGATCGAAGTTTACGTAGACGACATGATAGCTCGATCACAAACAGAGGAGGAACACCTTGAACATTTGCAGAAGCTGTTTGCCAGGTTGAAGGAGTACAAACTCAGGCTGAATCCAAGTAAGTGCACTTTTGGAGTTAGGTTTGGTAAACTTCTGGGATTTATTGTCAGCAACAAAGGCATTGAGGTCGATCCAGCAAAAGTAAAGGCTATACAAGAAATGCCTGCCCCCCGTACTGAAAAGGAGGTTAGAGGGTTCTTGGGACGCTTGAACTATATTGCCAGATTCATCTCTCATCTGACGTCTACCTGTGAGCCAATTTTCAAACTATTAAAGAAAGATCAGGTGGTCGAGTGGAACGATGATTGTCAAATTGCTTTTGATAAGATCAAGGGGTACTTGCTAGAACCTCCTATTCTGATGCCACCCGTCGAAGGAAGGCCGCTGATCATGTATCTGACTGTTTTGGACAACTCAATGGGGTGTGTATTGGGCCAGCATGACGAGTCTGGTCAAAAAGAGCATGCCATTTATTACCTTAGCAAAAAGTTTACCGACTGTGAGACTCGCTACTCACTGCTCGAGAAAACTTTCTGCGCTTTGGTATGGGCTGCTTGCCGACTAAGGCAGTATATGTTGACTCATACCACTTTGTTGATTTCCAAAATGGACCCGATCAAGTATATCTTCGAGAAGCCTGCTTTATCTGGAAGAATCGCTAGATGGCAAATGATCCTGACTGAGTATGACATCCAGTATACTACCCAGAAAGCTATAAAAGGGAGTGTACTAGCTGACCATCTAGCTCATCAAGCTATCGAAGATTATCAATCCATGAGATTCGACTTCCCGGACGAGGACATCATGACTTTGGACAACATTGAAGGTAACTGGCCGTATGACGGACCTGAAAATGGATCCCGATGGACCCTGTACTTTGATGGTGCTTCAAATGCACTTGGAAACGCTATCGGTGCGGTACTCATTTCCCCAGAAGGTTTCCATACCCCTTTCATAGCCCGACTTTGTTTCAGCTGTACCAACAACATGGCCGAATATGAAGCTTGCTTCTTTGGTCTCAAGGCTGCTATAGACTTGGGGATCAAATCTTTGGTTGTATTTGGGGACTCGGCTTTGGTTATCAGTCAAATCAAAGGAGAGTGGGATACCAAGCATCCTAATCTTATCCCATACAAAGAACATGTCCTGACATTGCTGCCTCATTTCGAGCAGATTACTTTCGAGCATTTCCCGCGAGAAGAAAATCAGCTAGCAGATGCTCTGGCTACAATGTCTTCCATGTTTAAACTCAACTGGGATAAAGAGGCTCCCCAAATCACCATTGAGCGAATGGATGAACATGCGCATTGTCATGAGATTAATACCGAAGAAGTAGTGGAACAACCCTGGTTCCATGAAATCAAAAGGTATCTCCAGACTAGAGAATATCCCGAAGGAGCTTCCGTCAATGACAAAAAGTTCTTAAGGAGATTTGCTGCCAAGTTTTTCCTAAGCAATGGCATCCTTTACAAGCGTAGCCATGATTGTGTTTTAAGCCGATGTGTAGACAAAGCTGAAGCAGAGTTGATCATGACTGAGATACACAGCGGCACATTTGGCACCCACTTGAGCAGACACACGATGGCTAAGAAGATTCTAAGGGCAGGCTATTACTGGTCTACCATGGAGGCTGATTGCCATCAACAATCCCGTACTTGTCACAAGTGTCAAGTCTATGCCGACAAAATACATATTCCTCTTGTTCCTCTCAATGTTCTGACAGCTCCTTGGCCATTCGCAATATGGGGCATTGACATGATTGGAGAGATCAAGCCCACGGCATCCAACGGACATCGCTTCATCCTGGTTGCTATTGACTATTTTACCAAGTGGTTCGAAGCAGCTTCCTTTGCCTCTGTTACAAAAAATGTGGTTGCCCGCTTCATCAAGCAGAACCTCATATGCCGGTATGGTGTTCCCGACAGGATCATCACAGACAACGGTACAAATCTGAACAATACTATGATCACCACTCTATGCGAACAGTTCAAGATTTATCTTCACAACTCATCTCCCTATCGGCCGAAGATGAACGGTGTTGTTGAAGCTGCGAATAAAAACATCAAGAAGATCATTCAGAAAATGACAGTTACCTACAAGGACTGGCATGAGATGTTACCGTTTGCTCTGCATGGATACCGTACCACGGCACATACTTCAACAGGGGCAACCCCATTTTCTTTGGTATATGGCATGGAAGCTGTCCTACCCGTGGAAGTTCAGATTCCTTCTCTAAGGATTATGAAGGACGCTGGTTTGAGTGAAGACGATTGGATTCAGACCCGACTTGATCAACTCAATTTGATCAATGAGAAGCGACTCACTGCTGTTTGCCATGGTCAGACGTACCAAAAACGGATGATCAAGGCTTTCAACAAGAAAGTCAGACGTCAAGTATATCAAGTCGGAGATCTTGTAATCAAGCGGATTATCTTGCTGCAAAGTGATCCCAGGTGCAAATGGACTCCTACTTACGAAGGACCGTTTGTGATCAAGAGCATATTTTCTGGTGGTGCCATGATTCTGACCACCATGGACGGTGACGATTTGCCACACCCTGCGAACACAGACATAGTCAAAAGATACTACGCATAAAATAACCCGACAAGTCGAAAACCCGCGAGGGTGACTTGGGCAAAAATGGGCATCCCGGTGAACCGAAAACCCGAAAGGGAGGTTCGGGCAAAAATTAGGGATAAAACAAAAAAAATCTGTACACCCGGCAAGTTGAAAACCCTAAAGGGCGACTTGGGCAAAAAAGGGTTTCCCGGTGGATCGAAAACCCGAAAGGGCGATTCAGGCAAAAGTTAGGGAATTAAAGCGTATGACTATGTCTTGTCGGATCACTTTAAAGAACAATCTCTTCATCGAGCTTCTGATCAATCCAATCATCGGCGGACGAAGCAGTGAGTGGACAAGATATTCAGAGTTGTGAAGGCTATAACAGAATGGGAATCCCGTGGAATTGTTACACATAGCCATCTTTCTTTTATATAAATTTTTCAAATGTTTGCGACAACATTCTCTTACTAGGATGTCTGTCTCCTTTGTACAAAGATATTCATAAAAAGTTAATACAAATACTTTTCTGAATACAGAAATTTGCTTTGTCTTCTTTTCTTTTTACACTTATGTTTTATTTGAGAAACGTCCAATGTTTTGTTAAATAGGCATATGCATTTGAACATAATCATTTGCTTACAAATCAAGAAAAGATGATTGCTGATAGGTTGAAGGTATAGGTAGATATCTTGATGCCCTTTCAAAAGATATCCCCAGCGGAATTAAAACTCCAAATGCCTCAACAAAGTTAGAATCCAGAACTTAATTCCCCAAACAGAGTTAAACTTCAGGATCCTCAGCAGAACAAAAGCTTTCTCAAAGCTGATTTCCCCAGCCAAGAGAGCCTTCCAGAACTTAATTCCCCTCAGAGTTAAGTTTCAGTATCCCCAGTGGAGCCTTAAAAATCTGAAAATCCTATCCCCAGTAAAGTCAAAACTGTTAATCCCCAGCGGAGCTAAAACTTCCAACTGTTAATCCCCAGCGGAACCAGATTAGTGAACATTCTCCCCACAGAGATATTCCCCATCAGATTGAAGATTCTCAGTCTCACTCCTCCAGCATGAGTCTCCCAGGTTCTGAACTCCCCAGTAGAGATCATCAGAATTCTCATTCCCCACAAGTCACCAAGGATTTTCAATCTCCAACAGTGGTCCTAAGATCCCTCAACAACTGAAGATCTTGTTCCCCAAGCAGTCCGCAGACAACAAGGATGTCTCAGCTTCAGCAATCAAAGATTCCTGCAATTCCCTGCAGCAGTCAATGATTCACTTTCTCTGGCAACAGTCGAGATTCTATCATCTCCGGCTATCCAGGATTCATCCCTACCCAGCAAGACAGCTACTCAGCTTACATGCGCATTCATTACATTCATATCATAAACATTGATATAACATATATTGCATCATACATTTCATGCAACATAACTTTGTGTTTTAGCTAATATTTTACCCTTTTCAGGATAAGATTAATAAGCTTAAACCAAGACTTCTGAAAACAGTTTACGGATTCTCCAAACACGAATGTTAATCTATCGCTTGTTCAGACGCAACTTTTGAAAATAGTTTACGGACGCTTCCCAGCATGGATGCTGATCTATTGCTTATTCAACTTCAAGATTTCTGAAAACAGTTTACGGATTCTCCAAACACGGATGTTAATCTATTGCTTGTTCAGATTAAACTTTTGAAAATAGTTTACGGATGCTTCCCAGCATGGATGCTGATCTATTGCTTATTCAACTTCAAGATTTCTGAAAACAGTTTACGGATTCTCCAAACACGGATGTTAATCTATTGCTTGTTCAGATTCAACTTTTGAAAACAGTTTACGGACGCTTCCCAGCATGGACGATGATCTATTGCTTATTCAACTTCAAGATTTCTGAAAACAGTTTACGGATTCTCCAAACACGGATGTTAATCTATTGCTTGTTCAGATTCAACTTTTGAAAACAGTTTACGGACGCTTCCCAGCATGGATGCTGATCTATTGCTTATTCAACTTCAAGACTTCTGAAAACAGTTTACGGATTCTCCAAACACGGATGTTAATCTATTGCTTGTTCAGATTTAACTTTTGAAAACAGTTTACGGACGCTTCCCAGCATGGATGTTGATCTATTGCTTATTCAACTTCAAGACTTCTGAAAACAGTTTACGGATTCTCCAAGCACGGATGTTAATCTATCGCTTGTTCAGATTCAACTTTTGAAAACAGTTTACGGACGCTTCCCAGCATGGATGCTGATCTATTGCTTATTCAACTCCAAGAAAACAGTTTACGGATTCTCCAAAACACGGATGTCAATCTATTGCTTATTCAGACCCCTAGCTCAGAGATGTTCCAAACATGGATAACTTTCTGATACTCGTCCACTCCTCAACGACATATAGTTTAACAAACATTCCAGATGGCATCTTTAAGCCCATCCCCCAACAAGATTCTGTCACATCTCCAGATGGCATCTTTAATCCCATCTCCAAATGGCATCTTTAAGCCCATTCCCGCATCCATGTCGTGACGAGTGCAAATTTACGGGCACTCTAGTGTCCAATCTCCTTTTACCTTCGAGACGCGAAAGGCAAACTTGCCAATCTAACTCTTCAGGTTCAAGAAGATTGAACAGGGGCAACTGTTGTCCCCCAAAATTTGCCCTCTCATTTCACCAACATTTTTTTCATCACAAAACTCTTGGAACTAAAGATCAAGTTAGGGTTTGCTCTGCTTAAGACCTCTCCTTGCACTGTTGACCCAAATTAGGGTTTGAGTTTGCACAGGGATGTTTTGACCTAAAATGCCCAAAGTGAATTTCATGCTTCATGTTGGACTCACAAGTTTATCCATACCAAGTTTCAAGCCTTGATTCCAATCTTTGCCCAGTCAATTGGACAGTTGACCTAGAAATCAGCTATATTGGGGAAAAAGTCAACTGTGGCCAATTGACAGTCAAACCTCATGATTTTTGACCCACATCAACATTATGAACTCATATAAACCATTTGGTCAAGTTTGGATCACAATTCCATAAGAAATTTGATCAGATCACCAAAAGGGCAAAATGGTCATTTTTAGGGTTTTGGCTGCACAAAGGCAATTTTTGACTGTTTGACCTAACCAATGGCAAAACAAGCTCACATATGGACTCAAGGACTCAATGGCATTGTCTTGACACATTCAACAAGTTCAAAAGATCTCAAATGCATAGGATTGACAGATGAATTTTTCAGTCAACTGATCAAAATTTGACTGTATACTGAAAAGTCAAACTTTGACTTTTTGGTCAAAATCAAGTGCCAAGATTCATTTTTCATCAAGACATGTCAAATTATGAAACTTGTTCATCAAGAAACAAAAAATTACAAATTAGGGTTTTAAAATGAAAATTTTCATAACTTAGAATTTTTCTAAGTTATGAAATTTCCTTATTTTTTCCTACCTTTATCCCATTTTTTCACTAAGATGCAAATGGATTCAAACAAAACTTGAAACATGAAAGTTGTAGTCCATTGCAAAATCTACAACTTTTATTCACAAAGTTTTCTCAAAGGAAGCTTTTATCTCAAGTTATGATTTTTGGAACAAGGGTGCAAAACATTTTTTAACTTAGAGAAATTTTGCCCTATTCTAGGCAGAATTTCTATCCAACTTCTTGGCCATTTTTCACATGGTTCCACTTGGAGTTTCAATTTGCATTACAAAGATGGATTGTAGTACACATTCCAAGCTTTCCAAATTCTCCAAGAACTCATCAAACACCCTTGTGGTTAGAGAGAATCGAATTTGTAAAGTTGGCCAAAACTCACTTTTGTTCATGGCCAAGGCATGTTCACAACATTGGCATTTTTCAAATCAGCATGGTTTATACTATCTTGCAGGTCTCTAAACCTCTTTTCACTCAACAATTTAATTCCTAACCATTATGTTAAGACATTATTTCACCCATTTGGACATTACACATCAAATTAAGCCTTAAGTAGTAAAAGTGATTTTTCCATTTTTGCAAAAGTAGCTTTATGTCAAACCATTATGCATTGAGCCTTGGACAAAGATCTGAGATTGCAAATAAAATCCAGGGATTAGAGGGGGCCTAGAGTTTTTGTTTGCAGTATACAAGATGGATTGTACAGGCCTTTGACACTTACACACTATCCTTGCTTACATTTGAAGAAACCTTGCAAAAACTCTTCATCTTTCATTCCTGTCAACACAGCAAAACACAAACTTTGTTCTCATCTTCCATACATCCCAACTGACCTAAGGCACGATTAAACCATCCCTCGTACCTCCCAAAACACAAAAACACCATCTTATTGCCAAAACAGGGTACCTGCTGCAGATTGAGGTCCACAACTCAATCCACTCGTGCACTTTGGCTAAAAACCTTGCAAACACATTCCATACCATCCATTGAAGCTATTCCAAGCCCTAAACACCAGCTGTAACACCCCTAACCTCATCTGCCATTTTCATTTTTCAGTTTTGCAGGTGAACTTCCATAGCACGATATAGAGTGATTCAAAGCAAGCTAGGAGTTGGAGAAGCTTCCTTGGACTTCAGGCAAGCTATACAGAAGCTCAAACTCCATTGAAGTGGGCCACATTATTGTACACGATTCAAGCTGAAACAGGTAAAACCATGGACTTCTATCTCTCAATCTAGGAAGAGTTAGGCTTAGGTTTGTGAATGAAACATGCTCTACTCATAGCCCTGAAGCCATACATATGATTACTTTTCATTTATATTAAGTATGATGTGAGAATTTTAGCCATGAACATTGAAGAAAAATTAGGTCAGAAATTGGGGATGAAGAAATTCTCCCTGGTTTCTTAGAGTTAGGTCAAGTATTTTATATGTCTGAATTCGTCTCTTGATGCTCTACAATGTTTGTGTTATGAGTTTTTTGTTAAAAATCAAGGAATCAGAATATGGTAGTTGTATAAGGAAACGCGCGTTTTTGATTCAAACAGAGCTGGAGGTTGAAGAAGGTTGGCTTGGGCTGGGCCTGAGTTTGTTTTGCTCTTTGCACACTTTTTTTCCATTTGCACCCCCCTGGCCCATTGTGTGAAATATTTATCATTTTTGACTTTTTACTTTTTATTCTGACTTGATATTTTTTGTCCAAACATAAAAAATATTAAAAATATTTTTCCACATTCTTTTTATATTTATTTGGCATTTGTTTCATTTTATTAGTATATATATGTAAATAATATAAAAACCTTTTTATTTAAAACCCTAAAAAAATAATACAAAAATATTTATTTTTTAGTCATTATTTTTTATTTACATTTTGAAAACATTTTCTAAAATATACATTTCTTGTAAATAATTAATATTTTATTTTTGTACATATTTAGTATATTTAATATATAATATATAAATACTTGTATATTTTACTAGATAATTAGGGCAAAAAATACAAAAATAATACTTTTATTTTTTTATTTAATATTTGATACCAAAAATACCTTTTTTACAATATACCTTTTATTTTTTGTATATAATTAACAAATATTGTACATAATTAATAAATAAATACTATTTATTCAAAATTAGGGTTTTTGCCCTAAACAACAAAAATAACCAAAAATTGACTTTTTTTCTTATTTTGTTTATACTTCAAACATGAAAACCTTTTTACATACATAACAAAAAAATCATTTTTGTGCATAATACATGTTGTATATTTATTGTATTCACTTAAATATTGTACAATTAAATATTTGTATATTCGATATGGTTGTAATAATTTAGGTTTTATTTCCTTGTCAAATATCCCCCAAATTCAAACTTGTACCCCCCTCCCTATATCTTGTTGTAATAGCTTAGCATTTAAATTTCCGCATTTAAAAGCTTTCAATTATGCCATGTTTAGACTTAGGGTTTGTATGCAAATCAACCAATAAATAGCTTGACCTAATACAAGATAAACATGCATGAAAAAACAAACACAATGCACACTTGCACCCTTAGGGTTACTCCACTTGTTGCCTTAAAAAATGGGCCATAGTTGCATGTTAAGTGTCTTTGGCAAAACAAAAACAAATCAAATGATCATAGTCCCTCGACGACGCTATCAAGTTGCCTAAAAATGATCAAGTCCCTTGAGAAAATTGCCAAAGATACTTGGCACTATTGCCTCTATGTTCTAAAACGATGACTCGCGCCCGTCCCGTTAACATCCTAACACAAGGTTGTTCACCAAACACAATGGTGAAACAACACTGTTAAAACGGTTAAAACATGAGAGAGATCTTTGAGAAATTTAGGGTAGATAGCTCTTGGTTACTTGACCAATCTTGCAAAACAATCCTTGCCATTTTTCAAAACACACATCACAACACAACTTCAAAACAAACTTTCAAAAACATTGAAACATCTTTTCAAAAAGACAAACACCCTTGTAAAATATTCAAACAAGAATTGTTACAATGGTTGCCTAGACAAGGCATCTTTTTCAAAACATTTTCAAAACCACACACACAAAGCACCATTTCAAACAATTGAAAAGCAAAGGTAAGTGATCTAAGCAAGTAACTAAGAGCCCATGGATAACCATGGATAGAAAGGGTGCTAATACCTTCCCTTTCTATAATCTACTCCCCGAACCCAAGAAAACATCTCAAAGGTTTTTCCTGTGCTTTTTAACCTTTCCTTAGGATAAAATAAAAAGTCGATGGCGACTCTTGCTAAACCGAAACATTTGCGAAAACAAACGCAAAACCTCAAGTCAGTTCTCCCACCGTATCACAATATGGTTGAGATGCATTCACTCCCCGCAGAGTAAGACAGTAATGATAACTCTCCCCAGCTGATACTTGCAACTGTGAATAAATCGGTAATATTCTCCCCAAGCAGAGTTTATCTACCATCAATGAAAAGGCTTAAATATCCCCGACAGTCTTAATATTCACCAACTGAGTATAAGAATATCCCCCGGCAGAATACAAAATCCCTAGTGGAATCTGAAATTTTCCCAGCGCAGTCTAAAAAAAGCTTCCCTAGTGGAGTTGAAGAATCATCCCCAGTAGACTCGGGAAGTTCATCCCCGGTGGAGTATAATAATAATTATCCCCGACCGAGTTCAAAGGAAGATAGTCCCCAGCAAAGCTCAAAGGATTATCCCCATTAGAGTCTAACAGGTTATCCCCAGTGAAGCCGCAACTGAAAGATTATCCCCAACAGAGTTCTTTCCTTTCACAAACAAGAATTCAATCCCCAACAGGATTCAGTATCACCAGCAACGGTAATTCATCCCTAGTGGAATTTATCAGTGGAATCCTCAGCAGAACATCTCTTCCCCAGAGTAATCTCCTCATCAGCTTATTCCCCAACGGAGTTATACTCTCCTGCAGGCTTATTCTCACAATCATCTTCATTCACCATCCCCAGCGGAAACGAAGAATCCAACTCTATTCTCCAGCAGCTATCCGGGATTTATGTTCCCCAACTAAAAACATTACATTTCCATACATCATGATACATGCATATACGCATCATACACACAATCTCATTTATTTTGAGAACATCATCGCTTGATTTATATCATGCATTGCATACGAATGACCTTTACCTTTCAGGAAGGAGGCAGTTAAGTTCTCAGCTATGTCGAAGAACTGGACCGGTTCTTAAATCTCAACTGAATTATCCTCGGTTGAATTTCAGATAAGGTTCTCAATCTCGACAATTTTCCTCCGTCATAGTGTGGACGAGTTCTACAATCTCAACGATATACTATGTTGAAGACCATACAGTTCCTAGATCTTGATGAAGATGTTTCCCTATGTCATAGTGTGGGCGAGTTCTATAGTCTCAACGGTATACTACGTTGAAGACCAGACAGTTCCTAGATCTTGACGTTTTCCTCCGTCATAGTGTGGACGAGTTCTACAATCTCAACGGTATACTACATTGAAGACCAGACAGTTCCTAGATCTTGATGAAGATGTTTCCCTATGTCATAGTATGGACGAGTTCTATAATCTCAATGGTATACTACGTTGAAGACCAGATAGTTCCTAGATCTTGATGTTTCCTCTGTCATAGTGTGGACGAGTTCTACAATCTCAACAGTATACTACGTTGAAGACCAGACAATTCCTAGATCTTGATGAAGATGTTTCCCTATGTCATAGTGTGGACGAGTTCTATAATCTCAACGGTATACTACGTTGAAGACCAGATAGTTCCTAGATCTTGATGTTTCCTCCGTCATAGTGTGGACGAGTTCTACAATCTCAACGGTATACTACGTTGAAGACCAGACAGTTCCTAGATCTTGATGAAGATGTTTCCCTATGTCATAGTGTGGACGAGTTCTATAATCTCAACGGTATACCATGTTGAAGACCAGACAGTTCCTAGATCTTGATGTTTCCTCCTTCATAGTGTGGACAAGTTCTACAATCTCAACGGTATACTACATTGAAGACTAGACAGTTCCTAGATCTTGATGAAGATGTTTCCCTATGTCATAGTGTGGACGAGTTCTATAATCTCAGCGGTATACTACGTTGAAGACCAGACAGTTCCTAGATCTTGATGTTTCCTCCGTCATAGTGTGGACGAGTTCTGCAATCTCAACGGTATACTACGTTGAAGACTAGACCGTTCCTAGATCTTGATGAAGATGTTTCCCTATGTCATAGTGTGGACGAGTTCTATAATCTCAATGGTATACTACGTTGAAGACTAGATAGTTCCTAAATCTTGATGTTTTCCTCTGTCATAGTGTGGACGAGTTCTACAATCTCAATGGTATACTACGTTGAAGACTAGACAGTTCCTAGATCTTGATGAAGATGTTTCCCCCAATTGAATTACGGGCAAGTTCTTAAAACTCAGCAGAGATGTTCTCTCAGTTGAAGTACAGGCAAGCTCCTAAATCTCAATAAAGATCAGACTTCCCCCAACGGAATCTTCTACAAACAACAGGTATACAAATTCTTGCTAAGGAATCTCTTATGCGATCGACACTCCTACAGATGGAATCTTTAAGCCCATCCTCCTACCAACAATCTCCAAATTGCATCTGTAAGCCCATTTCTGACATCTCAAGGCTGATACCACTTCATGCGAGTGCAAATTTCTGGGCACTCTAGTGTTCAATCATCTTCCACCTTCGGATCACGAAAGGCACGAAAGCCAATCTACATCCTCAGGTTTAAGAAGATTGAACAGGGGAAGCTGTTGTACCCCAAAATTTTCCCTCTCATATTTTCTCAAAACAAGGCAAGAAAAATCTCCAAGTGGCTCAAGATTTCTCAAGAGTTGGACAGTCAAGCTATCTCCTAGGGCAGTCAACCCCAAATTAGGGTTTTGTGTTGCATAAAGATCCTTACATCCCACTGACATCAAGTTCTCCCCAATGTCCTAATATGTTCTCAAGGTCATCCATGTCAAATTTCAAGCCTTGCAGAGGAAGTTTGGTCAGTCAATTGCTCAAAGGGTCCAAAAATCGACTATGCTAGGGCAAAAGTCAATTGTGACCTACAAACAGTCAAACTTCAATATTTTTTGCCAAAATTCTCATTTTGAAGGGTATTTCATCATTTTATCAAGGGTTGATCATGATTCATCAAGGATTGCTCAAAATTCATCAAGACTCAAAAGTTGCTAAATTAGGGTTTTGTAGGAAAAGTCAACTCAACTTTGACCAAGCATAACTTTCTCATACTTTATGAGAAATTATCCATCCAAAGCTCATTTTTAATAGGATGCAATTTCCTACAATCCATATTCATGCCCCAAGATCAGAAAATGCACTCACAAGAAGTTATAAATTTGGACATTATAGGTCATTTTTGAAAGTCAACAAAAACACCTTTTTTGCCAAAGCTTATAACTTGAGCATGGAATATCAAAATGAGATGAAGGGTTGGTTATAGGACATATCAAGCTTTCTAAAAAGTCCAAGAACACTTCCAAAAGTCCAAAATTAAAGAAGTTATGCATTGTTGAAGTTGGACATTTTTGCAAAATTGCCAAAAGTCAACTATCCCCAAAACTTCAAATTTTGTCAAATGGGCCCATTCTTTTCCACTTGATTTGAGCTTGCATCATTGTCCACGTGTCCTAGCTTCAGCCATGTGTCCATTTATCAATTTTATTATTTTATTTGATTTTTTATTGAATTATTTCATTTTTAATCAAATTAAATCAAGTAAAATCCAAATATTGATTGTTTGATATCTTTTTGGCTATTTCAGGACTGAATCATCATCATCAAGGGTATCAAACTCGTATCAAGCATTCCATGTGCAAAAAGATTGAGTTTTGACAATTTTGGAAGGTTTAGTAATGGTGAATCAAATTAAATCTTATGGCATTGATGTGGAAAGATTCAAAGCACAATTGTTAACCTAATGCATTCCACATTACATAAGGAGGTGAGAGGGCACGAAAACAAGGCTAGAAGCTGCAAGAACCAACAAAACAAAACTTGAAAAAAGTGGTAAAAAGTGGGAAACCAAAATCATACTTGGAGGCGTTTTCAGAAGCAAAGCTTGATACCAATCGATTGCTGGAGGATCACTGAAGCAGAACCATCCCAAAGCAAGCCTCCATACACGTCCAAACGCACTGTAAGTGTCACAGAAAACCGCCCTGCATTTGAATTCGTAAATCTTTATTCCTGCACCTTTTGTACAAACTATTTGCATATTCATGATCCTCATCAAGTTTCCAAGCTTTCTGTATTATCCAATTTCATTTATCTGACTTGTAAAGCCAAGCACCATATCTAGGGTTTCGTGGTTTGTTTTTGGGCGTTTCTCTTACAGGTAAAATTAGCCCCAATGATGGCCATGGACATGACCGAAAGAGAAAGACGAATGCAACCATGGTCTTGGGAGAAGTTTATATGGCCTGAGATGAATTTTGGGATTGACCTAGGCATTTAGCTGCGGATTCAAATCTGCAGGTAATTTCTTTACAGGCCTGAGGACAAGGATGACAATGTGCCCCCCTCTGATTGGTCCTTTCAAATTTCCGTGCACTTTTTTTTATTTTTCTGGCATATAACGTGTTTACTCTTATTATTACTACTGTTTAATATATTGACAACTAAAGCACATTGGCCTAGTGGCGAAGCGAGTGATCCAAGCATCCACAGGACCTGGGTTCGAATCCCAGGTCCTTCACTTCTTTGTTATCATTATTTTCCAGGTAATCCTGTGTATCTCCAAGCATGATGCCTATCATATGTCCTCAAGTATCAAAGCGCCAGATGGCCCAAGGCCAAATCTGGTGATCCAGGTTGATGGTCCACCATGGAGTCCAGTCAACATGCGCATAGGGGATCTCAAAAAGTCAAGCTAGGCCAATGTAATTGGGCCTCATAATTGCTGATCAAACCTCCAAACAGGCCTATATACCTCTATCTCTCTCTATTTTCATTTAGTTTATTTAATTGTTTTGTTATTATTTTTATTATTAACTAACTGATCAAATCTTTTTCTTTATAAAATTAAAACCAAAAAATATTTTCTTTATTAAATTAAATTTCAGTTTTTTTAATTTTTATTAACAAATATTAATTTAATTAATTTAGGCCATTAATTGGGAATAACTTTAATATATTTTTCAATAATTAAAATCAATTAGACTTAATTAGGTTTTTATTAACATTGATCAATTTTATTTCTTTCTTTAAATAACAAAAAAACCAAAAATATTTATTTTCATTAATTAGTTTATTCAATTTAATTTAATAATTAATTTAGAATAGTTTATTTTCTTAAAATAAAAATAAATAAAAAATCTTTTCTTTAAATAAAAAAGGGTCAAAACCCTAAACTTGCGCCCGATTTAATTTCTCGCACGCGATTTATTTTCTTTTATATCATATTGTACTTGTTCCCGGAATGTAATAGATAATTAGGACCATTTATTTATCGCTTTATTTATTTTTCCGCATTTAAAATTTCAAAGGGTTGCTTTTGGCGATGTAAATACCCGACGCCTTGTAATTTAATTTCCGCAATTTATTTTCCGCAAAAATATAACTGTTAGATGTTTGATAATAGGGATGCATGACAAGAATGAATGTTTAACCTAAAATCAACATAGATCACCATTAACATGTACAAAGACAAATAACTGAAAATGACACACTCGCACATGCGCACTCTTAGGGTACACCTCACTTGGTTGCCTTTGTACGCGGTCATTGAGTATAGGTAGTTTTAGAGGTCGCCCTCTTGTCCAAAGATTATAGTTGCCTCGAAACGGTTGCCTTGGATATTGTTGCCTCAAAACAAATGATCTAAGACATTAGGGTTACCGCTAAAGCGTCCTAACATTGCTTTAGTGACCGTAAGTCCCGTATTCGAATTGACCCTCAAACTCCAACGACGATGCTACCTACTCATTCATAGTGGGATAGCATTTCCTAAAGGAAGATAGCATAGAACGATTCCTTTTTCGAGTAGGTAGATGGTTCTTAGATACTTGCTCTTTCAAAATAAAACGAAATTTTCGCACTTACACTCTTTTTCAAACAAAGACTTTTTCAAACCCACAAGCACAAAGAAAGCAATTTTTGAAAACATTTGAGCAAGTACCTAAGAGCCCGTGGATAATTACGGATAGAAAGGGTGCTAGCACCTTCCCTTTCTATAATCTACCCCCTGAACCCGAGAAACATCTCGAAAAATGAATTTTTTTGTGCTTTTTTCCTTTCCTTGTTAGATAAAATAAAACTCGGTGGCGACTCTTGCTTACCGTGACATTTTGCGAACACAAACGCAAAACGCAAACCAGCATTCTAAAAAACAGTCAGTTCTTTCCCACTGTATCACACCAGGTTTTTCCATGTTTTTGATTTCGCTTTCTCTACCCTAGCTAACCATCCAAGGTACTTCTTATCCTATTTCAATGGACCTGATCTAAAAGGTCTCATAACTTATGTGATGAAGTCTAGCTTAAAGGAGGATTCATTTTGTTCTTCACCCTTTTGTGGAGTATTTCCCTGAGAAGTTGTTGCGCCTTCTACCCTAGTGTTTTTAGCAGATTTCTTAATAACCCTAGGTTTACTAGCTATGGGTCTAGTCAAGTGGTAAGCAGGAAAAAATCTATTGAGTTTTCATATATCTGATACATTGAGTATAGGACCCATGTATCCTAAGGTATCAGAAGCAAGAGTGAAGGGAATTATTACCTGGGAAGCGTAGATGGCAATTTGTTCATTCCTCAGAGATGGTGTGGGAAAAAATTCTTGATTTTCAATCATGACGGGTGTTGCTACTTTGAATAAAGGGTTGAAACTTTGATTTCTTCTGGGACTCCATTGATTGTGTTTTGAAGAAGAAAAAGTTACAGAAAAGTTGTTGAACTTTAGAAGAAGAAGAGAGGTTTTTTTTTATTTGAAAAAATGCAAAAGAAGAGAAATAAAATGAATGGTGTTGCTTTATATGAAGGGAAACTGAACTGTTTTTGATGGAAAGAGGGAAGTTAAAATTTTAGTGGGACACATGTAAGGAGATCCTTTGCTTGATGAACAGTTTTTATGAGTTCCAAAGTTAAGACTAGTCATCATAGCTAATGATGAAATTTATAGATACTCATACGACGATTAGACGTTTGGGAATCAAAAGTAATTATGATAATGACATCATAATAAGTTGAAGCGGTTGAGGAATTATTCAGAAGGTCGAAATTTGAGGAGATTGCAAAAATATGCATTTCTGGTTTTGAAATGAATATTTCTTTGGGGCAATTTGTTGGCTGGAAATTTCGAATAAGTCAAAATTGAGCTGAGTCAATGGTACTGAATATACTTGGAGAGTTGTTTGGTTATTTTATTTGTTGGAACCCATGAAGATTTGAATTCGAAATTGATAGTTTATGAAATTCGAATTATGAAATAAAGTATCATTCGAAATTCGAATTAAGGTATTATTCGAGATAAGGTTCAAAATGTTATACTTCAAAAGTTATCAGTTTTTGGCACTCAAGACAGATAATGGAAAGGTTTTTGAATTCAAATGTTTATTCTTATCCAGAAGGACACGTGGAATCCTTGGGATCATCGAAGGCGTGCCAACAGGAAATGTGGCATTAGTTCGTTAGGAGACCGTTAGGGTCGAAGTTCTATAAATTGTAGCTTTTATGTTTCAATCTAGTGTGTTCACATCTTTGTACAAAATACTGAAGTATACTCAAAGTACCAGTGTTAGAGAAACGAGTTAGCGAGAATGTACGTATGATGCACCATATTTTACAATTTAATGTCATTTACATTCAATGAAGTATCTTAGTGTTATTTATGTTCTTTATAATTTCCAGTCTAGACTAGTTTCTGTTTTATTACTTTCATAAAGAAGTTCCACTTCATGTGTCGAAGTGTTTCCTTTCGTTTAAAAGAGATTATCACCAAAAAAACATATTTTCTAAATAATAGAACACAATAGTCCTGAGATCAATCTGATTGATCTCGCGAGTAACTGAATCTATTAGAGGATTTAGAGGATCAGCGGTTGTTTACCAAATTCCAGGGTAAACACAGTTGCATCATCATATTCACTTTCAAAATCATCATCCTCAGACCAAGAGACAGACAAACCCTTATTTTGTTTCTTGAGATACGTGGGACATTCTGATCTAATGTGACCAAAGCCCTCACATCCATAACGTTGAATACCTCTTCCTTGATTGAGTATCTCCTATGTTCTTGTTTTTCTCTGAAAATCATTATTCTTACTGGTGTCGAATGACATGTTCTTGATATTTGGTCTTGGCTTCCTATCCATTTTCTTCAACACCTTATTGAATTTCCTCCCAAGAAGCACAATGGCATTAGAAATTCCTTCATCAGTCTCCATGTCATATTGAGCCTCTTCATCATTGGTGTTGGAGATAAAGGTTATGCTCTTGTTCTTGTTTTCAGATTTATCATTGATGGCCAATTCAAAAGTTTAAAGTGACCCAACAAGCTCATCCACTTTCATGTTGCAAATATCTTGAGCTTCTTCAATAGCTGTAACATTCATGTCAAACTTCTTAGGAAATTACCTGAGGATTTTTCTAACTAACTTCTCATTTGACATCTTCTCTCCCAAGGCACTAGATGCATTGGCAATGTCAATAATACTCTTGTTAAAATCATGAATACTCTCGTCATCTTTCATCTTGAGATTCTCAAATTTGGTGGTGAAAAGTTTATGTCTTGACATTTTACTCTCGATATGCCTTCATGAGTGGTCTTGAGGATTTCCCATGCATCTTTGGCTACAAAACATGTATTTATTAACCTGAATATATTTTTGTCAACCCTATTGAACAAGGCGTTCAAAGCTTTAGAGTTTCCACGAGCAAGTTCATCTTCTTCCTTAGACCAGTCCTCTTGTGGCTTCAATTCATTTGTGTTCTTCACCTCAGGATGTTCCCAACCTTTTATAACTGCTTTCTAGGTTTTGCTATCCAAAGATTTTAGAAAAGCCACCATATGCACCTTCCAGTAATCATAGTTGGTGTCATCCAGAATAGGTGGCCTGTTAACAAATGTTCTTTCCTTGTCCATAGTACCCGAAAGTATCTTCCCTAAAGCTCACCCAAAATAGAATAGGGTGCCTGCTCTGATGCAAATTGAAATTTTGGAACTAATAGAACAGATGTCATATACGATGTCAAGACACCAGAATTAAGACATTGTAACAACACACACAATTACAACAATATTAAAGTATTGCATGAAATAAATAACACAAATAGTTGTTAACTCAATTCAATGCAACTTCACCTACATCTAGTATCATCCAATCTAGTAAGGAAATCCACTATAATAGTATTAGTTTGAAGTCCCGTGTAAGCAACCTCCGGTTTACAGCCTTCGCACCTAATCACTACCCATGTGTTGCACCCCAAAATTTGCCCTCCCATATTCATCAAGAATTATCAAAGTCAAGGTCACAAAATGCCCCAAGGGTTGTGCAGCTCAACTGTCTTCTATACAGTCAAAACTAGGGTTTGAGTTCTGGTCAAGCAAATGAACTTTTCAAAGGCCCAATCAAGTCTCATGTGCCTACAAAGATGGTCAAATATCCTCATGTCAAGTTTCAAGGCATTCAGCTCAAAATTGCACAGTCAAAACCCTAGATTGCACTACAGTCAACTGTAGGGGCAAAATGGTCATTTGGCAGTCAAAAGTTCAAATTTTTGGTCAATATATCATTTTGAAGCCACAAACATCATTTGATCAATGCTTGATCATGATTCTCAAAATTTGGCTCAGAAATCATCAAAGATGCAAAAGTTGCTATATTTGGACAGCTGAAAAAGTCAACTGAAATTGACCAGGGCATAACTTTCACATGGATTATCAGAAAAATTCCATCCAAAGCTCATTTTGAAGAGGAAGACATTTCCTACAACTCATCTTCATGTTCCAAGTCCAAGAAATGCTCTCACAAAAAGTTATCAATTTCAACATTATAGGTCATTTTCAAAAGTCAACAAAAAGTGACTTTAAGTCAAAAGCCATAACTTGAGATTGGTAAATCAAAATGACATGGGACCAAAGGCATTGGTTAAAGGACTCAAAGACCTTTCCAAAATGTCCAAGAACATGTGAAAAGCTTAAAAATTGACCAAGTTATGCCTTGTGGAAGTTGGGAAATTTTTAGAAATTTTTGAAAGTCAACATTGATGCAAAAGGCCTAAAAATGCAAATGGGCCCAATTTTCCTCCAAGTTTCTTCATGCCAAGCCTATGCACGACCATTAAGCCCAAGGGGAAGTATTTTCACATTTTTTATTATTTATTTGAATTTATATTAATATTTATTCATCTAAATTATTTAAATAAATAGAAAATACAAAACTTGACCAAAACAAATCTTTCCATGCATATTTATTCTCAATGATTCGTGTACATGCCAATTAGGGAAGTTTTGGTGTGATTGGAGCTGATTGAACACAAAAGGCCATGAAAAAAGATCCAAAAAGATTTCATAAAAATCAAAGATTGAAAACCATCAATGCCTTGGATTTGTGCTGGTTTTGTTACCCTAATGCCTTCTATACATACTCAGCATCATAACCCTAATGGGAAGAGACTGCAAGCTGCGCTCATACACAATACACAAACTTGAAAATTTTCCAAGAATTCCAAAACTGAATTCAGAGTTCAAGGGCGATTCAGACTCCAAAATCTATTCCAAAAGCTTCAGTGGCAATTACTGGACACGTTCCAACCATTAGAATCAAGTCAGACCTCAAGAATTGGTAATGGGACCCGTGACTGTACAACAAAAAGTTCTTAAACGCATATCATAATTTAAGCATTTTTTTTTGATTTTTGTTTGTGGATTCATGATTGTTGTTTTGTTCTGATGCTAACCATGCTAATGAATTTCGTTTTTGAGCAACATACGCGATATTACCATGAATGATCTTTAGGGTTTCAGGAAGTCCCAAAGAGGGTTTCTCTCATACGGCAAAATTAGATAACGAGGCCAAGCCTAATAAACTCAGGACCTTTGGACGATCTGATTCCACTAGTCGCGCCATTTTTATGGTTGCATATAGCCTAATCGCTATTTTGAAAACATGCATATATTGGGGGGGTTCAAAACCCCCGTTAAGTGTTTGTTAATTTTTCAGGCAGAAAGAAGCGTGAGGAAGACGATGATCTGGCAATCACTGGTTGGTTCATTTGAACCAGCGCGCGTTTTTTTGTGCCTAGTGGCCACTAACCAGATTTTCTTTACATTATTCATTCATTAATATATAATAAAAGTGATCAAAGTGGTTCAGTGGCAGGTGGAAGGCATTGGCAAGGCGTGAGACCTGGGTTCGATTCCCAGGTCTTCAACAATTTCATGTTATTTTTCAAAAACTAATCCTATGCAGGCACGCTCTTAAGGATCACCATATGTCCTCCTCACCTGTTGTCCACGCGTCCCACAAAAGCAAGTCAAAGGCATGGATTGAAGGCCTACCATGGAAGCTGGTCAACGTGTCCCACATAATCCAAAAAGGTCAACGAAATCAAGGCACAAATGGGCTTAAATTACCAGGCCTGAACCTCCACTTGGGGATTACCCCCCCCCTGGTTTGACTTTCTTTTTTATATTTCATTCTTTTTTAATTGTTATATTATTTTCTTATTTTCATTGGTTTTCATTAATTAATTATTTTCATCAAAATAACAAAAACATACAAAAATCAGAAAAATAAAAAATGTAATATTTATTTATTATGATTATTTTTAAACATGTAAATAATTTAGGTTAATTAGGTTATCATTTTAATCTTTCTAATAAAAAATCCAAAACATGTAGAATTAGGTTAATTAATAGTTTTAATGTCTTTTTAATTTTGATTTCTCACAATACTATTTATTTATTATTTATTTTCCTATTTAAATTGTACATAAATTTTAGGTTAATTTAGATCTTATTTTAATTCTTTCTTAATAAATAAAAAATATTAGAATTAGGGTTTGCCGTTCAATTTAATTTTAATTAATTCTCCTTTTTCTTTCAAATCTTAAAAAATACGAAATATCAAAAAAAAAACATTTAATTCTTTTTTTTTTATTATTTTAATGCTCATTAACTTTTAATTATTTGCAAAAGGGTCCAACGCCCGCCATTAATCATTTAATTCGCGCAGTTATTTTTTATCGTTTATATAATCATGTAATTGCCCCAAAGCGTTGTAATTTACTTTTCGCATTTTATTTATTCGCTTTATTTATTTTCTGCTAAATCGGGTCCGGTTTAATTTTGGCGATGTGGACCCGCGCCTTTGTAATAGTCTTAGATTTATTTCCTCGCAAATTTTATATCTCTTAATATGCATGCAAGAATGAATGGACTTAAATTAAAATCAAGCGTAGAACACGACAAACATGACAAGACAAATAAATGAAACATGACACACGATTCACACGCACCACCCCTAGGGTACGCCTCACTGTTGCCTTGCCTCGAAAGGTGATCGTCGAGTAGAGGATGTCTTAGTAAGTCCTCATGATCCGGGAACCTGGCATGAGGGTAGCTTCTAAGGTGTCTTCCCATTGCTCGGTGGTCACATGTCCCTAAACTCGAATTGACCCGAACACCTCCAACGGTGGTGCTACCTACCTCTCAATGGTGGGATGGCACTACTTTTAAGGACATCTACACAGACGAATTCCTTAGGGTAGGTAGGTTCTCAAGGATACTTGCTCTAATTTCAAAAACAAAGCAAACTCTTTTCACACCGACACTTTCAAAAAGATTTCAAAGCAAATTTTTCAAACACTCTGACGCAAGAGTCGAACTGGAATTTTCAAAGAAACTTTTTTAAACCCACATTGAAAAGCAAACAAAACAATTTTGAAAACACAATGAGCAAGTATCTAAGAGCCCATGGATAACCATGGATAGAAAGGGTGCTAACACCTTCCCTTTCTATAACCTACCTCCCGAACCAAGAGCAATCTCTTTAAGGAATTTTTTGTGCTTTTGTCCTGTCCATGTTGGAGAAAATAAAAGACGGTGGCGACTCTTGCTTCCGCGACATTTCGCGAACCAGCGTTAAACAGTCAGTTCCAGATCCACCGATCACACCATGATATTTCTATCTACGACTCTTTTAGATATGAGACCCCTCTCACTTCCTCTCAATCACACAATAGTGATAACAACGATAACAAACAAATAGAAGACACTCTCCAATGAAACATAATGCCCTCTTGCTTAAAACCTTATGAGTGATTCACAATTACAACTCAATGACCAGTCCAGCTCAAGCATCTAAGTGATATAAAAGTGGGTCACAAATGACAATGAACATAATAAATCCTAATAGATACTATCACATGTGCAGCTTTGTCATCTCTTTAGGTTTAAAGTCTTCCTTTAAATATCCTTATAATAACATGGGCTTTGAGCTATACACTCAGTAGATCCAAACAGACTGTTGCACAATTTTTTGCGTAATCTTCAGAATAAAATCAAATGTTTCCTTAAATATTTTGACCATCCAATCTTAAGAAACAAATCTTCAGATATCTCACGCTTGAAACAAATATTTAGAGAATCAAATCTTCATACACACATCTTGAACCGCAATATACGTAAATTAAATCTTCTGAGAATCTTGAAACAAGTCTTATGAGAATGCAAAAAATCACAGCGCGCCACGATGTTGTACAAGCGTGTTAAGACATCTTGCTATTTCACTTGTTTTAACAAAATATTGTCAATCACAATATAATCAACCTAACACATATGCTTCCTAATCTTAGGATTATACCACCCCGTATAGATTAAAGGGCGCCGTCTACCGTGAGAGATGAAACCCCCCTTTTGGTTAGTTTTTCAACAGATTTGCGGGGGTTTTGAACCCTCCACAAAATAACCCCCACTATTTATACTATTAATAAAAAGTGTACTGCTCATCATAATTTTGCAGAAGTTTTTTTTTCTGGGGTTAATCTGTCGGAATCACAAAGTCCTCATGTGGGAGAGACCTATTAAGGTCTCTCACCCTAGACAGCACCTGATTAAAATGTCTATAACTATACCTCAAATGATCTACATATGACATTTATCTTCTAAGAAACTTTCTTAAGAAATGGAAGGCATTTCATCCAGTAATTAGCCATAGACCTGGTGACACTGTTAATGAGTTGCAACCTACCTGTATAGCTTAATAATTTGGTGCTCCAATGTTTCATACACAACACAATACTATCAATTAGGCTCATATAATGATTAACAAAAAATTTCTTGCTTGTGAGAGGTACCCCAAGATATTTGAATGGCAAGGTACCCTCAATAAAGGAGGTACTCTCTTTAATCTCACATTTGATCTTATCATTAATACCACCAAAATAAGCTTTGCATTTAGCAGGGTTTACATACAAACCTATAGTTTTAGAAAACTCCTTCACCTTTTCCATAACCAAAGCAATAGATCTTGTGTCTCCTCTAGCAAACAAGAGGAGATCATATACAAAACTAAGATTTATTATGCTGAGCTTCTCACACTTTACATGAAAATTGAAATCAAGGACATTTCACAACTTCTCTAAGCTTTTATGCAAGTACTCCACAATTATCACAAACACCAAAGAAAAATATAGGATATCGTTGTTTCAACCCTCTATTAGCCTTCATAAAATACTTTTTTTTTCATATAAAATTAATTATATTTCTCGATTGATGTGAAATCACGTAATTAACTATAATTTTTCATATAAAATTAGTTATACTTCTCGATTGATGTGAAATCACGTAATTGACTATAATTTGAGATAGAAAGAATAATATTATATTAAAAATTGAAAAAAAAATCATTCATTTCAAAACAATTTTATTTTATAAATTAGTCCGACGGATGGAGTATATTTGGTAACAAACCGGTAAAATCTTATAATTAAAGACATAAATATTAGTCCATATCATTAAGTATCGAATATAATTACAACATCAATAAAAAAGATGAAAGTGATTTAAAGATATAGTCTCCTCTACAAAAACGGGAGCAACCTCAATTATAAAATATCATAAATTAGTTAATATTTGGATCCCTACTATGAGACACGAACAAAAAAAAAGAACATTTTTGTTTAAAAATTTACATGTGATAAAAAACCAATAATTTAATATTAAATAGTATTAATTATATATATATATATATATATATATATATATATATATATATATATATATATATATATATATATATATATATATATATATATATATATATATATATATATATATATATATATATATATATATATATATATATATATGAATATTACTAAATTATTCTTTAGTTAATAGGTCTCTGTTATTGAAAATATTTTTTAAAAAATTTATTAAATAATCAATATCTTTAAATTATATAAAAGTTAGATAATTTTATTATTCAATAAATGTAAAATATAATTCTTTTATAATGCTATTAAATAGATTGATGAAAGAAGGAGTAAGGTAATTGTTTGATTGAGTAGAGGATTTTATTCAATTTAATCAATTTTTGATTGATTTATTGTTGTATGGGAGAAGATTCACGTGTGTTGGCTGAAATTTTCGACAAAGATCAAAATTTAATCAAAAGAAAAGGATCAAAAGAATTCTATTAGAAAAGATGATTTATCTGACATGATTACTGATGTAGTCGACCTAAAACTTAGGAGATTCTACAAAGTATTCGATTATTGATGCAGTTGACTTGGAGAGATTCCACAAGTAAGCGATTGGGCCTGAAAACAGGAGCAGTCGACCAGGGAGGACTTCATAAGTCATTGGGCCTAGAAACGTCAAAAGGCCCAAATGATCCATCAAGTGAGCGAAGTGTTTTAGAGGGAAACTTGGAGAACGTGGGTTCGAGAGTATGGATGGAGAATGTGGGATCATGGAGAGGAGTTACAAGATACACCTGACATACGAAGAGGAGAAGTCAGCTAGAAAGTAGTTATTCAGGTGTATTATAAATAAAGCACTTAGTGGATAGTATTAGAGGTTCAAACTTTCACATTCTTATACGCTAGTCACTCAGAGTATCCAAACGAACGAGCGAAATGAGTCAAACTAGGGCAATGTATGTTTGAATCAACTTATTTTCAACTATTTTGATGTTATGTCATTTACGTTTACAGTTTAAAATGTCTTTTGTTTTATTTCACAAGCCTTATTTTATTGCTTATAAACTCGTTTCGCGCTAGTCGAACGAATCCTTTTGAACATACTTTATGAAAATACTCGAAAACTGAAGCACTGTACTGAGATTCCCTGGTCGATCTTGCCAGTAAAATTTTTGTTAAGAGACCAGCGTTGTTTACCAAAACCAGAGGTAAACAAGTTGGCACACCCGGTGGGACAATGCTAATAATTTCGTATTTGTGTTTGGTTTTACAAAGTTTCTAGTAGTTTAGTTTATGTGTGTATGAATTTAAGAAGTGGTAAACATTTGTCAAAGTCTAAAATGTCACGCTCTGACACGAACACTGCACATACACAAATTTCTACACAAAACATGGATGTCATACCAGTGAGTGCCACAACTCAAAGCGTGACGATTTTATCTCCTGTGAGATCGACTGTTGATTATGGTTCTGTGACAAGAGTCACGATGACAGAACCTAGGCATAGGGTATCACCATTTGACCCAAATCGACCACTCTTTCCAGGGGGTCCAGGGTCATCATTTGTCCCTTATCAATACGGTATGCCTTAATCTATGATGGTTTGGTTATAGTCGAACCCATCCACGTATACAGAAAACGCAGTGGCCACTAGAAACCAAGGCAGTTATGGCCCAGGTGGTCGACCAGGTGGTGTTGGTTACATCCCTCAGTCGACGCCATCTTCGAACACTACTTCTGTTATGGCTTTAAGACAACAAATGGATGAGAGGAATTTAGAGTTAGTAAATGTCTTAACTCAGCAAATGGGAGTTGCCTTTAATCCTGTAGTTGACCAAATAGGAAGATTGATCGACTCATTAGGGGTCCAACCAACTCAGATGCGCCACAAGCCGTTAAGAGTTTTTGAAGAACTGAAGGGAGGCAACAATGAGTGTGTCCTTTTAGACCTCAAAGGGTGGAAGTACCCACTTACAAAGAGGAAGAATTCATTGAATAATATGAACCTAGGCCGGTTGTAGTTAGGAGGAACCAAGATGTTGATCGAGTGTTAAGAAATGTCATTGTTGGGCGTAATAACATAGTGAATGTAGTAGAAGAAGTATTAACATGATTTGGGGTGAATGTTAGCCTTCGGAAGCCTAATTATTTGTATCCCTTACCTGATTATATTCGGAAGGCAGAATTACCTAGGGGATGTAAGGTACCTAAGTTTACCAAGTTGCTAGTGATGCCAATGAGTCGACCATTGAACACATTTCTAGGTACAAAACAGAAGCTGGCGATATCGCCAATGATGAGGGTTTAAAATTAAGATATTTTCCTAATTCATTAACCAAATTTTTTTTTACTTGTTTTACAACATTGACCCCAAATTCTATACGCACTTGGGAACAACTTGAGAGCATATTTCATGAGCAGTTTTATGCTGGTCAGCCTAAGATAAGTTTGAAAGAATTGTCCTCAATCAAGAGGAGGTCGTCTAGATGTTTTACTAGAGTTCCTGAACATGAGCTGGTCGAAATGGCCGCTGGTGGTTTAGATTATTCTATTAGGAAAAAGTTTAATCCTCAATCTATTACAGATATGTCTCAACTAGCTGATAAGGTTCGATATATCGAACGTTTGAAAATAGAAAAAGCTAGAGTTTCAAAGGATCATAGGAAAGGCAAAATGGCCTATGTAGACACAAAAGATTATTATATAGAATCTGAAGACGAATGCATAAAAGAAGGAGAAGTTAACGTGGCTGAATAAAAAGTCAGACCTCCATATGCAAGTAAACCTATAAGATCGTCAAAAGGAAAAACGATTGAAGAACCAAAAAATGATAGATCTAATACTAAAACATATACTTTTGATGTGTCAAAGTGTGATGAAATATTTGATGTTTTAGTTTCAGATGGTCAGATTATAGTGCCTACAGGATGGGATCAAGTTCTTCTCAAGTTGCTGAAGTTGGGATCACCTCAAAGAAGTATCATATTCCTCCCACATACAAAGGGAAGAATCCCATGACGAAGACTCAATGGATAAGGTTCTAAAGAAACAAAAAAGCTGCAGGAAAAGCGGCACCAAAAGTTTCTCCAGTGAAAGACGAGAGTGATCAGAAGGAAAGGCACCATTAACCAGTAAAAGAGAGGTTGTCGATGCTGGTTGTAAGTGCGCCACCAACAAAAGCTGAAGACCCTAATGACAACATGGACGATGAAATGTCTGATGACTTTGATGATAGCTCAGAAGATGGATTGATTATTCACTGTAATATTGTATCATTCATGCCTAATGAGTATGGTTTCACGTTAGAAGCGTATGGGGATGAAGAAGAAGCCATGTGCGAAGAATCTACGGGCCAAAAACCTCTATGCTACTACGTCGTGAATAATGGCATAATGGAAGAACAACATGCAATGTTTGAGAAGCCTACATATGAGATGATGTACCATCTAAAGCCTTTGTTTATAAGGGCTAAATTTAATGGTTTCTCTGTGAATAAAGTATTCTTTAATGATGGTGTTGTTGTGAACTTGATTCCACAATCATTGTTGAAAAGGATTGGCAAGTTCGACACAGACCTCAAACCACATAATATGGTTTTGTTGAACTATGAAGGGAAAATAAGTCACATACTAGGTGTGATTCAAGTGAATTTTTCAGTTGGCTCGACTACAAGGCCAACATTGTTTATGGTGATTGCGTCTAAAGAAAACTATAATTTGTTGTTATGGCGAGAGTGGATACACAACATTGGGGCAGTACCATCAACTTTGCATCAACGCTTATCCATATGGTGTCAAGATGGGATTGTGGAGAATATTGAGGCAGACCACAATTATTTTACTGTTGATGCAAATGTGGTCGATAGGAAGAATTTTGACAAAGTATTAGCCACCATATCTCTGTGCGATCCTGAAGATGCAGTGTTTAAGTCACATCCTGATGCAATCAAGTTTCTAACATTACACTCCACTCATGGTTTCATTTGGGACCAAGAAAAATTGGATACTTATCCAACTACAGGAGGGGAGTTTGAACCCACAAGGTGGGAAGAGAAAACTCATGATGATGTCTGAGTTGAATGCTCTGGTAAGGATTTTAGCCTATATGGACGAAAACAAGATAAATTCGGCCTTATAGGCTAGAAATGTTTCAAATATGGCGCCTGAAGCCATTATGGTAGAAAAACCTGGAGATCCAAGCCAAACAACATCTTTAGAAAGCCAGAGGCTTGACTGCATATATGAAGAGGAGCCTTTGGGGTTTGAGAAACCCAAGAGATAATATTTTGAAGATGCAAGCACAAGATCCATTCGAGGAAGTTGACTTAGGTGATGGCACGATTAGGCGAATTACATACATCAGCACCAAGATCGACATCAAGATGAAGAATCAAGTGATCGAACTGCTTAAAGAATTTAAAGATTGCTTTGCATGGGATTACAACGAGATGCCTGGTTTGAGCATAGAGCTGGTCGAAATTAGACTACCCATAAACCCAGTCAAGCGACCAGTCAAACAAATGCCAAGGAGGTTCATGCCATAAGTGTTGTCCAAAATAAAAACAGAGATCGAACGATTGTTGAAGAGCAGATTCACCAGGACAGCCAGGTATGTTGTGTGGTTAGCTAATATAGTACATATGTTCCTTTAAAGGCAGTCAGAGGGAAAATTATTGCAGACTTTATAGTTGACCATTCAATGGTTGACATCCATGAACTTATGTGGGTACTAAGTCTTGGAAATTCTATTTTGATGGTTCTAAACATTAACAAGGAACTGGGGTAGGTATTTTTATCTTATCACCAGAGGGATTTCCAACTAGATTTCATTACAAAATTAAGGGTGAATGCTCTAATAATGAGGCTGAATATGAAGCCTTAATAATTAGATTTCAAATTATGTTAGACATTGGAATCAAAGACGTTGACATCAAAGGAGATTCAGAGTTAGTGGTGAAACAATTGACCAAAGAATACAAATGCGTTAAAGATCATTTGGTAATGTATATAGAAAGCATTATCGTTACTTTAGAAATTTGATAATGTGTCGATTAGTCTTGTTAGGCATATTGATAACCAAGAGGCGAACGACATGGCCCAATTAGTGTCTGGATATAAGATACCCAAAGAGAGCATAAATGAACTCATTGAGGTAAAATATAAAATGGTGTTTGAGAACACGTAAATAACAAAAACTTGGGGGGCGGAACCTAAAGTGATCCTTGATCTCCTGAATTATGATTATTTTGGAAATTTGAAGTGGTAGAAGAATTTTTTGCCATTGATGAGTTAGCTGAGAATGACTGGAGGAAACCTATAGTTGACTACTTAAAAAATCCAATTGGGTCGACAGAGCACAAAGTTAAGTACAGGGAATTAAGTTACATATTAATGGGAAATGAAGTGTCCAGGAAAATGCCTGAAGGGGTGTTGTTAAAATTCTTAGAGAAAAACGAAGCATATGTGGTAACATCTGAAGTACACAGCGGGGCTTGTGGCACACATTAAGCAGGACAAAAAATGAAATGGTTGTTATGTCGAATAGGATTATATTGGCCGACCATGTTAAAAATTGCATTGAGTTCGCCAGAAGCTGCCAAGAATGCCAAAAACATTCTGGAATTCAACATGTTCCAGCTAGTGAATTATATTATGTCATCAAACCTTAGCCTTTCAGGGGATGGGCTTTGGATGTTATAGGAGAAATTAAAGCCGCCTCATCGAAAGGGCATAGGTACATCTTGAAGGGTATTGATTATTGTTCAAAATGGATAGAGGCGGTCACTTTGGTTAAAGTAGATCAAGAGGAAGTAACGACCTTTATTCAAAATCAAATCATACATATGTTTGGGATGCCAGAAACTATAATAACTGACCAAGGAATGGTGTTCGTAGGGCAAAAAGTAACTGATTTTGCTGCAGAAATGAGGTTTAAACTGTTGACATCAACACCTTATTACGCCCATGCAAATGGGCAGGTCGAAGCAGCAAATAAATTTATTATAAGTTTGATCAAGAGACATGTTGGCCAAAAGCCTAGTAGCTGGCATACAACTCTGGGCCAAGCATTGTGGGCATGTTGAAACTCACCAAAGGAGTCGACTAACACAACACATTTTAACTTAGTTTATGGACACGAAGTGGTGTTACCTTTGGAGATTCATCTACAACTAGTGAGAGTGCAAAGGCAATCAGATATTCCTACTGAGTATTAATGGGGAATAATGTATGATACATTGGTAGATGTCGAGGAACATAAGCTAGCAACATTAGATACTTTGTTCAGGTAGAAAGAACAAGTAGCGATGGCCTATAACAGAAGGGTGAACGCGAAAGTGTTCATCTCTGGAGATATGGTTTGGAAAGTGATATTACCTATGGGTAGAAGGGATAGAGTCCTAGGGAAATGGTCACTAAATTAGGAGGGACCATTTCGAGTGCTACAAGTTTTTTCCAACAATGCATATGAGATTGAAGAGCTCACACTAAAAGGTCGAATAGTACGAGTAAATAGAAAATACTTAAAAAGGTATAGGCCTGTGTTACAAGAAATAGTAATAAACCAAAGTTGAAATTAATTTCATAATGAAAAGGCCATAAGGAGGCCAAAATTAATTACATAATGAAAAGGCCATAAGGAGGCCTAAAGTACAAATCAAACATTACAAAAAGACTAGTAAAAGGGTAAGTTCAAAAGGAATTAAAATGACATGTTATTTTTAAGGGTCATATAGCATTCTTGAGCGAGTGCCAAACGAGCGTTGGTTAATGAAATAGATGTGTCGAGATCAGCCAGTTCATCGTCCAACACGTCGACATGCTCTAGATGAATGACCCCAACAAGAGCTTCATTATTCAATGCCTTTTCAGTTGTGCTCAATCCAACGGCTTGTAAGATTTGTGTCTCATTAATTTAGCGCTCCAGTCCTTCAATTTGCTTCTTTAGTACCAAATTTTGTTGTTGCCATTGGAAAATGTTAGTGGCCCTAGTGTTGAAGTTTGATTTCTCTTTATCAAGAGTTTTCTTCAATTCTTCACTAGCGACCATAGAGGTGTTCACAAAGGCCAACTCAACAGTACACTCTTTCTCCTTAGGAAGATGTTGTTGCTAGAGTTCTTTCTTTTTTACCAAGTTGACCAAAAGTTGGTCAAGGAAGGTAGACGCTTCTGCCACAAACTTCACCACCAAAGAAGAAGCAATTTGAACATCAACCTTATTCAACAAATCTTTGATTTTGGCACCATCAAAAGGGTACACTGCCAAGTGACTAATCAAGTCATCATGGAAAAGCATAACTTTGAGACGACCAAGAATTTCTTCTTAGTCCCAAGGGAATAGTTGCTTCCTGATGCAGTAGAAGTACTGGAACCACCATTAGTCGAACGGTTCCTAGCATTCACCAAGAATTTTAAGTACTCAAAAGGGTTATTTTGCCTCAGAGCAGCAATTTGTTGGGGCGACATGGTGGTAGCTGCAGGAATCATGTTAGGAGGATTTGAACTGGTGCCAAAAGAGACAGTTTCCTAAGGAGTTAGTTTTCTTTCTTAGGAGGGATTATTGTCAGTAGTTGTGGCGATGTTAGCAACATCAGTGTGTTCAGAACCCTCTAAGTTGTCATCTTCTGCATCTTCCCCTAGACTGTCTCTATCTGCTTCATCTTCCACTCCTTCACTAATAGGAGAATATTCAGAAGAATCCTGATGGACAGGAGAATTGAGGTCACTCCCACAAGGTTCAGTATCAGACAAGATCATAGTTGAAGATTTTTTGGGCTTAGAAGACTTCAGGACAACTTTAGTGAGGTGCTTTGTTGGTTTAGTTGTTGGTCACTGAAATAGTAAAGGTGAATGAGAGAAAAGTTATAAAAGAACGAAGTTCCTAAGATAGAAGTCTTTGGGAAAAGAAAGTACCTGATGGTCTCCCTCAGGACTAGAGTTAGTACTCTCTGGTTGATTTGGTGCAGGCTGTAAGACGTTTTCTCTTGCCACCAATGTAGGAGGCACAATAAAAAACGGTCTTCTTTGAGGCAACCTCATGATGAGTGGACCTAGACTTTTTGGATTTTTTGGAACAACATGCGAAGACGCGTCGACAAATCGTTTCTCTTGGCCAATAGAGCATTTTCATTTTTTTGGAGATGACTCAAGAGGGGCGACAACGTTGACTTCAGGGGCCTACGAGTAAGTTAACATAATTATTGCGTTAGAGGAGGAATGCGATTAGTATATAATCCATAAGGTCGGGAAAACACCTGAGAAGAAGTTTCAAGAACTTCATTAGTGGAGGGTGAGACGGTCGCACCACTGATAGCTTCCCTGGCACGTTTCTTGTGCTCGGCCATTAAATGTGGCAATAACATAAGACAAAGTGTTAGAAGTCAAAACATAAAGAAGCAAGAAGGCGAATCAAAGTCAAAATAGTAAGCCATACCTTTCCTAAATTGTTGCTGCATAGCTTCAAAAGCATGGTTCAGTCGAGCCTTGAAAGACTTGAGAGTACCATTACTTTTCACAAATTACACATTCCACTAATCATAGAACTCCTTAGTGGTATAGAAGAGGGATTTGAAGGCGACAAGAGTCATAGTGGGTATATCAGCAGCAAAATGTTGGAGACGTTGAGCACATTCATCCTCACTATAGCTAGTGGACCAGGGGCACAACTCATCAGAGGGTTTATAAAAACTACGGGACAGAGGTTGGCATAAACCAAATTGTCTAGCCACCAAATTAGGCTGATAACACAAAAATGTTATGCCATCATTAGCTCCCAACCTGGATGTAATAAGCTTAAGGGTTAAGAAATCTTGCCAGATGGCTTTGGATTTAGGGAGTTACATAGGATCGACATGAGGAAATGGTCGAGTAAACCATTCAGGACCATGTTGTCTGGAAGAAAAGGGGGCCATGCTTGGCTGAAAAGAAGTGCACCTAAAGAAAAATTTCAAGTATTTTTCAAGCGAATCCTCTCGACTCATGTCATTGTTGAAAGGTGTCATTGCAGCAAGACAAAGGCTTTCGTTGGCATGCTGAGCGAATGCAGTTTCTTGTGCTTCAGAAAGTCGCAGTTTGAGCTGGCTTGCAAAGGTGGCGTTTAACCATAATTGAAGCAGCCAAAAGGCCCAACAAGCAGATAGCTGGCAGTAGGAGAGAGTGAGGTCATATGGTTGACCACCATACTGAGTGATTCATAGAGCAACCCCAAAATGAGTTTGCTCAGGCATATGTCTCGACCCAGATGGAGGTGGTGAGATAATGAAATAAACCGTTTAGCTACCTTCAAAGATCAACTGCAAAATACATACTTGGAAAGCCACAAAGCCAAGAAAGCAATGTGTTATTCGTCAGACACAATGTCAACATCTTTAGTGTGAAATCCCTCCATGTATTTGGTGAAGCTAACAATGTCCTTTTCAAAAGTGATGACATTTTCGTCGGCTTCTGTAGGAAGAAAAACTTCACTTGTGGGACGAAGGCCGGTAATGGTCGCAATGTCGAATAAGGTAGGGATAAGCATACCGATCGCGAAATGGAAGGTGTTTGTGGAGTCTTCCCAGAAATAAAGTGCAGAAATTAGCATGTAATTCCAATAACTAGGGCCAACCCTAGAAAGCTGAATCAAATAAAAAATTCCTTGAGCTTTCCAAACATCACCTTTAACTTTCTCAATTTTGTTCAACCATGTAATGTAATCTTGGTTGATTGCAGGAGTAGAACGGAAAACCTTAGAAGTTTGGTATATGTGCGAAAAATCTATGGGGAAATATCTGTTAATAGGAGGTCTCATGACCTTATGAGTGGGGAAACAACATTCCATTTGTTTAGGTGCTCTGATTTCATCAGAAATAGGCCCCAAAAGAGCGTAAGCGGTTTGCTTACAAATGAAAAGGAGCAACACTTGAGAATGAAAAGCTAGAAGGTTTCATGACGGTGTTGGTTCTAAAACAAAAGTATTTTGGACATCAACAAAGAAATCATCCATGTGGGAGACTAGTTCAATTTCATCAGGTGTTTGAATATGTTCAGTAAGTTGGATTAAAGTGGCCATAAGGATGATTGAAAGTTGTTATGGGGAAAAGAAACGGAAACAAGAAGTTTTTTTTAAGACTGAAACGCAGAGTTTGAGAATACAAAGAGAGCGTAAAGAGGAGATTGAAAAGACGAGAAGGGTATTTATACTATCAAGGAAACCAAACGTTTGGGAAGAAAGTGGGAAATATGTGGCCACGCGACCGACACGTGTCAGGCGGGTGGTGATTGATTAGAGAAGTTGTTTTGTTGGGGACCACGTTTATCCTAGGAAGTTAAAACTAAAAAGTAGGGTAGTGGCTGTTTGTTCGCAGACGTGATGTTTTAGAGAAAGGTCATGATTACAATGACGTCAGTTCGTACTAAGTAAAAAGGATTAAAATGTTCATTTCTATCCTTTTCAGTCGAAAATAACATTTTGGGGGGATAATTTGTTGGCTGGGATTTTTGACAAGGACGAAAATCCAACCAAAAGAAAAGGATCAGAAGGGTTCTATTAGAAAAGATGATTTATGTGACATGATTACTGATGTAGTCGACCTAAGACTTAGAGAGATTCTACAAAGTATTCGATTATTAATGCAGTCAACCTGGAGAGATTCCACAAGTAAGCGATTGGGCCTGAAAACAGGAGCAGTCGACCAAGGAAGACTTCATAAGTCATTGGTCCTAGAAATGTCAAACGGCCCAAAGGATCCATCAAGCGAGCGAAGAATTTTGGAGGGAAACTTGAAGAACGTGGGTTCGAGAGTACGGATGGAGAACGTGAGATCACGAAGAGGAGTTACAAGATACACATGGCGTATGAAGAAGCGAAGTCTGCTAGAAAGTAGTTATTTTTGTGTATTATAAATAAAACACTTAGTGTATAGTGTTAGAGGTTCAAATTTTCACATTCCTATACGCTAGTCATTCAGAGTATCCAAATGAACGAGAGAAATAAGTCAAACTAAGGTAATGTACGTTTGAATCAACTTATTTTCAGCTATTTTGATGTTATGTCATTTACGTTTACAATTTAAAACACATTTTATTTTATTTTATAAGCCTTGCTTTATTGCTTATAAACTCGTTTGGCGCTAGTCGAACGAATCTTTTTGAACATACTTTGTGAAAACGTTCAAAAACTAAAGCCCTGTACTGGAATTCTCTGGTTGATCTCGCCGCCGATAAACTTTTTGTTAAGAGATAAACATTATTTACAAAAACCAGAGAAAAACAGCGTGGTATCGAAAAATAATCCCCCTATAAATTGATTGAATTCTTTTTATTATCAGATCTTTGGATATCTTTATAATTCTTTTATATTAAATATTAAAAAAACATTTTAAATCAAACTATATGAGGTGTGGATTTTCGATTCTTAATACGTATTTCTTTATACGAGTATTAGTTTTAAAATAAGACTTAAATTATGACACACAAAAGCAGTATTTATAACTTGGTAAAAAAAGTATCATTAATAATAATTCCTGAAAAAAAACACATTATATTTAAGTTACATAGTAGGAAACAATTGATTGACAAATTAAAACTTTATAAAGATGCACGATTTCATCTCAATAACAATATTAAAATAATCTCCCAAATTTAATAAAACTTACATAATGCTAAAATCACAAACCCTTCATTAAAAAATATCCTAAACTAACTCTTAATAGTGATTAACCATAAATTTAGTAGAAAGAACTATTGATTCCCACAACTATAAATAAAAATAAATTAAAATTATTTGATATTAGAATTTATCTCCGAAATAAATTATATCAATATCAGAATTGATCTTTAAATTATGAAAGATATAAAAAAACCTAAATCCACCAACCTTATCCCATAAACAAAATAAAATAATAATTTCACCCAGTCAACCCTTTGACAACTTGTAAGCGAAGTTAAAAGAATATTAATATTCTCTTATAACTATTTTTTCTACAAAAGCCAAAAATGTTAGTGAAAGAGTCTTAGTAGAGTGTTGACCAAAACCAGAAAAACCGAAAGAAAAGGCACATGCAATTGGCCTGAAACTGAAAACGACATCTAGTGGGGTTCACTATAAAAAATCAAAACTATATAGTTTCATTTAATTTATTAAATTTATTAAAATATTAAACATTCTCGTCGTTTTCAAGTTTTTTCGCATGAAAAGTTACTATATATTGCATGCAGAATTTCGAGTTATAGGAATACTCTCTTTGCCAAACTACTCCACTTTCTTCGCCTCTTCACCTTACTCAGTCACATTAATCCTAATGTTGGTAATGTTAATCCTATTATTAATTGTATTTCCTTATTAATTAATATTAATAATTAATTAGTAACCTTATAAAGTTATAAATACCCTTATTTGTTGAAACCCTTTAAATCTCTCTTCCTCTAAAGTCTAAAACTAAACTAAACCCTCTTTTTCCAAGAATCCTAGTCACTGTGCCGTCGTCGTTGTTTTTCGTAGGTAAAGATGAAACGATTCAATCCCGAGTCTATTGACGACGACTCAGTTTCTTTTGAGCCTCAATCAAGTTTTCTTCGTCGCGTTTCGACGCTAAATCACTATCAAACCCAAACTATGAACCAGAATGTTGATCAGAACCAAAACCCCTCTGGTAATGATCGTCGATTTCTGCATCAAATCATGAACCCTTGTAGTGAGAATCAAACCCTAGAAGCTGCTTTTTCTCGGCTTTCTGTTGGTGCTTCGTCGAATGGTTACGGGGGTTCTTCTTTTCATGAGAATCCTTACTATAACCATGGGGTTCAGGCTACTAATTGCTGTTTGAACCGTGAAAATGCTATTGGTTTCAATGCTCTTGTTAGAAATAACTCCGCTTATGGTCGAGGTAGACCTATGGATTTTTTGTTGAGGCATAATGGTTATGGTAATGATTATGGTTATGGGGATGTTAACAATCTTTTGAATGGGGGTGTTTCTGTTTCTGTTCCTGTTGCGGGTAATGGTGTTGGTGACGGATTGCGTCCAGGATTTCAATATGGTTTATTGAATGAATCCTCAGTACCGAATGTTTCTTGGGTGAATGGTATTGTTAATCATAATGGAAAGGGTACACATTGGGTTGATCAATTTCGAGGGAGTATTTATTCGATGGCGAAGGATCAGAGTAGAAGTATGATTTTGGGGGAATTGATTGAAAAATTTGGAAGAGAAGCTGTTTCGCATATTTTCGCCGAGGTGATTGATTATGTTTCTGAGCTGATGGTTGATCCATTTGGTAATGTTGTTGTTCAAAAGATGGTGGGATTGTGCAACGAAAATCAACTCACTCGCATCATTCTAATGGTGACTAGCTATGAATGTCAGCTCATTAGACTTTCTGTTGATCTTTATGGGTATGTTTTCAATTTCAACCATCTTTCTTTGATTACTTGTTTCTTAAGGCACTGTGATTTTATATTTTGAATTGATTAATTTATACTGATAAAGTTTTTTTTCTTTTACTGTTGAAGATTTCGTTCTATTGAGAAACTGTGTGAGAATGCTACTACCAGAGATCAAAGGCGTCTTATTATGTCAGCTTTGAATCCTGCTGCTATTTTGTTGTCTAAGGATGTTAATGGTCATCGTGTGGCTCTCTCTTGTTTGAGAAATTTCCCACATGAAGATACTAAGGTAAAATGTGTTTTCTCAATCCTGGTTTGTTACACAATTTAAGTTAAAATTGTGCTTCCTTTTCACAAACAATCTAAATGTGATTTAATTTGGTCTCCTCCTAAATTGACTAAGAATTTGTTGCTTAACCTTTTAAATTAAGGTTTAGGTTGCTGTTTCGCAATCCTGGCCTGTGTTGGCACTGCACAGATTGGGGGTTTCGATGTTTTTTTTTATCTTCTGAAACTCAAATAGTAGTCCTGCCGTGCATGCTATACCATGAAAACTAATTCTATCATTTTTAACCATGCACTTTTTAATTTATTCATCTCTTTTTCAACAATTTTTTTGGGTAGATGAACAGTGTTATGTTTGCCATTAGCACTTAAGCATTTATATAATGAAGAAATAAAAAAGGATCACCACTTGTATTTATTATATACCTACCTGTTGTCAAACTACTTTGCTTCAGTTTATGTGCTTATCATGTTCTGATTATGGATTTTTGTCACAGATATTCCTGAGTATTCTTGCAACTAACTCTCTCTCGATCGCAAGAGACAAGACAGGATGCTGTGTGATGCAGTATTGCGCTAGCCATGCTCAAGGAGAACCTAAGAATCGGCTGATAGATGACATCGTACTAAACGCTCCACTATTAGCAGAAGATTGTTACGGGTTAGTTTTTACAAGTATTTAATTTGTAGACAAATTGACAAACACTACTATACACTCACACACACAGTGGAAGATCCTGGATTCGAACCCAGTACACCACAAAATTGGAAGATATCCAGCCTAACAATATTGGCATTGCCGGTTGAGCTAGACCTTATGTATAAAAATTTAGTTATTTTATTTCTAGCTAAGATAGCTAATTTCATTTATCTTCAATTCACTTTGTCTTGTTTTCTCATATTGCAGCAACTACGTGCTTCAACATCTATTGTCTATGAAAATACAGAGAGTGTCAAGCAACCTACACAGACAGCTTGAAGGACGATTTGTTTATCTTTCCTGCAATAAGTATGGGAGTAATGTAGTGGAAAAGTTTTTCCACGACGCAGGTGTGCTTCTATCTGAAAAAATCATCGCGGAGCTACTTAACTCTCCAAATGTATCAAGGCTCCTTGTCGATCCATTTGGAAATTATGTCATCTGTACAGCACTGATGAAATTTAAGGTAAGCCCATTTGAATACATGGCGTGTAGTATTATGCATTTCCTCAACTAATAATTTTAAGCATTGTGTTTCGCAGTTGAAACAAATACATATCACATGTTTTTTATTGGAATATGCAGCGGTTTCTCACACTTTGTATTGGCATTTGAAATGTATAGTTATATTATATAGTAAACAAACACTATTAAATTCAATATTCTATTACATGCACACCTCATTGGTTTATTGGTTGTTGTTATAACTTTTTTTTCTTATTTAATCAACAGGGTAATCCCTATCTTAAGAATGCTCTGCTGGATCTGATCCAAGCAAATTCTCTTATGATGCGCAGCAATATGTTTGGCAAAAAGTTGCTTGATAGGGCTGACAAAGAATTGCGTAGTATGTAAAACATGGGTCTGATGCCTCCAATGTGTAACCCTTTTTTATCTATCTCCTTTTCTGCATCTTCTTGTTACTCTTACCTCTGGTATACTAGTAGGATTGAATACTGACGCGTCTTAGGCAGTTAACCTGAAAAAACAAAAAAAAAACATTTTGGTCTTAGTATTTGTTAAGTCTTAGTCAGTTATCCAAAAAAAAAAAACAAAAAAAAAATCACTATGTGTTATTCCTGTTGTGCGTACTCGAAATAATAAAAAAAGTAGTTTCGTAATTTAGATGTGAGAGTCTTAGGTTAAGTCTGTTGTTGTTTGATTACTTTCTTTCAGTTTTTTTGGTTTGTTTTGATGATGGCATGGAATGGAAGGACTTTGCTTCTGGAACAGTTTAGATTGGGCAGTGCTGTATATGTGTTATAGAAGCTGGAGCGGGCCTTACAAGTATTGATATTCTAATGCTGTAATTTTTATGATTCTACTGTTATAGTTGCTCCATATTGTCTTGTACAATAAGATAATAAGTTGGATGCATCGTTTTGCTTTATATTTTTTTGCAGAATTATATGTCTGAGAATAACATTTTGTTATTTGAACATTTTTATATCAACTTACTTTCATTTTGAGTCTTTATCATTTTAGTTTTTTTTCTCCCAATAATTAGGGTTTATTTTACGCCTCCACCTTATTTCACTATGTCTATTATTTACTAGTTCACTAATTTAATGTTTTTTTCTTTAGGTTTGGTTTGATTGAGGGGAGGAAAGATATTTTTATTAAAAATATGTTTGGTTCAAAAGAAGAGAAGAGAATGGATTAATCAAAAATATGTTTGATTCATGTGAGAGAGCAGGAATTTTAAATCCAATTTACCTATTTAACTTATATCATTCATACTAAATAAAATAAAAATAAAGTGATATTAATAAAACAAAAATTTGTTAATTCATAAATAATATAGTTAATCAAACACATTTTTTTTTTATAAAAGGTTGATAAAATAGAAAAAAGAGAGATATAAGAGGGGGTTATCTTTCCAATTTTCACGAACAACATTAATTTTTGTATTGAGTCAGGATTCGATCACAGGTTTGTTTAGTTGTTTGACAATATTCCAACTATTAGGCTAGCATGTGCCTGCTTGTCTTTCTTAAACAATTAAATAACTACAACACTTTATTTCAAAATAACTCAATAACATCTTTTACATTGAATCATTAGTTTTCTTCATCGTGAAGTTAACCTTCTCATACTTTAAATCTTGTTTAAACAAATCAAAGGCTTCTGTATCAGGTATTTCACCATGAACATAACTTACTAGTCTATCATAGGCAGTGTCTAAGATATGACCCTTTCTTTAAATAATTTCAGAATCTCAGGCTTGTTCCACGTCAACTTTTTCTTTCAAGTACTTGATATAAGCACTCAAACAGATACCACAACAAGAAGCAAAATCACATTAGCCATAAACGAAAAGAATTTATAATCGGCTCGCTCAAACAAATACCACAATGTCATCGCCGAACTCAGCACCGCAACTCCTCCACGCCAATTCTTCCATAGTAGCACATCAGCAACTAACGCAAATCAAATAAAAAACACTCAACTCCGATTTTCATTTCTAAATCAAGCGGTTCAAAGCATAAACTAATTGAATCGTAAACAAGATCAATCGTTAACTATAAGTAACAGAAGTAAAGGATCCATTATCCATAGCAGAATGAACGAAATCAAAAGGGAAGAGAGAAAAAGAGAACCTATGTCGGTGCCGAGAGCGTGATGAACGGAGATCTGTTTAGATTCAACCATGGAGACTGGGGGAATTCAGTGGCGAGTGCAGAGTTAAGAGTAACAATTGGATATTAGAAGAAACTGCAGTTAGAGTTACAATTACGGTTACGATTATAATTTCTTACATTAACCTGTCCAATTTTTCAGATTTACCTTTCTGAGCATATAGTTTTAACATCATATTATAACACACTGTCAAGTGCACGAGACGCAACTTCTTATTTTTCTTCATGATAGCCTCTGCTTCCTCCAAAGATTTATGTTCTGCATAGCAGCTCAAAAGAGCAGCATAGACCTTGAACACAATTTTAACTTCAGGGATGTCTTTGAAAAATTGCTCTGCTTGTTCTAGACCATGAGCTCAATAACTCAATTTCAAAATAACTCAATAACTCAATTTGAAATAAAGTGTTGTAGTTATGTGGTTGTTTAAGTAAGACAAGCAGGCACGTGCTGGCCTAGTGATTGAAATATTGTCAAGAAACTAAACAAACTTGTGTTTGAATCCCGGCTCAATACAAATTTTTAAGATTTTTCTTGAAATTTTGATGACCTTGAAGATGACTGTATGTCAAGTCACATGTAGAAACAGAAGCCACTTCAGATGATAGCATGGAAAAATTAACGCCGTTTGTGAAAATTGAACGGAAAGGACTAACATAAATTTTTAAGATTTTTCTTGGAATTTTGATGGCCTTGAAGATGACTACATGTCAAGTCACATGCCATGTGTACAAACAGAAGCCACTTCAGATGATAGCATGGAAAAATTAACGCCGTTTGTGAAAATTGAACGGAAAAGACTAACATGGACCTTTTTGAACAATTAAAGGACCACTTTGGAACTTTTTAAAGATAAAGGACCATAATAGATCCCGAGGTAAACTTAAGGGACCGAAAATGATATTTTGCCAAAAATCTATATCCCACAATGTTTAACCCCTCGTTTGCTAACGTGTCTGCGTAAACGTTACCTTCACAAAAGATATGGGACATTCTATTGGTCAATCGCTTACAATTTTGTCATCTATGCCTTAACGCCCACTGAATGAAAGTAGATTTAGAGAAGACTTTGACGACTAATTTATAGTCAATTTCCAACCAAAGACGATGTCAAAGGTTAGCATGTACAATCTCAATTGCTCGCAAATGTCAAAGGTTAGCATGTGCAATCTCAATTGCTCGCAAAGCCCCCACAAGCTCGACATGAAACGCATTACAACTTCCCAAATTCTCCATGAAATCAGACACAAAATTCGCATCTGAATTCCTAAAAAGACCTGCACAAATTGAAGAAGAAGAGGTCGAAGAGTCATCAGTGTTGACTTTCATCCAATTTACCCGAGGCAGAGACCAAAAGACTTCTACTATTTTTGGAGTATGAGGCAGATGGATGTCTATGTCAAATTTTTTAATGATGAGAAAGTCTGGCTCAGAATTCATGAAATTTTTATTAATGTGGTGTCCTCACACATAAACATTTATTTTGATAGATGTTGATGCATTCTTCCAAGATGTATGAATTGATTGAAACCTAGTCAAATTACGACATTTCCAAATGATATCAATTATAAATAAATTATTGATAAATTTCATACGACAATAATATGATTCACGATTAGATGAATCATTTTATCATCTTGATAATCCATATAATGTTATAAAATATTTATTGAATTATATATATATATATATATATATATATATATATATATATATATATATATATATATATATATATATATATATATATATATATATATATATATATATATATATATATATATATATATATATATATATATATATATATATATATATATATATATATATATATATATATATATATATATATATATATATATATATATATATATATATATATATATATATATATATATATATATATATATATATATAAAATACTATTATTATAGATATGTAATACAACACAAAAATTTTATAAAACAATTATGTTTTTACAAACAAAATAATAAATAAAAATAAATAAAAATAAATAAAAATAAATAAAATAAAATACATAAAAAAAAATAAAGAAATTGAGTCGACATATATTAAAAAAAATAAATAACGGAATCATTGTAAAAAAATAGAATTCTAATAAGGAGATAAGAACTAAAGTTAGTTTATATATTAAAAAAACATTTAAGATTTTAATAAAAAGTGAGAATCATTTTATCATTTTATCATTTTATTATATCTCTTCTCAATCGCTTCAAATCCCTTTGATTTAGAGGGAACGAAAAATTTATTCATAAAAAAAATTCCTCTCCTCCTTTTATAAAAAATAAAACTAAATATATTTAACTTAAAATATTGTCTCCCTTTCAAATCCCTCAACCAAACTAACTCTTATGAAATTTATCTTTATTTTGGTATCTAACACAATAATTACACATATTTTGTCTTCTTTCATAAACCGTTTCTATTGATTTAATGGCTCTAACTCTACCTCGTTTTGGGTAAAAATATAAAACCCACCTTTTTGTTAAGAAATGTCTCGTTTCTATTTTCTGAAATATATAAATGATGTCAACTATTCACCAACTTTCACAATGACTAATTTCTTTCTACATATCTAACATGCTAGTTTAGTGTGTCAGGATTGAAATTTGAAATCCTACTTAAGAAATTGAAGTCCATTTCACTTGAACTATAAGGTAGTTTTACCAATGTTTAAAATCTATACTATAAACACGTTTGTCTTGTTTAACTCCGTCATATAAATGTTTGAAAAAAATAATGTATGAGACATGATTTATAACTTAAAATTGTAAATAAATATATTAATGTTTGTGTATGTAAAAACTTTGAAAAACAGAATTGAATGAGATGGACATATTAATAGATGTTGACTTGAAACTTTAATGCGTTTCGCAAAAAATTATATAAAAAAAACAAATATATTCGACAAATTCATCATGTTTTGTCACTCTAGATTAGACCAATATATAAATAAAAAACTTAATTGACATAAAATTATGATTATAAAACTTTTTTAAAAAAGTTCTATAAAATCTAAACAAGTTTTCAATATACAAATTGTAGGGACAATACCGAGGAGAGAGTATTTTACTTGGGACACACCACTTGTCCATCTAAAACCTTAAGGTAATAGATGAGTGAGTTCTAAGTCCCATATTGATTATAAAAGGAAAGATTGAGCACTTATATATGAGACACACCACTTGTCCATCTAAAACCTTAAGGTAATAGATGAGTGGGTTCTCTCATATATAAGTGTTCAATCTTCTCTTTTATAATCAATGTGAGACTTCTTTCTCACACTTGATTCTCAACACAAATTAGAATCAAACTCAAAAAATCTCATAATCAAATTGATATAAAGTAAAGATAAATTATTTTCTAATAAGCGGTAACACAAAATTATTACTATATTAATCATTTCATATCCAAAAACATATTAACAAGTCTTAACATAAAAGAAATATTGAGTCCTGGACTTTTAGTCAAATCACCCGAATCAAATGATAAATATTAAATGCAAAACAAAAATAGAATATTAAAATTGAATAATAATAACAATACTATAAATGAAAGTATTATATTTCACAATAATAACAAAATTAAATAAGAAGAACTAGCTCTACAATAAAAAAGAATATTGATGTTGAGAGTTGAGAGTTTAAGATAGATTAATGTCTGAGAAATAGATTTTTAAGATTATGAAAGTTTCATATTTTGAGTTGGACATGAGGGAGGAGATGTTTTGATTTTGAGGTTTTTTCACTCCTTGCAAAATGTGTGTAAAACAAAGTGCAACTTGTAAGTTCAAACAAATCTATCGATTCACATATTTAACTGATGAACTGATCGGATCACATTGATTTCCACCAAATCAATTGCATATCTGATCTTTTGACCTTTTTAATCCATCCTACCTTTGAATTTATAGTTTGACTAATTCAACGGACCAAGTTGGGCAATGTTTTAAAACATTGATTTTACCTCAATTTTGACTTCTAACCAAATTTAAATGTACAAAATCTCTTGTAATTTTCAGAACTAAATCTATAATTTATTTCTATTTTATTTTTTTCTTATAAATAATATCTTTTTAATATTAAAAACTTTGTTTAATGGCAAATGGCAGGATATATAAGTTAGAAACCCGAGTTTAAACTCAAGAGACCTCATAGAAAATGAAAGAGAAACTAAAAGTTTACAAGAGAATAAACAATACTAAGAATAGCATATTTGGGTGGGTTTTTAGAAGACATAAAATTAATTTTAGAAGTGTAGAATTGATTATGGGTGATTTAGTAGTGTTTGTTTTATTAAAAGTAGAATTGATTCTGTCTCTAGAATTTATTTTATTTGAAGTTAGAATTTGTAGCTTATGCCTCAAGAATTATTTGAGTGATTTTTATACTTAAATTTATTGTTCAATTCACTTTTACATAAATTTATCCAAATATAAATCAATTCTGTTAAACTCAATTTTATAAAAAATCAATTCTACTAAATTTAATTTCGCTAGAATCAATTATGTCCACTATCAATCTAAACACACCCTAAATCTAAGTCATATAAGGTGATCCAAACAAAAAAATGTAACAATAAAAACCCCAAATCTAAGTCATATAAGGTGATCCAAACCAAAAAGTGTAACAATAAAATAAGCAAAGCTCTAAAAGAAACCATTAGCCCAAACTCAATATTTAAGACGTGCCAAACCAAACCAACTTGCACATTGTTATCTTCCTAAACACAAGGGATTCTCCTCCCAATTTCTAAGGAAAATGAATTTATCAACAAGTGACCTCGAACTCATAAATAAGTTGAGTCAATAATTCTATAAACCCTGTTGCTCAACCCTTGAAGTTCTCCCAAAAAAGATAATAACATTGTGAGTGTTTCAGATATATTCCATCTGTTTTATATTATAAGTAAATTTCACTTTTTATATTCATTAAATAATTGATGTATTTAGACTATATATAGACCAAATACATTAATTATTTAATTAATCTAAAAAAGTGAAACTTACTTATAATATGGGATAGAGATAGAGGGAGTACCAAATAGTTGAATGTTGTATCATTGTCAACGTCATTAAACCCTCAAAATACTAAAAAAATAGACCGAGGTATAATCAACTCTCTTTCTAATCATCTAAAGACATTGTGTTAGATACTTACTATCATAAAAGACACAATAAATATGACAAGACGAATAATAACCCGATGCATAAACAAAACCAACCTAGTCGAGACCCTATCATGAAACATCAACCGCGAAAAAACAGCAACCTTCGTGAAAATAGCCTAAATGCCCCATCCTTTAGCCAACACTTTTACCACATGGATAAAGCTAAAATCTTGACTAAGAGCAAAAACCGCAAAGAAAATATAGGTAGATCTAACAGAAAAAACCCTTGAGCATCTTGTTTTCAAGACTAAAAATCCTTCTTAAGAGCTCTCACCAGTCATGGCAATATCTAAATCAAATCTACCACATTTACTAACCCAAGAAGTCATGTGGGCCAACTGATAATCTTGTTGATGACAAATCGTAAACAACCTCCTAAAACTCACACTCAAATGCGCTATCTAACCAAGTATTCTTTAAATTTCCTATTCTTCCTTGGCAGTTTTTGCTCTAGGTCAAGGTTTTAGCTCTAGCCAGGTGGTAGCAGTGTTGGCTAAAGGTTAGAGCTGTTAGGCTCTTTTCATGAAGTTTATTGTTTTTTCGTTGATCTTTTCATAATTCTTGTGTCTTTTGTGATAGTAACATTTAGTGTATTTTTAAAGTGTGATAACATGCGTATTTACCATTTTAATTGACTCGATTATTATTTGTTTTAGTGTATTTTGAGTTACTTTTGCCTCGGTAAGTTGACTTTTCACTCTAGATTTCAGGTACAAATGAGTGCCACCGGTTACAGAAGAAAGCGGAGGAAAACAAAGAAAAACATAGAAAAGGGCCTGCTAATAGAGGCCATGACAACTATCATGGATGAAGTCCATGATGGACAGACCTCCAGCCAGGCTGACACCCGTTATGGGTCATGGAATCAGAGACTCGTCTTTCAGAGCATCATGACAGACTGACTGTCATGCACCATGACGCCCATATCAGTTAGGTTCCGTATTTTTATCAACTGCTATTTCCACGATTCTAGGATGTTTTACACGATTTCCGCACGATTAAACCACTTTTAGAGTGTGAATTTTCCTATATATAAATATGTATTAAATTTAAACATCATCCAAGCTTACTAGCACTAGAATTACTCATTTTAAAGCATAAAGATATTGCATTGGAATTTTATGTAAGTTTTATTTTCTGTATTCTTGGAGTTATTTTTCCTACACTGTTAGAGTTATTTTGACGCTGCTTTTACATTCTGCATTCTTGTACTCAGAACAAAGTCTCCCTTCAGAGAGATTTATTTATCATGATTTAGCTTTTACTTTATTCCAGGGTTCCTTTCTTTACCATTTTAATTATGAAATCATTATATGCATGTTGTTTGTATCAGTTTAATATGCCCGAGTAATCAATTTAGGTCTAAAACATGAGGACCATTTATCGATAATACTCATATAAAATTTTAAATTAATTAACCGTAATGAGAATAAAACAATGTTTTGCAATGTATATTTTAAATAGCTAGTCTTACTACGAAAGTAGAAGCGTAGAGATATCGATTACGTATATAAAAAAGGAACTAGTATCTGACGCCGTTGTTCAAACCTTTAACTTCAAGGTAGTGAAAACATGATGAAATTAATTGAAAATTTATTTTCAACTTTTAAAATAATTTTAAATATATCAATTTCATTGCGAAAGCCAGTTTTTAACGTATTTAAAAATTTAATGACACACCGACGAAAGTGGACGTCATCACTAGTTGAGTAATTTCTACATAATTTTTTTATTCTCATTATGATAAATAACTGCGTTTGGCATGAGTAAAGTTGGTAGACATAAATATACATTTTAGTCCCTTATTCGTTATTTGATAAATTTAATCATGTTTACTGTTTCTTATTATTTTTCGCGCATAAACTCCAAATATTTGAGTAACCTTAGCTAAATATAGGAACGATATATAGTGGTAATTGAAAATTAGTCTTTGTGATCATGATGTATTTTATACTACATTGATATAGTTGTATACTTGCGGCCTATCAAGTTTTTAACGTCGTTGCTAGGGACCAAATTGTTCAATATCGCGATTCCGTTGTTTCGTCATATAGACTAAGGCAATTTTCTGTTCTTATTTAACTTTTCCCACTTTCCGTTGTATTCAAAGAACCCAGAGCACCGGGAATATAGCCTAATTGGTTGACGAAAGTGAGCGCTACCTTTATGTAAGACATCGATTACAACAAATTCAAAGAGAGGTGGTTGGGAACAACAATCGCACGCATAAGGATTTTGTTGTGCCCCCTAATGAGGAGACCCACTCTACCATTATTCGCCTCGTGATTGTGACAAATAATATTGAACTTAAATCCTCTTTGCAACAAATAGTGCAACATAACCATTTCTTCGGAAACTCGACTGAGGATCCAAATTTGCACCTATCATTCTTTATGAAATTCGCCGGTACCATCAAGAACAACGACGTCGATCCCAAAGTTATTCAATTGCATTTATTCCATTCTTCCTTAGGGACATATCTAGAGCACGACTATAATCCCTACTATTTAATTCCATTACGACATGGAATGAACTTGAGAACATGTTTCTCACTAGATATTTACTGCTGAGCAAAATGACACAACTTTGGAACTAGATTACTTGCTTAAGGAAGATATAGGGAGAATTGCTCTTTGATGCATATGAGCGATATAAAGAGTTAATGAAAGCTTATCCATATCATTGATTAAAAAAGTGATTGATTATTCACATCTTATACAATGGTATGCTTTATAACACGAGGGTGACCATATATGCCATTGCAAAAGGAGCTTTCATGAATAAGCCATTTAATGACGCATACGATTTTATCGAAGATATGGCTCAAAACCATTACCAGTGGGGGAGGGAACACATTCCCGTTGAGAAGACTCAACTAAGAGGCAAGATGTACAAAGTTAGTAACCTTGACCACATGAACATGAAAGTAGATGCACTGTATCAAAATCTGGATGACTTAACCATCACTCCCGTGTCATACCTCAAATTTGCCCCATCAATTTAATAGTCGTATCATTACCGTGTTTCTAATTTAATAGTCACGGTATTTAAAATTGTTTGGTTTGAATATTATTTTATAGGGGGTGTAAATATTAATAAGAGCGGTGTGTTGTCTTAGTGGACCATCAAAATCTGATGGCCCATTAAGACATTTTTTGGCCCAGTTATAAATAATAAGAAGGGGGTGCATGTTTTTAGAACTTGTTTCTGCATTTTTTGGATAGGTCCATTAGATGGATGGCCCATTTTGTTTTTTTTGTGCACACTGGTCCATCAGTCTATTCATTTGGATGACCCATTAGCCTTTTTTTGAAACACGAAGGAGTATGTTTTTGGCTGCAGATGGGCCCATTGAAATGTCAAGCCCAGTTGAGGGATGGTTGACTAAGGTCAACATTATAGGATTACCATTTTTATATTATTATTAATTTTATCATTTAATTTATTATTGATTAATATTATTATTAATTCATTAGTGATGTTGACCGAGTCAACCAAATAGGGATGAAACCCTAATCCAAGCACCTTGTTCATCCTCTTCCTTCAATCCAAGCCCAAGCCCAACATAAACGTGTACTGTATAGATCAGAGGAAAAACGCTTTTGGTGAAGTGAAATGCATACAGAACCAAATGGATCTAAAATTGAACAAAATCAATTCTTATTGTATCAATTACATAATAATTTCTTAATATAGAATCAAATTATATTACAATCAAATCCAATCACAATCAAATGCTAAACCTAATTTATCAATCTACTCCTAATCAACAAATTATAACAACAATTACAAAATAATTTCCTAATCTATCTAAATTTCTAAACCTATATAAATCCTACGAATTGAGAATAAAGGAGATAAGAAATTTTGGAGAAGAAGACTCTAAGCCGAGGAAAGAAGGAGAAGCGATCGAAGCCTTGGAAGTTCCTTCTTGCTTGTGATCTAGGGTTTAAATTTCTGAAACCCTAAGATTTGTCCATGAAGCAATCAGAACAACGCAATTACCTGCAACCAAAGAACAAAAGAAGGAATCAGAAAGAGGAAATAAAATTACAAAATGAATCACTACAAGGAAAGTAAGCCTCAAACTTAGCTTTAATTGGTATGGTTGTTAGATTTGGGGCGGTTGGTGTTTGCTTTGGGATTTCTAGGTTTCTAAGGGTTAAAGTTCATTAGGGTTCTTGTTTAGGGTTAGGGTTCATCAGGGTTAGGTTAGGGTTCACCGAGGTTAGGTTAGGGTTCATCACGTTTGTTGGTTTATGGGTTTGGTTAGGTTAGGGTTCGTATGAACCTAGACAGTGGTGGAGTATGAAGCTGTTGGTGCCTTGGCGCAGCCGCCGATGGAAGCGATTTATGGCTGATGGCGCCCAAGGCGGAGGCGATTTCTGATGACGGAAATCTAGAGAGAAGTCAGGGCTTCTCTCTCTAACCTCCAAACAACAGATTTGTATTTTGTGTAGAGAGAGAGAGAAATAAAAGAAAAAATGGGCCTCCAGCCCAGAAACGGGAATATATAATGCCATCTGATCTTGTGCCTGCGATTCTAAAAACCTTGCCATACGCCCTCACTGTACGTCCACGTGATCATCATCAATTATCCTATAAATACGCTCCCATCATAATAATGTGTACCCTACCGTATGGGGTCCAAGTGGACTCCCAAAATGTTTATAAACCTTGGGCCAGGCCCATTGCTAATCGCGCCCCATGTTTTTGGTTTTTACTACAACCATACAAAATTGCACCCCTACGCATTCTTGACCAAGTCCAATATCTGGACTTGGATCCTTGTTGATCGAACCCGCCAGTTTTACTTCTTAGTTTATTTATGCATCTCTCCTGCATTTGGGTCTAAATTCAATATCTGAATTCAGGGCCCTACTTCCTGCACCTCCTAAAATTACTCACCAACATAAAATACACCCCTATGTTTTTTTATTAAAATTTTGTTTTTATTTTTATGTTTCGTTATATTTACTTATTTATATTTTTAATATTTAATAATTCTAAAATTATTTTATTATTAGTATAAAATGCAAATATTTATTTTTTCTACTAACTCAAAATTATTTTAAAATTACATTAAAATCATTTTTATCATGCATTAACAAGATTTTTATATATTAATACATTAAAAAAATATCTAACCAACACCAATTTTTTTTTAATAATTTAATTAAATCCAAGATTATTTTAAAAAAATGATTATGGAGATACTTTAAATTGACTGCGAACTTCGTCTAACAATTTCGCTATTCACACACCCAGACTTAGTTCAAAGGGAATTCAAAATACCTTCATAATCCATAAAAAATACCAACCAACTGCGAACTACGAATCAGGACTCTGATTCCTTATAAGAGGATATGTAGGCATACGACTAAAATCGTGGCGAGTTCCCCTAATAAAAATTAAAACCATATTTCTCAAAGATCGCGTTTCTAAACCCTAGTATCCTTGTGAACAAGGTAGATGAAGGGTGCCTAACACGTTCCCTTCATCTAAGAACGAGTCCAACAACTTAGAATCTCTGATCAAATTAGGGTTATCCTTTATACTCCCTTCCCAAAGATAAAAATTAAGGGTGGCGACTCTCAATTTAAAATCGATTATTACATCCCGCAACTACCATAGCCACCATAACCCCTAGATGAAATATTTATGGAGCCCTTAAACACGTTAGTGTTGAGTGTCAATTATTAATTGAGCCCACTAAGACTAGGTAAACTACGCTCAATAAGGGAACCCATGCTCCAAAACTTATAATCCTAGCTGGAGAAATAATCCCAATTTCTCCTATAAGAACAACAATCCTATGTTTGCACCCAATTTTGAACATGCTATTCTACCCAGATTCCAAGGCCAAAAAGGAGCCCCTGCTGTAACACCCTTCTAAACCCCAAAGAATATTTGAAATTATTTAAATAAATAAATCAGAGTATATCACAAACAAGAGTGTCAAATCTTCATATAAAACATCATAACGACACATCCTGCTCCGTAACACGGGTTTTCAAAATCTTTAGCAAGACAGAATCAACATTTAGTTCTTCGAATCATGGCAGCAGAAATCATAGTTCAAAACGCCTCATTATAATACTTCATAAAATTAGTCATACTTCATAACTCATACTTATAAATAAAAACATGCCAAGTACCACGTAGGGTGACTCAAGATCTTAAAAAAAAACAAAGAACATAAGTTCTAATCATTTGATCCCAACCCCGACGTTACATATCAGAGAAAGAACCTCTTTATTCAACAAAAGCAAATAAACGCACCCCGAAGCTATCCTCTAATGCTTCTACAGGATATTCTCGATCACCTGTGCATTACCTACATGGAGGCAACACTCAAAAAGAAATGGTGAGTAAATCATAATCATTATATAAGGCATAAGGAGTAGACATAGAAAATGTGCACATAAGCAAGGTTTCTCACATCATCATATCTTCATGTTATACTCACACCTTCACAACCTCATCACTACACGAACACATATCATCATACACAATGTATCATCAAGCATCATAAATAAATCATTATGCAATATCACATAGAATGTAATGTAACATCATAGACTCATGCATGTGGTACCAAAACTTCACTGATGACTCAGTATTTATTATCTCCAAAGATCCCCACCATAGGATCGATTCCCGCTTGGAACCAGAGCACTTCACAAGTTTGCACTCAATCCAAACTATGAGATTGATGCCTTCACTGGAAAATCGTCTTGTCATCTTCGTTGTACCTAAGTCATAATAACATCACTGAACCGAAGTCCTAACTATGCCATGATCTTGTGTGATGATCTTGTGCGAATAGGACTTTTCTGTTGCGATTTCCTGCATAAACCAGTCCAATTTATCTTGTAATTTTATCATTTATAGGTCCTAAAATACCATCTAATTACAGGGTTTCATCATCTATCAACAACCTATAATTATATACTCAATATACATCAATTATATACCATTATTCATCACCAATTCATCAATTTCTCATCAAACAACACTAAATCACCATCTACCAAAACCTAAGGCAATCTATCAATCATCTAAACCTTAAATAAAATATAATAACAGTAATAAAACTCCCCTTACCTTTGATTATAGCAGCAATTCAATTTCTCTTTGGTTCTCTACTGAAATCTCTTGCCTCTTTGTGCCCTAGCCTCCTTTCTCCACAACATCAGTTTCTTTCTCCCAATTCTACGATCGTTCCACAATGAATTTATTTTCCCCTAATTCCTTGTATAACCTTTAGACCCTTAATATCAAACTTCTCATCTTGTCTTTACTTATTCTCCACTAGTTACCATTTTACCCTTATTTTCTCTACACTTCTATTATTCTATTTTTCCCAATTAAAATAATTCTAAACAATTATTCTAATTATTCCAAAATAATTATAATCCTCTTAATTAGTCTAATTTCCACTATGCTACACATAGAAACCCATCATACATCATAGTCATCCAAAAATCATATTCAAACATCATATTTATCTCAATCATCATGGTACACTTCATATTCATCATAATATCACAAATCACTATAAAGGATCACATATAATCATCAAGACATCAAACACTTCACATCGACTCATATAATCACACTAAATTAATCAATTAAATAATTAATCTAGAATTCAGGGTGTTACACCTGATCCAAATCAAACTTTGAGTCGATGATGAAAAATTTAATTATGACCCATAGTCGGTAGAATAAGGATTCAACCATACTGATGTTGTTTTGATGATGATAACTGGAAGGAAAAATTGAATGAAAACTTTGACCACTTGGTTTACTAATTACAACCTTTACAACCTATGAAGATTCAAGTATGACAAGTTCTTAAAGATGCAAGCATACAAATTAGGGTTAGTGATCACACAAACATACTCTGATGATGGCATTTAAATTGAAGATATTTCAAGCCTTATCTCCAAGAAAATTCAAGAAAGAGCTTATATGATTGGCTTATTTGAAAAGTGTTGAAGCTTCAAAATGTAAAAGCGAGGAAGTGTGAAAGCTTGCCCAATCGTGTCTGAGGGAATTGTGTTTTGTAAAAACATAGGGGAGTTTTCTTAAAGCTATATAGCTAAATCACACACACATTCACACACACACACACACACACACACACACACACACACACACACACACACACACACACACACACACACACACACACACACACACACTCACACACACACACACACACACGCAAAAACATGTTTTTTAAAGCCTCCATTTCTCAAATAAAACAACCTAAAAAAATTTAGAAGCGTAACCAGATGAGGAACTGTCTGAATGTTTAGGACAGAGTTTTGAATTGTCCAATCGATTGGTATGTTTACCCAATTGATTGGGTCAATAAATGTTGTCCATAAATTATTGTTGCACTTTCTTAATGAATTGAAACATATTTGTATCCATTCTTTCCATTTTGAGCCTTTTCAATCTATTATTAAAGGCTCCTAGACGATTGAGCTTAGAAGCCAATCAGTTGGAATATTTATTTTGGACCATGTATCTTTACTTTCTTGTGCCAACCTATAGCCCATAAGTAGAGGTCTCACCCTTCATATTTTCACATCGAAAAACGTGAGCCTTCTATCTCACTCCTCACACACAGACACACACATACCACACACACACACACACACACACACACACTCTTTCTCTCCCCCTCTCCATCTCTCTCAAATATGTTCCACCTTCTCTCACTTTAGTTTAGTCATGAAGATTTTAGAAATTCACTGTGTTTAAGTGAGGTTTTATATTCTAGATAAGGGAGTTATTATAAATTCACTAAGGAGTATTTTTTATCTTGGTTGAATAATTTATCCTTAAGGGAGTGTTTGCTTGGGTTTAAAGCTAAATCCATTAAGAGGTTAGTTTGGGGATTTATTTTTTAAGTTGTCGGTTCGGTTCGAGATCAACCGATTTAAAATCTCAACTTGGTTCGTGGTTATCCTATTCAAAAACCCAATTCGGTTCAAGATCAACCCAGTTTAAAATCTCAACTTGGTTTATGATCAGCCTGTTTAAAATCCTCGTTTGGATTAAGATTAGCCTGGTTTAAAATCTCAACTTGGTTTATGGTCAACTTGTTAAAAACCCCGGTTTAGTTTGAGATAAGCCCGTATAAAATATCAATTTAGCTTGGATACTAACCCCTCCAAGTTTGTTATTTAGAAATAAGACTAGCCACTTTAGTCCACTATTTGGAAAGAAGACTAACTGCTTCAGTCCGATGTTTCTTGTTTGGTTAGAAGTTAGACTGAAAACTAAATTTTCTTTGTAAAAAGAGGTTCAAGAGTTTAACCTACTAAAAAATATGAAGCATTAACGGATATTCTCAAGATTAAATCTTGGGGGACAAAATTAGATCTTCTTGGCCGAACCTATACAACTCTATGGTGTCATTTCTCTGGGTAAAATCTTTGTTTGGTTCTGGAGGTCATGCATTAAAGTCTCTATTTGATTCGTGAGCTTACCTGTAAATAGATCCATTTGGTTCGGGGTATCAACCTATGTAAAATATCTCATCTATTGTAATAATATTAATGGGAATATCCTTAAAATCTTAAGATTTTATTTTAGATGAAGTCTCACGAAGAAATTATTTGGGAGAAGAGTAGGACAAGTGGTACCGAGAACCTCTATAAATCCCGGTGCAATATCTCAATCCATTATCTCTTTAATTTTTTTTGTTTATTTTTCTTTCCTATCCAAACCCTTCTTTCTAATTTCCTTTTCTTTATCTTTGCACTACAATAATTTTTTTAAAAGTAAAGGAATTTTTAAATTAATCACAATTTTTGCACTTCACAACTCCCTCTCTTGTGTTTGAAGTCACTTTTTCAATATTAAGGTATTTGGGAATTGGCTTCTTTCAAATAAGATATTATTGTGTACTCCATAAAAGAGTTTGTGAAGTTGCATGTCTCTAGTATCTAGAGGGAAAACCCCAATACAATTTTGTTGCTTGTCTCTTAAGCTTTCATTTAGCTTGTTATTGTCTATCGAGTCCCCTCTTCAATTGTACATCTTTGGATTAATTTTTGAATCCATTCATTTTATTATGAAAAAGTGTTTGTATTTGAATATGATAATAATGTTTCAAGTATGGACGAACCAGACTCTAAACAAAGTGCATCTAAAGTATGATCCATGCAAAATCTGAAGATTGACTAAATCTGAAGCAAGCAGACTTTGAACTGAAGACGCACTCTGAATGAATGAAAGAAACAAAGGCGTGTTTAAAATAGAAGTCAAGCATTTGGACTACCAAGTCTATATCTCTTCAAGAATCTATTATCAATCACTCTAAGAAAGACTAATATTTCAAATCTCTGAAGCCTTAGGACTCTGAACACTATAGACTCTAAAGTCTCATTTTCAGTAGATTCTGAAGACAGACTCTTAACTCTACTCAAGTTTTATCAACCTATATTTGAGGCCTCTTACTAGAAGATAATGATTGAAAAAAGAATACGTGGAAAGAGTACAAACAATACAAGATCAAATATTCCTTTAACTACTCTAAAAATCTAGAAAAGGACTACTATTGTACCAATGTATTTTCTCTCGTTTCATCCTCTCATCCACTACATGTTGCATGCACCACTCCACTATGGTACTATCAACCATTTCTAACAACTATATTTTTTTAGGATATTCCAACTTCACACACAAACAAATCTAATTCATTGGCTATATAAAGAGGATTTGGAAGCTTGGAAATGTGACGAACAACAAGTAGAATACTAAGAAGATTGAGAAAAATAAAATAGAAAGAAACACTTAACACGTTAATTCATATTTTATAAAGTGTAATATCTATTTATCATCGTCTGTATATGCTTATTTTAGAAGCAAATTTGTAAACACAAATGTTGTATTTAACAATTGTTAAATTCCTTGAGAGACTAGTGTGTAGTCAGGATTCTTAAGAAGTATTTGACAAGTTGTTGTCGAGGTTGTAATCAAAGTTTTGATTAGTAGATTAAGTCCTTATTGATAAGGAAAAATCACCTTGGTGGATTGCTGAAGCGGTAAAGAGGCAAGCAAAAGTAAATATTTTTATAGGTTATATCATATCGTCTTCATAGGGATTAGTGCTACTGAATTATCGTTCGACAATTTCTCGTTAATAAGTTTAGGTTTAATGGGTTTAAAGTATAAGGTGTAGGAATTGAAAGTTATCAACATAAAATAAATTCATTCTTCAGAGGGACAACTTATCAGGCATGCATATAATCCACTCCTCACAAACTTAAACCTATCGATCAATTATACTTAACCTACAATATTCATCAATGTTATCATATATCACTCACACCCTAAGTCTTTTCTAACCCAATGTATTGAGCCTGACTGTATCATCTCTGAGGCGATCTCTCAACTAACCTTAAAAAGACAAAAGATAAACGTGTTACTCGCGTTGATGATCTCTCAACACAACACAACCAACACAGAGGCATTAAGCACAAACACCCAAGTGAATAATAGCTCTAAATTTATCTCTAGAATCTAGACACTATTAGATAATCATCCTAGATAAGCCTTCAAGCAGTATATGTCTATAAAAACCCAAACCCCAAGCACAAAGCAAAAGTCTAAGATAACAATCGACAAAAATTTGTAAAGCAAGTTTTATATAATTCCATGGGCTACAAATATACATGAGGTCAAAGGAAATACATATAGAAAATCAACAAATAAATAATGCACAAAGAAGAAGAGAAATGAACCATAAATCTCCCGGTTTGTAAGCACCGATCGATGAGCAATCTACCCCAGATCATTAGTATGCAAGCTTCAATGTTGTTTACTAAGTTAATCCTAGTGAAAATTGAGGGTTTATAAATTTGGGAGCTAAAACTATCCCCAAAACCATAACCCTAACAAATGAAATGAAAAAGAAATACAAATAAAATTATGTCCCGCACACACCGCTCGACGCCCACAATCACTGCCCAATGCTCCACTTTATTAATTGGCCCAGCCTGCGCCATGCAGACAAAAGGGCAAAAATATCTCGCGCCGCCCGACGCTCAAATCTACCGCCCAACGATGACCTCAAGACTCGCCCATACGCCTCTCTCTCTATCACCCTCTGATCACCACAAGACTAGGTCCAACGCCCCAGATCAGCAAGCGCATGGTGGACTTCTTTGAGTCATCCCCACTAGATCTCATATAGGGGTCTGGGCTCCTGTTTTGGGCCTAGACGAATTTCTTTCCATACCCTCCTCTGTTTACTAAATCAAGCCCATTTGCATTTTATTTTTATTTTCTGCTTTAAAGAAAATACTTGTTTTGGGCCTAACAAAAATAGTTTCTTACCCCCAATTTGCTTATACTACTGGCCCATTTCAATTTTCTTTATTTTATTTTAATTAACATTTTTTCTTAATTAATTTTATTTTAATAAAAAAATCATTAAAAATGATAAAAAATTAGATTTAGGTTTTTAATTAGTTAATTTGTTTTTTTTGACAAAATAAAAATTAATTTCATTTAATCACTTTTCTTTATTTTATTAATTAATTTGTAAAAATAATTACAATTAGTTTTTTTTTGTTATTTTATACTATCAAATAAAACACCAAAATATTTTCTAATACTTAGATTTCTTTTGGTTTTTGTTTAATTTAATTTTCATTATTTACACTTTGTTTTATTTTAAACAATTAAATAGCTAAATAAATTAAAATTAGATCTAACCTTTTATTTCACACTTCAAAATATTTTTTAAACAAAAACAATGAAAATCTTTTCTTAACACTTAGAGATATTTTTAGGGTTTCTTAAACATTCTCCCCTTTTTACCATCTTCGCGCATTTTATCTTTCGCCTTTATTTCCCAATTATTGAAATTGCTCAACACTTGTAATAGACAAATTAGGATTTATTTCTTTCCTCCCCCATTCATAAACTTGTACCCCCATCCTAGAAGCATTGTAATAGCGTAGGACATTTAATTTCCGCAATTTACTGCTTTCCTTATTACTGTTAGTAATTAGGGTTTGTATGGCAAGATAAAGAACAAACATTAGATAACTGTTTACTATTGATTTCTGACAAATAACCGCTAGCCTTCCAAACTCTATGTTTTGGTAACTTACATGATCGACTAGATTGATCCTAGGACTAGTGTCTTAGTGTTACAATTTGACTTAGAATTTGATATAATAATAAGGTCTTTCTATGTGATTATGGTTACTTCAAGATGTTTAAAATTTGGCTATGAATCCTAAATATAACTTTAAAGGAAATGATCTAAATGTTTATAAAATATAAAGAAAAAATGCTTATTAAAGGAAGTTCAACAAAATCTGTTAAAAGTGTTTGACTGGAAAAAGGAATAAAGAAAGCAATTAGTATAACTTTGTAATAAGAAAACAACTTTGAATAAAATGATGGTGCTCTTACACATACATTATTGTGATGCGGTGGGAGAACTGACTTGAGGTTTTTGCGTTTTATCGCAAATGTTGCGGTTAGCAAGAGTCGCCACCGACTTTTTTTTATCCAAAAGGAAAGGTGAAAAAGAACAGGAAAGACCTTTGAGATTATTTCTTGAGTTCGGGGGGTAGATTATGAAAAGGGAAGGTGCTAGCACCCTTTTCATCCATGGTTTTCCATGGGATCTTAGTTACTTGCTTAGATCACTTGCTTTGGTTTGTTTGAAATTGTGTTTGGTGTGGTTTTGAAAGTATTTTGTAAAAGAGGCCATTCGTTTAGGCAATCTTTGTAATGATTCTTGTTCGTAAGAATGTATACAAAGATGTTTGTCTTTTTGAAAATGTTTTCAATTTTTGTAAGATGTATTTGAAATGTGTGTGTGTTTGTTTTAAAAATAGCAAGGATTTTGTTTGAAATGGAGCAAGTAACTAGAAACTATCTACCTACTCAAATGTCTTTCCTATGTATTTTCTATTCCTTTGACATTGTTGTCTTACCATTGATTTGGTAAGCAACCCTATATTTGGATGTAAACGGGACGGGCGTGGGTCATCGTATAACCATGATTAGCAATGTTTGCAAAGTATCTTAGCATTTTTGAGGGACCAAGATCATTTTATAAGGCAAATTTTGAATAGCGTCATCGAGGGACTATGATCTTATATTTGTTTTGTTTTGCCAAGATACTTCGCATGCGTAATATGGCCATTTTTGTTTTAGGAAACCAAGTGGGAAAACCCTAAGGGTGCTTGTGTGCAAGTGTATCATTTTCATGCTTTGATTTTGTCTTGTATTTAGGGTTTTCTATTTTGCTTTGTTTTGTTCTTATCATACAAACCCTAATTATTAATCATGGCATATAAAGCGATAAATTGCGTAATGTAAATATTTCTAAGCTATTACAACAATTTATGGGAGAGGGGAATACAAATTTGAACGGGGATTTGCAAAATTATAAACCTAAATAAATTAATACAACCAAATCGAATTTGTACGAATTAAGATAAATACAATACAATATTTAAAATGTAATGCAATGCACATGTAAGAAAAAGATTTTTGTGTCTTGTTTTTATATAAAAGAAAATTTCATCTAAACCTAAAAATATAAGGAAAAAGATTTAATTTTTAAAGGGGTTTAACCCTAATTATCATTTAAGAGAAAATAAAGTTTTTTATATGTATTATTTTATATATATTTTGTATAAAAATGATAAAATAATATTGTATAAGAAAGTATAAAATTACATATATACAAAAATAAGTATTTATAGGTATGAAATGAAAAATAAATTAAACTAAATATGATTGAATATATTTACAAGTTTATTAAGAAAATAAATGATATCTTATTAAAATAAACTATATTTTTTATGTGAGAAATAAAATAAAAATAAAATAAAGTGCAATATTATTAATTTACATTTTTTGGGATTTTTATGTTTTAAAGAAAATATTTAAAATATTAAATATGAAAATAAAACAAATAAAAAATAAAAATGTAAAAAGGTTTAGTAGAGGGTGATGTAGCAGATTTGGTGGTAGTGTACTAGCAAAAATTCCTGGCCCAAACAGACCAAACCCATCCTGCAAAAAATGAAATGGAAAAGAAAAAGAGTGAAAAAATACAAAAGTAGCGCGCCCAGGTTCGAACCCAGGACATGGGTCTCACCAGCGCGCTACTTTGCCACTGGGGTGGCTATACTTCCATTATCCTTAGTGAAACAAAAATAACATATTCCAAAACGCACCGTTGCCCTGTTTCATCTTCTTCCTCAAGCTTTGGCCAGACATCCTGTAACTTCCTCATACTTCCATAAAAATGAAAATGCATAACATGAAAATTGTAGTACTTGAACTCACGATTCCAACCATGTAAGCTATGTAATATAACTATCAAAGATCAAAGAGAATTTTAAAAGCCCTAAATCTTAACCTAATATTTTCAGAAATTTCAACTTCCAAATTCTCTCAGCACAAGTAAAATCAATGCAATATAATGGCATGTACAACTTCGTTATGATGAGGACTACATTTTTTATTCACAAATCGTGGCCTAAGGTTTCCTGTATAAGGAGATAGAGTTTGAAATTTTACCTCCTTCAGTTGGAATCGTGAAATGAACTAGGGCGAGTTTGAGGGAGGCCTGATGCTTGCTTGAGCTTCCTTGAACTTCCTTGGACGTGTCCCAACCCTTGCCTTGATCGGAAGGTAGCTAGAACTCCTTGGTCAAGTCAAACTGCAAGCTCTGAAGTCAACAATGGCAGATGGTAGAGGAGTGATTACAGAACAGGGATGAAGGCCTGGATTGACTAGGTATCAAGTATGTAAGGTGTTTGAATGATCCAAACTCAAAACACACGAGCCAAATGGAAGTTGGATGTGTTTATGCCAAGTCTGCAGTTTTGGACAGTTTTTTGGTGTTTTGCTGGTTGGGAGTGTTTCAGGTCCTTGCTAATCGTGTATTGTGTTGTATATTGTTTGTATATTAGTATTGAAATGGTTTTGTGTCAACCCTCTATCAGTTGTGCAAGCCCTAGCCTTTTTGCCACTTTTCTTGTACTTGAAGCAAAGTGATAAGACAAAGCTCACATGCTTGTACTGGCTTGCTTAGGGTTGCTATTTCTTCCCTACAAGTTGCCTTTGGTCTGTGGTACTTGTATGTATCAAGGGGACAAGTCCAATGCTCAAGATTGTAAAGTTTGCAAAAGTTGCTCTTTTTCAAAATGGCAATGGAACCTTTTTGCCATAAATGGAATTACAAGTTGGATAAAGGTTCAAAAGCATGGATCAAAGATTTGTCAACTGAGTAAGCATTTAATTAAGGAGTGTGGAACAAGTTTAGTACCTGTACAACATGAATTAGCCAGCATAGGATTGATTTGCAACTTTGTTCTTCATGAAATGGCTTGGATAAAAAATGAGAAATTTCCAACTTCCCCTCTTCGATTCTCCCTACTCAAAAATGATCTGGGGAGTTCTTGGATATTTTGGAAAGCTTGCAATGTTATCTATAATTCATCTTTGAAATTCATTTTGAGATACATCTTGGAACTAGGTGAAAATATTCCATGAAGTTGGGTCCAAAACCTGCCTAAATTAGGGCAAAATTTCACTAAGTTAACAAGTTTATGACCATGTATTCACAAATTTATATCTTGAGATCCAAGCATCTTTAGGGAAAAGTTTGTGAAGCAAAGTTGTATATTTCATGGAGTTCTACAACTTTTATGTTGGGGACTTTCTTTGAATCAATATGCATCATGGTGGAAAAATGGCCTAAAGTTGAGAAAAAATAAGAAAATTTTCTATACTTAGAAAATTTCTAAGTTATAAAATTTTTCAAATTCAAACCCTAATTTTCAAATTTGGTTTTCTTGGTGAAAAGTTTCACATTTTGACATGTTTTGATGAATTATGACCCTTGGTACTTGATTTTGACCAAAAAGTCAAAGTTTGACTTTTCAGTATACAGTTGACTTTTGATCAGTTGACTGCAAATTTCATCTGTCAATCCAATGAATTTGAGATGTTTTGAGCCATGTAATTAAGTCAAGATGATGCCATTGAATCCTTGAAATCATGCTTGAACTCAATTGGTCATTTGCTAGGTTAAAAATCAGAAATTGCCCTTCCTCAATCAAAACCCTAATTTTGACCATTTTGCCCTTTTGATGATTAGATCAAATTTCTTGAGGAATTGTGATCCAGACTTGACCAAATGACACATGTAAGTTTAAAATGTTGATGTGGATAAAAAATTATGAATTTTGACTGTAAATTGGCCATGGTTGACTTTTTCCCCAATACAACTGATTTTTAGGTCAACTGTCCAATTGACTGATAAAAAATGTGGTTCAAGGCTTGAAACTTGTCATGAGTGATCTTAGGGATCCATAATGATGTTTGAAAGTCATATGAAGCAATGATAGTCCAAAAGTCCTTGTGCAAACTCAAACCCTAATTTTGGGTTATCAGTGCAAGAAGAGATGTCTTGAGCTGACCAAACCCTAATCTAGTCTTGGGTCAAAGAGATCTTGTGAGAAAAGTCTTGATAAATGAGAGGGCAAATTTTGGGGTACAACAATTATCAATAAACTCTTTTCTCTCGCTCTGGTACTTTGGGTATGAGTGATTTGTATATAATGTGAACACACTGAATACTAACATCTAAGACTCCTATTTATACTAATTCGACTCTAACGGTCTTTCTATGAGATTACGCCACATTCGACATCTTTTACATGCATACATTCTGGCGCTTCCACGCGTCTTCCTGGCGAAAACGCATTAGTTTGAAATTTAGAATTCCCACTCGAAGCTTTTGAATTTAACTTTGAATTCAACCAACATGACTGTCGAAGTATTCACATATCTTGAAATACTCCTTTCACTTTAAGTTGCCCTTCGACATGTCGAATCATAAAAATGAGCTTTATAAAATAACCTTATAAGATCAAATTTCATGTTATTTTTAAAACATGATCTTCTCAAATCAACTTTCATATTTTTATCAAATGTCGAAATCTTCGGCTAACAAATTCCCCCCAATAAATGTCTATTTCGAATCAATGCAGAAATGGACATTTTTTATAATCACCAGATTTCGACTAGCAACCTTTCTTATTCAACGCTTTATTCTTTCGATCCATAGATAATATGACTTTCCATACTAAGTAATTTATAATAAAAGTCTTGCCTTTAACCCTCTTATTGTATGCTCTTGCCACTCTTTCTTTTTGTCTCCTTAGTCTTTCTAAGGCATGCAACCTTCTTTCATCTAAATCTACTAACTCATCCATCATCATTTCCCAATAATGGTTAGAAGGAATTTCCTATTGCCTTTGAATTCTAACTGATTGCAAGTAGATTTCGACTGGTAGTATTGCATCAAATCCAAATGTAAGTTGGAAAGGTATGGCATTAGTTGCTTCTTTAGGGGACGTTCGACAAGCCCATAATACTTGGTCTAGAGTTTTATGCTAATTTTTTGGATTCTTCTATACATGTTTCTTTACCAACCCAATTATCACTTTATTGACCGCTTCGACTTGGCCATTTGCTTGAGCGTAGTAAGGTGTGGATGTCAATAGTTTGAAACATATCTCCTTCGCGAACTCCTGCATCTTTCGACCAGTGAAAACAGATCCTTGGTCTGTTGTGATACTCTCTAGGATGCCAAATCTACAAACTATTTATTTCTGAATGAATTCGATAACAGTCTCCTAATCCACATTTATCAAAGGTATGGCCTCAATACATTTTGTAAAGTAATCTATACCTACTAAAATGTACTTGTGGTTTTTAGATTAAGCAGGTCAAATTTCTCCAATTAGATCCAGTTCCCAACCTCTGAAATGCCAAGGTTTAATGATTACATGAAGTTCACTTGCTGGAGCATGTTGGATACCAGCATGCTTTTGGCATTCTTAACATCCCTTAGCAAATTCTATACAATCTTTAAGCATAGAAGGCCAATACATTCCATATCGAAATAGTAACCACTTCATCTTATGACCTTCTTGATGGGCTCCACATGCTCCACTGTGAACACTAGATAATACCAAATATGCCTCACTTTCTCCTAAGCATTTTAGAAAAACTCCTTCAGGGGTTTTCTTGAACAATTCATTCCCCATTAAGATATAAGACAAATCCCTATACTTAGTCTTTCTTTCTGTGTCTATCGAAGGATCTCTGAGATAATTAACAATTGGATTTCGCTAATTTGTATCTACTAGAGTATTAGTGACCAATACTTCAAATGTGTCTTTGTCAGTGTAACGTAACTGGGTACTTTCCAAATATGTTGGAGACAACCTTGTAGCCATTTCTTTTCCCTTAACTTCGACCAATTCTTCTAGTTTTTCTTTAGTCACTTTATACCCTGATGCTATTTGTGATAAGTCATTTGCCTCTTGATATTTTACTCTAGGGACATGCTTTATATCTGCATATTCAAATTTTTTAAGTAATTTGTTTGCAATAACACAATACATAACCAAATTTTCTTTTATGCATTTGTACTCCTTTGTCAATTGCTTTATTACTAGCTCAGAGTCTCCTTTGATTTCGACTCTTGTTCCCCCCAATTCCAACAAGGCTTCAAGTCCTGCAATCAAGGCCTCATACTCTGCCTCATTGTTTGAACAGATGGGACCTTCAATTCTATACTTAAGTTTTGTTGGAATTCCATCAGGAGAAATTATTAGAATCCCAACTCCACTTCCCTTTTGGTGGGTAGAACCGTCGAAGAACAATCTCCAGGGTTTTAACTCAACATAATGTTGAGGGTTTTCGACCACTGCATGGTCTACAATAAAGTCTGAGACTAATTGACCCTTCATTGATTTTAAAGGCATGAAGGCTAAAGAATACTCAGTAAGGGCTAAGGCCTATTTGCCAATTCGACTGTGTAGTATTGGCTTTGACAACATATGTTTGATAATGTCTAAATGTGAAGAAACATATACATCAACATGTTTTATATAATATTTAAGTTTTGTACAAGAGAAATATAAACAAAGACAAAGCTTTTCTATAGTAGTATATCTTGTTTCTGCATCATTTAAGACTCAACTTAGATAGTAAATGGCTCTTTCGACGCCATTTTTGTCTTCTTGCGCTAACATATTACCAATAGTACCATCAGAGGCAGATATATGCAATCTCATAGGCTTCCTTCCACAAGGTAGTGACAAGATGGAAGGATTCATGAGATATTGATTGATCTTACTAAAAGCTTCTTGATGCTCTTCGTTCCATTCGAACTTTCCTTGTTTCAAACGAAGGAGGGGGGAAAGGCTTGAGTTCTACCACTTAGGTTGGAAATGAACCTTCTCAGGAAATTTATCTTCCCTAAGAGTGATTGTAACTCCTTTTTAGTTCATGGCGCTTTCGCTTCCATGATAGCCTTTGTCTTGTTCTGGTTGATTTCTATCCCCTTCTTGTGGACCACAAAGCCCAAGAAGTCTCCAGCCTGCATAAAGAATGCACATTTAAGAGGATTCATATTCAAGCCATGTTTTCTCATCCTTTCGAATGATTGGCGAAGATGACTCAGATGACTTTCATCTGATACAAACTTTATCATAATGTCATCTATGTAAACCTGCATGAAAGTTTCTATATAATCATGAAATATTAAATTCATTTCCCTTTGGTAGGTTGCCCCAACATTTTTAGGCCAAAAGGCATCACTACCCATTCATAGGTACCTATTGCCCCAGGGCCACGAGAAGCTGTTTTGGACACATCTTCCTCAGCAATAAAAATTTGGTTGTATCTAGAGTATCCATCAAGCATACTAAGGTACTCAAATCCTGCAGCTGAATCTATTAGCATTTCTGCCACATGCATTGGATACTCATCTTTAGGAGTTGCTGCATTTAAGTCATGAAAATCTATGCATACTCTTAATGAACCATTTTTCTTAATAATAGGAACTATATTGACAATCCGTTCTACATACCTTGTAGTCCTGATGAAATTGCAACGAAGAAGTCTTTCGACCTCTTTTTTAAATTTTGAAAGAACATCTGGGGCGAACCTTCTAGGTGTATGCTTGATAGGATTCTTGCCTTCTTTGATTGGCAATCTTAATTCGACCAGATCTATTTTTAAACTAGGCATTTCGTCATAATCCCAAGCGACGCAATCTTTGTTTTCTTTCAGCAATTCAATCACCATTGTCTTCATCTTGGGATCCAGTTTGGCACTGATGTACATGATTCTTTTCACGTTTCTATCCCCAAGATCTATTTCCTCAAAGGGGTCTTAAGCCAATATCTTTGCACTTGACTCTAATGGATTTCTATCGAAACCCATGGGCTCCTCATCGTATATGGCATCCAGTCTTTGTTCTAACTATCTATCGCAGCTGTGATACGGTGGGAGAACTGACTGTGGTTTTGCGTTCGTATTGGCACTTGTGCGGTTGAGCAAGAGTCGCCACTGACTTTTTATTTTATCCTAAAGGAAAGGTTAAAAAAGCACAGCAAAAACCTTTTGAGATATTTCTTGGGTTCGGGGGGTAGATTATGAAAAGGGAAGGTATTAGCACCCTTTTCATCCATGGTTATCCATGGGCTCTTAGTTACTTGATTTTTTTAGATCACTTGCCTTGATTTTTGATTGCTTGAAAATGGTGTGTGTGTGAGTGCTTTTTGAAAATGTTTTGGAAGAAGATGCTGTGTCTTAGGCTACCCTTGTAACAATTCTTTACTCGAATATTTTACAAAGGCGTGTATCTTTTCGAAAAGATGTTTCAAAATGTTTTGAGAGTTTGTTTGAAAGTGTTGTGGATTGTGATTTTTGAAAAGAAGGCAAGTGTTTTTGCAAGTCGATCTCAAGTAACTAAGAGTTTTGTCTACCCTATTGTACTCAAAGGTTTTTGTTATGTTTTCAACCCTTTTTAACAATTTTGTTCCACCATTGAAATTGGTGGACAATCTTGCGTTTAGGAAGTTTATTCGGGACGGGCGCGGGTCATTGTATGGACCACGAATGCAATGATGCCAAGTGTCTTTGGAAATTTTGCTTTGAAGGGACTATGATCATTCCGTTTAGGCAACATTTTGAGGGACTTATGATCATTTTGATTTTGTTTTGCCAAAGATACTCGACGTGCAAGCATGGCCCATTTTGGAAGGCAACATGTGGGATTACCCTAGAGGGTGCAAGTGTGATTGTGTATTAATTTCATGTATTTGTCTTGTATTAGGTTATCTAGCGTTTGATTTTATGTACATGCAAACCCTAGGTCTAATCATGGTATAATTGAAAGCGGTAAATTGCGAAAATGTAAAATCTACGCTATTACAGAATAAGCGTCCGGGAGTGGGGGTACAATATTCACAAATGGGGATGAGACTTATAGTATCCAATAAGTTACAACCAAATCGAATTTGCGATTAAATGTAAATGACGAATATCAATGTATAAGATAAGCAAATGTGTATAAGGGCAATATATTGTGTATTTGTATTGTGTAAGTGTATAATGTGAAATGTATTGTAAGTGTACAAGTATATGCGTATGTGATTATTTACAAATGCGACAAGGTGAAATTAATGTATATTAGGGTATGGTTGACCTAAATGTGTGTTTAATGAATCTTTGATTTGTATATTTTTAATATGCACAAAAGAAATGTTTTAATTGAATGTTCAAGCTCTAATTAAATTATGTATAAAAAAAATGATGTTTTAAGAAAAGAAAATATTTCCAAGCTTTAATTATGTATACAAAAGTATTTTTTTATTTGTTATGAATTGAATTATGTATATTAAAGAAGAAATGTATTTTTAATTGTTATGTACAAAAGTATATTTAAAAGAAAAAGGTATTTTCAATTATATTGTATGATATGTACAAAATTATATTTTAATTAAATGTTTTAAAATTATGGTATATAAGAAATGTGTTTTTAAGTATTCTTGTATTAATGTATTAGTATGTCAACTAAATATTAATCTTAAGAAAAAAATATATTCTATGTATATATAAGAAAAAAGGTAAGTTTAAATATAGAGAAAGAAAAAAAATATTTCTTATAAGTTTATATATAAACTAAATTATACTATATATATAATATTTGTTAGTGTAAAAAAATAGTTACTATATTTTGTTAATGATGTGTTAAAAGACAAACTAAATGAAAGCAAATGGGCTTTAAGTATGCAGAATGGGGCGAGGCCCACATTTAGGCTCAGAAAGTTTTTAGGGTTTGCTGAATGTTTTCAATTGGGACAAGGCTTTAGGGTTTGGAGACAGCGCCGTTCATGGAGTTTCGTTCATCTTCGTTTTTTCTCCAATCGTTCATCTCTTGCCATGGATACTTGAGTGCAACTCCTTCACATAAGGCCGATAAACGCCATCGTCCCCCTTTCACCCTCCGTAGACCAACCAGACCATGTTATAGGGTACGATTTCAATCTTAAATGCATTAGGGTTTTGTTCCTCTTTTGATTTTAATTTTGGTTTCAACTGATATTTTCTTTCGTTATTAATATGCATGTACGGAGGTATAAGGGTACTACCTTTGGAGATGGCGGAAGGGGGGACTTTGGAGGCGTTGAGGCCCGACGATGAAGGAATGGCGCGATGAGCTCAACTTCTTGGTGACCCTGGTATTTCTGTACTTTCTTACGCTTTATGATGTTGATGGCTGAAAGCTTCTTGTTGGCGTATTCTTTCTTCTTCTCTTCTTTTGCTATGACTCTGTATGCTTGTTGCTTCTTTGATACTCACTTCTGTCGCCTCTGAGTTTGGTGTGCTTGAAATGTTATTGTTGCTTCTGTGAGTTGCCTTGGTTGCCTTATTCTGCTTGCTTACTTAGAACGTGCTTCGGAAACACCCTATGATGATGTACATCTAAGGGTTTGTGGGTTTGGTTACCTTTGATTTTCTCCTTCTCTTTTGCCTTAACACATCCGTATGCCTGCCTTGAATGTTTGTTGCCTATGATGAAGAGTTTCTGAGGCCTAGGGTTTAGTTGCCTTTGTTGCCTTGAACTTGCCTGTTGGAATATTTATTGCTTGCCCAATGAAGAACTTAGGGTTCTGAGGGCCTGAGTTTGTGACTGGTATATGCTTGGATTGAATGGTTTAGGTGTTGAGGTTTGGAAATTGGTAACTGGTTAATGCTGGCAGGTTTAGCAGGTTATGTGTTTTTTGGTTTGAGCTCATGCAGGTTTATGCTTAGCAGGTTATGCCTGCAGGTTTCGTATATGCAGGTTTGTATATGCAGGTTTTATGTTTTCAGCAGGTGTGAGCTTGGCCTGGTTTATGCTGATATGGCTTTGGTCTCTTGTTGATGGCCTTAGCAGGGTTGAGCCAATGTAGGTTATGTGCTTGACAGTAGGCAGGTTTTTGGTGTTTTACAGGTTAGGTGTTTGGAGGTTCTGCTGGTTTTTAGCAGATGGAAGATTTTTGTATCTTTGCTTGCAGGCCTGAGCTTTTTTGAAGGTTCTCAGGTTTGAGTTTCTGGACTGGTTTCAGGCTTGGGGTTAGGCTCTAAGCTTAGCAGTTTGTATCTCAGTTTTTGTATTGGTTTCTCTTCTCCCCCCTTTACTGTGTTTTGCTCTTGTGTGTTATATCCTTTTTTATCTATGCCTGCCTAAAGCCTAAAAACCTGCATCTTTTCTCTCTTCTTTCTCTCTCTTTGTACAGTTAAATATTTTAATATGCTTGGGCTGTACCTAATTCTGAAAGTGGCCACTGGGAAATGATGAAAAGTGAAGCTTGCTTGCATAATAGATTTCCTCTGCATTCTTTATCTTTTCTTTGACAGCTTTTGTACTTTTATCTTCTTTGATATCTTTACCAAATCCTCTTCTTGACAGCTTTGAGTAGACTCTTTGGTATTTTGACAGTAAATTGCACTTTTTGGCCTTTTTGACATAAAGTAGGAAATTGGATTTCTTCAGTTTGGTTGAACTTGAACTATGCAGTTTGACATTTTGAATTTATGCATTTTGACATTTTGCATTCATGATTAAATGAATAAAATTCTTCCCTCTTTGTGAACCGGGAGAAATCCCGTGATTTGCAGAGAGGGTTAACTGATCCCAGTCAGTGGCCCTTAATGATGAATTTCTTTTATCTGTCTTTTATTATTTTATCTGCTTTTTGACTTTTCTCCTTTTCTTTTGCAGATGAATAAACATGGATGGAGGGGAATAAAGTGAAGAATGAAGAATTAAGGATTTAGAAGATATTTAGAAAAATAGGATAGTTTTATTTTCAATTTAATCCTTGTAACTATTATTATTTTAAATACTTTGTAAATAAATACTTGTATCTAAATAATAATTGTAACAAATGTTTAAATATGAAATAAAAAATTCTATTGATCCATTTAATTCTTTTTATCCCTTTTTCAATTATTTACTTGTTATTTATAGTTCCTTAAATTAAAATAAATGAAAATTAAATTTCAAATATTTAATCCTTAGAATAATAAATAACCAACTAAACATTGATTCTTCGTAGATCAAAACAAATGAACTTGGCGCCTCCATCATCTAAAGCGACGCACAGTCAAACGTAATAACTGATCAGACGCATTCCTTACTTACTGATTTCTTACCAAGCACTGTAAATCCAAACTGCGTATTTCTTTTGACTGGCTCAAACAAACTAACATGAATTCAAACCAAATGCCTCTTTTATTGATTAAATCAAAACAATGCGAATTCAACCCGAATCTCGGAATAACTTGCAAAGTGCTGTGGAATTTTAATCTTTCTGAGAATATGCCCATAAAACCTTAATTCCTGATTAAATGCCAACGAACATTCGCCTGATCACAATTGAGTCAAAATCAACCAAAACCCTAAGCCAACTGTGTGAACTATTCTAGAGCCATGAAAACCAGTAAAACCCTAATTTTGCTTGACTGACGAGAAAAGTCCGTTTGTCCGATTCTTGAGCCAGTTTGAAAAATCAGGAAACGCCTGAAGCTGAGATTTTTTGTGGAAAAATGCGAGGGAAAATTTTGGGGTACAACAGTTGCCCCTGTTCAATCTTCTTGGACCTGAAGAGTTAGATTGGCAAGTTTGCCTTTCGCGACTTGAAGGTAAAAGAAGATTGGACACTAAAGTGCCCAGAAAATTTGCACTCGGCGATGTGATGGTAGATGTGAATGGGCTTAAAGATGCCATTTGGTGATGGGCTTAAAGATGCCATATGGTGCGATAGAATCTTGTCGGGGGATGGGCTTAGAGATGCCATCTGAGAATGGGCTTAAAGATGCCATTTGGCGACTGCTGGTTGGAGGATGGGCTTATAGATGCCATCTGGAAATGTTGAACTGTATGTCAATGGTGAGTGGACGAGTGTCAGAAAGGCATCCATGTTTTGGAACATCTCTGAACTGGGGGTCCGAGTGAGCAATAGATTGACATCCATGTCTAGAGAATCTGTAAACTATTTTCAGGAGTTGAGATTGAATAAGCAATAGAGCAACGTCCGTTGTTGGGAAGCGTCCGTAAACTATTTTCAGAAGTTGAGAAGAGTCTGAACAAGTTGGTAGATTAACATCCGTTGTAGGGAAGAATCTGTAAACTGTTTTCAGAAGTTGAGAAGAGTCTGAACAAGTTGGTAGATTGACATCCGTTGTAGGGAAGAATCTGTAAACTGTTTTCAGAAGTTGAGAAGAGTCTGAACAAGTTGGTAGATTGACATCCGTTGTAGGGAAGAATCTGTAAACTGTTTTCAGAAGTCTTGAAGTTGAAGAGGAAACAGTGTAGGGTTTCCTGATGATGCATTTGAATGGATCCGGAATAAGTATCAGAACGTCGCCGTGTCCAGGTCACAACTGAACTATTTCTGGATGAATCTTGGGAGATGATCTGCGTCTGTCGACTGCTCTTACCTGAAAAGTAAAGGGTTAGCCGTATGCAATGTTATGATGCATGATGTAATGTATGTGACATCAATGTTTATGACATGAATGTGATGAATGCGCAAGTAAGCTGATGAGCTATCTTGCTGAGGATAAATGAATCCGAGATGGCCGAAGATAAAAGCATCTTGACTGCTGCCGGGGAAAATAAATCCTTGGCTGCCGCTGGGGAAGAGAATTCCTGATGACCTCTACTGGGGAGTTCCAATCTAATAGGCTCATGCTGGGGAGGTAAGATTGAGAATCTTCAGCTTGGTGGGAAGTAACTCTGGCGACTTCACTGGGGAACTCAAGATTTGCCCTCTCCAAAACTCTGTGGGGAGAAGGTTCAATGGTCCGGCTCCGCTGGGGATTGATAATTTGAAGTTTTAGCTTTGCTGGGGATCATGAAGCTTGACTCTGAGTGGAGTTAGCTTGAGAAGAATCTGAACAAGCGGTAGGTTAACATCCGTTACTTGGAGAACCCGTGAACTGTTTTCAGAAATCTTGAGATTGAATAAGCAATAGAGCAGCATCCGTTGTTGGGAAGCGTCCGTAAACTAATTTCAAAGGTTGCATCTGAACAAATTGATGGATTAACATCCGTTGTTGGGAAGAATCCATAAACTGTTTTCAGAAGTCTTGAAGAAGAATCTGAACAAGCGATAGGTTAACATCCGTTACTTGGAGAACCCGTGAACTGTTTTCAGAAATTTTGAAGTTGAATCAGCAATAGAGCCGCATCCGTTGTTGGGAAGCATCCGTAAACTAATTTCAAAGGTCGCATCTGAACAAGTTGATAGATTAACATCCGTTGTTGGGAAGAATCCATAAACTGTTTTCAGAAGTCTTGAAGAAGAATCTGAACAAGTGATAGGTTAACCTCCGTTTACTTGGAGAACCCGTGAACTGTTTTAAGAAATCTTGAAGTTGAATCAGCAATAGAGCCGCATCCGTTGTTGGGAAGCGTCCGTAAACTAATTTCAAAGGTTGCATCTGAACAAGTTGATAGATTAACATCCGTTGTTGGGAAGAATCCATAAACTGTTTTCAGAAGTCTTGAAGAAGAATCTGAACAAGTGATAGGTTAACATCCGTTACTTGGAGAACCCGTGAACTGTTTTCAGAAATCCTGAAGTTGAATCAGCAATAGAGCCGCATCCGTTGTTGGGAAGCGTCCGTAAACTAATTTCAAAGGTTGCATCTGAACAAGTTGATAGATTAACATCCGTTGTTGGGAAGAATCCATAAACTGTTTTCAGAAGTCTTGAAGAGGAACCGGTGTAGGGTTTCCTGAGGATGAGTTTGTGTAAAACTGTATCGGTTTTTGAACACTTTTGACCTTCGAATGCCCCAAGTGGTGATGTAGATAATTTCCTGGCTTGGTCTACAATCGGTCGTTCACAGATGTTTTCCTGAGTTATTACAGGTGTTGATCTGGAATTCTTCAGACGTGCCCTGGCTAGATACAGGAATCGAATCTGGAAAGGTGATAGTTGATAGATATGCCCTGGCTGGATACAGGAATCGAATCTTCAAACTCTTCAGACGTGCCCTGGCTAGATGCAGGAATCGAGTCTGGAAATATGGTCAACAGATATGCCCTGGCTGGATACAGGAATCGAATCTGGAAATAGTCGTCAACAGATATGCCCTGGCTGGATACAGGAATCGAATCTGGAAATAGTCGTCAACAGATATGCCCTGGCTGGATACAGGAATCGAATCCTCAAACTCTTCAGACGTGCCCTGGCTAGATGCAGGAATCGAGTCCGGAAATATGGTCAACAGATATGCCCTGACTGGATACAGGAATCGAATCTGGAAATAGTCGTCAACAGATATGCCCTGGCTGGATACAGGAATCGAATCTGGAAATAGTCGTCAACAGATATGCCCTGGCTGGATACAGGAATCGAATCTGGAAATAGTCGTCAACAGATATGCCCTGGCTGGATACAGGAATCGAATCCTCAAACTCTTCAGACGTGCCCTGGCTAGATGCAGGAATCGAGTCCGGAAATGTAATGATTGATTTGTTGAACACTTTTGACATTCGAATGCCCCAAGTGGTGATGAAGGAATCTTGAATCAGATTACTCTGCATATTGAGAGATTTCTTGAAATCTTGACTGGACTGCCCCAGGTTAATTGAACTTTGAAAGATCTGTTGGACCTTGACTGGACTGCCCCAGGTTAATTGAATTGTGACATGTCATGCCCCTTGTTGATAGGAGATTTGATGGAAGTGTCATCCTCTTGAAGTGATTTTTGCTTACTGAGAGAGTTTTCGTTCCTCCGAACATTCGCTGTATGAATTTCTTCGCTGTCAAACAAAAAGCCGAATGCAGACAGAGATATTCAAATAATGCAAAGTTTATGTTTGTCTCGAAGTTTTGAAAAATGCGTTTTTTAGCAGAAAACTTTTCACAAGACAAGTCAACACAAGATTTAGAGTACAGCCCTACAGGAGTCAGGATACCTTTTGTGACAGTATGCTTTCGAACTAACCCATGCTTCAATTAGGACTTTTAAAGGGTTGTAACGTGGCCTGGTTCACGGTTTAAGAAACAAAGGATAAAGGCTCAAAGTATATTTGTACCTACCCGCTCTTCGTGATGTCCTTCAATCCAAACTCAGTTAATTGCGTCATACTCTGTTTTGAGTTTGGATCGACTTTTGGGCGATGGTTCACCAGTTGAATTTGAGGAGACGGTCATCATCTCCTTTTTCTTTTTCAACATTTTTCATGTTGTTGAGGATTTTGTAACGACCTCACTATTTTGATTTTGATTTGTTATCCCTAACTTTTGCCTGACTGTTCCCATTTTCGAGATTACAGTCAGCGGGATGCCCCAGCTTTCCTAAGCCTCCTTTATAAGTTTTGGGCTCAGTGGGCTTTTCTCTTTTGAGAGATTGACTGTCTATGTGATAGGGAACCACCCTTGTCTTTTGATTCCAAAGGAATGCTTTCTTTTTTGACGTCGTTCGTTGTATTACGAACTGAGAGTTTGCGACTTCAATGCGCATTTTCTTTTGAACTAACTGAGATACTACCCTGCCCCAGGTTTATATCAAAGGTTTTGATTGTTTCAGAACAGAAAACTCCTACTTCTTTGGCTCGAAGGGGTTGACTAGGGATTAACTTCCTTATAACTCCAGTGTTTGGGAATTGAAAGAAATGCCTGTACATCATCAGCAAGGTCTGTTCAAAAGCATATTGTATAAGATCATGGTATTGTTTCGTCATCCTCCCTCTAAAGGCTTACAGCTCTTTATCAAGAGTCAAATATCATAAAGAAAAGCATAAGAGTAGTGAAACGAATGGATGAATTCAAGACAAACACATGCAATGCATTTATGAAAATAGAGTTTAACATCAATAGATAATTGTTTGACAGCAAAAGAAATTACAACTTTGAAAATTCAAAAAGAAGCAAAAGTCTTTCAGTTTGAGCTTCGTCACTTCAAGCGGAGAACCCTTTAACGGAAGATCTTCATCTCGCCGTCTAGCATGAATTCCAGCACCCCAATGTCGATCAGATCTTGAATCTTGTTCTTCAAGGCCCAACAGTCGTTGGTGTCGTGTCCCGGACTGTAGGAATGGTAAACACAGAATGCGTCGGGATGATAGTGAGGAGAGGAGATATTGGGCTTCTGAGGAGGGTCCTTCAAGGTAAGCAAGTTGACCTCCATCAGACGCTTCAGTATGAAGAAAGATGGTATTTCAGTCTCCGTGAACTGTCTTCCCGACGTTTCTTGCTTACGCCGATTACCCCTTTGACGCTGGCGAGGTTGTTGATGGGCTTGTGACCCCGAAGCAAGTAAAGGAGCTTTCCCCTTGTCTTCTTGAGTGGATGGAGGCTGAGCGGTGACTTGCTCTTCAACCTCAGATGTTTGCCCCAGTTGGTTGTTTGGAAGCAGTTGGCGGACAAGAACTCTGAGTTCCTCTTGTCTTTGGGATAGGTTTTGGATGAGAGCCATCTGGCCCACCAACTGTCCCATCATTTGGGTCCTCAATGTTGTCAGATCAAACTGCAGCTCCGCAAGCTGATCACTCCTGGCATTGTTGGAATTCTCCAAGCCCTTGGTGAGGAGAGCTTTCATCTCTTCTTGCCCCAGAGACAAGTTCAGGAACATTTCCTGCAGCTGAGCAGTCTGGTCTTGGATGTCTTTGACAGACCTTTCTAGCGCCATCTCTTGCTGAAATAAACAGCAGGAGAGTAAGGAAACCTGAAAAAGGAAAGACTGTCAAAATGCAATGCATGATATGTGGATGCATGCTTTCAAGGATCTCTTGGGGTAAACACAAGAAAATGTTAGAGGTTGAACTTTGCTCTTGGATTGGAGATCTCTGCACCGGTTGGACGTCTTTCCACGAGAATCAAGCTCACCATGTCGAGTGGGTCATAGCCACTGACTCAAGTTGTTGCACTTGATCTTTGACTGGAGAACTTTGTATCGGGGGATGTCTTTCCACTAGAATCAAGCTCACCATGACGAGTGGGTCATAGCCACTGATTCAAGTTGTTGTACTTGATATTTGATTGCATCGGTTAGAGGAGAAACCCTTTGCCCCTTGATAGACGTCTGGTTCAACGTAACCCTGCATCAAAAGAACCCTCGAGATCCTTGAAATGGTTATTGAAAATGCTATGGTATGATGTCATGATGTCATGTATATGTATGCGAAAAGCAAGTGAGTGTATATACAGACAAACATATTCACACAAAGCAAACAAGTCCTTAGGTTTAGGCTTGCACGAGGTTTAGGTAAGTACCCTCTTGAAGTTAGTTGGCTCATCCTGTCCTAAAATAGAAACCGGGTGCTAAAGAGCTCAATATCATTGGATTGTTTTCTGTGTTCATTGTTTCGGTTTAGCCACTTACTGGCGACCAAAATATTCCAAGAAAACAATCCTCAAAAGAGTGTAGTATCGAGGATCTACCAACTTCGGACTGCACCAAAGTCGGTCATCTCACTACCCCTAAAAAGGCTAAGATGGTCAATTAAGGTTCTAAGAGTTCGTTAGTGCTTCATGACATCACACAGCGGCCCCGTACTCTCCTTGACTACTCAAGGGTTACCGGTACTCACAAATATGTCACACTAACATAGCTTACTGCTTCAACCATGTCGGTATACCCCGCACAGTTCCCTCGCAGTTTTTTTGCTATTTACCTAAGAAGGTGCCCCAAATCCGGGTGGAGGATTTACAACAAACCCAAACAAGAACCCAAAGGATAAATCATTCAAGTCAATCAAAGAAAGAAAGTAAAGGTGATCTAAACCCTAAGGTAACCCCACTTTTAAATGTTCCCCAGCAGAGTCGCCAGTTCTGTGATACGGTGGGAGAACTGACTGTGGTTTTGCGTTCGTATTCGCACTTGTGCGGTTGAGCAAGAGTCGCCACCGACTTTTTATTTTATCCTAAAGGAAAGGTTAAAAAAGCACAGCAAAAACCTTTTGAGATATTTCTTGGGTTCGAGGGGTAGATTATGAAAAGGGAAGGTATTAGCACCCTTTTCATCCATGGTTATCCATGGGCTCTTAGTTACTTGGTTTTTTTAGATCACTTGCCTTGATTTTTGATTGCTTGAAAATGGTGTGTGTGTGAGTGCTTTTTGAAAATGTTTTGAAAGAAGATGCCTTGTCTTAGGCTACCCTTGTAACAATTCTTTACTCGAATATTTTACAAAGGCGTGTATCTTTTCGAAAAGATGTTTCAAAATGTTTTGAGAGTTTGTTTGAAAGTGTTGTGGATTGTGATTTTTGAAAAGAAGGCAAGTGTTTTTGCAAGTCGATCTCAAGTAACTAAGAGTTTTGTCTACCCTATTGTACTCAAAGGTTTTTGTTATGTTTTCAACCCTTTTTAACAATTTTGTTCCACCATTGAAATTGGTGGACAATCTTGCGTTTAGGAAGTTTACTCGGGACGGGCGCGGGTCATCGTATGGACCACGAATGCAATGATGCCAAGTGTCTTTGGCAATTTTGCTTTGAAGGGACTATGATCATTCCGTTTAGGCAACATTTTAAGGGACTTATGATCATTTTGATTTTGTTTTGCCAAAGATACTCGACGTGCAAGCATGGCCCATTTTGGAAGGCAACATGTGGGATTACCCTAGAGGGTGCAAGTGTGATTGTGTATTGATTTCATGTATTTGTCTTGTATTAGGTTATCTAGCGTTTGATTTTATGTACATGCAAACCCTAGGTCTAATCATGGTATAATTGAAAGCGGTAAATTGCGAAAATGTAAAATCTACGCTATTACAGAATAAGCGTCTGGGAGTGGGGGTACAATATTCACAAATGGGGATGAGACTTATAGTATCCAATAAGTTATAACCAAATCGAATTTGCGATCAAATGTAAATGACGAATATCAATATATAAGATAAGCAAATGTGTATAAGGGCAATATATTGTGTATTTGTATTGTGTAAGTGTATAATGTGAAATGTATTGTAAGTGTACAAGTATATGCGTATGTGATTATTTACAAATGCGACAAGGTGAAATTAATGTATATTAGGGTATGGTTGACCTAAATGTGTGTTTAATGAATCTTTGATTTGTATATTTTTAATATGCACAAAAGAAATGTTTTAATTGAATGTTCAAGCTCTAATTAAATTATTATAAAAAAATGATGTTTTAAGAAAAAAAAATATTTCTAAGCTTTAATTATGTATACAAAAGTATTTTTTCATTTGTTATGAATTGAATTATGTATATTAAAGAAGAAATGTATTTTTAATTGTTATGTACAAAAGTATATTTAAAAGAAAAAGGTATTTTCAATTATATTGTATGATATGTACAAAATTATATTTAAATTAAATGTTTTAAAATTATGGTATATAAGAAATGTGTTTTTAAGTATTCTTGTATTAATGTATTAGTATGTCAACTAAATATTAATCTTAAGAAAAAAATATATTCTATGTATATATAAGAAAAAAGGTAAGTTTAAATATAGAGAAAGAAAAAAAATATTTCTTATAAGTTTATATATAAACTAAATTATACTATATATATAATATTTGTTAGTGTAAAAAAATAGTTACTATATTTTGTTAATGATGTGTTAAAAGACAAACTAAATGAAAGCAAATGGGCTTTAAGTATGCAGAATGGGGCGAGGCCCACGTTTAGGCTCAGAAAGTTTTTAGGGTTTGCTGAATGTTTTCAATTGGGACAAGGCTTTTAGGGTTTGGAGACAGCGCCGTTCATGGAGTTTTGTTCATCTTCGTTTTTTCTCCAATCGTTCATCTCTTGCCATGGATACTTGAGTGCAACTCCTTCACATAAGGCCGATAAACGCCATCGTCCCCCTTTCACCCTCCGTAGACCAACCAGACCATGTTATAGGGTACGATTTCAATCTTAAATGCATTAGGGTTTTGTTCCTCTTTTGATTTTAATTTTGGTTTCAACTGATATTTTCTTTCGTTATTAATATGCATGTACGGAGGTATAAGGGTACTACCTTTGGAGATGGCGGAAGGGGGGACTTTGGAGGCGTTGAGGCCCGACGATGAAGGAATGGCGCGATGAGCTCAACTTCTTGGTGACCCTGGTATTTCTGTACTTTCTTACGCTTTATGATGTTGATGGCTGAAAGCTTCTTGTTGGCGTATTCTTTCTTCTTCTCTTCTTTTTCTATGACTCTGTATGCTTGTTGCTTCTTTGATACTCACTTCTGTCGCCTCTGAGTTTGGTGTGCTTGAAATGTTATTGTTGCTTCTGTGAGTTGCCTTGGTTGCCTTATTCTGCTTGCTTACTTAGAACGTGCTTCGGAAACACCCTATGATGATGTACATCTGAGGGTTTGTGGGTTTGGTTACATTTGATTTTCTCCTTCTCTTTTGCCTTAACACATCCGTATGCATGCCTTGAATGTTTGTTGCCTATGATGAAGAGTTTCTGAGGCCTAGGGTTTAGTTGCCTTTGTTGCCTTGAACTTGCCTGTTGGAATATTTATTGCTTGCCCAATGAAGAACTTAGGGTTCTGAGGGCCTGAGTTTGTGACTGGTATATGCTTGGATTGAATGGTTTAGGTGTTGGGGTTTGGAAATTGGTAACTGGTTAATGCTGGCAGGTTTAGCAGGTTATGTGTTTTTTGGTTTGAGCTCATGCAGGTTTATGCTTAGCAGGTTATGCCTGCAGGTTTCGTATATGCAGGTTTGTATATGCAGGTTTTATGTTTTCAGCAGGTGTGAGCTTGGCCTGGTTTATGCTGATATGGCTTTGGTCTCTTGTTGATGGCTTAGCAGGGTTGAGCCAATGTAGGTTATGTGCTTGACAGTAGGCAGGTTTTTGGTGTTTTACAGGTTAGGTGTTTGGAGGTTCTGCTGGTTTTTAGCAGATGGAAGATTTTTGTATCTTTGCTTACAGGCCTGAGCTTTTTTGAAGGTTCTCAGGTTTGAGGTTCTAGACTGGTTTCAGGCTTGGGGTTAGGCTCCAAGCTTAGCAGTTTGTATCTCAGTTTTTGTATTGGTTTCTCTTCTCCCCCCTTTACTGTGTTTTGCTCTTGTGTGTTATATCCTTTTTTATCTATGCCTGCCTAAAGCCTAAAAACCTGCATCTTTTCTCTCTTCTTTCTCTCTCTTTGTACAGTTAAATATTTTAATATGCTTGGGCTGTACCTAATTCTGAAAGTGGCCACTGGGAAATGATGAAAAGTGAAGCTTGCTTGCATAATAGATTTCCTCTGCATTCTTTATCTCTTCTTTGACAGCTTTTGTACTTTTATCTTCTTTGATATCTTTACCAAATCCTCTTCTTGACAGCTTTGAGTAGACTCTTTGGTATTTTGACAGTAAATTGCACTTTTTGGCCTTTTTGACATAAAGTAGGAAATTGGATTTCTTCAGTTTGGTTGAACTTGAACTATGCAGTTTGACATTTTGAATTTATGCATTTTGACATTTTGCATTCATGATTAAATGAATAAAATTCTTCCCTCTTTGTGAACCGGGAGAAATCCCGTGATTTGCAGAGAGGGTTAACTGATCCCAGTCAGTGGCCCTTAATGATGAATTTCTTTTATCTGTCTTTTATTATTTTATCTGCTTTTTGACTTTTCTCCTTTTCTTTTGCAGATGAATAAACATGGATGGAGGGGAATAAAGTGAAGAATGAAGAATTAAGGATTTAGAAGATATTTAGAAAAATAGGATAGTTTTATTTTCAATTTAATCCTTGTAACTATTATTATTTTAAATACTTTGTAAATAAATACTTGTATCTAAATAATAATTGTAACAAATGTTTAAATATGAAATAAAAAATTCTATTGATCCATTTAATTCTTTTTATCCCTTTTTCAATTATTTACTTGTTATTTATAGTTCCTTAAATTAAAATAAATGAAAATTAAATTTCAAATATTTAATCCTTAGAATAATAAATAACCAACTAAACATTGATTCTTCGTAGATCAAAACAAATGAACTTGGCGCCTCCATCATCTAAAGCGACGCACAGTCAAACGTAATAACTGATCAGACGCATTCCTTACTTACTGATTTCTTACCAAGCACTGTAAATCCAAACTGCGTATTTCTTTTGACTGGCTCAAACAAACTAACATGAATTCAAACCAACTGCCTCTTTTATTGATTAAATCAAAACAATGCGAATTCAACCCGAATCTCGGAATAACTTGCAAAGTGCTGTGGAATTTTAATCTTTCTGAGAATATGCCCATAAAACCTTAATTCCTGATTAAATGCCAACGAACATTCGCCTGATCACAATTGAGTCAAAATCAACCAAAACCCTAAGCCAACTGTGTGAACTGTTCTAGAGCCATGAAAACCAGTAAAACCCTAATTTTGCTTGACTGACGAGAAAAGTCCGTTTGTCCGATTCTTGAGCCAGTTTGAAAAATCAAGAAACGCCTGAAGCTGAGATTTCTTGTGGAAAAATGCGAGGGCAAATTTTGGGGTACAACAGCAGCATACTATCTATGGCTTCGATAGCCATGTTTGTTTTTTCAGCTTCGAGAGCCGCTTTTATTTTATTCTCGGCGAAGTAAGCCAAAATATTTTCGAAGATTAATGATTCAGACATAATCACTATCTTCATCCCATCTAGTTGGCCGTATATCAGACATTCCCTTAACGCCATCTATTTCTCCCATGAATTCTCTATCCCATTGGAAACCATTTAGATGGAGAGTTAAGAAATAGAGGGCATTTTTGCTTGGTGAGTATTCTTCTCCTACTAGGTAACATGGTCCTATGTTGGCCAGATACCTATCGAAGTTCCTCATGTCTACCTGATTCACTTCATTCATATAGTAACTTTGGTCCGCTTCTATATTTTCTACTATACCATCTTCTCTCCAGATGGATATTCTTTGGTGCATCGTCGAAGGGACCGCTCCTATCCCATGTGTCCATTCTCTGCCAAGCAGCAAGTTGTAGTTTGCCTTTGCTGGGATCACCATGAACATAACTGGTCTTATGATTGAACCAACTGTCAATTCTACTTGTATTAATCCCAATGTATGTCCAATCTTCCCTTCATAATTCGAAAGGACCATTTTATGTGGCTTTACGTCCGTATCGAACATTCCAATCTTTTTCAACATGAATTGTGGAATTAAATTGACAGCTTCTCCTCCATCCACCAAAACCTTGTTTATGCCTACTTGTTCAACCCTGGCCCTAATGTATAAAGGCTTCAGATGCCCCTTCATTCCCTGGTCAGGTCTCTCAAAGAAAGCATTTTGTTCTTCGACAGCTCCATTGTTGAGCACATAGTAGCAAACTGGTTTATGTTTCACCATTTCCTCCTCACCAACTTCTTCCTGGTCCTCTATTTCAGTTACCTGGTTGTATTCCTGAGGTAAAAATGATACTACATTATAATTAACATTAAAGGACGAAACCCCGTCATATTCGAAATCTTCTGTTGACATTTCGTCTTCTTTCATCAGGTTCTTCTGAACTTTCTCACTTGTGACCTTCTCTTCTGACGAAAACAACTTTCGACTCACAGGTTGCTTGTTTGAGTTCGCAGTGCTAGAAATGAACTTGTTACTACTAGACTCCACTATGTCCTTCGAAGCTAACTCTCTCTCATCCTTTTTGATCCCCTGGTGCCTTCTCCACTGGGATCTGGACATTGGGTTGTTTCCTTTGTAGTTCTCTAACCTGTACACCTCTCTCCTTGATGTTTGAAACTGCTTTCTGTAGGCCATCACAGTTCTGCCTCCTTGGTCGAAACTTCTCAACTTTCCTCTTCCTACCCCTACTTGCGTCCATCTGTCCGTTGGTACATCTGCTGGAAGTTTGAACATGACTCTCCTGGCTTTAGGGTGAGGATTATCTTGCCTTCTAGGGACTCCCCTCTTGTCAAAGACGTATGTGTTGGGGTTGCTACCTTGCTTGTCCTATCCATGGGTAAATGGAACTCTTTCAAACATTTCAGCCATCTCTTTATCATACACTGCCCCACACATGGGACATAACAAACATTCTATTCCAGATTTATAACAACGTACCAAAAAACCAAGCAGACTTTCCCCTGGCTTTGGGTACACTTTCATCAACTGGATTTCGTGCCTCCAATTGCCCTGGGTTCTAGCATGCTGCGCTCTTTCATAATCTTTTGCAACCCTTCGATTCAGAGTAATGCTGCACCTTGGACACATCAGCATCTCCGAATTCCTTCGATGACACCTCCAAAGGTATTCTCGCAGAGTCTCGTTCGCCTTAGGGTAGCCAAAACTCATTTGTATCCTTTCCAACTTGAAGCATCTTTCGACTTCTTCCATTTCTGGTGGAGGTTGGTTCAAATCCACCATGTTAACTCTTAGACTAGGACCTTCAACAATCCTTATCTTCTCAAATTTGACTCTAAGGCCTTCAGTAGCCTCAGTTATTCCTCCCTCAGGGCCTTCAGTGGCCTCTGATTCAGCACCAGCTACAGAAATATTTTCGCCAGGGATTATATTAGTTAGGCCTTCAGTAGCCTATTTGCCATTCATGTTTGAGCCTTCGACGCTCTTGGCCTCTTCCTCACATTCCACCATATCCACCATGTTGATTTCCACAGGTTCAGCATAATTGGTGTGTGCAACATGGAGGGGGTCAGCATCAATCTTCATGTGGTTCTTAGCTTTGTCAGCAAACTTCAAGCGTCCTCCTTTAATAATCATTTTTTCTTTATATTTTATAAACATTTAGATCATTTCCTTTAAAGTTATATTTAGGATTCATAGCCAAATTTTAAACATCTTGAAGTAACCATAATCACATAGAAAGACCTTATTATTATATCAAATTCTAAGTCAAATTGTTACACTAAGACACATGTCCTAGGATCAATCTAGTCGATCCTGTAAGTTACCAAAACATAGAGTTTAGAAGACTAGCGGTTGTTTGTCAGAAATCACAGGAAATGAACCTTCTCAGAAAATTTATCTTCCCTAAGAGTGATTGTAACTCCCTTTTAGTTGATGACTGTGATCGGTGGATCTGGAACTGACTGTTTAACGCTGGTTCGCGAAATGTCGCGGAAGCAAGAGTCGCCACCGTCTTTTATTTTCTCCAACAAGGAAAGGACAAAAGCACATAAAAATTCCTTTTTGAGATTAGTTCTCGGTTCAGGAGGTAGATTTATAGAAAGGGAAGGTGTTAGCACCCTTTCTATCCATGGTTATCCATGGGCTCTTAGATACTTGCTCATTTGTGTTTTCAAAAAATGTTTGTTTGCTTTTCAAGGTGAGTGGGTTTGAAAAAGTTTCGTTTAAAATTTCAGTTCGACTCTTGTATCAGTCCTCAAGAATGTTTGAAAAGTTGTTTTTGAAAGCTTTTTGAAAAGTGTCGGTGTGAAAAGAAGTTTTTGATTTGTTTTGAATTAGAGCAAGTATCTATGAGTCATCTACCTACCCTAATGAATTAGTCTGTGTAAATGTCCTTGAGGTAGTGCCATCCCACCATTGAGGGGTAGGTAGCACCACCGTTGGAGGTGTTCGGGTCAATTCGAGGATTAGGGACAGTGTGGTCACCAGAGCAATAGGAGGACACCTTAGAAGCTACCCTCATGCCATGTTCATGGACATGAGGACTTACTAAAACGTCCTCTACTCGACGACCACGTTTCGAGGGGGCAAGGAAACAATGAGGCGTACCCTAAGAGTGGTGTGTGAATTGTGTGTCATTTTCAGTTATTATTTGTCTTGATCATGCATTGAGTGTTCTACGCTTTGGTTTTATTTGAGCATACATTCTTTCATGTGATAGTTAGCAGTTAAAAGGGTGCGGAAACTAAAATGCGGAAAATAAAGGTCCTACGCTATTACAAGGCGCGGGTCTACATCGCCAAATTAAACAAAGACCCGATTTGAATAAATAAAATGCGGAAAATAAATGTCCTGATTATCTATTACAAGGCTTTGGGGAAAATACATTATATTCATAAAAGAAATAAAAATAAATGCGCGAAAAGAATTAAGAATCGAGTGCGAGGGCGTTGGACCCTTTAAAGGAATTAAATTAGAATTAAAAATTGATTTAATTATTAAATGAGAAAAAGAACTTATTTTTTATGTTTTTGGATTTATGAAATTAAAGAGAATTAATTGGAATTAAAAGTTAAATAAAACCCTAGTTCTAAATTGTTTTTTAATTTATTAAAGAAAAATGTTTAAGTTTGACCTAATTTAACCTAATTAATTAATTGCATATTTATTTACAAGATAATTAATAATTAATAATAATAAGAAGAAAAATTTAATTATTGAGAAAAAGAGTAAAAATGCTAGAAACCCTAATTTTTATATTTTTTAGTTATTAAGAAAATATTAAAATTTAAACCCTAAATTAAAACTAAATTGATTAACAAAATTTATTTACAAAATAGTTAGTGACTTAAATATTAAATAAAGGCATATTTTTATTTTATGATTTTCTGATTTTTTCTTGTATTTTAAAAATTATTTGGTGAATTAAAGGAACACAATTAATTAAAAAAAAGAATAAATAAAAGAAAAGAAAAGAGAGAAAGAAATGCAAATATAAGGGGTGTTGACCCAAATTGAGGAGGTTGATTTGCAGTAATTTGGCCCAAGAATTCAGGCCTTGTTTGACTTTCAGCGTTTGTGTGAGGAGCTGTTGACTGATGCACATGGTGATATGCAAATTCTGACCATTGGAATGGTCTTGTTGGACGTGTGGCAAGCAAAGATATGAAGCTGCATGGTAGGCCCTTGGAAGTGTGCTACACAACATCATGTTAGAAAGAAAAATATTGAATAAAGTGGGGGGACCTGGGAATCGAACCCAGGTCCCAATACCTGTAAGCAAGTGCACTAACCATCTGAGCCACTGAGCTTCTTTGATATTAATATGGAATACAATTATTATGAAAGAGAATAAGAGTTATTGGTAGAAAACAAAAATACGCGCGCAATGTTTGAATTGCCCAGTCTTGTGCTTACACCTCAGCGTCTTCTCCACTATGCCTTCGCTTTTGCCTGAAAATACAAACAGATAGCGGGGGTTTTAAACCCCCACTAAATAGCACAGTGAAAAATAGCGATTAGCTTATGAGAAAAAAGAAAAAGGGCGCGATAGGTGATTCCTATTCGTCTGAACGTCCTGGTTTCAATGATGTAGGTTTGAATGGCCAATTGTTCCATATGAAAGAAACCACAAAATTAGAGCTTTGAAACCCTAATATGCATTCATGGTAAATTCTTATTTAGGCGACCATTCTTCAATTAAACGGTACTGTTAGCTTCAGAAACATCATGTTAGTGTAAATCAAACATTCAAATGTATGGAAAATGCGTGCAAATCAAAATACGAATATGCAAAAATTCATGAACAGGACGACTTCATTCTACCAGTTCTTGAGGTTAGGGGATGTGTTTTTGATTGTAATCCCTTCCTGGATGTGTAAGCAAGCTATTGGAATGCTTCTTAGGCCTTGAAACGTGCTCTATGTGTGTTTTCAGTTTTGAGAATTTTGGTGAAAAAATGCAAAGTTGTTTCTTAGTTTGAGGCGCAGCTTGCTTGTTCTTGTGATTATGGTTGTGTTCTGGCTTATATGTGGAGTGAATTAGGTTCACAAAACAAGTCCAAAATCCATTCAATCAATGTTCTTGAATTTGTGATTTTCATGAATCATTTTCAATCTTTTTCATTCCTTTTTGATGCCAATCATTGCCAATTCTTGCCTTTTTGAGTATGCACGAAATATTGAGGTCATGATGAGTGGATATGCTGCACAAAAAGGTTTGGAAAACATGATTTGCTATTTTTGTCATATTTTATTTTAATTAAATGAACTAATAATAATAATAATTCAAATAATTAATAAAAAATGATAAAATAACTCCCTTTAAAGTCAACGGGTCGTGCATAGCCTTTGGGTGATGATTCTTGGAAGAAATTGTGGCCCATTAGCAATTTTGAGGCATTTGAAGCAAAGTTGACTTTTCAAAATTCCCAAAAATTTCCCAACTTCCACAAGGCATATCTTGCTCAATATTTAAGCTTTGATCATGTTCTTGGACATTTTGGAAAGTTCTTGAAGTCCTCTAACCAATGCCTTTGGTCCCATGTCATTTTGATTTACCAATCTCAAGTTATGGTCTTTGACTTGAAGTTCCTTTTTGTTGACTTTTGAAAATGACCTATAATGTTGAGATTGATATCTTTTTGTGAGAGCATTTCTTGGACTTGAAGTGTGAAGAGGAGTTGTAGGAAATGTCATTCTCTTCAAAATGAGATTTGGATGGAATTTTTCTGATAAACCATGTGGAAGTTATGCCTTGGTCAAGTTACAGTTGACTTTTCCAACTGTCTAAAAATAGAAACTTTTGCATCTTGAGACTTTTTGAGACATGCCTTGAAAATCATGATCAAGAATTGATCAAATGATGTTTGTGGCTTCAAAATAAGATGTTGACCAAAAATTTTGACTTTTGACTGTCAAATGACCATTTTGCCCCTGTAGTTGACTGTTGAGCAATTAGGGTTTTTGACTGTGCAATTTTGTGCTGTGAGTCTTGAAACTTGGCATAAGGATGCTTGACAATGTTTATGGGCATGTGGGACTTGTTTGGACCCTTGGAAACTTCAATTTCTTTGCCAGAACCAAAACCCTAATTTTGACTGTTAGGAGGCCATTGAACTGTGCAACCCTTGGGAGATTTTGAAGCATGCTCTTTGCAAATATTGGAGAAAATGGGAGGGCAAATTTTGGGGTACAACAGTTGCCCCTGTTCAATCTTCTTAAACCTGAGGATGTAGATTGGCTGGCGTGCCTTTCGTAATCCGAAGGTGGAAGATGATTGAACACTAGAGTGCCCAGAAATTTGTGCTTACATAGTAGTGTGATGGTGGGAATGGGCTTACAGATGCCATTTGGATATTGATGGATAGGAAGATGGGATTATAGATGCCATGTTGAGAGGTGATGGATAGGTGGATGGGCTTATAGATGCCATCTGGGTGTCGATCGCGTAAGAGATTCCTTAGCGAGAACTTGTGTACCTAAAAAAAAGAAAATGATTACCTGGCCTGTTACAGGAGTTGGTCTTCAAACTCTTTATATAGACGCTCCCTGGTTGGTTACAGGAATTGAATCTTCAACCTCTTCATACGTGCCCTGGCGAGATACAGGAATCGAGGCTGGAGCTTCAAAAGGTGATGAATGAATCAGGGATGGTTACTACCTCAACGGGACGATGAGAGAACCTTGGATGATTACTATCTCAACAGTAATGATGAGAGAACCTGGGGTGATTACTACCTCAACAGTAACAATGAGAGAACCTGGGGAGATTACTACCTCAACAATAACGATGAGAGAATCTGAGGCGATTACTACCTCAACAGTAACGATGAGAGAATCTGGGGCGATTACTACCTCAACAGTAACGATGAGAGAATCTGGGATGTCTTCTACTGAGTCTTCACTAGAAAAATCTTTAGGAATCGATTTAACTGGACCAGAGAAGGCCTTTGACTGGATAAGAATCATAAAAATCTTTAGGAGTCGATTTAACTGAACCAAGCAAGGTCTTGGAATCTTCAACTGGATAAGAATCAGGGAGATCTTAGGGTCGATCTGACTGAACCAGGGAAGGCCTTTGAATGGATAAGAATCAGAAAAATCTTTAGGAGTCGATTTAACTGAACCAGGCAAGGTCTTGGAATCTTCAACTAGATAAGAATCAGGGAGATCTTAGGGTCGATCTGACTGAACCAGGGAAGGCCTTTGAATGGATAAGAATCAGAAAAATCTTTAGGAGTCGATTTAACTGAACCAGGCAAGGTCTTGGAATCTTCAACTGGATAAGAATCAGGGAGATCTTAGGGTCGATCTGACTGAACCAGAGAAGGCCTTTGACTGGATAAGAATCAGAAAAATCTCTAGGAGTCGATTTAACTGAACCAGGCAAGGTCTTGGAATCTTTAACTGGATAAGAATCAGGGAGATCTTAGGGTTGATCTGACTGAACCAGAGAAGGCCTTTGACTGGATAAGAATCAGAAAAATCTTTAGGAGTCGATTTAACTGAACCAGGCAAGGTTTTGAAATAACTTCTACTGGATAAGAATCAGAAAAATCTTTAGGAATCGATTTAGCTGAACCAAAGGAGGTCTTGGACATAGCTGAGAACTTAACTGGATCTTTCCTGAAAGGTAAAGGTCAGTCATATGCAATGCATGATATGGATCAAGCAGTGATGTTCTCAACATAAGTGAGATTGTAAGATATGATGCGTATATGCATGCTATAATGTATGGAAGTGCGATGTTTATGAATGTATGTTTTTTTGTCTAGGAAAGTAAATCCTTGACGGGTGCCGGGAAGTTAAATCCTGGGCTGATGGTTGGAGAATAGTGCTTTGTTGTTTCCGCTGGGGATGATAGTTGCAAGAATACCGGTAGGAGAAGATAACTCCGTTAGGGAATAAACTTGGCGAATGGATTACTCTGCGGGGAGAAAATTATTCTAGCGATCTTGCTGGGGAGCAATAATCTGTGGGGAGAGAGGTACTTTGCTGGGATGTTGATGATAACTCCGCTGGGGGTACCGGTGATGTTGGAAGTGTTAAAAGACTTCGCTGGGGATAAGAAGACTTCGCCGAGGGAGATCTTTCCGTGGCTTTTGGCTGAGGATAACCCAGTTATATCCTGGTAGGGAAATAACCTTTGAATAAAGCTGGGGGACGCGTTCGTGCTCTGTAGGGATAAGCTTCCAGAATCTACTGGGGATAAGCTTCGTGCTGAGGAGATGGATTGAACTTTCCTGGGGAAACTTCTGGACTGGACTCTCCTGGGGAAATTCTTGAGATATACCGGGGAAGTGGCTCCGCTGAATGTCTGGTATACCGCCGGGGAACAATCTTAGATCAAGACTGCCGGGGATGCTTGTTAAGAATGTCTATATATTGCGCTGGGGAATGTTGAGATCTGCGGGGGATACCCAACTTCCTTAAGGCTGATTGTATAGCTTTGCTTGGGGAGAGTGCATTGACTTGCTGACTCACTCTCTGGGGAATTAAGATGTACTGGTTACGTTCTTCGGCTGAACTTACCTTGGTACCTTGGTGGACAGAACAATTAGATCGCTTAGACCACTCATTATTGCCCCTGTTTCTAATGTTACCTGTAATTAATCCTTTGTTTCGTATGCAAATATTTATGAGTTAGCAATTATTGTCAAATGCATATATCACAATTTGAACCTTGGACATTCTTCGCAAAACAAAACAGAAAAAGAAAAACAATTGGCAATTTTAACTGAACAGTGATTTTTGTATTGATTTTTGAATTTGCCTGTAAATAGGCGTTTTATGTACAAGAGGCTGACGTCCTAGTAAGAGAACGCCGCCGAATAAAAGAGTTTATAAAAATTTGTACAAAGAGAAAACAAAACAGCTATGTGAAAAGAATAATCCCACTGGGTTCCAACTCTGCTATCGCCTTTATATCTTCGAGCGTCTCATCACTTGATGACCTAGCTGAAGATGAAGCTGATTGATCGATGCCGTCTGAACTTGGTGTTGATACCGGATTCTGGATGCAAAGTGATCCAATGAGACATAGTATTACGCTTTATCCCTAACTTTTGCCTGGACCGCCCTTTCGGGTTTTCAGTCCACCGGGATACCCATTTTTGCCCAAGCCGCCTTTTCAGGTTTTCAACTTGCCGGGTGTACAGATTTTTTTCATTTCATCCCTTCATTTTGCCCGAACCCTTTTGGTTCGCCGGGAAGCCCTAATTTTTGCATAGGTATGTCAACCTAGCGGGTCTTTTTTTTTCATGCGTAGTATCTTTTTACTATGTCTGCATTGGCGGGGTGAGGAAGGTCGTCACCGTCCATGTTGGTTAGAATCATGGCTCCTCCTGAGAACACATGTTTAACCACAAATGACCCTTCGTACGTGGGGGTCCATTTGCCCCTTGGATCACTCTGAGGAAGGATGATGCGCTTGATTACCAGATCCCCAACTTGATACTCTTGTGGTCTGACCTTTTTGTTAAATGCCCTGATCATCCGTTTTTGATACGTCTGACCATGACAAATAGCGGCAAGTCTCTTTTCGTCAATTAGATTTAGTTGATCAAGTCGTGTCTGGATCCAATCATCTTCGCTCAGATATGCATCCTTCATTATCCGGAGAGAGGGTATTTGCACTTCGATCGGTAGGACTGCCTCCATACCATAGACCAAGGAGAAAGGAGTTGCCCCGGTTGACGTCCTGGCTGAGGTACGGTACCCGTGTAGAGCAAACGGTAACATCTCGTGCCAATATTTATAGGTCACTGTCATCTTTTGCACGATTTTCTTGATATTCTTATTCGCTGCTTCTACAACCCCATTCATCTTCGGCCGGTAAGGAGAAGAGTTGTGGTGCTGTATCTTAAACTGCTCGCAGAGCTCAGTGATCATCTTGTTATTAAGATTGGTACCGTTGTCTGTAATGATCCTTTCAGGGACGCCGTAACGACATATCAAGTTATGCTGAATGAACCGTGCCACAACATTCTTGGTTATTGTAGCGTAGGAAGCTGCCTCAACCCACTTCGTGAAGTAATCGATCGCTACCAGGATGAAGCGATGCCCATTGGACGCTGTAGGTTTAATCTCGCCGATCATATCTATGCCTCACATTGCAAACGGCCAAGGTGATGTCAAGACATTCAGGGGAACTGGAGGAACATGCACCTTATCTGCATAAATCTGGCATTTATGACATGTCCGAGAATATTGGTAACAGTCGGCTTCCATGGTGGACCAGAAATATCATGCCCTAAGGATCTTCTTTGCCATAGTGTTTCCACTGGAATACGTTCCGAAGGTGCCTTCATGTAGCTCCGCCATGATCCTTTCTGCTTCAGTCTTATCCACACAACGCAGTAAGGTCGAATCATGGTTTCGCTTGTACAGGATGCCGTTGCTAAGGAAGAACTTCGCTGCGAACCTTCTCAGAAACTTCTTATCGTTGACAGATGCACCTTCAGGGTATTCCTGAGCTTCCAAGTATCTCTTCACCTCATGGTACCAAGGTTTCTCAGTCACTACCTCAGTCTCAAGATCACAACAGTATGCCGGTTCGTCCAGTTTCCAAATGATGACCCGGGGAGCCTCATTGTCCCATTTGACTTTGAACATGGAAGACATCGTAGCTAACGTGTCCGCCAACTGATTCTCCTCTCTTGGGAAATGTTCAAAGGTTATCTCTGTGAAATGGGGGATCATTGTCAACACACATTCTTTGTAAGGAATAAGATTCGGATGTTTCGTATCCCACTCGCCTTTGATCTGATTGATCACGAGAGCGGAATCTCCGAAGACACTCAGAAACTTGATCCTTTAGTCAATCGCAGCTTGAAGACCCATGATGCATGCCTCGTACTCCGCCATGTTGTTGGTGCAGTTGAAACATAGCCGGGCAGTGAGTGGAGTATGAGTGCCTTGAGGGGATATAATCACAACGCCGATACCGTTACCCAAAGCGTTGGAGGCTCCGTCAAAGTGCATAGACCATCGGGATCCTTCCTCAGGTCCTTCATCCGGTCCAGGTACTTCACAATCAGTCACTATCATGATGCTCTAGTCTGGAAACTCGAAGTTCATTGACTGATAATCGTCTACTGCCTGATGTGCCAAGTGGTCCGCCAATACACTTCCTTTGATGACTTTCTGAGTCGTGTATTGTATGTCGTATTCCGTCAAGATCATTTGCCATCTTGCTATTCTTCCAGACAGAGCAGGCTTTTCAAATATGTACTTTATAGGATCCATCTTTGAAATCAACAAGGTAGTGTGAGTCAGCATATACTGTCTCAGCCGGCGAGCAGCCCATACCAAAGCGCAGCAAGTTTTCTCGAGCAGTGAGTATCGGGTCTCACAGTCGGTAAACTTTTTGCTAAGGTAATAAATGGCATGCTCTTTTCGGCCAGACTCGTCATTCTTCCCCAGCACACACCCTATTGAGTTATCGAGTACTGTCAGGTATAGTATCAGAGGTCTCCCTTCAACCGGTGGCATAAGGATGGGTGGTTCTTGGAGATATTCTTTGATTCTGTCAAAGGCAGCCTGACATTCATCATTCCAACGTACTACCTGATCTTTCTTCAGCAGCTTGAAGATTGGTTCACAGGTAGCAGTTAGGTGTGAGATGAACCGAGCAATGTAATTCAGGCGTCCTAAAAAGCCTCTGACCTCTTTCTCTGTCTTAGGGACTGGCATCTCTTGAATGACTTTAACCTTGGCAGGGTCCACTTGAATACCCTTATCACTTACAACGAAGCCTAGCAACTTTCCAGATCTAACCCCGAAGGTGCACTTGTTCGGGTTCAACCTCAGCTTGTACAGTTTCAGACGGTCAAACAGCTTCTGCAGATGGTCAAGGTGTTCCTCCTCAGTTTGAGACCTTGCGATCATGTCGTCGACATACACTTCTATCTCATGATGGATCATGTCATGAAATAAAGCAACCATGGCACGTTGGTAGGTTGCCCCAACATTCTTTAGCCCGAATGGCATGACCTTGTAGCAGAAGGTGCCCCACTGAGTAACAAAGGTAGTCTTTTCCATGTCTTCAGGAGCCATCTTGATCTGATTATACCCTGAAAAACCGTCCATGAAGGAGAACACCTTGTGCTGAGCAGTATTATCAACCAGAACGTCAATGTGAGGTAAGGGAAAGTCATCCTTGGGGCTGGCCCTATTCAGATCCCTGTAGTCGACACACATTCTGACCTTACCATCTTTCTTTGGTACCGACACCACATTGGCAACCAACTGAGGGTAAGAGGTCACTGCAAGAAACCCGGCATCGAATTGCTTCATAACCTCAGCTTTGATCTTCTCAGACATCTCTAGACGCATACGGCGGACCTTCTGCTTAACCGGAGGGCAGTCTTCCTTGGTAGGCAAGTGATGGACCACAATGTCGGTATCCAACCCAGGCATGTCTTCGTAGGACCAAGAAAATATCTACACATAATCATGTAACATCTGAGTCAACCGTTGCTTCACGCTGAGCTCCAGGTTGGCACCAATCTTAACCTCCTTTCTATCTGTCTCAGTACCCAAATTTATTGTTTCTACTGGTTCTTCATGTGGTTGAATTGCCCTCTCTTCCTGGAGTAACAGTCTTGCAAGCTCGCCAGGCACTTCGCAATCATCTTCACCTTCGTCTTCGGCTAAGTTGATCGGATTTTCGAAGTCATAACTAGCAGTAGCAGAGTCGTTACCAGTGAGATCCAGAGTGGATTGAAACCTGTATGAGTGAGTGTGTGTAAATACAACTGTTTTGCAATATATAAAGAAAGGAAAGAAAGAAAAGGAGCATAAGATTTGAAATGCGGGAAAACGTCCAAGGTTTTTATTCATGATATATGAAATGACAATTAATATGCCCTCACAAATGAAACCACGGTGCCCCAGGTAAGACACCGGGCCATAGAGTTTTAATTCATTGTTTATTACAAATAACAAAAACAAAGGAATTCATTACTCCGTAACAAAAGTAACAGGTAGGTTGTCTTTTGCACTCCAATTGCTAGATCCACTGTCGGCCGTCGGATAAATCCAGCTGTCGAACTCTGATTCTTCCACTTCATCTTCATCCCTGATAGCATTCACTCCATGAGCAGGCAGGGGAGCTGTCACTACATTGGGCTTCTCAGGTGCCTCAAACTGTACCTCCTTTGCATCAATAAGGTCCTGCACCTTATTCCTCAGGGCCCAGCAGTCATCAGTAGAATGCCCTGGGCTATCGGAGTGGTAAGCACAGCGGGCATTCAGATTATACTTAGGAGAGGCAGTATTCACAACCTTTGGGGCCTCCCTGACAGTCACCAAGTTGGTGGATAGCAACTGCGGCAAGATTTACGATAAGGTCATACTCAGCCGGGTAAACTCTCTTATGGGTGTTTCAGCCCTTGGTTGATTAGTTTGCCGAGGAGCGGCAGCAGGTTTAGCAATCATCACCGCGTTAACAGATTGGCAGCGCTCTGGTTTATCTTGTCTTCTAGGCCCATACACAGCACTGGCCTCCTTTTTAAAGGGTTTCTTCTCAGAACTTGAAGATGCACCTTTCTGAATCTTTCCGGACTTCATTCCAGCCTCTATCCTCTCCCCAGTCAGAATAAGGTCAGTGAACCCTACAGACGAATCACCGATAAGATGATTGAAAAACGGCCCGGATAGGGTCCCTAAGAACATATCTACCAGCTCACGGTCTATTAACGGAGGCTGCACCCTTCCAGCCAGATCCCTCCACTTCTGTGCATATTCTTTAAAACCTTCGCTTGATCCTAGCGACATACCCTGGAGTTGGGTACGTGTAGGAGCAAGGTCGGAATTATATTGATACTGCTTGTAAAAAGCAGTAGCCAACTCCTCCCAGTTACGAACTTTGGTCCCATCCAGCTGATAGAACCATTCGAGATGAGTCCCTGAAAGACTCTCCTGGAAGAAGTGGATCCACAAGTTCTTGTCCACTGTGTACGGTTGAATCTTCCGCACATAAGATCTGAGGTGTAGCTTGGGGCAAGATGCCCCGTCATACTTGGTGAAAGATGGTGCCTTAAACTTGTGAGGAATGATCACACCAGTAGATAAGCCCAAGTCTCCGAAATCCAGCCCAGGCACTTGTTGGATTTCCATGGCGTTCAGTCTGTCTTCCAACTGCTTGTACCGGTCTTCAGCGGGAGGATACTGTTCCTCATTAAAATCAGTCTCATTGTCAGAGACCACCGGACTTGGAGCCTTTCCCCCCTGGGGACTTTCTTTGCCTACAGAAGAACCAGCTTCCTCATTCTGCAGAGTATTACCAAACCTCCGGCCTGAGTTGAAAAGAACAGTTCTCTTCTTCTTCTTCTCCTTCTTCAGGAGCAAAGCCTTCAGCTCTTCTTGGCCTTGAGCCAAACCCATGATCAGCTCTTGAAATTGTGCCTTCTGCGCCTGAAGGGCCTTGATAGACATCTCGATTGATGATTCAGGGTTCATGATGCTGAAATAAACAGCGAAGAACAGTAAGCAACCTGAAAAAGAGGAGTACCTGCTATGCACATGATGAATGATATGTGTTTATGCAATGCATTCAAGGGTTCAAAAGTTCAAATTTGTTGTAGACAAAAAGGAACACACATTATCATTAAGGAAATAATTGTTCAGTACATCAAAGCCTCATGGGCACATATTACAAAGCGAATCAATCCCAAAAGATACTACGCATCCTCTTTGGAGCTATGTAGGTGTTGAGATTCCTCTCCTCGTGCAATAGGCGGGTGAGCTCCAAGACCTTCTTTTCACTAGCATGTAGACTGGTCTCGAGAGAATTCCATTCTTCCTTAAGCTGGATCCAGCTCTTCTGCATCTCTTCCCAGGACGTGGGCATGTCAGGATGTTGAATGGTGTAGGACACTTCACCTTCCAAAACTGGCTCTTTGATCACAGGGAGAACATGAGGATATGGCATCACTAACTTCTGGGAGCGGGCTCGTACCCACTTGAGATAAGGTTCCAACAGGATGGAATTCCTGTGCCCCAAGGTCTTGCTGTCTATCCTACTTGGCATCCTCCAAGCTCTGATAAATCTCTGGCGAAGTCCTTGCGCATCATTGTCGAAGTCAAAAACTATGTCAGGAATTAACATGTCATGAGGGCCATCCCTCTGAGCATAACCAAACTGTCTCCAAGCCAGGCACGGGTTGTAAGTAATACCTCCTCTGATTCCAAGTAAAGGAACATTAGGGTACTCCCCGCAACGATCAATGATAGTGACCTCCTCTCTGGACCGAGAGCACCAATGTATATCTGCATGTGTAAGAGTCATCAGTCGTTGTGACCATCTCAAACCTCGCTCGTTCTTCAAAACTGATTGTGGAAGGTGCGAAATAAACCACTTTCCCAGGAGAGGAGTACAACACATAAGAACACCCCTTTTTCTCATGGTTCGAGTGTAACATGAGTGAAGGATGTCCCCCAGCAACGTAGGTATAGGATTCCTGGACATGAAGATCTGGACAACACTGATATCTATAAGCTGATCTGGGTTAGGGAACAACACCAAACCATAGACAAGGAGGGCCACAACTTCTTCAAAAGCTTGTAGGTCAAGGGAGTTCCAACATTCTTGGGCCTTCTCAAACAGACACCTGGATAAGAACCCTTTGATACCACTTCTAACTTCCCAATGTCCCTTGAGGTCAGATGATTGTAGGTGTAAGGCCTTAGCAATCTCTTCAAGTTTGGGTTCCTTTTCCGTACCGTTGTAGGGTAGCTGATCAAGGATAGGGATCTTCAGAAGCCTGGATGTGATCGGTGGACCTGGAACTGACTGTTTTTTAGCTGGTTTCGCGAAATGTCGCGGAAGCAAGAGTCGCCACCGTCTTTTATTTTCTCCAATTGGAAAGGACAAAAGCACAGAAAAATTCCTTATTGAGATTAGTTCTCGGTTCGGGAGGTAGATTTATAGAAAGGGAAGGTGTTAGCACCCTTTCTATCCATGGTTATCCATGGGCTCTTAGATACTTGCTCACTTGTGTTTTCAAAATGTTTGTTTGCTTTTCAAAGTGTGAGTGGGTTTGAGAAAAAAAAAAGTTTCTTTGAAAGTTTCAGATCGACTCTTGTATCAGTCCTCAAGAGTGTTTGAAAAGTTGTTTTGAAAACTTTTTGAAAAGTGTAAGGTGTGAAAAGTATTTTGATTTGTTTTTTGAAAAGAGCAAGTATCCATGAGTCATCTACCTACCCTAAGGAATTAAGCTGTGTAATTGTCCTTTAAGTAGTGCCATCCCACCATTGAGAGATAGGTAGCACCACCGTTGGAGGTGTTCGGGTCAATTCGAGGGTTAGGGACAGTGTGGTCACCGGGCAATAGTAAGATACCTTAGAAGCTACCCTTATGCCATTGATCTTTTTATTCCGAGGCAACTTGTTTCGAGGCAACCGTTTCGAGGCAACTAGATCAATGGAACATAAGGACTCACTAAGACGTCCTGTACTCGACGACCACATTTCGAGGGGCAAGGCAACAGTGTGATCACCAGAGCAATAGTAGGATACCTTAGAAGCTACCCTTATGCCATTGATCTTTTATTCCGAGGCAACCGTTCCGAGGCAACTTATTCGAGGCAACTAGATCAATGGAACACAAGGACTCACTAAGATGTCCTATACTTGATGACCACCTTTCGAGGGGCAAGGCAACAGTGAGGCGTACCCTAGGGGTGGTGTGTGAATTGTGTGTCATTTTCAGTTTATTATTTGTCTTGTCATGCATTGGTGATCTACGTTTTGATTTTATTTTTTGGGCATTCATTCTTTCATGTTATTGTTTAACAATTAAAAGGTGCGGGAAAGATAAAGGTCCTACGCTATTACAAAGGCGCGGGTCTACAACACCAAATTAATCCAGACCCGATTTAAAATAAAATGCAGAAAATATAAGCCTAAATAGCTATTACAGGGCTTTGGAGCAAGTACATTATATTTACAACAGAAATAAATAAAGCGCGCGAAAAAAAAAGAAAATATGATCAAATGCGAGGGCGTTGGACCCTTTAAGGAATTAAAATAAAACTATTAAAATAATTAAATTAAATAAAAGAAATGACTTATTTTTATGTTTTTTTTTTGTATTTATGACATTAAAGAAAATTAAATTAATTAAAAGTCAAGTAATTAATTCTAATTCTAATTGTTTTTAATTTATTAAAGAAAATGCATTAAAGTTAAAACCTAAAATTAAAACTAATTAATTATAAAACTTATTTACAAAATTAATGGTTGATGACAAAATATTTAATTAATTACAAAAAAAAGGAAAAAGTATTAAAGATCTAATTTTATTATTTTTTGGTTTATTGTAAAAAAAAAAGAATTAAATTATAACCTAAAATTAAATCTAAATTTATTAAGGGATTTATTTACAAAATTAATGCTAGAATAAAATTATTATTTATTTTTATCTTTTCTGATTTTTTGTGTTTTTTATATTTTGAAAATATTAATTAATTAAAAGAAAACAACAATTAAAAGAATATAAAAAATAATAAAAGAACAAAAGAAAAGAAAGAAATTGTAAAAACCTAAGGGGGTGAAGCCCCTAGTTTGGAGGTAAAGCCCATGTGATTAGGCCCATTGGAATTTCTGACTTTGTGGACTTTTTTGCTCACATGCTGGCACGTTGACTCAAGCTTAAGGTGTTCATCAATCCTCAGCCTTTGATCTGATCTCCAGGGGCACGTGGATGTTGGATTCCTGAGGGCATATGGTGCGTCTTGATGCTGGCGTTGCATGGGAATAGTTATTGAAAAATAATATGGAAACATGTAAGACCTGGGGCTCGAACCCAGGTCATGGACATTGCAAACGCGTTTACTTACCACTGAGCCAATTCACATATGTTAATATATAATAGCTAACAAATATAATGAATGAAAACAAACGCTAGTGGGGTTTCTGCGCGCGAAATTCAAAAGGACCTATCACATCCTGCCACAAGTTCGTCTTCTTCACCATCCCTGAAACAAAAACATGAGGCAACGGTTTTATGCGCGTTTTCTTAGGCCAGCTATTGAAAAATAGCGATTAGCCCTCAGTCACTCATAAATTGAGCGCGAGGGTTGGTTCTTGTTCGTCCAAGTCTCCTGAATCCATCCCTGGCATCGTGGTTTGCTAATTTTACACGATCAAGAAACCCCCAATTCAGAAACCTGTAAACCCTAAAAAATGATAATGGTATCTTGGCATATCACACGTGAAATTTCAATTAACGCACATGATTAGTTTGCAAACATCATTATAAGCACAAATATAACAATAAAACACATTAACCATGCATGAATGTCAGAAACCGATTCAAGAATTTTCTTCACCAACTTCCATGGTGATCTTACGTTTTCTTGAGTATGGGGCTTGGGGAATGATTGGAATGTGTCCTATAACCTTCAAGGAAGCTAATGGAATAAGAATCTTGGCTTGAAACCACTTCTAACTTGGTTTTCAGATTTTTGATTTTTTTGTAAAAGTGTGAGTTTGTATTGAGTAGTAGGGCGCAGCTTCTGTGTCAATTGTGATGTGTATCAATTGTATATACCCTAAGCAATGTGTATGAATGAGAATCATGGCCAATAATGTCTTGCATTGATGTTTAGGATTTGGCATAAACCACCATTATCACACTTTCCATTTTTGCCTCATTTTGAATTCTTGCCTTGTTTACTTCCTTGCACGAATTTTGGTAGGCACATAATGATGCTTCAAGGTTAATCAAAGCAAAATATTCCTTTAAATTAATTTTTTTGAATTTCTTTTGATTTTAAAAGATTTAAAATTAATTAAATCCAATAAAATCAATAAAAATGAAAAAATTAATAAAAAAAATCTGAAATAAAAGGTGGGACACGTGGGAAGCATGGCCAAGTTAATTCAAGTGGAAAAAGTGGGCCCCTTTTGTCAAAAATGAGATTTCAAGGATAAATGATTTTGGCCATTTCACAAAATTTTCCCAACTTCTCCAATGCATAACTTGCTCAATTTTTAAGATTTTCTCATGTTCTTGGACATTTTGGAAAGGTTTTTGAGTCCTCTAACCAATTCCTTTGGTCCCATGTCATTTTGATTTACCAATCTCAAGTTATGGCCTTTGACTTAAAGTCCCTTTTTGTTGACTTTTGAAAATGACCTATAATGTTGAAATTGATAACTTTTTGTGAGAGAATTTCTTGGACTTGGAGTATGAAGATGAGTTGTAGGAAATTTCTTTCTCTTCAAAATGAGCTTTGGATGGAATTTTTCTGATAATCCATGTGAAAGTTATGCCCTGGTCAATTTCAGCTGTCCAAAAATAGAAACTTTTGCATCTTGATGATTTTTGAGCCAAATTTTGAGAATCATGATCAAGCATTGATCAAATGATGTTTGTGGCTTCAAAATGACATGTTGACCAAAAATTTGAACTTTTGACTGTCAAATGACCATTTTGCCCCTACAGTTGACTGTAGTGCAATTAGGGTTTTTGACTGAGCAATTTTGTGCTGAAAGTCTTGAAACTTGATATGAGGATGCTTGACCATATTTGTAGGCATGTGGGACTTGATTGGGCCCTTGAAAACTTTATTTTCTTGATCAGAACATAAACCCTAATTTTGACTGCTTAGGAGGCTCATACACTGTGCAACCCTTGGGGAGATTTGAAGCTTGATTTGGAAATTTCTTGAAGAATATGGGAGGGCAAATTTTGGGGTACAACAGTTGCCCCTGTTCAATCTTCTTAGACCTGAGGATGCAGATTGGCTGACGCGCCTTTCGTAATCCGAGGGTAGAAGGTGATTGAACACTAAAGTGCCCAGAAATTTGCGCTCACATAGTAGCAGTGTGATGATGGAAATGGGCTTACAGATGCCATTTAGAGGTTGATGAATAGGATGATGGGCTTATAGATGCCATCTGGATGTTGATTGCGTAAGAGATTCTTTAGCGAGAACCTGCATGCCTGCAAAAGAAAAAAATGAGTACCTGACACGTTGCAGGAGCTGGTTTTCAGATGCTTGGTATAGATGTGTCCTGATTGGTTACAGGAGATGGATTTTTGAATTCTTCGGACTTGCCCTGGCGAGATACAGGAATCGAGTCTGGTAATGTTAGTCTTCAACAGATACACCCTGGCAAGATTCAGGTATCGGATCCTCGAACTCTTCAGACCTGCCCTGTCTAGATACAGGAATCGAGTCTGGTACTGTAGTCTTCAACAGATACTCCCTGGCAAGATACAGGAATCGGATCTTCGAACTCTTCAGACGTGCCCTGTCTAGATACAGGAATCGAGTCTGGTGCTATAGTCGTCAACAGATACTCCCTGGCAAGATACAGGAATCAGATCTTCGAACTCTTCAGACGTGCCCTGTCTAGATACGGGAATCGAGTCTGGTACTGTAGTCGTCAACAGATACTCCCTGGCAAGATACAGGAATCGGATCTTCGAACTCTTCAGACGTGCCCTGTCTAGATACAGGAATCGAGTCTGATACTGTAGTCGTCAATAGATACTCCCTGGCAAGGTTCAGGAATCGGATCTTCGAACTCTTCAGACGTGCCCTGGAGAGATACAGGAATCGAGTCTGGTAATGTTAGTCTTCAACGGATACACCCTGGCAAGATTCAGGTATCGGATCCTCGAACTCTTCAGACGTGCCCTGTCTAGATACAGGAATCGAGTCTGGTACTGTAGTTGTCAACAGATACTCCCTGGCAAGATACAGGAATCAGATCTAGAATCACGACAGTTGATAGCAATTATCTTTGCATTAACTTTTTTTCCTGAAAAGACAAAACGTTAGTTGTATGTGATGTCATGATGTATGACATGCGAGATGCTCTCAGAATGAATGAGATTGTATGTTCATGATGCGTATATGCATGCTATAATGTATGAAGATGTGTTGTTTATGAATGTATGTTTTCGTCTTAGGAAACAAATCCTTGACGGGTGCCGGGAAGTCACATCCTGGGCTGATGTTAGAGAATAGTGTTTCCACTAGGGAGTGATGGTTGCAAGAATAAACCGGTAGGAGAAGATGACTCCGTTGGGGGAATAAACTTGTTAGAGAGATTACTCTGCGGGGAGAAAATTAATCTAGCGATCAGGCTGGGGAGCAATACTCTGTGGGGAGGGAGGTACTCTTGTTGAGATGTTGATGGTAACTTCGCTAGGGATGATAAGACTTTGTTGACGACGATATTTCCGTGGCTTTTGGCTGAGGATAACCCAGTTATATCCTGTTAAGGAAATAACTCTTTGAATAAAGCCGGACGACGCGTTCGTGCTCTGCGAGGGACAAGCTTCCAGAATCTACTAGGGATAAGCTTGCTGCTTGGGGAGATGAGTTCCAACTTTCCTGGGGAACTGGATTGGACTCTCCTGGGGAAGTATTGAACTGCGGGGGAAGTGATCCCTTTGAATGCTTGGTATGCCGTCGGGGAACAATCTTTAGACCAAGATTGCCGGGGATGCTTGTTAAGAACATGTATGCTGCTGGAGAATGTTGAGGTCTGCTGGGGGATACCCAACTTTTTAAAGGTTGATAACTGCCTTGTTTGAGGAGAGTATACTGCTTGCTGGCTCACTCTCTGGGGAATTTAAGATGCCTGGTTATGTTCTTTAGCTGAACCTACCTTGGTACTTTGGAGGATAAAACAATTAGATTGCTTAGACAACTCCTTATTGCCCCTTTCACCTGTAATTAATCCTTTGTTTTGTATGCAAATACTCATGAGTTAGCAAGCTATTGTCAATGCATATATCACAAATTGAACCTTGGACGTTCTTCGCAAAACAAAACAAAAAAAGAAAAACAATTGGCACATTTTAACTGAAAAGTATATTTGTATTGATTTTTTGAGTGGCCTGTAAATAGGCGTTTTGTATACAAGAGGCTGACGTCCTAGTAAGAGAACTCCGCCGAACAAAAGAGTTTATACAAATTTTGTACAAGAGAAAATAAAACAGCTGTGTGAAATATGAATGATCCACTGGGTTTCAACTCTGCTATTGCCTTTATAACTCTGAGCGTCTCATCACTTGATGACTTTAGTTGAAGGTGAAGCTGACTGATCGATGCCGTCTGAACTTGATGTAGATACCGGATTCTGGATGCAAAGTGATCGATGAGACATAGTATTACGCTTTTATCCCTAATTTTGCCTGGACCGCCCTTTCGGGTTTTCAGTCCACCGGGATACCCATTTTTGCCCAAGCCGCCTTTTCAGGTTTTCGACTTGCCGGGTGTACAGATTTTTCATTTCATCCCTTCATTTTGCCCGAACCCTTTTGGTTCGACGGGAAGCCCTAATTTTTGCCTAGGCATGTCAGCCTAGCGAGTCTTTTTATGCGTAGTATTTTTTTACTATGTCTGCATTGGCGGGGTGAGGAAGGTCGTCACCATCCATATTGGTTAGAATCATGGCTCCTCCTGAGAACACATGTTTAATCACAAATGGTCCTTCGTACGTAGGGGTCCATTTGCCCCTTGGATCACTCTGAGGAAGGATGATTCGCTTGATTACCAGATCCCCAACTTGATATTCCTGTGGTCTGACCTTTTTGTTAAATGCCCTGATCATCCGTTTTTGATACGTCTGACCATGGCAGATAGCAGCAAGTCTTTTTTCATCAATGAGGTTGAGCTGATCAAGTCGTGTCTGAATCCAATCATCCTCGTTCAGGTTTGCATCCTTCATTATCCGGAGAGATGGTATCTGCACTTCGATCGGAAAAACTGCCTCCATACCATAAACCAAAGAGAAAGGAGTTGCCCCGGTTGACGTCCTAGCTGAGGTACGGTACCCATGTAGAGCGAACGGTAACATCTCGTGCCAATCTTTATAAGTCACTGTCATCTTCTGCACGATTTTCTTGATATTTTTATTTGCTGCTTCTACAGCCCCATTCATCTTCGGTCTGTAAGGAGAAGAGTTGTGGTGCTGTATCTTGAACTGCTCGCAGAGCTCAGTGATCATCTTGTTATTCAGATTGGTACCGTTATCTGTAATAATTCTCTCAGGGACGCCGTATCGACAGATCAGATTATGCCGAATGAACCGTGCCACGACATTCTTGGTTACTGTAGCGTAGGAAGCTGCTTCAACCCATTTTGTAAAGTAATCAATCGCTACTAGGATGAAGCGATGCCCGTTAGATGCCGTAGGTCTGATCTCACCAATCATGTCAATGCCCCACATTGCAAAAGGCCAAGGTGCGGTCAGAACATTCAGGGGAACTGGAGGAACATGCACCTTGTCTGCATAAATCTGACACTTATGGCATGTCCTGGAATGTTGGTAACAGTCAGCTTCCAATGTGGACCAGTAATACCCTGCCCGAAGGATCTTTTTAGCCATAGTGTGTCCACTGGAATGTGTACCAAAGGTCCCTTCATGTAGCTCTTCCATGATCTTTTCTGCTTCCGTCTTATCCACACAACGCAGTAAGGTTGAATCATGGTTTCGCTTGTACAAGATGCCGTTACTAAGGAAGAACTTTGCCGCGAACCTTCTTAGAAACTTTTTATCATTGACAGATGCACCTTCAGGATACTCCTGAGTTTCCAGATATCTCTTTACCTCATGGTACCAAGGCTTCTCAGTTACCAATTCAGTCTCGAGATCGCAACAGTATGCCGGTTCGTCTAACTTCCAAATGATGACCCTGGGAGCCTCATTATCCCATTTAACCTTGAACATAGAAGACATTGTAGCTAACGCGTCCGCCAGCTGATTCTCTTCTCTCGGGAAGTGTTCAAAAGTTATTTCTGTGAAGTGGGGGATCATTGTCAACACACATTCTTTGTAAGGGATAAGATTCGAATGTTTCGTATCCCACTCTCCTTTGATCTGGTTGATCACGAGGGCGGAATCTCCGAAGACACTCAGAAACTTAATCCTTAAGTCAATCGCAGCTTTGAGTCCCATGATGCATGCCTCATACTCCGCCATGTTATTGGTACAGTTAAAGCATAGCCGGGCAGTGAGTGGAGTATGAGTGCCTTGAGGGGATATGATCACAGCGCCGATACCATTACCCAAAGCATTGGAGGCTCTGTCAAAGTGCATAGACCATCGGGATCATGGTTCAGGTCCTTCATCCGGTCCAGGTACTTCACAATCAGTCACAATCATGATACTTTCATCCGGAAACTCGAAGTTCATTGACTGATAGTCATCTACGGCCTGATGTGCTAAGTGGTCTGCCAATACACTTCCCTTGATGGCTTTCTGGGTTGTGTACTGAATGTCGTATTCCGTCAAGATCATTTGCCATCTTGCAATTCTCCCAGACAGAGCAGGCTTTTCGAATATATACTTTATAGGGTCCATCTTTGAGATCAGCAAGGTAGTGTGAGTCAGCATATACTGTCTCAGCCGGCGAGCAGCCCATACCAAAGCACAGCAAGTTTTCTCAAGCAGTGAGTATCGGGTCTCACAGTCGGTAAACTTTTTGCTAAGGTAATAAATGGCATGCTCTTTTCTGCCAGACTCGTCATGCTGCCCCAGCACACACCCCATTGAGTTATCGAGTACTGTCAGGTAAAGTATCAGAGGTCTCCCTTCAACCGGTGGCATAAGGATGGGCGGTTCTTGGAGATACTCTTTGATTCTGTCAAAAGCAGCCTGACATTCATCATTCCAACGTACTACCTGATCTTTCTTCAGAAGCTTGAAGATTGGCTCACAGGTAGCAGTCAGATGTGAGATGAAGCGAGCGATGTAACTCAGGCGTCCTAAAAAGCCTCTGACTTCCTTCTCTGTCTTAGGGACTGGCATCTCTTGAATGGCTTTGACCTTAGCAGGGTCCACTTGAATGCCCTTATCACTGACTACGAAGCCTAGCAACTTCCCAGACCTTACCCCGAAGGTGCACTTGTTCGGGTTCAACCTCAGGTTGTACAGTTTCAGGCGGTCAAACAGTTTCTGCAGATGATCAAGGTGTTCTTCCTCAGTCTGGGACCTAGCGATCATGTCGTCAACATACACTTCTATCTCATGATGGATCATGTCATGAAATAAAGCAACCATGGCACGCTGGTAGGTTTCCCCAGCGTTCTTTAGTCCAAAAGGCATGACCTTGTAGCAGAAGGTGCCCCACTGAGTAACAAACGTAGTCTTTTCCATGTCTTCAGGTGCCATATTGATCTGATTGTAACCTGAAAAGCCATCCATGAAAGAGAATACCTTGTGCTGAGCCGTATTATCAACAAGGACATCAATGTGAGGTAGAGGGAAGTCATCTTTGGGGCTGGCCCTGTTCAGATCCCTGTAATCGACACACATTCTGACCTTACCGTCCTTCTTAGGTACTGGCACCACATTAGTAACCCACTGAGGGTAAGAAGTCACTGCAAGAAACCCGACATCAAACTGCTTCATAACCTCGGCTTTAATCTTCTCAGACATCTCTGGACGCATACGGCGGACGTTTTGCTTCACCGGAGGGCAATCTTCCTTAGTTGGCAAGTGATGGACCACAATGTCGGTATCCAACCCGGGCATGTCTTCGTAGGACCAGGCAAAGATCTCCATATAATCATGCAGCATTTGAGTCAACCGTTGCTTCACGCTGAGCTCTAGGTTGGAACCAATCTTTACCTCTTTCCTGTCTTCTTCAGTACCCAAGTTTATTGTTTCCACTGGCTCTTCATGGGGTTGAATTGCCCTCTCTTCCTGAAGTAACAGTCTTGCAAGCTCGCCCGGAACTTCACAATCATCTTCACCTTCGTCTTCGGCTAAGTTGATCGGATTTTCGAAGTCATAACTGGTAGTAGCAGAGTCGTTACCAGTGAGATCCAGAGTGGATTGAAACCTGTATGAGTGAGTGTGTGTAAATACAGCTGTTTTGCAATATGTAAAGAAAGGAAAGAAAAGGAGCGCAAAATTTGAAATGTGAAAAACGTCCAATGCTTTTATTTATGACAGTGACAAACGAAAGCCCTCATAAATAAGACCACGATGTCCCGGGTAAGACACCGGGCCATACAGTTTTAAGTTATTGTTTATTACAAATCCAAAACAAAGAAGTTCATTACTGGGGAACAAAAGTTATGGGTGTAAAGTCTTTAGCAGTCCAATTGGTCAATCCACCGTCGGTCGTCGGGTAGATCCAGCTATCGAACTCTGACTCTTCCACTTCGTCTTCCTCTCCAACAGCATTCACTCCTGAGTAGGTGATGAGCACAGGAGGTCTTCCCATTCTCGCCTTGCGCACTGCCTTCTGAGCTTCTGTGGTGAAACCCAGCCCAAACTTATTAGTCTTAGGAGTAAGATCAGGGAGCTTGCCCCAGTTTGCACATTCACCTTTTTCGATCACAGCCCGGGCGTCCTTTAAGGAGGCCATCTTCAAAGGAGAAACCTCTTCAACCACTGCTTCTGCTGCTGCCAAAGTTTGTGGCACCTCCTCAAAATGTTGAAAGGGGGTCTCAATGAACTCCCCATCCATTTCCACGTACCTGAAGGAGTTGAGGTGGCTGACCATGTATTCCTCTTCCCCCTGCACTGTTACAATTTTTCCCCTGACCGGGTATTTGAGCTTCTGATGCAAAGTGGAGGTCACAGCTCCAGCCTTGTGGATCCACGGGCGACCCAGCAAACAAGAATAGGATGGACGGATGTCCATCACATAAAATTTCGAGTCGAAGACCTGTGACCCAACCCTGATTGGGATGTCCACCTCACCATGTACCATTCTTTTGGACCCGTCAAAGGCCCGGACTACAATGTTACTTGGTTTGAGCTCTAGACCCTCACAGTCCAGCCTATCCAGAGCCTTCTTGGGCAGCACGTTTAATGAAGAACCAGTGTCAACCAGCACATGAGCCAGAGTAGTGCCCATGCATTCAATGGAGACATGCAGGGCATCATTATGGTTTTTCCCTTTTGCTGTCAAATCGGCATCAGAGAAACCCAAGCCATTATCAACGGTTAGGTTGGCCACACAGTCAGTGAACTGATCAGCAGACGTCTCTTGGGGTACATGGGCTGTATTTAAGAAAGCAATTAGAGCCTTGGCATGGGCCTCTGAACACAGCAGCAGTGACAACATGGAGATTTTGGAGGGGGTGTGCCCCAGCTGTTCTACAACGTTGAAATCACTTTTCTTTATTATCTTGAGGATTTCTTCCATTTCCTGCCTGGAAGCCTCAACAATGGTCTTCGGTGCCTCCGTCCGGGCAGGCACATCAGCAGCAATCCCCTTGCCCCGAGTATCAGATGACTCGGCAGCAGGGGTGGATACTTGGTCAGGGGGAGAAACAGGCACACTGGCGGGTGTGAAGACCAAAGGCCTATGAATTACCGGAGGAGCAATGTCTGGCGAGAACAGTCTTCCACTGCGAGTGACCTTAGCAGGCCCAGTGATGTTGGAGACACCAGCATCAATGTTGAACTCTTGTTTCACACCCAGAACGTAAACATCTGCCCCATAGTGCCACAGGACAGCCTTATCAGACTTGTAGGGGATGGGCCCCGGAACAGTAATGGTGATGGGAGCAATCTTGTGAACCGGCAAAATTTGGACAGGCTTCTTTGAAGGAGCCTTGGAAGGGTTGTTGAAGATGGTAACAATTGAAACTTCTTCAACAGGAGCAGCAGGAACAATAGTCTTTCTGAACAAAATCTCTCTACTATCCATCAGGCTTTGGACGCCTGACTTCAGCAGAGAACAACCAACAGGGGAAGCAACACATAGAGGGCAACCCTTGCTACATCCCGGAAATAAACCGGCTAGCAACAGGTTCCTCTTGACCGTCAGCAGTGGAGTAGCAACATCATCCACCGAAGCTACATACAAATCCTCCTCAACAGCATTCACTCCATGCTGGGGCATGGGAGCGGTTACAACATTCGGCCTCTCGGGCGCCTCAAACTGTATTTCCTTTGCATAAATAAGGTCCTGAACCTTATTCTTTAGGGCCCAGCAGTCATCTGTGTTATGCCCCGGGCTATCAGAGTGGTAAGCACAGCGGGCATTTGGATTAAACTTGGGGGATGCAGTATTCACAACCTTCGGGGCCTCTCTAACAGTCACCAAGTTGGCTGATAACAGTTGCGGCAGGATTTGAGAGAGAGTCATGCTGAGCCGAGTATATTGTCGCTTGGGCCTCTCAGCTCTGGGTTGATTGTACTGTTGTGGAGCAGAAGCAGGTTTAGAAATAACCACCGCGTTGACAGCTTGGCGGTGTTCAGGTTTGTTCTGCCTTCTCGGGCCATACACAACACTTGCCTCTTTCTTGAAGGGCTTCTTTTCAGCATTGGAGGAGGCAACCTTCTGTATCTTCCCCGATTTTATACCGGCTTCGATCCTCTCACCAGTCAGGATCAGATCGGTAAACCCAGCAGAGGAATTACCGATGAGATGATTGAAAAATGGACCAGAAAGGGTCCCCAAAAACATATCCACCAGCTCTCGGTCCGTCAATGGTGGCTGCACCCTGCCAGCCAGATCCCTCCATTTCTGGGCGTACTCCTTAAAACCTTCACCCGACCCTAGCGACATACCCTGGAGCTGGGTACGCGTAGGAGCGAGGTCGGAATTATATTGATACTGCTTGTAAAAAGCAGTGGCCAGATCCTCCCAGTTACGAATGCTGATTCCATCCAGCTGATAGAACCATTTGAGGTGAGTCCCTGAAAGACTCTCCTGGAAGAAGTGGATCCAAAGGTTCTTGTCTGCTGTGTAAGGCTGGATCTTCCTTACATAAGAACGGAGGTGCATCTTGGGACAGGAAGCCCCGTCATACTTCACAAAGGCGGGTGCCTTGAACTTGTGTGGAATCACCACCCCAGTAGATAACCCCAAGTCTCCGAAATCCAGTCCAGGCACACGCTGAACTTCCATAGCTTTTAATCTGTCCTCCAACTGCTTGTACCGGTCTTCAGCAGGAGGGTACTGTTCGTCGTTGAAGTCTGTTTCAGTATCAGAGACCACAGGAGTAGGGACCTCCCCTTCTTGGCGACTACCTTCCCCCACAGATGGAGTAGTCCTCTCAGCCTCATTTCGCAAGGTGTTCCCGAGTCTGCGCCCAGTGTTAAATAGCACAGTCCTCCTCTTCTTCTTAGTCTTCTTCAGAAGCATGGTCTTCAACTCTTGTTGGCCTTGAGCCAAACCCTTGATCAGCTCCTGAAATTGGGCGTTCTGCGCCCGAAGAGCCTTGATAGATGCCTCGGTTGATGATTCAGGGTTCATGATGCTGAAATAAACAGCGAAGAACAGTCAGCGACCTGAAAAGAAGAGTACCTGTGATGCATATGATGAATGATATGTGTTTATGCAATGCATTCAAGAGTTCGAAAATTCAAATTTGTTGTAGACAAAAAGGAACACACGTTATTATTAAGAAAATAATTGTTCAGTACATTAAAGCCTCATGGGCAAGCATTACAAGACAGATCAATCCCAAAAGACACTACGCATCCTCTTCGGAGCAATATAGGTATTGAGATTCCTTTCCTCGTGCAGTAAGCGGGTGAGCTCCAGGACCTTTTCCTCACTGGCATGTAGATTGGTTTCCAGAGAATTCCGTTCTTCCTTAAGCTGGATCCAACTCTTCTGCATCTCTTCCCAGGACGTGGGCATGTCAGGATGTTGAATGGTGTAGGACACCTCCCCTTCCAAGTCTGGCTCTTTGATCACAGGGAGAACATGAGGATATGGCATCACCAGCTTCTGGGAGCGGGCTCGTACCCATTTGAGATAAGGCTCCAATGGGATGGAGTTCCTGTGCCCCAGGGTCTTGCTGTCTATTTTGCTGGGCATCCTCCAAGCTTTGATAAATTTCTGGCGAAGTTCTTGCGTATCTTTGTCGAAGTCAAAAACTATGTCAGGAATTAACATCTCATGGGGGCCATCTTTCCGAGCATAACCAAACTGTCTCCAAGCCAGGCACGGGTTGTAGGTAATACCTCCTCTGATTCCAAGTAAAGGAACATTAGGGTACTCCCCACAACGATCAATAATAGTGACATCCTCTCTGGACCGAGAACACCAATGTATATCTGCATGTGTAAGAGTCATCAATCGTTGCGACCACCTCAAACCTCGTTCGTTCTTCAAAACTGATTGTGGAAGGTGCGAAATAAACCACCTTCCCAGGAGGGGAGTGCAGCACATAAGAACACCCCTTTTTCTCATGGTTCGAGTGTAACATGAGTGAAGGATGTCCCCCAGCAACGTAGGTATAGGATTCCTGGACATGAAGACCTTGACAGCACTGATATCTATAAGCTGATCTGGTTTAGGGAACAACACCAACCCATAGACAAGGAGGGCTACAACTTCTTCAAAGGCTTGCAGGTCAAGGGAATTCCAACACTCTTGGGCCTTCTCAAACAGAAACTTTGCCAAAAATCCTTTGATACCATTTCTGACTCCCCAATGCCCCTTGATGTCAGATGGTCGTAGGCATAATGCTTTAGCCACTTCCTCAAGTTTTGGTTCCCTTTCCGTACCGTTGTAGGGTATTTGATTGAGAATGGGAATCTTCAGAAGCTGGGAAAACTCTTCTAGAGTAGGCACCAACTGATAATCCGGGAAGGTAAAACAGTGATGCAGAGGGTCAAAGAATTGGAAAAGGACCTTTACCATTTCTTCCTCAATATTGGTATTGACCAGGCTGATGAGTCTACCATGCCTTTCACTGAATGACGAGTTCTCGGGAATCCTGGATGTAAGCTCCTTGAGCTGAGGAGGGACCCTTATAAGGTTGATCTGAATTGTCTTTCTGCGGATAGTTTCCATGTCCTACAAAACAAGAACAAAGATGAAGATTCAAACCCCTGAAATGATTAGTGGATGCATATGATGCTGTGTGATGTCATGATTCTATGGTTAAACACACCACAACTATTTACAAAGGCAAACATGTAAGGCACACAAGTCACACAAGACAAGCCCTTAGAGTTTAGGCCAGCATGGGGTCTGGGTATTACCCTCTTGAAGTTGGTGGGCTCAAACCTGTCTTATCAAAGTAACCGGGTTCTAAGGATCTCAATATCATTGGATTGCTTTCATTGTTCATCGTTTCGATTTAGCCACTGACTGGCGATCAAAATATCCTAAGAAAATAACCCTCAATTGAGTGTAGTATCGAGTATCAACCGACTTCGGAGTACACCAAAGTAGTTATCTCACTACCCTAAAGAGGCCAAGATGGTTCAATTAAGGTTCCTAAGGTCTGTTGATGCTTCACGACACCACGCGGAGGCCCCGTACTCTCCTTGATTGACTCAAGGGTTACCGGTACACACCAAAGTGCCACATCAACGTAGCAGACTGCTTCAACCATGTCGGTATACCCCGCACAGTTCCCTCACAGCCTTGTTGCTACTTTCTAAGAAGGTATCCCCAGATCCAGGTTAGGATCTATAGAACTCCCAAGACAGTACCCACAATTTAAAGCAAACAAGTCAAAACAATTGAAAACACAGTGATCTTAGTCCTAAGGTACACCTCACTTTAAAGATCATCCCCAGCAGAGTCGCCAGTTCTGTGATCGGTGGATCTGGAACTGACTGTTTTTTAGCTGGTTTCGCGAAATGTCGCGGAAGCAAGAGTCGCCACCGTCTTTTATTTTCTCCAATTGGAAAGGACAAAAGCACAGAAAAATTCCTTATTGAGATTAGTTCTCGGTTTGGGAGGTAGATTTATAGAAAGGGAAGGTGTTAGCACCCTTTCTATCCATGGTTATCCATGGGCTCTTAGATACTTGCTCACTTGTGTTTTCAAAATGTTTGTTTGCTTTTCAAAGTGTGAGTGGGTTTGAGAAAAAAAAAGTTTCTTTGAAAGTTTCAGATCGACTCTTGTATCAGTCCTCAAGAGTGTTTGAAAAGTTGTTTTGAAAACTTTTTGAAAAGTGTAAGGTGTGAAAAGTATTTTGATTTGTTTTTTGAAAAGAGCAAGTATCCATGAGTCATCTACCTACCCTAAGGAATTAAGCTGTGTAATTGTCCTTTAAGTAGTGCCATCCCACCATTGAGAGATAGGTAGCACCACCGTTGGAGGTGTTCGGGTCAATTCGAGGGTTAGGGACAGTGTGGTCACTGGGCAATAGTAAGATACCTTAGAAGCTACCCTTATGCCATTGATCTTTTTATTCCGAGGCAACTTGTTTCGAGGCAACCGTTTCGAGGCAACTAGATCAATGGAACATAAGGACTCACTAAGACGTCCTGTACTCGACGACCACATTTCGAGGGGCAAGGCAACAGTGTGATCACCAGAGCAATAGTAGGATACCTTAGAAGCTACCCTTATGCCATTGATCTTTTATTCCGAGGCAACCGTTCCGAGGCAACTTATTCGAGGCAACTAGATCAATGGAACACAAGGACTCACTAAGACGTCCTATACTTGATGACCACCTTTCGAGGGGCAAGGCAACAATGAGGCGTACCCTAGGGGTGGTGTGTGAATTGTGTGTCATTTTCAGTTTATTATTTGTCTTGTCATGCATTGGTGATCTACGTTTTGATTTTATTTTTTGGGCATTCATTCTTTCATGTTATTGTTTAACAGTTAAAAGGTGCGGGAATTTAAAGTGCGGGAAAGATAAAGGTCCTACGCTATTACAAAGGCGCGGGTCTACAACGCCAAATTAATCCAGACCCGATTTAAAATAAAATGCAGAAAATATAAGCCTAAATAGCTATTACAGGGCTTTGGAGCAAGTACATTATATTTACAACAGAAATAAATAAAGCGCGCGAAAAAAAAAGAAAATATGATCAAATGCGAGGGCGTTGGACCCTTTAAGGAATTAGAATAAAACTATTAAAATAATTAAATTAAATAAAAGAAATGACTTATTTTTATGTTTTTTTTTTGTATTTATGACATTAAAGAAAATTAAATTAATTAAAAGTCAAGTAATTAATTCTAATTCTAATTGTTTTTAATTTATTAAAGAAAATGCATTAAAGTTAAAACCTAAAATTAAAACTAATTAATTATAAAACTTATTTACAAAATTAATGGTTGATGACAAAATATTTAATTAATTACAAAAAAAGGAAAAAGTATTAAAGATCTAATTTTATTATTTTTTGGTTTATTGTAAAAAAAAAGAATTAAATTATAACCTAAAATTAAATCTAAATTTATTAAGGGATTTATTTACAAAATTAATGCTAGAATGAAATTATTATTTATTTTTATCTTTTCTGATTTTTTGTGTTTTTTATATTTTGAAAATATTAATTAATTAAAAGAAAACAACAATTAAAAGAATATAAAAAATAATAAAAGAACAAAAGAAAAGAAAGAAATTGTAAAAACCTAAAGGGGTGAAGCCCCTAGTTTGGAGGTAAAGCCCATGTGATTAGGCCCATTGGAATTTCTGACTTTGTGGACTTTTTTGCTCACATGCTGGCACGTTGACTCAAGCTTAAGGTGTTCATCAATCCTCAGCCTTTGATCTGATCTCCAGGGGCACGTGGATGTTGGATTCCTGAGGGCATATGGTGCGTCTTGATGCTGGCGCTGCATGGGAATAGTTATTGAAAAATAATATGGAAACATGTAAGACCTGGGGCTCGAACCCAGGTCATGGACATTGCAAACGTGTTTACTTACCACTGAGCCAATTCACATATGTTAATATATAATAGCTAACAAATATAATGAATGAAAACAAACGCTAGTGGGGTTTCTGCGCGCGAAATTCAAAAGGACCTATCACATCCTGCCACGAGTTCGTCTTCTTCACCATCCCTGAAACAAAAACATGAGGCAACGGTTTTATGCGCGTTTTCTTAGGCCAGCTATTGAAAAATAGAGATTAGCCCTCAGTCACTCATAAATTGAGCGCGAGGGTTGGTTCTTGTTCGTCCAAGTCTCCTGAATCCATCCCTGGCATCGTGGTTTGCTAATTTTACACGATCAAGAAACCCTCAATTCAGAAACCTGTAAACCCTAAAAAATGATAATGGTATCTTGGCATATCACACGTGAAATTTCAATTAACGCACATGATTAGTTTTCAAACATCATTATAAGCACAAATATAACAATAAAACACATTAACCATGCATGAATGTCAGAAACCGATTCAAGAATTTTCTTCACCAACTTCCATGGTGATCTTACGTTTTCTTGAGTATGGGGCTTGGGGAATGATTGAAATGTGTCCTATAACCTTCAAGGAAGCTAATGGAATAAGAATCTTGGCTTGAAACCACTTCTAACTTGGTTTTCAGATTTTTGATTTTTTTGTAAAAGTGTGAGTTTGTATTGAGTAGTAGGGCGCAGCTTCTGTGTCAATTGTGATGTGTATCAATTGTATATACCCTAAGCAATGTGTATGAATGAGAATCATGGCCAATAATGTCTTGCATTGATGTTTAGGATTTGGCATAAACCACCATTATCACACTTTCCATTTTTGCCTCATTTTGAATTCTTGCCTTGTTTACTTCCTTGCACGAATTTTGGTAGGCACATAATGAGGCTTCAAGGTTAATCAAAGCAAAATATTCCTTTAAATTAATTTTTTTGAATTTCTTTTGATTTTAAAAGATTTAAAATTAATTAAATCCAATAAAATCAATAAAAATGAAAAAATTAATAAAAAAAATCTGAAATAAAAGGTGGGACACGTGGGAAGCATGGCCAAGTTAATTCAAGTGGAAAAAGTGGGCCCCTTTTGTCAAAAATGAGATTTCAAGGATAAATGATTTTGGCCATTTCACAAAATTTTCCCAACTTCTCCAATGCATAACTTGCTCAATTGTTAAGATTTGCTCATGTTCTTGGACATTTTGGAAAGGTTTTTGAGTCCTCTAACCAATGCCTTTGGTCCCATGTCATTTTGATTTACCAATCTCAAGTTATGGCCTTTGACTTAAAGTCCCTTTTTGTTGACTTTTGAAAATGACCTATAATGTTGAAATTGATAACTTTTTGTGAGAGCATTTCTTGGACTTGGAGTATGAAGATGAGTTGTAGGAAATGTCTTTCTCTTCAAAATGAGCTTTGGATGGAATTTTTATGATAATCCATGTGAAAGTTATGCCCTGGTCAATTTCAGTTGACTTTTTCAACTGTCCAAAAATAGAAACTTTTGCATCTTGATGATTTTTGAGCCAAATTTTGAGAATCATGATCAAGCATTGATCAAATGATGTTTGTGGCTTCAAAATGACATGTTGACCAAAAATTTGAACTTTTGACTGTCAAATGACCATTTTGCCCCTACAGTTGACTGTAGTGCAATTAGGGTTTTTGACTGAGCAATTTTGTGCTGAAAGTCTTGAAACTTGATATGAGGATGCTTGACCATATTTGTAGGCATGTGGGACTTGATTGGGCCCTTGAAAACTTTATTTTCTTGATCAGAACACAAACCCTAATTTTGACTGCTTAGGAGGCTCATACACTGTGCAACCCTTGGGGAGATTTGAAGCTTGATTTGGAAATTTCTTGAAGAATATGGGAGGGCAAATTTTGGGGTACAACACGGGAGAACTCTTCTAATGTAGGCACCAGTTGATAATCCAGGAAAGTGAAACAGTGATGCAGAGGGTCAAAGAATTGGAACAAGACCTTTATCATATCTTCCTCAATGTTGGTGTTGACCAAGCTGATGAGTCTTTCATGTCTCTCACTGAATGAAGAGCTCTCGGGAATCCTGGATATAAGCTCCTTAAGCTGAGGAGGGATCCTTACAAGGCTGATCTGAATTATCTTTCTGCGAACAGTTTCCATGTCCTACAAAACAAGAACAAAGATGAAGGTTCGAACCCCTGAAATGGTTAGCCAATGCATATGATGCTGTATGATGTCATGATGCTATGATTAAACACACCACAAATATTTACAAAGGAAAACATGATAAGGCACACAAGTCACACAAGACAAGCCCTTAGAGTTTAGGCCAGCATGGGGTCTGGGTATTACCCTCTTGAAGTTGGTGGGCTCAACCTGTCCTATCAGAAGTAACCGGGTTCTAAGGGTCCCAATATCACTGGATTGCTTTCATTGTTCATCGTTTCGATTTAGCCACTGAACTGGCGACCGAAATATTCCAGGAAAGCAACCCTCAATTGAGTGTAGTATCGAGTATCAACCAACCTCGGACTGCACCAAAGTCAGTTATCTCACTACCCTAAAGAGGCCAAGATGGTTCAATTAAGGTTCCTAAGGTCAGTTGATGCTTCATGACACCACATGGAGGCCCCTACTCTCCTTGACTGAACTCAAGGGTTACCGGTACACACTAAAGTGCCACATCAACGTAGCAGACTGTTTCAACCATGTCGGTATACCCCGCACAGTTCCCTCACAGCCTTGTTGCTACTTTCTAAGAAGGTATCCCCAGATCCGGGTTAGGATCTATAGAACTCCCAAGACAGTCCCACAATTTAAAGCAAACAAGTCAAAGCAATTGAAAACACAGTGATCTTAGTCCTAAGGTACACCTCACTTTATAAAGTTGTCCCCAGCAGAGTCGCCAGTTCTGTGATCGGTGGATCTGGAACTGACTGTTTAACGCTGGTTCGCAAAATGTCGCGGAAGCAAGAGTCGCCACCATCTTTTATTTTCTCCAACAAGGAAAGGACAAAAGCACAGAAAAATTCCTTTTTGAGATTAGTTCTCGGTTCGGGAGGTAGATTTATAGAAAGGGAAGGTGTTAGCACCCTTTCTATCCATGGTTATCAATGGGCTCTTAGATACTTGCTCATTTGTGTTTTCAAAAAATGTTTGTTTGCTTTTCAAGGTGAGTGGGTTTGAAAAAGTTTCGTTTAAAATTTCAGTTCGACTCTTGTATCAGTCCTCAAGAGTGTTTGAAAAGTTGTTTTTGAAAGCTTTTTGAAAAGTGTCGGTGTGAAAATAAGTTTTTGATTTGTTTTGAATTAGAGCAAGTATCTATGAGTCATCTACCTACCCTAAGGAATTAGTCTGTGTAAATGTCCTTGAGGTAGTGCCATCCCACCATTGAGGGGTAGGTAGCACCACCGTTGGAGGTGTTCGGGTCAATTCGAGGATTAGGGACAGTGTGGTCACCAGAGCAATAGGAGGACACCTTAGAAGCTACCCTCATGCCATGTTCATGGACATGAGGACTTACTAAAACGTCCTCTACTCGACGACCACGTTTCGAGGGGGCAAGGCAACAGTGAGGCGTACCCTAAGAGTCGTGTGTGAATTGTGTGTCATTTTCAGTTATTATTTGTCTTGATCATGCATTGAGTGTTCTACGCTTTGGTTTTATTTGAGCATACATTCTTTCATGTGATAGTTAGCAGTTAAAAGGGTGCGGAAACTAAAATGCGGAAAATAAAGGTCCTACGCTATTACAAGGCGCGGGTCTACATCGCCAAATTAAACAAAGACCCGATTTGAATAAATAAAATGCGGAAAATAAATGTCCTAATTATCTATTACAAGGATTTGGGGCAAATACATTATATTCATAAAAGAAATAAAAATAAATGCGCGAAAAGAATTAAGAATCGAGTGCGAGGGCGTTGGACCCTTTAAAGGAATTAAATTAGAATTAAAAATTTATTTAATTATTAAATGAGAAAAAGAACTTATTTTTTATGTTTTTGGATTTATGAAATTAAAGAGAATTAATTGGAATTAAAAGTTAAATAAAACCCTAGTTCTAAATTGTTTTTTAATTTATTAAAGAAAAATGTTTAAGTTTGACCTAATTTAACCTAATTAATTAATTGCATATTTATTTACAAGATAATTAATAATTAATAATAATAAGAAGAAAAATTTAATTATTGAGAAAAAGAGTAAAAATGCTAGAAACTCTAATTTATATATTTTTTAGTTATTAAGAAAATATTAAAATTTAAACCCTAAATTAAAACTAAATTGATTAACAAAATTTATTTACAAAATAGTTAGTGACTTAAATATTAAATAAAGGCATATTTTTATTTTATGATTTTCTGATTTTTTTCTTGTATTTTAAAAATTATTTGGTGAATTAAAGGAACACAATTAATTAAAAAAAAGAATAAATAAAAGAAAAGAAAAGAGAGAAAGAAATGCAAACATAGGGGGTGTTGACCCAAATTGAGGAGGTTGATTTGCAGTAATTTGGCCCAAGAATTCAGGCCTTGTTTGACTTTCAGCGTTTGTGTGAGGAGCTATTGACTGATGCACATGGTGATCTGCAAATTCTGACCATTGGATTGGTCTTGTTGGGCGCGTGGCAAGCAAAGATATGAAGCTGCATGGTAGGCCCTTGGAAGTGTGCTACACAGCATCATGTTAGAAAGAAAAATATTGAATAAAGTGGGGGGACCTGGGAATCGAACCCAGGTCCCAATACCTGTAAGCAAGCGCACTAACCATCTGAGCCACTGAGCTTCTTTGATATTAATATGGAATACAATTATTATGAAAGAGAATAAGAGTTATTGGTAGAAAACAAAAATACGCGCGCAATGTTTGAATTGCCCAGTCTTGTGCTTACACCTCAACGTCTTCTCCACTATGCCTTCGCTTTTGCCTGAAAATACAAACAGATAGCGGGGGTTTTAAACCCCCACTAAATAGCACAGTGAAAAATAGCGATTAGCTTATGAGAAAAAAGAAAAGGGCGCGATGGGTGATTCCTATTCGTCTGAACGTCCTGGTTTCAATGATGTAGGTTTGAATGGCCAATTGTTCCATATAAATAAAACCCCAAAATTAGAGCTTTGAAACCCTAATATGCATTCATGGTAAATTCTTATTTAGGCGACCATTCTTCAATTGAACGGTACTGTTAGCTTTAGAAACATCATGTTAGTGTAAATCAAACATTCAAATGTATGGAAAATGCGTGCAAATCAAAATACGAATATGCAAAAATTCATGAACAGGACGACTTCATTCTACCAGTTCTTGAGGTTAGGGGATGTGTTTTTGATTGTAATCCCTTCCTGGATGTGTAAGCAAGCTATTGGAATGCTTCTTAGGCCTTGAAACGTGCTCTATGTGTGTTTTCAGTTTTGAGAATTTTGGTGAAAAAATGCAAAGTTGTTTCTTGGTTTGAGGCGCAGCTTGCTTGTTCTTGTGATTAGGGTTGTGTTCTGGCTTATATGTAGAGTGAATTAGGTTCACAAAACAAGTCCAAAATCCATTCAATCAATGTTCTTGAATTTGTGATTTTCATGAATCTTTTTCAATCTTTTTCATTCCTTTTTGATGCCAATCATTGCCAATTCTTGCCTTTTTGAGTATGCACGAAATATTGAGGTCATGATGAGTGGATATGCTGCACAAAAAGGTTTGGAAAACATGATTTGCTATTTTTGTCATATTTTATTTTAATTAAATGAACTAATAATAATAATAATTCAAATAATTAATAAAAAATGATAAAATAACTCCCTTTAAAGTCAATGGGTAGTGCATAGCCTTTGGGTGATGATTCTTGGAAGAAATTGTGGCCCATTAGCAATTTTGAGGCATTTGAAGCAAAGTTGACTTTTCAAAATTCCCAAAAATTGCCCAACTTCCACAAGGCATATCTTGCTCAATTTTTAAGCTTTGATCATGTTCTTGGACATTTTGGAAAGGTCTTGAAGTCCTCTAACCAATGCCTTTGGTCCCATGTCATTTTGATGTACCAATCTCAAGTTATGGTCTTTTACTTGAAGTGCCTTTTTGTTGACTTTTGAAAATGACCTATAATGTTGAGATTGATATCTTTTTGTGAGAGCATTTCTTGGACTTGAAGTGTGAAGAGGAGTTGTAGGAAATGTCATTCTATTCAAAATGAGCTTTGGATGGAATTTTTCTGATTAACCATGTGGAAGTTATGCCTTAGTCAAGTTACAGTTGACTTTTCCAACTGTCCAAAAATAGAAACTTTTGCATCTTGAGACCTTTTGAGCCATGCCTTGAAAATCATGATCAAGAATTGATAAAATGATGTTTGTGGCTTCAAAATAAGATGTTGACCAAAACTTTTGACTTTTGACTGTCAAATGACCATTTTGCCCCTGCAGTTGACTGTTGAGCAATTAGGGTTTTTGACTGTGCAATTTTGTGCTGTGAGTCTTGAAACTTGGCATAAGGATGCTTGACAATGTTTATGGGCATGTGGGACTTGTTTGGACCCTTTGAAACTTCAATTTCTTTGCCAGAACCAAAACCCTAATTTTGACTGTTAGGAGGCCATTGAACTGTGCAACCCTTGGGAGATTTTGAAGCATGCTCTTTGCAAATCTTGGAGAAAATGGGAGGGCAAATTTTGGGGTACAACAATGACACTTTCGCTTCCATGATAGCCTTTGTCTTTTTCTGGTTGATTTCTATCCCCTTCTTATGGATAAAAGGGGATAAAAATTTCTGCCAATATGTTTACCAGTGATTTCTGACAAACAACCGCTAGTCTTCCAAACTCTTTGTTTTGGTAACTTACAGGATTGACTAGATTGATCCTAGGACATGTGTCTTAGTGTTACAATTTGACTTATAATTTTATATAATAATAAGGTCTTTCTATGTGATTATGGTTACTTCAAGATGTTTAAAATTTGTCTATGAATCCTAAATATAACTTTAAAGGAAATGATATAAATGTTTATAAAATATAAAGAAAAAAAATGCTTATTAAAGGAAGTTCGACAAAATCTGTTAAAAGTGTTTGACTGGAAAAAGGAATAAAGAAAGCAATTAAAATAACTTTGTAATAAGAAAACAACTTTGAATAAAATGATGGTGTTATTACACATACATTATCAATAAACTCTTTTCTCTCACTCTGGTAATTTGAGTATGAGTGATTTGTATACAATGTGAGCACACTGAATCCTAACATCTAAGACTCCTATTTATACTAATTCGACCCTAACGGCCTTTCTATGAGATTACGCCACGTTCGACATCTTTTACAAGTAAATAAGAAATCTCATCACATTTTGAAATGTCAAAAGTATATGTTTTCTTGGGAAATTTCTCATTTTTTTCTGTTTCGACAGGATTTCTGCCATTTGCTGGTGTAAGAATTTTACAAGAGTATGGGGGTGCTTCTTTTAGTTCAGCCATATCTACTTCAAATTCCCCAAAATCATACATATCATTGAAGGCCTCTGCTTGTTCTTCTTCGGCTTCGACATAAGCTACCCTCTCTTTCTTATAATTTTTACTTGCTCTGGCCTTTTCTGCTTTTAAACGTTCGACTTGTCGAACTCTATCTGCTAATTGGGCCATGTCTCTTAGGTACTGAGTATCTAGTTTCTTTCGAATGGAGTAATCTAATCCCCCAATGTCCATTTCGACTAATTCATGTTCAGGTACTATTGTGAAACATCTAGACTTTAATAAACATAACCTATTCAGATAGTCATCTATAGGTTCAATAAAATTTCTTTTGATACTGGCTAACTTCTTAAGGCTTATTTTAGTTTGCCCCATGTAGAATTGTTCATGGAACAATCTCTCTAAAAGAGTTCATGTATCAATAAAATTTGGTGGCAATGTGGTGAACCACGTAAAAGCATTTTTTGTTAATGAACTAGGAAAGTATTTTATCCTTAAGTTTTCATTATTTTCCAAATCCCCTTATTCTATCAGATACCTGGTGTTGTACCCCAAAATTTGCCCTCCCATTTTCTCATTGATTTCTCATCACAAAGCCCTTGGAGATCAAGATCCAGTTAGGGTTTCATCTGCTCAAGACTTCTCCTTGCACTATTGACCCAAATTAGGGTTTGTGTTTGCACAAAGATGTTTTAACCTAAAATGCCTAAGATGAATTTCTTGCTTCATATTGGACTCCCAAGTTTATCCTTGTCAAGTTTCATGTCTTGATTCCAAGTTTTGCCCAGTCAATCGGACAGTTGACCTAGAAATCAGCTGTATTGGAGAAAAAGTCAACTGTGACCAATTGACATTCAAATCTCATGAAAATTGACCCACATCAATATTATGAACTCCTATGAACCATTTGATCAAGTTGGGATCACAATTCCACAAGAAATTTGATCAGATCACCAAAAGGGCAAAATGGTCATTTTTAGGGTTTTGACTGCACAAAGGAAATTTTTGACTGTTTGACCTAGCCAATGGCAAACCAAGTTCCCATATGGACTCAAGGACCCCATGGAATTATCTTGACATGCTCAACAAGTTCAAAAGATCCCAAGTACACAAGATTGACAGTTGAATTTCCCAGTCAATTGATCAATTTTGACTGTATACTGAAAAGTCAAACTTTGACTTTTTGGTCAAAATCAAGAGTCAAGATTCATTTTTCATCAAAACATGCTAAATCATGAAACTTGTTCACCAAGAAATCAAAATTTGCAAATTAGGGTTTGAAATGGGAATTTTTCATAACTTAGAATTTTTCTAAGTTATGAAAAACCCTAATTTTTTCCCAACTTTGCCCCACTTTTCCACCAAGATCTATTTGGATTCAAACAAAAGTCAAAACATGAAAGTTGTAGCTTGTTGCATAATCTACAACTTTGATTCACAAAGTTTTCCCAAATGAGGCATGTATCTCAAGTTACAAATTTTTGAATAAGGGCACTAAACCATTCTTAACTTAGTGAAATTTTAACCTATTTTGACAAGGTTTTTACCCAACTTCAAGGCCATTTTCCATACACTTCCACTTGGAATTTCAATTTGCATTTCAAAGATGGATTGTAGTACACATTCCAAGCTTTCCAAAATGTCCTAGAACTTCTCAAACAACCTCATAACTTGAGAGAATCGAATTTCACAATATGGCAAAAACTCACTTTTGAATTGGCTATTTTTCATGTTCATAATTTGTGCAAACTTCTCAAACCAGCATGCCCCTTGATTACAGGTCCTTAAACCATCCAACACTCAATAATTTAATGCATGTTCATTGTGCTAAAGCATTGTTCTTTGAGTTCAAGCATTACATACAAGTTTAATCCATTTATGGAAAAAGCAAAATAACCATTTTTGAAAAGTTAAGCTTTATGTCCAATTGAAAATCCAAGGGGTACAAATGAAATCTAATTGGCACAAGATTATGAGCAAAACACTCTGATCAAGAGAGATTATGCAGCACATTAGGGGGCCTCTACTGACCTAGAACACAACTTGGGCATTTGTTGCTTAAAGTGTAAGTAACTTGGCATTTTGTGAGACAACTCTCATATCAGCTTACAAACACTTAAGCAAACTGGTAAAACAGATCCAAGTGATCCCAACCAAGCTAGTACACGACCCTAACATCCCTCATACACTCCCAATCCCAGAATCACCATCAAACTGCAAGAACAGGGCAAGGCCTGCAGTTTGAGTGCCATCTTTCATTCCTCTCAAGCTTTCTTGCCCAAACCAGTTCACACACATTCCCTAGCATCAGTGCAAGCTAACCAAGACCTGAAACACGATCTGTAATTTCTCTAATAAGTTCCACCATTTTCACTTTTTCATTTTGCAATTGAAGTTCTACAGCTCAATTCAAGGTGTCTCAAGGCAAAGTAAATATTGGAACAGCATCACCACACCTCAAGGAAGCTATACCAACCATTATCTTGCACTGAAAGCTTCCCCATTGCTAAATAGAACTTCAACTGAACAGGTACTTTGGTGAACTTCTAACTCTTAGTATAGTCATCATTAGCTCTAAGTTTGTGAATAAGGAATATTCTACTCATGCCACTGAACCTGTACATGCTTTTACTTTTCATTTCTTTTGCTTGAGCTGTGAGAATTTAAGGTTTGAAAATGGCAGAAAACTTAGGTCAGGATTTGGGAATGTCAAAATTCTCTCTCATTTCTGAGAGTTAGGAGGTGTTCTTTATATATTTGGAATCGTGATTCCATGCTTAACATTTTTTGTGTTGAAAGTTTGTGCAAAAGATCAAAGAATCAGGATGTTTGAACAAGGAAGAACAGACGCGCGTTTTGGACAATTTTTGTCTGAAGGTTGAAGAAGAAGCCACATGGGCTGGGCCTGTGTGGTCTTTTCTTTTCACACCCTATTTCCATTTTCATACCCCCAAGCCCATTTTGTGTATTTTTATGATTTTTTGATTTTTTCTTTTTCATTCTGACTCATTTATTTTTTCTTATCATATTAAAAACATAAAAAAATATTTTTGCATCATTTTTATATTTTTTAGACATTTATTGGATTATATTGGTATTTGTATACAAATAAATAAATAATATATTATTTAGAATAAATAGAGAAAATAATGTAAACACATTTTGTTTTTATTTTTATTTTGTTTTATCTTCTTGAAATATTTTTATATAAAACATACTGTTTTTCATAAATATTAATTATTATTATTTTTATATATATAATATTTATCTAGTAAATAATAAAGATATATATATATATATATATATATATATATATATATATATATATATATATATATATATATATATATATATATATATATATATATATATATATATATATATATATATATATATATATATATATATATATATATATATATATATATATATATATATATATATATATATATATATATATATATATATATATATATATATATATATATATATATATATATATATATATATATATATATATATATATATATATATATATATATATATATATATATATATATATATATATATATATATATATATATATATATATATATATATATATATATATATATATATATATATATATATATATATATATATATATATATATATATATATATATATATATATATATATATATATATATATATATATATATATATATATATATATATATATACATATTTTTATTTTATTAATATTTAACACTAAAGATACATTTTTACAAATATACTATATTTTATTTTATTTTTGTATATAAATAGTAAATATTATATATATTATAATTAATCCCTATATTATAATTAATACCCTTTTGATTTAAATTAGGGTTTTGCCCTAAATATGAAAAGACTCAAAAAAATAATACCTTTTTATTTCTCTTTTTATTTTACATAAATGATACTTTTTTTTTTCATACACATAAAAATTCTTTTTTACATCTTGCATATTTATTTCATTTCCATTTAATTATGCAATTATTTGTCTTGTAAATATTCAAAGAAAATGATGTAATAGCTAGGTTTAATTTCTTGTCTAAATAACCCCCATTTGAACACTTGTACCCCCCTCCCCATATTATTATGTTGTAATAGTGTAGGAACTTTATTTTTCGCACTTTAACGCTTTTTAAATATGCCATGCTAGAATTAGGGTTTGTATGTGAACAAAAAGAACAAAAGTAGTTTTGACCTAATGCAAGACAAAAAAAGCATGAAAATGAACAACACATATCACACTTGCACCCCTAGGGTATTCCACTTTGTTGCCTTCAAATGATTGGGCCATATTGCATGTTGGGTTTCTTTGGGTAAAACAAACAATCAAATGATCATAAGTCCCTCGATGACACTTTCAAAAAGTTGCCTAAAATGATCAAATCCCTTTCAAAGAAAAAATTGCCCAAAGACATTTAACACTATTGCAATTATGGTCTAAACGACGACCCACGCCCGTCCCTTTCACCTCCTAATACAAGATTGTCCACCAAATGCAATGGTGGAACAAAATTGTCAAAAGGTTTAAAACATGACAAAAATCTTTGAGAAAACTTTAGGGTAGATAACTTTTAAGTACTTGTCAATTTGCAAAGAAAACTCTTGCCTATTTTCAAACCACACTTCACAAACACTTTCAAAACAAACTTTCAAAAAAACCTTGAAACATCTTTTCAAAAGACAAAACACCTTTTGTAAAACATTCGAGTAAAGAATTGTTACAAGGGTAGCCTATACAAGGCATCTTTTCAAAACATTTTCAAAAACCACACACCAAGCACCATTTCAAACAATTGAAAACCAAGGCAAGTTGATCTAAGCAAGTACCTAAGAGCCCATGGATAACCATGGATAGAAAGGGTGCTAATACCTTCCCTTTCTATAATCTACTCCCCGAACCCAAGAAAAATCTCAAAGGTTTTTGCTGTGCTTTTTAAACCTTTCCTTAGGATAAAATAAAAAGTCGGTGGCGACTCTTGCTCAACCGAAACATTTGCGAAAACAAACGCAAAACCACAGTCAGTTCTCCCACCGTATCACAGAATTGGCGACTCTGCTGGGGATAATTTAAAAGTGGAGTAACCTTAGGGCTTAGATCACCCTCTTGCATGACTAATTGTTTGATTTGATTGCTTTATATTTTGATTCTTTTGTTTGGGTTTGCAATCCTACACCCGGATTTTGGGAAACATTTCATAGATAGCAATACGTTGTGGAAACTGTGCGGGGTATACCGACACGGTCAAAGCAATAGCTATATTAGTGCGACATATTTGTGAGTACCGGTAACCCTTGAGTTCAATCAAGGAGAGTACGGGGCCGCTGAGTGATGTCACTAAGCACTAATGACCTAGAACCTTACTTGACCATCTTGGCCTTTTATTAGGGGTAGTGAGATGACCAGCTTTGGTGCAGTCCGAAGTGGGTAGATACTCGATGCTACACTCATTGAGGGTTGTTTTCTTGGAATATTTTGGTCGCTAGTTAAGTGGCTAAACCAAAACAATGAACAATGAAAACAATCCCGTGATATTGAGTTCCTTAGAACCCGGTTACTATTTATAGGACAGGTTTTTAAGCCAACTACACTCAAGAGGGTACTTACCTATGAAACCTCATGCAAGCCTGAAACTAGGGTTTGGTGTGATTTGCTTGTACATATGTTTTGTGCATACATCATGAACATCATAAAACATCATATGCATTCACTAACCATTTCAAGGGTTTTGGATCTTCATCTTTGTTCTTTGTTTTGTAGGACATGGAAATTCCTCGCAGAAACACCATTCAAGTCAACCTTGTGAGAATCTCTCCTCAACTCAAGGAGCTCACCTCAAGAATTCCGGAAAATTCATCCTTCAGTGAAAGACATGGTAGACTGCTCAGCCTAGTCAACACCAACATTGAAGAAGACATGATGAAAGTGCTATTCCAGTTCTTTGACCCTCTTCACCACTATTTCATTTTCCCTGATTATCAGTTGGTACCCACTTTGGAGGAGTTTTCTCAACTCCTGAGAATTCCTATCCTTAATCAACTACCCTTCAACGGTACGGAAAAGGAACCAAAGCCGGAAGATGTTGCTCGAGCATTACATCTACAACTATCCGACATCAAGGGGCATTGGGAAACCAGAAGCGGCGTCAAGGGATTCTTAGCAAAATTCTTGTTTGAGAAGGCACAAGAATGTTGGAATTCATTAGACCTACAAGCCTTTGAAGAGATTGTGGCACTCCTTATCTATGGGTTGGTCTTGTTCCCAAATCCTGACCAATTGGTAGATGTCAACGCCGTCAAAATCTTCTTGTCCAGAAATCTAATACCAACATTGCTTGGGGACATTCTTTACTCATTTTACACACGAACAATGAGAAAGAGGGGTGTTCTCATGTGCTGTACTCCTCTCCTTTCAAGGTGGTTTATTTCGCACCTTCCACAATCTGTCTTGAAGAATGACCAAGGCTCAAGGTGGTCCCAACGGTTGATGACTCTTACTCACTCTGATGTACATTAGTGTTCTCGGTCCAGAGAAAATGTCACCATCGTCGATCGTTGCGGAGAGTTTCCTAATGTTCCTTTACTTGGAATCAGGGGAGGTATCACCTACAACCCTTGCCTAGCTTTGAGGCAATTTGGATATGCACGGAGGGATGGCCCTCATGACATGTTGATTCCTGACCTAGTTTTTGACTTCGACAACGATGCGCAAGGACTTCGCCAAAGGTTCATCAGAGCTTGGGGAAAACTCAACAAGGTTGATAGCAAGACTCTGGGACACAAGAACTCCATCCCTCTTGAGCCCTATCTCAAGTGGGTACGATCCCGAGCCCAAAGTCTAATGATGCCTTATCCTCATATACTCCCAGTGATTAAAGAGCCCGTCAATGAAGGAGAGGTTCCCTACACCATCCTACATCCAGACATGCCTACATCGTGGGAGGAAATGCAGAAAAGTTGGATTCAGCTCAAGGAGGAACAGAATACTTTTGAAGCTAGCTTCTACGCCAGTGAGAAGAAGGTTCTAGAGCTTACCCGCTGACTCCATGAGCAAGAGGCCCTCAACACCTACATCGCACCAAAGAGGATGTGCAATGTCTTTTTGCCTTAAGAAGTTATTTTGTAATATTTGGCCCATGGGGCATTTATGTACTAACAAATTTCTTCTTATTAATATGACGTGCGTTCTTCTTTGTCTGAAACAATTTTGAATGTTCTAAATCCTTGAATGCATTGCATACATAAGCATACCATTCATCATGTGCATAAGCAGGTCTCACTCCAGGTTTCCTTATCTGTCTGCTGTTTATTTCAGTAGGATGGATCTCGAGCAAACAGTCAAAGACCTACAAGCTCAGAATGCACAGTTCCAGCAACTCCTGATGACCTTGGCTAAGGGTCAGGAGGATATCAAGACTCAATTGGGGAATAAGGACCCAGTGAAAAAGAAGAAAAAAAGGATTGGGGTGGCTACTTTGGGGAGAAGATTTGACGGAGAAGCTCGGAGAGTGCTTGAATTTCCTCCTACTTCTGATGAAGGGACCAGTAAAAGAGATGGAGCTGCGGTGCCTTCCGAGTCTGATGCGGAAGAAGAAGAGGTTGAAGAGGATAAAGATTATTCTGACCAGCAATACCCTCCAGCTGATGCATATTGACCGCTATGGAATTACAAAGAGTACCGGGTTTGGATTTTGAAGACTTGGGTTTGGTCGCCGGGATTGTGATTCCCCTAAAATTCAAAGTACCAGTGTTTGTGAGGTACGATGGGCTGTCCTGTCCAAAAATGCATCTCAGGTCCTACGTGAGAAAGATTCAACCCTATACGGCAGATAAAAACCTCTGGATTCATTTCTTTCAAGACAACCTTTCGGGAGCTCAGTTGGAGTGGTTTTATCAGCTAGAGGGAACCAGCGTCCGAAATTGGGAAGATTTGGCCACCGCTTTTTACAAACAATACCAGTATAATTCTGACCTTGCTCCTACTCGTACTCAACTTCAGGGTATGTCACTAGGAACAAGCGAGGGATTCAAAGAATATGCATAAAAATGGAGGGATTTGGCTGGCAGGGTGCAACCTCCTTTAACCGACCGTGAACTCGTTGATATGTTTCTTGGGACCCTATCTGGGCCATTTTTCAATCATCTAATTGGTAACTCTTCTGCGGGGTTTACCGATTTGATCTTAACAGGCGAGAGAATAGAAGCCGGCATCAAGTCAGGAAAGATTCAGAAGGGTGTTGCTGCAAGTGTTGAGAAGAAGCCTTTTAAGAAGGAAACAGCTGTGGTATATTCTCAGAGAAGAGCAGGGAAGACGGAGCATCGGCCAACTGTGGGGGCCGTAATGATTCAAAATACTCCAAGTGAGCAGCCTCGCTATAACCAGTCCAGACCAAATCAGCAACGAGTGGAGCGGCCACAACGGAAGTTCACCCGTATTAATATGACTCCAGCGCAAGTGCTTCCCCATCTATTGAAGTTGAATCTCGCCACCATCAAGGAGGCACCAAAGAATGTGAATACGTCCTCTCCACATTATCATGCTAATGCTAAATGCGCCTATCATTCAGACAGTGTTGGGCACGACACCAATGATTGTTGGGCACTCAAGCATAAAATCCAAGACCTGATAGAGGCGAAGGAGGTGGAGTTTGATGCTCCGGAGAAGCCTAATGTGATATCTGCACCCATGCCGAAACACGACCGAAATGTCAATGCCATTGAAGAAGATTTGTATGTTGCTGATGTCAGTGATCTGACTACTCCACTGCTAACCATTAAGTTGAATTTGTTAAGGGCCGGGATCTTCCCGGGATGTAAAGAAGACTGCTATTGTTGTTACTCTCTGCCGTTTGATTGTCCGTTACTAAAGAAAGGCATCCAAGGCCTTATGGATAGTCGACAAATTTTGTTCGAGAAAGTTTCTGCTGTTCCAGTTCACACTGAAGATGTCTCAATCATAACCATTCACGCCAATCTTTCCAAGGCCGTCAAAAAGCCTGTTAAGATTACACCAGCTACGAAATCTGTTCCTTTGAAGATAACAATGCCAGGGCCTGTTCCCTATGTTTCTGAGAAGTCGATACCTTGGAACTATGGCGGTGACGTCTACTACCATGGTATCAAACAAATCGAAATAATTGAAGAAAATTCGGATGATGAAGATGCCAGCATTAGTAACATTGCGGGCACCAGCAAAATCACCAGGAGCGGGAGAATATTTTCTCCAGAGATTGCCCCTCCAAGAGCAGTCCTTGGACCCTCATCAGCTGACAAGGTCGTCCCTGCACCAATAAAACTCTCTGCTAGAACTCCTCTGATTGAAGACGTTGTTGTTCCTAGTACTGTCTCTCCTGCCGCTGCTGACAAAGGTAAGGGAATCCAAGATGAGCTCGTCAGGACGAGGGCTCAACCCTTGGCCATCCCTGAAACCCTCAAGAAGGAAATGGATGAGATCTTGAGGATAATCAAAAGAAGTGATTACGATGTGGTAGAACAGCTGGGGCAAACCCCCTCCAATATCTCCATGCTGGCATTGCTACTTTGCTCGGAAGCGCACGCTAAAGCTCTGATAAAATTCCTGAAGGCAGCCCATGTGCCCCAGGAAACCTATGCGGATCAATTTCAAAATTGCGTAGCTAGCCTGACTGCGGACAATGGATTAGGTTTTTCTGACGCCGACCTAACTCCTAAAGGTAGAAATCACAATGATGCTTTGCACATTTCAATCGAGTGTCGCGGAACTACTCTCGCACATGTCTTGGTCGACACTGGTTCGTCGCTGAATGTGCTCCCTAAGAAGGCCTTGGACCGACTAGATTGTGAAGGATTGGAATTGAAGCCGAGTGATATTGTTGTCAGAGCTTTCGATGGTTCGAAGAGAATGGTCCATGGAGAGGTTGAAATTCCCATCAAAATAGGCACTGAGGTGTTTAAATCCACTTTCTATGTGATGGACATCCGTCCGTCATACTCTTGCTTGCTGGGTAGGCCTTGGATACACCACGCTGGGGCAGTCACCTCCTCCTTACATCAGATGTTGAAGTATCCTGTTAAGGGAAAGATCATTACTGTCCATGGCGAAGAGGAGTACATGATTAGCCACTTAAATTCTTTCCGGTATGTGGAGGTTGAAGGAGAGTTCATTGAGACACTGTTTCAACATTTCGAAGAAGTCCTTCCTGAAATAGCAGTAGCGAAGTTGGCAGTTGAGGCACCGAGGCAGATGGCCAGGATGGCATCTCTGGAGGACGCAAGGGCCGCGATAAAAGAAGGGAAGAATTCAGTATGGGGGCAGTTACCTGACATTCCACATAAGGCAGACAATTTTGGATTAGGGTTCACAGCCGCTGGCCAAAAAGCTATGCGCTGGTCGAAGATTGAAAGAGCGCCAGTCAAAATTTCTCCCTACGGAATCAACGCCTTGGAAGATGAAGACAAGGAGAGCAACATTGAAGAGTGGATTTATCCAACTATCAAGGGAGGATTGAGCAACTGGGAGGCAAAAGACTTTGTCCCCATCACTTTTATTCATCAGTAATTTATCTGTTAAACATTTCTTATTTGGTTTGTAATATTTACTTTCAAACAATCCGTACACTATCTTTTCACCTCCTGCCTTGCCCGGGGCATGTAGGTCCACTTGTAAGGGTTTTGATTATTTTTCATATCCATATGCCATGTTTAATGATTCATTGGACATTTTTCATTTGATAAACTGCTTGTGTTCATTTTCTTTCCTTTTGCATTTTTTGTTTAAGGATGGCTATCCCTTACACACACCCACACTCACCAATGCAGGTACCCATCCACTCCGGATTCCATGGGTGACTATTCTGCTATATCTTTCAATAACTCTGAAGATCTGGTCAATCTAGCCGAGTATGAAGATGACGAAGGTTGTGAAGTACCCGGGGAACTAGCCAGACTTCTGCAACAAGAGGAAAGGGCCATCTTACCACATGAAGAGTCATTAGAAACTGTCAACTTAGGGACCGAGGAAGACCGGAAGGAGGTGCAAGTGGGTGCCAATTTGAAACCGAATGTCAAGGAATGCCTGATACAGTTGTTGAATGAGTATCTTGAGATCTTCGCTTGGTCTTATGAAGACATGCCGGGTTTAGACACAGACATCGTGGTTCACCGTCTCCCCACAAGAGAGGATTGTCCACCGATCAAGCAAAAAGTTCGCCGAATGAGGCCTGACATGTCCGAAAAGATCAAAGCAGAAGTAATGAAGCAATTCGACGCTGGCTTTCTGGCTGTTACGTCCTATCCTCAATGGGTCGCTAACATCGTGCCAGTACCTAAGAAAGATGGCAAAGTCAGGATGTGTGTGGACTACCGGGATTTGAATAGGGCCAGCCCTAAAGATGATTTCCCGCTACCTCATATTGACATCTTGATCGACAATACAGCTCAGCATAAAGTGTTTTCCTTCATGGATGGATTCTCGGGCTACGATCAAATTAAAATGGCCCCCGAGGATATGGAGAAAACAACTTTTGTCACGCAATGGGGCACTTTCTGTTACAAGGTGATGCCGTGCGGGCTGAAGAACGCAGGGGCAACTTATCAACGCGCCATGGTAGCTTTATTTCATGATATGATACATCATGAGATTGAAGTTTACGTAGACGATATGATAGCTCGGTCACAAACAGAGGAAGAGCACCTTGAACATCTAGAAAAGCTGTTTGCCAGGTTGAAAGAATACAAGCTCAGGCTGAATCCAAGTAAGTGCACTTTTGGAGTTAGGTCTGGTAAACTCCTGGGATTCATTGTAAGCAACAAAGGCATTGAAGTCGATCCCGCAAAAGTAAAAGCAATACAAGAAATGCCTGCTCCCCGTACTAAAAAGGAGGTTAGGGGTTTCTTGGGGCGCATGAACTATATTGCCAGATTCATCTCTCATCTGACTTCCACCTGTGAGCCAATTTTCAAACTTTTGAAAAAAGATCAGGTAGTCGAGTGGAACGACAATTGTCAAGCTGCTTTTGATAGAATCAAGGAGTATTTGCTAGAACCTCCTATTCTGATGCCACCCGTCGAAGGAAGACCATTGATCATGTATTTGACCGTCTTGGATAACTCAATGGGGTGTGTGTTGGGCCAGCATGACGAGCCTGGTCGAAAAGAGCATGCTATTTATTACCTTAGCAAAAAGTTTACCGACTGTGAGACTCGCTACTCACTGCTCGAGAAAACTTGCTGCGCTTTGGTATGGGCTGCTCGCCGACTAAGACAGTATATGGTGACTCATACTACCTTGTTGATTTCCAAAATGGACCCCATCAAGTATATTTTCGAAAAGCCCGCTTTATCTGGAAGGATAGCTAGATGGCAAATGATCTTAACTGAGTATGACATCCAGTACACCACCCAAAAAGCTATAAAAGGGAGTGTACTAGCTGACCATCTGGCTCATCAGGCTATCGAAGATTATCAACCCATGAGATTTGATTTCCCGGACGAGGACATCATGAATTTGGACAACATTGAAGGTAACGGACCGTATGACGGACCCGAAAAGGGATCCCGATGGACCCTGTACTTTGATGGTGCTTCAAATGCACTTGGAAACGGTATTGGCGCGGTACTCATTTCCCCGGAAGGTTGTCACACACCTTTCACGGCCCGACTTTGCTTCAGCTGCACAAACAACATGGCTGAGTATGAAGCTTGCATCCTTGGTCTCAAGGCTGCTATAGACTTGGGGATCAAATCTTTGATCGTATTCGAGGACTCGACTTTGGTTATCAGTCAAATCAAAGGAGAGTGGGATACCAAGCATCCTAATCTTATCCCATACAAAGAACATGTCCTGACATTGTTGCCTCATTTCGAGCAAGTCACCTTCGAGCATTTCCCGCGAGAAGAGAATCAGCTAACAGATGCTCTAGCCACAATGTCCTCCATGTTTAAACTCAACTGGGATAACGAGGCTCCCCAAATCACCATCGAGCGAATGGATGAACCTGCGCATTGTCACGAGATTAATACCGAAGAAGTAGTGGAACAACCCTTGTTCCACGAAATCAAAAGGTATCTCGAGACTAGGGATTATCCTGAAGGAGCTTCCGTAAATGACAAGAAGTTCTTAAGGAAATTCGCTGCTAAATTCTTCCTGAGCAACGGCATCCTTTACAAACGAAGCCATGATTGTGTATTACTCCGGTGCGTAGATAAAGTTGAAGCAGAGTTGATCATGACTGATATACACAGCGGCACATTTGGCACTCACTTGAGCGGGCATACAATGGCTAAGAAGATCCTAAGGGCAGGCTATTATTGGTCTACCATGGAAGCTGACTGCCATCAACATTCCCGTACTTGCCACAAATGCCAAGTTTACGCTGACAAAGTCCATATCCCTCCAGTCCCTCTCAACGTCCTGACTACTCCGTGGCCCTTTGCAATGTGGGGCATTGATATGATTGGAGAGATCAAGCCCACGGCTTCCAACGGACATCGCTTCATCCTGGTTGCCATTGACTATTTCACCAAATGGGTCGAAGCAGCTTCCTTCGCCTCTGTTACCAAAAATTTGGTTGCCCGCTTTATCAAGCAAAATCTCATATGTCGGTATGGTGTTCCAGACAGGATCATCACAGACAACGGTACAAATCTGAATAACACGATGATCACTGCATTGTGCGAACAGTTCAAGATTTATCATCACAATTCATCTCCCTATCGGCCGAAGATGAACGGTGCTGTTGAAGCTGCGAACAAAAACATTAAGAAAATCATTCAGAAAATGACAGTCACTTACAAAGACTGGCACGAGATGTTACCGTTCGCTCTACATAGATACCGTACGACGACACGTACTTCAACTGGGGCAACTCCATTTTCTTTGGTTTATGGCATGGAAGCTGTTTTGCCTATGGAAGTCCAGATCCCTTCTCTAAGGATTATGAAGGATGCAGGTTTGAATGAAGATGATTGGATGCAGACCCGACTTGATCAACTCAACCTGATCGACAAAAAGCGACTTGCTGCTATATGCCATGGTCAGACGTATCAAAAGCGGATGATCAAGGCCTTCAATAAGAAAGTCAGACGTCAAGTGTATCAAGTCGGAGATCTCGTCATCAAGCGGATTATCTTGCCGCAAAGTGATCCCAGGGGAAAATGGACTCCTACATATGAAGGACCATTTGTGATCAAAAGCATATTTTCTGGTGGGGCAATGATTCTGACCACCATGGACGACGATGATTTGCCGCATCCTGCGAACGCAGACATAGTCAAAAGATACTACGCATAAAATGACTCGACAAGTCGAAAACCCGAAAGGGCGGCTTGGGAAAAAATGGACATCCCGGTGAACCGAAAACCCGAAAGGGCGGTTCAGGAAAAAATTAGGGATAAAACAAAAAATATGTACACCCGGCAAGTCGAAAACCCGAAAGGGCGGCTTGGGCAAAAAGGGGTTTCCCGGTGGATCGAAAACCCGAGAAGGGCGATTCAGGCAAAAGTTAGGGAATTAAAGCGTATGACTATGTCTCGTCGGATCACTTTAAGGACAATCTCTTCGTCAACCAGTTCTAGGCTTCTGATCAATCCAGTCATTGGCCAACGAAGCATTGAATGGGCAGATATTCAGAGTTGTGAAAGCTATAGCGGAATGGAATCCTATGGAATTATTTCACATAGCCATCTTTATTTTGTATAAATCTTTCAAATATTTACGACAACATCCTCTTACTAGGATGATTGTCTCCTTTGTACAAAGATACTCATAGAAAATCAATACAAATACTTTTCCCATAAATTTGTGTCATTTCCTTTTCTTTTCTCTTGCACTATTGTTTTACTTTGAGAAACGTCCAATGTTTTGTTAAATAGGCATATGCATTTGAAACATAATCATTTCCTTATGAATCAGGAAAGAGGATTACTGATAGGTCAAAGGAACAGTTGGATATCTCGATACCCTTCAAAGAAAACCCCGGGAGATTTGGAATCCATATCCCTAGCGAGTCTTGAAGCTCATCCCCAGTAGATTTTGGAAGCTTATCCCCCGCAGAGTACGAACGTCTCTCCCGAGTTTTATTCAAAGTTATTCCTTATAAGGCCTTATAACTGGGTTATCCTCAGCTAACAATCACGGGAGATCGCACTCGCCAAATTTCTTCCTGTCCCCAGCGGAGTTCATCAAAATTCCTCAGCAGTAACTTATCTTTGCAATTCCCCAGCCAGAAGGTCCTCAGGAATTCAATTCCCCCCAGAGTTTAAGTTTCAGAATCCCCAGTGAAGCCAGACTAATGAACCTTCTCCCCACAGGGTCTTAGGAGAACAAATCCTGAGTTCCCCAGTAAAGTAGCCAGAGATGCTTCCCGCCAAACTGAAGATTCTCCGTCTTGCATCCTTAGCATGAGTCTACTAGATTGGTACTCCTCAGTAGAAGTCATCAGGAATTCCCCAAAGGCTTGGTATACAACCCAAGCTCCTTGTTCTCAGCAATAGCTAAGGAATTGTTCTTCCCGACAGCGGTCAAGATGCTTTTATCTTCAACCATCCAGGATTCATCTATCCCCAGCAAGACAGCTCATCAGCGTACATGCGCATTCATTACATTCATATCATAAACATTGATATAACACATATTGCATCATACGTTTCATACAACATAATTTTGTGTTTAGCTAACATTTTATCCTTTCAGGATAAGAATAAAAAGGCTATCATTAACAGTTTCAGATGCAGTTTTACACGGACTCGTCATCAGGCAACCCCCACCGGTTCCTATTCAACTTCAAGATCTCTGAAAACAGTTCACGGGTTCTCCAAGTAACGGATGTTAACCTATCGCTTGTTCAGTTTCTTCTCCAGACTTCTGAAAATAGTATATGGATTCTTCCCAACAACGGATGTTAATCTATCACTTGTTCAGATGCAACCTTTTGAAAACAGTTTACGGAAGCTTCCCAACAACGGATGCTGCTCTATTGCTTATTCAACTCCAAGACTTCTGAAAGCAGTTCACGGGTTATCCAAGTAACGGATGTTAACCTATCGCTTGTTCAGTTTCTTCTCCAGACTTCTGAAAACAGTATAGGGATTCTTCCCAACAACGGATGTTAATCTATCACTTGTTCAGATGCAACCTTTTGAAAACAGTTTACGGACGCTTCCCAACAACGGATGCTGCTCTATTGCTTATTCAACTCCAAGACTTCTGAAAACAGTTTACGGGTTCTCCAAGTAACAAATGTTAACCTATCGCTTGTTCAGTTTCTTCTCCAAACTTCTGAAAACAGGTTATGGTTCCTTCCCAACAACGGATGTTAATCTATCGCTTGTTCAGACTCTTCTCAACCTCTGAAAACAGTTTACGGATACCGCCAGATACGGGTGTCCATCTATTGTTTATTCAGACCCCAGTTCAAAGATGGTCCTAAACATGGACACCTTTCTGATACTCATTTCCAGATGGCATCGTTAAGCCCATCTCCAAATGGCATCTCTAAGCCCATTCCCGTATCCATTGCTTTGACGAGTGCAAATTTCCGGGCACTCTAGTGTCCAATCTCCTTTTACCCTCGAGTCACGAAAGGCAAACTTGCCAATCTAACTCTTCGGATTCAAGAAGATTGAACAGGGGCAACTGTTGTACCCCAAAATTTGCCCTCCCATTTTCTCATTGATTTCTCATCACAAAGCCCTTGGAGATCAAGATCCAGTTAAGGTTTCATCTGCTCAAGACTTCTCCTTGCACTGTTGACACAAATTAGGGTTTGTGTTTGCACAAAGATGTTTTGACCTAAAATGCCTAAGATGACTTTCTTGCTTCATATTGGACTCCCAAGTTTATCCATGTCAAGTTTCAAGTCTTGATTCCAAGTTTTGCCCAGTCAATTGAACAGTTGACCTAGAAATCAGTTGTATTGGGGAAAAAGTCAACTGTGACCAATTGACAGTCAAATCTCATGAAAATTGACCCACATCAACATTATGAACTCCTATGAACCATTTGATCAAGTTGGGATCACAATTCCACAAGAAATTTGATCAGATCACCAAAAGGGCAAAATGGTCATTTTTAGGGTTTTGACTGCACAAAGGAAATTTTTGACTGTTTGACTTAGCCAATGGCAAACCAAGTTCACATATGGACTCAAGGACCCCATGGAATTATCTTTACATGCTCAACAAGTTCAAAAGATCCCAAGTACACAAGATTGACAGTTGAATTTCCCAGTCAATTGATCAATTTTGACTGTATACTGAAAAGTCAAACTTTGACTTTTTGGTCAAAATCAAGAGTCAAGATTCATTTTTCATAAAAACATGCTAAATCATGAAACTTGTTCACCAAGAAATCAAAATTTGCAAATTAGGGTTTGAAATGGGAATTTTTCATAACTTAGAATTTTTCTAAGTTATGAAAAACCCTAATTTTTTCCCAACTTTGCCCCACTTTTCCACCAAGATCTATTTGGATTCAAACAAAAGTCAAAACATGAAAGTTGTAGCTTGTTGCATAATCTACAACTTTGATTCACAAATTTTTCCCAAATGAGGCTTGTATCTCAAGTTACAAATTTTTGAATAAGGGCACTAAACCATTCTTAACTTAGTGAAATTTTAACCTATTTTGACAAGGTTTTCTACCCAACTTCAAGGCCATTTTCCATAAACTTCCACTTGGAATTTCAATTTGCATTTCAAAGATGGATTGTAGTACACATTCCAAGCTTTCCAAAATGTCCAAGAACTTCTCATACAACCTCATAACTTGAGAGAATCGAATTTCACAATATGGCAAAAACTCACTTTTGAATTGGCTATTTTTCATGTTCATAATTTGTGCAAACTTCTCAAACCAGCATGCCCCTTGATTACAGGTCCTTAAACCATCCAACACTCAATAATTTAATGCATGTTCATTGTGCTAAAGCATTGTTCTTTGAGTTCAAGCATTACATACAAGTTTAATCCATTTATGGAAAAAGCAAAATAACCATTTTTGAAAAGTTAAGCTTTATGTCCAATTGAAAATCCAAGGGGTACAAATGAAATCTAATTGGCACAAGATTATGAGCAAAACACTCTGATCAAGGAGAGATTATGCAGCACATTAGGGGGCCTCTACTGACCTAGAACACAACTTGGGCATTTGTTGCTTAAAGTGTAAGTAACTTGGCATTTTGTGAGACAACTCTCATATCAGCTTACAAACACTTAAGCAAACTGGTAAAACAGATCCAAGAGATCCCAACCAAGCTAGTACACGACCCTAACATCCCTCATACACTCCCAATCCCAGAATCACCATCAAACTGCAAGAACAGGGCAAGGCCTGCAGTTTGAGTGCCATCTTTCATTCCTCTCAAGCTTTCTTGCCTAAACCAGTTCACACACATTCCCTAGCATCAGTGCAAGCTAACCAAGACCTGAAACACGATCTGTAATTCCTCTAACAAGTTCCACCATTTTCACTTTTTCATTTTGCAGTTGAAGTTCTACAGCTCAATTCAAGGTGTCTCAAGGCAAAGTAAATATTGGAACAGCATCACCACACCTCAAGGAAGCTATACCAACCATTATCTTGCACTGAAAGCTTCCCCATTGCCAGATAGAACTTCAACTAAACAGGTACTTTGGTGAACTTCTAACTCTTAATATAGGCATCATTAGCTCTAAGTTTGTGAATAAGGAATGTTCTACTCATGCCACTGAACCTGTACATGCTTTTACTTTTCATTTCTTTTGCTTGAGCTGTGAGAATTTAAGGTTTGAAAATGGCAGAAAACTTAGGTCAGGATTTGGGAATGTCAATTCTCTCTCATTTCTGAGAGTTAGGAGGTGTTCTTTATATATTTGGAATCGTGATTCCATGCTTAACATTTTTTGTGTTGAAAGTTTGTGCAAAAGATCAAAGAATCAGGATGTTTGAACAAGGAAGAACAGGCGCGCGTTTTGGACAATTTTTGTCTGAAGGTTGAAGAAGAAGCCACATGGGCTGGGCCTGTGTGGTCTTTTCTTTTCACACCCTATTTCCATTTTCATACCCCCCAAGCCCATTTTGTGTATTTTTATGATTTTTTGATTTTTTCTTTTTCATTCTGACTCATTTATTTTTTCTTATCATATTAAAAACATAAATAAATATTTTTGCATCATTTTTATATTTTTTAGACATTTATTGGATTATATTGGTATTTGTATACAAATAAATAAATAATATATTATTTAGAATAAATAGAGAAAATAATGTAAACACATTTTGTTTTTATTTTTATTTTGTTTTATCTTCTTGAAATATTTTTATATAAAACATACTTTTTTTAATAAATATTAATTATTATTATTTTTATATATATAATATTTATCTAGTAAATAATAAAGATATATATATATATATATATATATATATATATATATATATATATATATATATATATATATATATATATATATATATATATATATATATATATATATATATATATATATATATATATATATATATATATATATATATATATATATATATATATATATATATATATATATATATATATATATATATATATATATATATATATATATATATATATATATATATATATATATATATATATATATATATATATATATATATATATATATATATATATATATATATATATATATATATATATATATATATATATATATATATATATATATATATATATATATATATATATATATATATATATATATATATATATATATATATATATATATTAATACACTTAGGATAAAATACCAAAAATATACATATTTTTATTTTATTAATATTTAACACTAAAGATACATTTTTACAAATATACTATATTTTATTTTATTTTTGTAGATAAATAGTAAATATTATATATATTATAATTAATACCCTTTTGATTTAAATTAGGGTTTTGCCCTAAATATTAAAAGACTCAAAAAAATAATACCTTTTTATTTCTCTTTTTATTTTACATAAATGATACATTTTTTTTCATACACATAAAAATTCTTTTTTACATCTTGCATATTTATTTCATTTCCATTTAATTATGCAATTATTTGTCTTGTAAATATTCAAAGAAAATGATGTAATAGCTAGGTTTAATTTCTTGTCTAAATAACCCCCATTTGAACACTTGTACCCCCTCCCCATATTATTATGTTGTAATAGTGTAGGAATTTTATTTTTCGCACTTTAACGCTTTTTAAATATGCCATGCTAGAATTAGGGTTTGTATGCGAACAAAAAGAACAAAAGTAGTTTTGACCTAATGCAAGACAAAAAAAGCATGAAAATGAACAACACATATCACACTTGCACCCCTAGGGTATTCCACTTTGTTGCCTTCAAATGATTGGGCCATATTGCATGTTGGGTTTCTTTGGGTAAAACAAACAATCAAATGATCATAAGTCCCTCGATGACGCTTTCAAAAAGTTGCCTAAAATGATCAAATCCCTTTCAAAGAAAAAATTGCCCAAAGACATTTAACACTATTGCAATTATGGTCTAAACGACGACCCACGCCCGTCCCTTTCACCTCCTAATACAAGATTGTCCACCAAATGCAATGGTGGAACAAAATTGTCAAAAGGTTTAAAACATGACAAAAATCTTTGAGAAAACTTTAGGGTAGATAACTTTTAAGTACTTGTCAATTTGCAAAGAAAACTCTTGCCTATTTTCAAACCACACTTCACAAACACTTTCAAAGCAAACTTTGAAAAAAACCTTGAAACATCTTTTCAAAAGACAAAACACCTTTTGTAAAACATTCGAGTAAAGAATTGTTACAAGGGTAGCCTATACAAGGCATCTTTTCAAAACATTTTCAAAAACCACACACCAAGCACCATTTCAAACAATTGAAAACCAAGGCAAGTTGATCTAAGCAAGTACCTAAGAGCCCATGGATAACCATGCATAGAAAGGGTGCTAATACCTTCCCTTTCTATAATCTACTCCCCGAACCCAAGAAAAATCTCAAAGGTTTTTGCTGTGCTTTTTAAACCTTTCCTTAGGATAAAATAAAAAGTCGGTGGCGACTCTTGCTCAACCGAAACATTTGCGAAAACAAACGCAAAACCACAGTCAGTTCTCCCACCGTATCACACCTGGCCACATGTTTGACAGTTGATTCGTTAGTATCTCCTGAAAACAATGTGAATTTGGGGACTTTATAACCCCTTGGTAATTCGGCCTGCAAAATAAAATCTATCAATAGAAATGTGTAATTTGGCCGTTGAAAACCTGTGTTCAGGCCATTCATGGTCATGATTCTCTCAATCACGGTGGTTAAATTATTTTCAGCCAGCATGTTATCCTGCCTAACTCTATGGATCACTTCTTTTGCATTTTGATCTCTGTTAACCATTACTACTCTCATGGGTTGCTCCTTAGGGATCTCATGTTGAATCTCTTGTTATTCTACCCTTACCCTCATGTTCCTTTCTCCAAACTCTTGTCTGGGTGGTCGAACCTGATTGATAGTGGGTTCTTCTTCTTGAATTTCCCCTTGGTTTTGCCTATGTCAAATAGGTGCTTGGGGGGCTCCAAAGAAATCTGCTATGCGCGCCATCTGTGCTGACATTTGCTGGTAGGATTGGGTATTTTCTTGGTTTGTCCTATTAACATTTTGGATCAAAGGGGAGAAAATGGCATTCATTTCACGGGCAAGTACTCCGACCACGTCATGGTTACTAGAGTCCATTTGCTGCATAAATGCTTCATGATTATTAGTTGAAAGCATATGTATTTGGTTTGACAATCCTTGGTTCTGCATATTTCAACCCATATGGTTCATACCAGAACCAAAATTTTGTATTGGCGAAAAGGTTGTCATGGTAGGCTGTGTATTTGTGGATGTATTATTGTGTAACTCTGACATAAAGGAAGTTGGCATCCCATATTGGGATTGCTCCCTCCAAGGCCCAAAATTTTCAAACCCTGGTGGCCTTGGGGTTGTAGGTTGAATCCGATTCCTAACATATGCCAACACATGGCCGATTTGAGTATTCAAAGGAATCTCTCCCATGCTTGTAGAAACATGCATGGTTGTCGAATTGTTCATAGGCATGGGCCCTGTAGATCCAGGTATAGAACTATTTGTAGCCATGGGTCCTGTGGATGTGGACATGGCTTGTGAATCAGGGATTGCAGTTGACGTATTCGTCGAACTGGCCATGATTGTGCCTAATCCTTGTGGAAGATTTTTCCCTCCTCCACTATTGGTATTATTAACCATTTTTTCTGGTCTGTTTTCTTATGGGTATTGATTGATTATTGTTAGTCATCTTACCACTCCTAAGGTTCATATACTAAAGACAAGAATTTGTTCCTAAGAGAAACTAAAAAGACCCTAATTGAAAGAACACAATCAATGTGACTAAACCACTTCGACATGAGTCCCACTGGGTGTGCCAATTTGTTTACCAGTGATTTCTGACAAACAACTGCTAGTATTCCAAACTCTATGTTTTGGTAACTTACAGGATCGATTAGATTGATCCTAGGACACGTGTCTTAGTGTTACAATTTGACTTAGAATTTGATATAATAATAAGGTCTTTCTATGTGATTATAGTTACTTCAAGATGTTTAAAATTTGGCTATGAATCTTAAATATAACTTTAAAGAAAATGATCTAAATGTTTATAAAATATAAAGAAAAAATGCTTATTAAAGGAAGTTCGACAAAATCTGTTAAAAGTGCTTGACTGGAAAAAGGAATAAATAAAGCAATTAAAGCAACTTTATAATAAGAAAACAACTTTGAATAAAATGATGAAGTTCTTACACATACATTATCAATAAACTCTTTTCTCTCGCTCTGGTACTTTGAGTATGAGTGATTTGTATACAATGTGAACACACTGAATCCTAACATCTAAGACTCCTATTTATGCTAATTCGACTCTAACGACCTTTCTATGAGATTACGCCACGTTCGACATCTTTTACATGCATACATTCTGGCGCTTCCATGCGTCTTCCTGGCGAAAACGCATTAGTTTGAAATTTAAACTTCCCGCTCGAAGCTTTTGAATTCAACTTTGAATTTAACCAACATGACTGTCAAAGTATTCACATATCTTGAAATACTCCTTTCACTTTAAGTTGCCCTTCGACATGTCGAATCATAAAAATGAGCTTTATAAAATAACCTTATAAGGTCAAATTTCATGTTATTTTTTAAAACATGATCTTCTCAAATCAACTTTCATATTTTTATCAAATGTCGAAATCTTCATCTAACAATAACTTAATCTCAAAGATAAATACTTAAAGTCAAAACACTCTGCACACACGCACCTCTAGGGTAACCTCACATGTTGCCTCAAATAAAAACAGTCATGTCCCTCGAACGTGAGACTCTTTAGCAAAGACCCTCAGTTAAAAAGATCGTGTTAAAAAGATCGTAGTCCCTCGATGACCCTTCTATGTTGCCTTCGGTAAACAATCTTAGTCCCTTACGACAATTGCTAAAGTGCCCTACAGGTTACCTTCTATGACTGTACGACGACCCACGCCTTTCCCTCACATCCAATGATAGGGTTTCCTATTAACCAACGGTAGGATAACACTATCTAAAGGAGGAGTAAAAGAACAAAGACCATTGAGTAGGTAGATCGCTCATAATCGCTTGCTCACAAACTAAAACAATTTCCACACTTCACACTTTCAAAACAAATACTTTCAAAACGCTTTATAAACACTCTTGAGGACTGATACAAGGGTTATTGTAAAGAAAAATTCCTTACATTGGCATTTTCAAAACATCTTTCCAAAACAAACACTTTCATCCAATAAATATTTTCAAAACAAACATTTTGTATACATTCTCAATGATACGAGAATCATTATAAAATTGACGCACTTAGGCATTTTCAAAATATTTTCAAACATACACAAACACGAATCATTATTTTCAAAGTGAGCTAGCGATTAAGAGACTGTAGATAACTACAGATGAAAAGGGTGTTAACACCTTCCCTTTTCATAACCTACTCCCCCGAACTCAAGAAAATTCTCAAAGGTATTTCCTGCTCTTTCTACCCTTTACTTTATTAGATAAAAGAAAAGTCTGTGGAGACTTTTGTTATTCGCCACATTTGCGATAAAACGCAAAACCCTAAAGTTAGTTCTCCCATCGTATTACAGAACTGGCGACTCTGCTGCGGAAACTGAATTTAAAAGTGGTGTTACCTTTAGAGCTAGTTCATCTTTATTTGCTTTACTTGTTTGCCTTGATTGCTTTACAATTCAGGGTTTTGCTTGGGTTTATTTTCTTGCAAAGACCCTATACCCAAATCTGGGGGAATTTTAGGTAAGTAGCAATAGATTGTGGAGACTGTACGGTGTAGACCGATATGGTTGAAATGATGGCTATGTTAGTGAGACACATTGTTTGGTGTCGGTATCCCTTGAGTAAGTCAAGGAGAATACTGGGCTACCGCGTGGTGTCATAAGCACTAATTAACCGTAGAACCTTAGTTAACACAACTTAGCCATTAGAAAGTAGTGAGATAACTGGATTTGGTGCAGACTGAAGTTGGTTGATACTCGATACTACACTCATTGAGATTGGACTTTAGGGATATTTTGGTCGCAATTTAGATGCTTGTGCTGAAATAATACCCGAGAGAAAGACCAGTGATATTGAGGCTCCTAGAACCCAATTACTTCTTTAAAGACAGGTTGAGCCAACTAAAACATAAAGAGGATACTTACCTATAAACTCCATGCAAGCTTAAACCTAAGGCATTGTGTGTCTTGTTTGTGTTTGATTAATTGTTCGAACATGATATCATAACATCATGACATCATACCATATCATTTTCACTAACCATTTCAAGGACTTAGGGATTTATCTTTGTTCTGTTTTGTAGGTTATGGCCTCCACTTGCAGAAACATTATCCAAATCAGTTTTGCGAGGACACCTTCTCAACTTAAGGAGTTAGTCTCAAGGATTCCTGAAAGTTATCCATTCACCAAAAGGCATGGTCGATTACTTAGTTTGGTTACCTCAGGTTTTGAAGAAGATATGATGAGTGTTATACTCCAGTTCTTTGACCCTGTGCATCACTGCTTCACTTTTCCTGACTACCAATTGGTACCCACAATGGAGGAGTTTTCTCAATTACTACGAGTGCTTGTTCTCAATCAAATACCTTCACCGATTTAGAGAAAGAGCCACAACCTAAATAAATTGCATCAGCCTTACATCTGAAGCGGTCCGACATTGTATCAAGTTGGGAAACAAAGAGTGGAGTCAAGGGTTTTCTGGATAAATTTCTGTTAGAGAAGGCTCGACTGTTTTGGGATGCTATGAGTTTTCAATCTTTTGATGAGATCTAGCATCTTCTAATCTATGGGTTGGTGATATTCCCTAATCCAGACCAACTCATAAATGTGAACGCCATCAAGATATTTATTTCTCGTAACCCTTTACCTACTTTACTCGGAGACATTCTGCATTCTCTTCACACTCGTACTACGAGGAAGCGAGGAACTCTTATGTGTTGCATACATCTTATATCTAGGTGGTCTATTTCGCACCTTCCCCGATCAATATTGAAGAATGAACAAGGTCTTAGGTGGTCTCAAAGGATGATGTCGCTCTCTCATTCAAATATTTATTGGTGTTCCCGATCTTTGGAAGATTTTACTATCATTGACCGCTGTTGGGAATTCTCTAATGTTCCACTCCTTGGCATTAGGGGAGGCATTACTTACAACCCTTCTATGGATCTATGACAGTTTGGTTATGCTCGAAGAGATGGTCCTCATGACGCACTTATCTAGAGTATTGTGTTCGACTACGAGAACAATTTCCAAGGTTATCGTCAAAGGTTTATACGCGCTTAGGGCATGGTAAGCAAGATTGATAGCAAGACTTTTGGGAAAAAGAATTATATCCCTTTGGAGCCTTATCTCAAATGGGTATGATCTTGTGCTCAAAACCTCATGATTTCATATCTCGCTGTCTTACCAGTAATTGTGGAGCCTATTTCTGAGGGGGATGTTCCTTGTACCATTCTTCATCCAGAGATGCCTACTAACCTCGAAGAATTGCAGAAATCTTAGATTCAACTCAAGGAAGAATGGGACATCTTTGAAGATCAATTCTATGCAAGTGAAAATAAAGTTTTGGAGCTCACAAAGCTACTTCACGAGGAGCAAAGCCTTAATGCATATATCGACACGAAGAGAAAGCATCCGTGGGAGACTTGAGTCTTAGGTTTTAGGAGTTTATATTTGTCTTCTTGAGACCCTTTTGCTTTTCATTGTAAGCCTAGAAGGCAGTTTGTAATTTTGAACTTATAAATGTAATCTTTGTTTATGTTTCCTTTTGGCTAGAAAAATTAAATCTCCTAAGGTCCTTGAAAACATTACATCCACATATCATGCATCATTTCATAAGCAGGTTTTCCAATACAGGTTTCCTCATCTATTTACTGTTTATTTCAGTATAAGACGGCTCTCGAACAAACTGTCAAGGATCTCTAAACTCAACATGCACAATTTCAAGATACTCTCCTGAATCTGGCCAAAGGGCAAAAAGAGATGATAGAGCTCCTCACGACGAAAAAGAAGACTAAGAAGCAGGCTGTCATCCTTAACATGGGAAGAAGATTCAAAGGTCCTGCTCAACCAGCTCAAGATGTTTCCTCTTAGGAAGACGACAACCAAGAGGAGAATGATAGAAGTTTCAGGGGTGAAGGTAAAAACAATCAGGGTTCCTAAGATGAAGACTACTCCGATGAATAGTATCCTCCTGCAGACGACAAATACAAGCAGTTGAAAGACCGATTCAAAGCTGTGGAAATCCAGAAAGTGCCTGGATTGGATTTTGGAGAGCTAGGTCTGATCCCAGGGGTGGTCATCCCTCACAAATTCAAGGTCCTTGTCTTCATTAAATATGTTGGGGTCTCTTGTCCCAAACTTTATTTGAGGTCGTACATTCGAAAAATCCAACCTCATACTGCTGACCGGAAATTATGGGTCCATTTCTTTCAAGAAAGCTTGTCCGACACTCAACTGGAATGGTTCTATAAGCTAGAGGGAACCAACATTCACACATGGGAAGACTTAGCTATTTCTTTCTACAAATAATATTAATATAATGTTGACCTGGCGTCGACTCGTGTGCAGCTACAAAACATGACCATGGGCTCGAATGAAGGATTCAAGGAGTATGCACAAAAGTGGAGAGACTTATCTGGAAGGGTGAAACTTCCTTTGGTTGATCGGGAATTGGTGGATATGTTCACGGGCACTCTGATGGGTCCATTCTTTAATCTTCTGATTGGGAGTTCTTCATCAGGGTTTACCGAGCTAATTCTGACTGGCGAAAGAGTTGAAAGTGGTTTTAAGAGCGGGAAGATTCTGATGGCTACATCTTCTAATGCTGTGAAAAAGCCTTTTGTTGGAAAGAAAGAAACTAACGTTGTCTAAGGCCAAAAGATCCATAGTAAAAATGATCGTCATCAGTCTGTGGGGGCAGTATTGATCTATAATCCAAAACCTGTTCAACAATCACAACAAGGAAACCAACGAAGGTCAGACGCTCCGAGAAGGAAATTCACCAGAATTAATATGCCATTGGCTCAAGCATTACAACATTCGTTAAAGGATGAACTTATAACACTCCGAGATCATCCTCCTAATCCAAACACATCCTCTCCGAAGTACAACCCAAATGCAAGATGTGCATATCACTCGAACAGTCCTGGGCATGACACCAACAACTGTTGGGCTTTGAAAATAAAATCCAATACATGGTTGATGCAAAAGAAATTGAATTTGATCCTCTCGAGACCCCTAATGTGATTATTGCGCCCATGCCCAGTCATGGTAAAGGGGTTAATGTTATTGACGATGTTTCCTTTGTCTCTATCATAAGTGACTTGACCACTCCCTTGATGATCGTTAAGAAAAATCTATTGCGAGCTGATTTATTTCAGGGTTGTCCTAAAAACTGTTACCATTGTGCGTCCCAAACTAATGGCTGTATGTGGCTGAAGAAGGGTATTCTATGTTCGAGAAGACTCCGTACATGAAGAGTTTGCATGAAAGTATGTCTCGATAAATGAGACTTGAAGATGTTTCTATAATCACAATTTCCAATGCTCCTGTAAGGATCGCCTCTAGAGGTCCTATAAAGATTCCTGCCAAGCCGAGGGTGGCTCCCCTGATCATTACCGCACCGGGGCCAATCCTCTATTCCTCTAACAAGGCTGTTACCTGGAACTATGGAGCAGATGTTTATTACCATGGTGTTAGGAAAGAGCCATGGATTACCGAAGATGAATATTATAAAGTTACAAATCTCAATGTTGAAAATATTGTCGGAACTAGTAAAGTTACCCGAACAAGAAGGATCTTCTTCCCAAAGACCTCTCCTCCAAAAACTATCACAACACCTGTTCATATTCCTACTGCTGGGTCAACTATTGACGCCCAGGGAAAATAGAAAGTGACTGAGCCTGCCCAGATGGAGGCACCCTCAAAATATGTTACAATTAAAGACTCCTTTAAACAAGATATGGAAGAAATACTGAAGATCATTCGTAAAAGTGACTACAAAATAGTTGAACAACTGGGGCAAACACATTCCAAAATATCCATGTTGTCCTTGTTATTATGCTCCGAAGCCCATGCTCAGGATTTGTTGAAATTTCTGAAGAATGCTCATGTACCACAAGAGACCTCTGCTGATCAGTTTGAGAATTGTGTTGCAGGCCTAATAGCTGATAATGGTTTATGCTTTTTTGATGCTGACTTAACTCTTATAGGAAAGAATCATAACAAGGCTATGCACATATCTATTGAGTGTAAGGGAACTACTTTGGCACATGTGTTAGTAGATACATGCTCCTCGAATGTGTTACCAAAAGGTGCTATGGATAGACTAGACAGTGAAGGGTTGGTGTTGAAACCTAGCGATATTATGGTAAGATCCTTTGATGGGTCAAAAATAATGGTACATAGAGAGGTTGATCTTCCAATCAAGGTGGGATATCAGGTCTTCAACTCCACCTTCTATGTAATGGATATTCGTCCAGCCTATTCCAGTTTGCTTGGACGCCCCTAGATTCATGGGGCAGGTGCAGTTACCTCTACCTTACATCAAAAATTGAAGTATCCGGTGAAAGGGAAGATCGTTATAGTTTGTGGAGAAGAAGAATATATGGGTAGCCATTTGAATTATTTCAAATATATTGAAATGGACGGTGAATTCATTGAGACTCCCTGCCAAGCTTTTGAAGTGATTCCCCCTACCGCTGTTGAAGATGTTTCTGTCATTCCAAAGACTACCAGGGTTCTGCACAAGATGGCTTCCATGAAAGATCCAAAGCAACTATAGAAGGAGGTGGTTGTACAATTTGGGGTCAGCTTCTTGATATCCCTTACAAATCTGATAAGTTTGGTTTGGGCTTTAATATCGAGGATCAGAGGGCTATTTTTTGCGCTCGTGCTGAAGACCTCCATTTTGTATTAGCAACAATGAAATCGATGCTATAGAAGATGCTGATAGTGGCGGTGATTTCAATAACTGGATATTCCCTACCATTGGTGATGGACTCGATAATTGGAAAGTAGAAGACATTATCTCCATCTCATTTACCCAGGAGTAATATCTAATTTTGTTTTTAATGCTGTAAGAAAATTGGTTATGTAATTTCTTTTAAAACAATAACTTTAAACCTTGTGTCTTGCCCGAGGTACAATGGTTCATTTGTTAAGGGTTGTCATTTCATGTGTCATATTTTCATTTAATGAAAACATTGGATGTTTTGCATTCAAATTTTGTGTTCTCTGTCTTTCTTTTACTTTATTTGCACTTTCAAATAGCTATGTGTTCTTACACACACCCACACACTACATTGCAGATCCCCATCCACTATAGATCTTGTTGGTAACGATTCTGCTATTGCCGCTTATGACTTTGAAAATCCAATTTACCAAGCCGAAGACGAAAGTGAGGAAGATTATGAAATACCTGGAGAACTCTCCAGACTCTTGATACAAGAAGAAAAGGCTATTCAACCACACGAAGAGCCGGTCGAAGTGGTAAACTTGGGTTCTGAGACAGATAAGGAATAAGTCAAGATAGGCTCCAACTTAGAGGACAATGTCAAGAACAAATTGATTCATATGTTGCACGACTATGTTGAGGTATTTGCTTGGTCATACGAAGATATGCCAGGGCTCGATACTGATATCGTGGTTCATCGTCTACCAATGAAAGAAGGTTATTCTATAATTAAGCAGAAAGTTTGTTGCATGCATCCTGAGATGTCCGAAGAGATCAAGGTTGAGGTTATGAAACAATTCAATGTGGGGTTCTTAGCAGTGACGTCATATCCTTAATGGGTTGCTAATATTGTTCTGATACCAAAGAAAGATGGCAAGGTACGTATGTGTGTAGATTACAAAGATCTGAACAGGGCGAGCCCCAAAGATGACTTCCCACTACCACATATTGATGTTCTGGTCGATAATACTGCTCGACATAAGGTATTCTCTTTCATGGATGGTTTCTCAGGTTATAATCAAATCAAGATGGTTCCTGAAGACATGAAAAAAACTACCTTCGTCACACAGTGAGGCACTTTTTGTTACAAGGTCATGCCTTTTGGGTTGAAGGACACTGGGGAAACTTATCAACATGCCATGGTAGCCTTATTCCAAGGTGTAATACGATGGGAGAACTGGCTTGGTTGTTTTGCGTTTGATCGCAATTGTTGCGGATAGCAAGAGTCATCACTGACTTTTCTTTTATCCAATAAGGAAAGGGTGAAAAGAACAGGAAAGACCTTTGAGATATTTTCTTGAGTTCGGGGGATATATTATGAAAAGGGAAGGTGTTAGCACCCTTTTCATCCATAGTTATCTATGGGCTCTTAGTTGCTTGCTAGATCACTTTTGAAATTGCTTGGTTTGAAATATGTTTGTGGTGGGTTTTGAAAGTATTTTGGAAAAGGGCATTCATTTAGGCAAACTTTTGTAATGATTCTCGTCTCTATAAGAATGCATACAAAGTGTTGTACTTTTGAAAATATTTCATGTTTTGAAAGTGTTTGGTGTGTTTGAAAAGATGTTTGTTTTGAAGATGGATTGTGAGCAAGCCACTAAGAACGTTCTACATACTTAAAAGTCTTTTGTTTATTTCTTCCTTCCTTTAATATTGCTATCTTACCATTGATTGGTAAGAAGCCTTATCTTTGGATGTAAAGGGACGGGCGTGGGTCATCGTATAGTCATGAATAGCAATGTTGTGAGATATCTTAGCATTTCTCTTGAGGGACTAAGATCATTTGTAAGGCAAAATTCGAAGCGTCATCGAGGGACTACGATCTTGTATTTTTTGATTGTTTTTGCTAAGACGTCTCACATGCATATTATGACCATTTTCTCAAGGCAACAAGTGGAGTTAACCCTAGAGGTGTAAGTGTGCAAGTATTTATTTTTTTTCATGCTTGATTTATCTTGGATTAGTGTTTTCTAAGCATTGATTTTATCTTTCCATACAAACCCTAATTACTAGCATTTATATGAAAGCGATAAATTGCAGAAAGTAAATTTACTATGCTATTACATCACTTAGGGATGGGATGTACAAATTTACAAATGGGGATTGCAAGAAATTTAATACTAATTATCTATTACAACCATATTGAAACTTGAATAATGTAAAATAATACAAAAAGAAATGGATTTTGCTTTGGATTTTTGTTAGGAAAAGATTTTGACCTAAATAATTAAGTAAGGGTAATTAATTATAATAGGAAAATTGAATTAACTTAAAAATGAAATTAATCAAAAGTGCAATTTTAGGGTTTTTTTGCATGAAAATAGTTTTTGTTTGGCCTGACCCAATTAATCATTTAGTTAGAGAACTAAAAAAGTAAAAATGGGCTGCATTGCTGAAGTAAAATGGGGGGGGGGGGGGTCAGAAAAATAAAAATGTCAAGGCCCAGCCAATGGAGGCCCAGGCGTGCTTCCTGCAAACAAAGAAAAATTGAGAAAATTTGGAAAAATGACAAAAGGTCTTGCTGGGGTTCGAACCCAGGACCTTCTACATGGAAAGGCTTTAGCACACACTGTTTGTACCACTGGGGTGGTCTGTTTCATTCGTTACTTATCCAAACTGAACTAAATATAAAATGAACTCATTTCTGAAAATTTGAACATGGCTTCATCTTCTTCCTTCGCGCGTGCAGGGATGTATATAACCATTGTCAAACTTCTAAAAGCTTCGAAAAGCTTCATTTCTCAGCCAAATTAAAAGAGGTAAATATCAAACCTGCCTAAAATTTGAATACGAATCTAACCACTTAATTTTCAAAAGTTATGGGTCGAAGGTTAGCATGAATTTTGTTCAGTACCAAAATCAAAACCTAACTGGTCAGAGTTGAAATTCTTCAGACACAAATAATGAAAATCAAAACTGAGAGTATGGTCATCTTCCTAGATATGATATCAACATCTTTTCTTTTATTTGTATTTGCTGAAAATTGCTTATATCAAGATATCACAGTTAAGAAGTCTTACCTCTTGAAGTGCAATTCGAATGAGCTGTGTATGACTTCCAGAAATGGTACGATGATGGATTAAGCTTGCAGGAACCTTCCTTGAGCTAGTGGGATCAGTACTTTGCTTTAAAAGTCACTGAGTCGAAAGGCTGGTATATGGAGGCTGGGAGTGAATCGAAAGGATCATTACCTTCCTTGAGAGGTTTTTTGAGGGCTTTGGGAGTGTTCTAAGGCTGGTATATGGAAGATGGGAGTGAATCTAAAGGATCACTAACGCACGAAGGGATTTGATATTTTTGTGTGTAAAGTCAGAATGTGCCAGGTTTTGTGCTTGTGTGGAGGTTCTGAGTTTTTTCCGAGAGTTTGGGAGTGTTTGAGGATTTTTCAACACAACAAGAATCTGGCCCCTTTAGCTTTAAAATGGCCTCTCTATTTATAGAGAAAAGGTTTGGGAAGTGGGAGTAACCAAATTTGTAAGATAACAAATTATGGTTTGGTTGAAAATGAAAAAATCAAGTTGAATGGATTTTTATGGTTCCAAAGTTCAAGTACAAGCACAGTCTGATGTTTGTTGGGTGCAGGAGACTTGATTCATGCTTTTAGTGTTGCTTGCAATCATAGATAAATGCCATAAGGCTCAATGCATTGACAATTTGCATAAAGCTTGCTTTTTTCTAAAAGTGGAAATGGTAACTTTGTGCCGTTAAGGGAAAATTGGCTTGGGAAATACTTTAAATACTTGGGTAAGAGCTTAATTAATTGTGTAAACAATTAATTATGGAGTGTGTTGTACCCCAAAATTTTCCCTCTCATATTCCTCAAGACATTGCAATAAAAATCTCCAAGTGGCTCAAGTTTGCTCAAGGGTTGGACAGACAAGCTATCTCCTAAGGCAGTCAACCCCAAATTAGGGTTTTATGTTGCATCAAGGTCCTTGAGTACAAATGACCTCAAGTGCTCCCCAGTGTCCTAATATGTTCTCAAGATCATCCATGTCAAATTTCAAGCCTTGCAGAGGAAGTTTGCTCAGTCAAATGCTCAAAGGTCCAAAAATCGACTGTGCTAGGGCAAAAGTCAACTGTGACCCAAAAACAGTCAAACTTCAAATTTTTTTGTCAACATTCTAATTTTGAAGTATATTTCATCATTTGATCAAGGGTTGATCATGCTTCATCAAGGATTGCTTAAAATTCATCAAGATTCAAAAGTTGCTAAATTAGGGTTTTGTAGGAAAAGTCAACTCAACTTTGACCAAGCATAACTTTCTCATACTTTATGAGAAATGACCCATATAAAGCTCATTTTTAAGAGGATGAAATTCCCTACCATCCATATTCACACCCCAAGACCAAAAAATGCACTCACAAGAAGTTATAAATTTGGACATTATAGGTCATTTTTGAAAGTCAACAAAAACACCTTTTTTGCCAAAGCTTATAAGTTTAGCATGGAATATCAAAATGAGATGAGACAAAAAGGGTTGATTTTAGGACATCTCAAGCTTTCTAAAAAGTCAAAAAACACCTCTAAAAGTTCAAAATTGAAGAAGTTATGCATTGTTGAAGTTGGACCTTTTTGCTAAATTGCCAAAAGTCAACTATCCCATAAACTTCAAATTTTGTCAAATGGGCCTATTCTTTTCCACTTGATTTGAGCTTGCATAGTTGCCCACGTGTCCTAGATTCAGCCATGAGCCCATATTTCATTTTTATTATTTAATTTGATTTTTAATTGAATTTATTCATTTTAAATCAAATAAAATCATATAAAATCCAACACTTTGATAACACAAGATCTTTTTGTTATTTCAGGCTTTGATTACAGTCATTATCATCATCAAATTCGAATCAGACCAAATCATGTGCAAAAAGATTGAAATGAATCAAATTTGGAAGGTTTTTTATGGAGAATCAAATCAAATTTGCAATCATTATTGGAGCAAGATTTGAACCAAATTTGTTACCCTAATACACTGAGCATTACATAAGCAAGCATAAGGGACGAAAATAAGGGTTGGAAAGTGCAGAGAGAGGCAGAATCAAATTTGGAAAATTCACAAAAAAGTGAGAGATCAAAGTCCAAGCTAGAGGCATTTTCAGGACTGGGGACTTGTCTCAATCGACTGCTGATCATCTCCAGAAGCTTTTACAACCCAGACCACGCATTTTCAAGCACTTTAAAGCACTGTAAGTCTCATGAAACATAGCCCTGTTCTTGAAATCGATTTGGCTTATTCTTGCATCGTTTGAGAAAACTAACTGCATATTTGTAATCCTCACAACATTTCTAAGCTATTTGTATCATTTAATTTCGTTTATATAACCTGTAATGCAAAACACCATAGCTAGGGTTCTTGGAGATTTTTTGGGGTTTTCTATTTCAGGAATAATTAATCCACAAGAAGGGCATAACTTTGATCAGGAGGCCATAACGAACCTAACCATGTTCTTGGAATGGATTTATATGGCCTAGAGAAGATTTTAGGACAAGCCTGCGTTTTTAGCTGCGAATTCAAATCCGCAGGTAATCTTTTACAGGTTTCAGGATAGGGACGATGAGGTGTCCCCTGCCCATTGGTGTATTCAAACCACAGGCGCGTTTTTTCCCCTTCTATTTTCTGGTCATTGACTTTATTTTATATATTATTTCATGTTTGCATTATTATAACAAAGACAACAAAGCGTCCCAGTGGTGGCCACACAAGCGCTTAGAGACCCAAAGGCTGGAGGTCAGGGGTTCGATCCCTGCCTCCAGCAATTTGCATTTTTCCAATTTCTTGCAGGCAATCAGGTGCACGCTTGGGTTTGAGAACTACCATACTCCTTCAGGCATCCAAGAGACAGATGGCCAATGGCCAGATCTGATGGCTAGGGATTGAAGGACTACCAAGGCATTGGTCAATGCATGCGCACTAGATCTGCAAAGTCAAAACAAGGCCAGCACTAATGGGCCTTCCAATTGCTATTCATACTCCCAAATTCAGGCCCAAACCCCTCCTCTCTTCTATTTATTTATTTATTTATTTAGTTTTTATTATTTGTTTTATTATTTTTATTTAATTTACTAACCAATCACAAATCTCTTTTTTATAAAATAAAATCACCAAAAAAATATTTTTATTCAATCAAATTTTAACTTTTATTTTTTATTAATAAATACTAATTAATTAATTTAGGTTTTAATTCTAGAATAATTTTAACCTATTTTGCAAATAATTAAAATTAATTAGATTTAATTAAGTTTTAATTACTAATTCAATTAATTTTATTTTCTTTCCTAAAATAACAAAAACCCAAAAATATGTCATTTAATTATTTTCATTAATTAATTTAATAACCAATCAATTTTGCATTTGATTTAAAAATCTAATTTATTTTCTTAAAAAAATATTAAAAAACAACAAAAAAACATTTCCTTTTTTTAATTAGGATAGAAGGGTCAAAACCCTAATTTCTCGTCGATCTAATTTTTAATCACGCGCATTATTATTATTTTGCCCAATTATTGTATTTGCTCACAGTTTGTAATAATTTAATTAGGATGTTTACTTACCTTTACCGTTTTTTTTTACGATATTTAATGTAACTGCTCATGGGATGTAATAGTTTAATTAGGACGTTTATTCTACATTTATCGCTTTTATTTTCAAAGGGTTGCTTTTGGTGATGTAAATACCCGACGCCTTGTAATAGTTAGTTAAATTTCCGCATTTTAATTCCGCAAATTATACAACTGCTAGATGTTTGATAATAGGGTTTGCATGACAAGAATGAATGTCTAATCTTAAAATCGAATTAGATCACCCTTAACATGTGCAAAGATAAAAATAACTGAAATCAACACACTTGCACATGGGCACTCCTAGGATACACCCCACTTGGTTGCCTTTGTAAACGGTCATTGAGTATAGGTTGTTTTAGAGGTCATCCTCTTGTCTAAAGGATCATAGTTGCCTCAAAATGGTTGCCTCGGATATTGTTGCCTCGAATAAATGATCTAAGACATTAGGGTTACCGCTAAAACATCCTAACATTGCTTTAGTGACTGTATGTCCCTCTTTCGAATTGACCCTCAAACTCCAACGACGGTGCTACCTACTCACTAATAGTGGGATAACATTGTCTAAAGGAAATTAGCATAGAACGATTCCTTTTTCGAGTAGGTAGATTAGCTCTTAGATACTTGCTCATTCAAAACAAAACTTTTTTTTCACTTACACTCCTTTACAAGCAAAAATTTCAAAAACACTTCATTACACTCTTGAGGACAGAAGCAAGAGTTAATCGAAGTTAAAATAAAAAACTTTTCAAAACCCACAAACACAAAGAAAACAATTTTGAAAACAATGAGCAAGTACCTAAGAGCCCGTAGATGACTACAGATAGAAAGGGTGCTAATACCTTCCCTTTCTATAAATCTACCCCCCATACTCAGAAATAATCTCAAAAAAGGAATTTTTCTGTGCTTTTTTACTTTCCTTGTTGGATAAAATAAAAGTCGGTGGCGACTCTTGCTTACCGCGAGATTTTGCGAAAACAAACGCAAAACACAAACCAACATTCCAAAAACAGTCAGTTATCCCACCGTATCACAGAACTGGCGACTCTGCTGGGGAATATTATAAGTGGGGTGTACCTTAGGAATAGTTCATAATGTTTTCAATTGCTTGATTTGTATGATTTATCTTTGTGGGCTTGAATCAGAGTTACTATAGATCCTAACCCGGATCTGGGGATACCCTTTTGGTAAGTAGCAATAAACTGTGAGGGAACTGTACGGTGTAGACCGATACGGTTGAAGCAGTAGCTACATTGGTGTGGCACTTTAGTATGTACCAATATCCCTTGTGGCGCAACGAGGAGAATATGGGTCTTCTAAGGGGTCATTAAGCACCAACTGACCTTAGAACCTTTAAATTGACCAACTTGGCCATAGAACAGTAGCAGTATGCTACACTCATTGAGACTAAACTCTCGCGATGATTCCAGCCGCAAGAAAAGGTTGCTAAACTGGAATTATGACTGGTCGAGGGTAGCCAATGATATTGAGATCCTCTAGAACCCAGTTACTATTTTTAGGACAGGTTTGAACCAACTGAACTGAAAGAGGGTAGTACCTAGACTCTTTGCCAGCCTGAAATCTAAGGGCTCTCTGTGTGACTTGTGTGCCTTTACCATGTTTGCTATTTGTGAATACTGGTGGTGTGTTTTATATCATGACATCATGACATCATGACATCATGACATTGAATGCATCTTGTATTGGACTAACCCATTTCAAAGACAGAGGGGATTCATATTTGTTCTGTTTTGTAGGTCATGGCACCCATGCGTAGAAACACCATTCGGATCAACTTTGTCCAGATTCCCACTCAGCTTAAGGAATTGGTTGCAAAGGTATCAGATACTACCTCTTTCATCAGAAGACATGGGCACCTTCTTGGTTTGGTCACCTCCAAGATGGATGAACACATGATGAGTGTCTTAGTCCAGTTCTTTGATCCACTGTATCATTGCTTTACCTTTCCGGACTACCAGTTGGTCCCTACCTTGGAAGAGTTCTCTGATCTACTTGATATCTCCATTTTGGAGCAGACCCCGTTCACAGGTTGGGAGAAAGTTCTTAGATCGGAAGAGATTGCTTCAGCCCTCCATCTGACAAAGGCTAAGGTAATGTCTAATTGGGAAACTCGTAGTGGAGAAAATGGCTTCTTGACTAAATTCTTGGTTAGTAAAGCTAATCAGTTCTGGGATAGTCTAGAATTCCAGGAATTTGAAGACATTCTGGATCTTCTCATATATGGTTTGGTGTTGTTTCCTAATTCGGATTCCTTCGTCGACATGAATGCAATAAAGATTTTCATATCCGGTAATCCTGTGCCCACCCTCTTGGGTGACATTCTTCATTCTCTTTATGCCCGTACTGCTCAGAAGCGGGGAACCCTTATATGCTGTGCTCCATTGCTGGCGAGGTGGTTTATTTCTCACCTCTCCAAATCAGTTTTGAAGAACAAGGAAGGCATGGGCTGGGCCTATAGGATTATGTCTCTCTCTCTCTCTCATAATTACATCATTTGGACTATCAAGGGTATGGAAGACGTGGCTATTATTGATCGCTGTGGGGAATACCCCAATGTTCCACTGATAGGAACCAATGGAGGGATCACTTATAATCCGTGCTTGGCCTTACGTCAGTTTGGGCGAGCTAGAAGGGAAGGACCTCATGAGTTGCTAATGCCTAGTATTGTCTTTGACTTCCAAGGGGATAGTGACGAGTAACGCCGCAGATTCATAAGTGCTTGGGATAGAGTACACAGGTCTGATCCGCACGAGCTAGGCGCGAAGACTTGTCTTCCGATGGAGCCATATCTCAGATGGGTTCGAATCCGTGCCCAAAAGCTGGGAATGCCGTACGAAGCCGTCCTGCCTATAATTGTCGAGGTTGCTGATGAAGAAGGGGTTCCTCCTACCATCCTCCATCCATACATGCCTACTGACATTGGGGCATTAAAGAGATCTTGGATGCAGCTGAGAGAAGAGAGGGATACTTATAGAGATAAGTATCACGAGCAAGAGCAGAAGATTCAGAAGTTGTTAAGGCAGCTGGAGAACGAGCGGATCCTCAATGACTATGTCCGCACCGACAAGAAACGGCCATGGGAGCACTGATTGTCTTTTTGATTATTTCTAGTTTTAATTTACTTTTCAGTTTTTCTTTTTTGTAACACCTTAAAGGCATCTGTCAAACAATTGAATTCAAAGTTTATCTAATAAAAGTGTGTTTCATTTTTTGGTTTATGAATTTGAATCTCTAAAGTCTTTGAAATCATATCATGCGCATATCATTCCCATGCACCTCATGACAGGTACCCTTACAGGTTTTTCTCATCTTCTTCGCTGTTTATTTCAGCATCATGTCTTCTGAACCATCAACTGAACAAGCAATCAAGGCTCTGCAAGCTCAAAATGCCCAGTTCTAGGAATTGTTCATGAGTTTGGCTAAGGGTCAGCAAGATCTAAAGACCCTTATCTTGAAAGTGAAATTCTGGCAGCAGATACTCAATGTCACAGTGAATGTTATGACACCGTATATGACTTTCTATAAGACAGTAAATAAAAACAGTAAAGAACACAGTCAATTGTTTACCCAGTTCAGTGTGAAACAACACCTACTCTGGGGGCTACCAAGCCAGGGAGGAAATCCACTATAAGAGATATTAATTCAGGAATAAACCAACCAGTTTATCTCCTTCACTTAAGACCTACCCAATGCAACTTCAATCTAAGTTCAACTTAAACCTGAGTTCCTACTCACTCCCCCTCAATCACAGCAGTGATACTTAAACAATTGACTAATGAAATAATGAAGACACTCTTCAGAACATACACTTGATTATGCTTCACAACTTTTTAATCAAGTAACACAAACACTCGTGCTTCACAGCTTTGAGTGATACATAAACCTAACTTGACTTTGCTTCAAAGCTTTAGTCAAGAGACACAAACACTCTTGCTTCAAAGCTTTGAGTGATACAAAAACCCTTACAATCAAAACCTATTCCAAGTCACTTATCACAAATGATACTTGCTTGGATTACAGCAGTTAAAACTATACAGCTCCTAATTGATCTTCTGTCTAAGAGTTAATTTCCAATCAGCTTTCCTGCTGAATATATATGCAGCTGTTTCTTCAGTTTAAGGCTTCCACGAAAAGCTAGGGTTAATTAGGGTTAACCTCAAGACTTGGTCACAAGACTTTATCAACCAGATTAGGGTTGATCTAGGTTAACCTAAAGTCCACGTGAGATTCTGTTCTGGAAGGAATGAACCAACTTCCTGAAAAATCTCAGAATTAACCAAAATGCATAATTGTTAGATCAGTACAGGATGTCTTAACATTTGTTATGACATCAGAATTCCTGTTTACTGATTTTGGTAGAAAGAGATAAATGTGATCATTGCAAAATGCTCAGATACACACTCATAAACAACAGCTACTGTATGCTATACTTTTTCTGCATAAAGTACCTAATAATCCAGAATGTTATGACATCAGTCATGACATTCATACACCTGGTTTTACCAAAAATACATGCCAATAACTAAACACTTACAAACTCCCCCTTTGGCAGATTTTTGGCTAAAACCCCTAGGCAATCAGAGAATAGAGAGCAGCAGAATGAATATGACTGCAGAAAAAATATGATGTCTACCAAGTAATTAACACAAAATATCTCCCCCTCTTTAGCCACAAATAGGCCAAAGATACATGTACTTATATGTTATACAGTCATCCAAAATGAGTAATAAAAACAACAATTAAAATCTGAAAACACTTGCATCAACAGGAACCAGCATCAGGCTTGTCAACTCCACCAAACTTTAAGCACTGTCATCTTCAGAGGAGCTACTTTCTTCAGCATTGAGCTGATCTTCAGCAACACCCTCTTCCCTTCTGTTTCCTTCAGTCTCCTCCTGTTCTAATCTGCAAATTAGGTTTTCTAGAGTCTTTTTCCTTGTCTCCAGCTCTTTGCAGGTCTCCTTCAGTACAGCTATAACATCAGATGTCTTGGACTGAGTTTTTACAGTTGATGTCTCAGCTGATGTCATGACAATGTCAGGAACATGAGATCCCTGAAATAGCTTGTAGTGTAACCCAAGAGCAGGAGCTCTTTTGCAAACAGTATCTCTTTCCACCAGGATGTCAGGGTACTGAGCAAGGACAATTCCACATAGGAGTGAGGGAAAGGTAATAGGGCCTTTAACAGCATAGCTTCCAGCATGTTTTAAAGTTTGATCAAAAATATACCTGCCATAGTCAAATTCAGTCCTGGTTCCAACAGCATAAATGAATCTCCCCAATCCTGTAGAGATGGTTGATTTATGGTTTGTAGGGACCCAGTTGGCTGCACCAATCTTGTGCAGGATGGCAAATTTTATGCTTAGCTTGCTAGCATTCAGCTTGCCTTTTGAGGGCCAGCACTTGACTTGTCTTGCTGTGATGGTTTGGCATACTTCATTGTCAGTAACTTCTAGTTCAGGGCAAGCCTCATTTGATCTTCCAAGGAATTTTTTAATTTCGGATGGAGAGAAATTAACCCTTCTTCCTCTCACATAGACACATTCAAAGTCAGCTGACCTTCCATCAGCACATTCATCAGACAAATTCACTATGAATTCATTGACAAGATTTTCATAGCATTTGGTAAACTTTTCCAAAGTCTTCATTAGTCCAGCAACTTTGATTAGGTCCATGATTTCCTTACAATCCATGGAACCATTGTTTAGTTCTCTTTCCAAGGCTATTCTCTTCAAGCAAACATACTTCCATCTGTTGGCATTTTCAGGGTGGTGAAATGAAATGTTGTCAGTGGGGACTTCAGGAACTCTAGCCATCTTGCTGGAAGGGAGTTTCCTTCTGAGAGGAATGTCTTCAGCATCAATTTCAAATTCTGATTCCTCATCAGAATCAGAAGATTCAGGTTCTTTCCTCTTCTTTGCTATTGGTTGTCTCACAGGCTTTGAGAGACTCCCAGCATGTACTCGGGCTTTCACCTTCCCCTTGGATAGTCCAGTCTTCACAGTTTCCACACCAGTCTTGCCTTCAGACCGGGTTTTCTTATCAGCAGGTTTCTCTTTGGTCATACATTTTGCAGCATCCTGATTACCCTTTCTGTTCATCATTCTCCTAGCTATGCTAGGGTTGATATTTGCAATTAGGTCATTGTCTGAGTATTCCTCATCCACATCAATAACAGGTGGTTTAACATTCTTCTCTGAAGGGTTCTGAATATCATCAAGGTTTTTAGATGATTTCTGAATGTTGTCATTTGGAGTCTCAACATTCTCAGAGACATCTGAATTTACTTCAACATTTGGGCTTGCTGATTCTTGATTTAATGGAACAGAAATCCCAGGTACAGAGTGGTTCTCACTCAAAATTCTTGTAACAAGCCTAGCTATTGCTTGCTGAACGTAAGTTGAGCCTTCCCTATTTGGTATAGAAGATGAAGGTTGAGAGGGATTACCGGATGAAGTAGCTTGAGACCTTCCTGCATGCCTTGTTCTCAGATTTTTGACCTTGGAGGGGTTAGTTGCCATTTCTCTAAGAGGAGTAATCTCCAGGACTTCAGAATCCATGCATGAGGTGATTGCCCGAGAATCTTGATTAGATGATGAAGATGAAACAGTCGTTTGGATGAGGATGATGTTTGAGACATTTTGATAGTCTTAGAAAACCAGTAGCAACTAGAGAGAAAACTTTGATTGAGAGAATGGGATTTGTTGCAAAGTCGAGAGTGGAAGGAGGCAAATGAGTGTCTATTCAACTTCTTAATAATTTTGAAAGAATTGGGAAAACATATGATTAACCCAATCAAAATAGACTTAACAAAAATAACTCCTTCAACCCTTGTTTTAAGCAAAATTAATTGCTACAATTCCTCATGTTGGCAAATACCCAACTTGCCCCTCAAGTTTTCAAATTGATTTGCATCAAGTGCCTTGGTAAAAATGTCAGCCAGCTGTAGCTCAGTGGCAACATGTTCCAGTTTAATTGTCTTCTCCTCTACAAGGTCTCTGATAAAGTGATGTCTAATGTCAATGTGCTTGGTCTTGCTATGATGAATAGGGTTCTTGGAAATGTTGATTGTACTCAGATTGTCATAGTACAATGTCATAACATCTTGTGTGACATTATACTCAGTGAGCATCTGTTTCATCCAGATCATTTGAGAACAGCTACTACCAGCTGCAATGTATTCAGCTTCAGCAGTAGAGAGAGACACACAGTTCTGTTTCTTGCTGAACCAGGAGACCAGATTATTTCCTAAGAAGAAACATCCTCCAGAGGTGCTTTTTCTATCATCAGCACTTCCAGCCTGTGATACGGTGGGAGAACTGACTAGTGTTTTGCGTTCGTATTCGCACTTGTGCGGTTGAGCAAGAGTCGCCACCGACTTTTTATTTTATCCTAAAGGAAAGGTTAAAAAAAGCACAGCAAAAACCTTTTGAGATATTTCGTGGGTTCGGGGGGTAGATTATGAAAAGGGAAGGTATTAGCACCCTTTTTATCCATGGTTATCCATGGGCTCTTAGTTACTTGGTTTTTTTAGATCACTTGCCTTGTTTTTCGATTGCTTGAAAATGGTGTGTGTGTGGGTGCTTTTTGAAAATGTTTTGGAAAAAGATGCCTTGTCTTAGGCAATTAATGTATTTGACTCGTGATTGAGTGTTTTACAAAAGTGTGGATCTTTTCGAAAAGATCTTTCAAATGTTTTCGAGAGTTTGTTTGAAAGTGTTGTGGATTGTGGTTTTTGAAAAGAAGGCAAGTGTTTTTGCAAATCGATCTCAAGTAACTAAGAGTTTTGTCTACCCTATTGTACTCAAAGGTTTTTGTTATGTTTTAACCCCTTTTAACAATTTTGTTCCACCATTGGATTTGGTGGACAATCTTGCGTTTAGGAAGTTTATTCGGGACGGGCGCGGGTCATCGTATGGACCATGAATGCAATGATGCCAAGTGTCTTTGGCAATTTGCTTTGAAGGGACTATGATCATTCCGTTTAGGCAACACTTTGAGACTTATGATCATTTGATTTTGTTTTGCCAAAGATACTCGACGTGCATGATTGGCCCATTTTGGAAGGCAACATGTGGGGTTACCCTAGGGGGTGAAAGTGTGATTGTGTATTGATTACATGTATTTGTCTTGTATTAGGTTATCTAGCATTTGATTTTATGTACATGCAAACCCTAGGTCTAACCATGGTATAATTGGAAAACTGTAAATTGCGGAAATGTAAAATCTACGCTATTACAAAATAGTGTCCGGGAGTGGGGGTATAAATGTACAAAAGGGATGAGACTTATAGTATCCAATAAGTTACAACCAAATCGAATTCGCAATCAAATGTAAATATCGAATATACAAATATAAGATAAACAAATGTATAGGAGCAATATGAATGGATTTGTGTAAGTGCAAGTGTGAGATGTATATGTATTGTGCGTAATTATTTACAGGTGTGATAATGTGAAATTGAAGCGTATTAGGGTTTTTGACCTAGATATGTATTTTAAGGAATCTTTGATTTCTTTTAATATATACAAAAGAAAATGTTCAAGTTTTAATTAAGAAATGTATCTTTATTTATTTATATACAAAAAAAGTATCTTAATCAAATGTTTGTGAATTTTAATATTAGAAAAATGTATTTAAATTGTTATGTACAAAAGTATATTAATTAAAAGAATAAAAAGAAGTGTTTTCAATTTTTAATTATATGATGTAGAAATGTATTTTTATGTGCAAAAATATTTTAAGAAAAAAAGAATGGAAATGTATTTTCAATTTTTAATATAGGATAAAAAATGATATGTACAAATGTATTTTAATCAAGTATTAAGTTATGCAACTATGTACAAAATATATCTTTAATTAAAAGAACAAAAAGTCATTTTTAATTTTAAGTATATGATATAAAAAAGGTATTTATTATTTATGTGATTTTGTAATAATAAAAAAGTGTTTATATGATATAAAGAAAAGAGGTTAGTATTTAAAATGAATTTGGTTATATAAAAAGGGTTAGTGATAATAAAAATGAGATTAAGGCTCTTTTTTGAATCCAATGGGCTTTTAGGGCGTGCAGAATGGGCAAGGCCCATGTTGAACTCAGAATGAAATTTTAGGGTTTCACGTTTTGTTTGTTCAGTTGGAAATGCTTTAGGGTTGGCAGCGGCGCCGTTCGCGTTCGTCGTTCAACGTTATCTTCCGGTCATAGCTCTTTGCCCAAACTGAAATCCTTCGCCTCGGCCATCAGCAATCTCCACCTCTTCTCCTCTCTTCAAGCCCTCATAAATGGTGACAAACAAAGGTATTCTCTTTTCAACGCGTTAGGGTTCGAATTCTTCTTAGACATAATTGTTTACTGCTTTTCTTTTGACTGTGCGTTTAACTTTTTGTTTGTTTTAATGAGGATGAAAAGGCATAAGAAGAGGGATGTTTTACCTTGATAGAGGGGAGGAAGAAGATGGAGGAGGAGCGTAGGAGGCTCGATGGCGGAGGTTCGGTGATGTTCGCGCTAGCTGGCTTTGAGATCCTGGTATCTTTGTATATTTCTTTGTTTATTGGTTTTAATGATGATGTTCTGAAAAGCCCTCTTGAAACGATTCGCTTCTTTACCTCTTCTACTGCATGTTGCCTTGATCTGTTGCTTTCAATTGTTGCTTTGAACTGTTGTTGCTTGGACGAACTTTCTCTCTTCTTCTCTTGTTGCCTTGGACGCTTGTATCTCTTGTTACTTCCTTGCCTATATGCTTGAAATATGCCTTTCTGAGATGTTTGCTTGCCTTGAACTTCTGTTGAGTTTGCCTTCTTCTGAATTGCCTAATTTGAAATGTTTCTTCCTCGCCCCATGATGAATCCAAGATTCTGAGGGCTTGAAGGCTTGACGCCTTTTTTGGAGCCTCGAGGCTTTGAAAGGCTTTAAGCTTATCTTTTACAATGACTGGCTTGAGTATGCTTGAGGGATTTAGATATGCTTGAGGGATTTTGATATGCTTGAGGGATTATGTTGCCTATGATGAATATTTTACTGAGGCCTGGAGGGTTAGAAAAATGGTTCTGGTTGGCTTTACTGATGCAGATTTTGAGTTTGGGGATTTCTGGTTTTTTTGAACTGGTTGTGTTCAGTTGGATTGGCGTGTTGATAGTAGGTGATATGCTTATGACAGGTTCAGCATGTTTTTAGTTGGTTTATCAGGTTTGAAGGCTAGGCCAGGTTTGGTAGTTTTTTTTTGTGTTTGTATGTGTTTTGGTTAAGCTGATGTGGTGAGGTTTTGACAGCAGGTAAGCTTGCAGTAGGTTATGTTGTTGGACAGTATGGTGGTTCTTCAGGTCTTGTGCAGGTTTTCTATGCTTTTGAACTTGCAGTAGTTTAGGCTTTTGAGGTTGAGCTTCAGATTTTGTGAGGTTTGGCCTTGGGTTTGAACTTGGTTCTGGTTCACAGTTTTGTATATTTTTTTTATCTCCTTTGCTGAACTGAGTTCTCTTGGATTATATCTTTTCTTGTTATGTTTGCCTGTCCTGCCTCAGCCTACAAAACCTGCATATGCTTACTTTATCTCTCTTCTCTTTTTCTCCATAGTACAGTTGAATATATTATATGATTCTTTTTGTACTATCCTCTGAAGGGGCCCTGGGAAATGATGATTAAGTTGCTTGCATAACACATTATTTCTGCATACTTTATCCAGCTTTGACAGCTTGCTACACTTTATCTTTTCTTTGATATCTTTTCCAAATCCTTTTTGACAGCTTTTGAGTGGATTTTGTACTTTGACAGTAAAATGCACTTTTGGCTAATCTTTGAGTAGACTTTGGCATTTGATAGGAAGTGGGAATTGGATTTTTCAGTTTAGTTTGAATTTGAAGCTTGAGATTTTATGCAGTTTGAACTTTGGAATTTATGCATTTGACATTTGCATTCATGAATAAAATTCTTCCCTCTCTATGAACCGGGAGAAATCCCGTGATTTGCAGAGAGGGTTAACTGATCCCAATCAGTGGCCTCTAATGATGAGCACATTTTATCAGTCTTTTTTAATTCAACTGCTTTCTGACTTTCTCTTTTCTTTTTGCAGATAAATAACGGAGCACCGGAACGAAGTGAAGAATGAAGAGATTAGGAACTTAGGATAGAATTTTATTTTCAATTTAATTTTTGTACACCATTATTATATTAAATACTTCGTAAATAAATACTTGTATCAAATAATAATTGTAACAAACATTAAATATGAAATAAAATTCTATTGATTCAATTAAATCTTTTCAATTCCTTTTCCTTAATTGTTTACTTGTTATTTATAATTCCTTAAATTAAATAAAATGAAAATTAAATTTCAAGTATTTAATTCTTAGAACCATAAATAATCAACTAAACCTTGTTGATCAAAATAAATGAACTGGACGCCTCCATCATTCAAAGCAACGCACAGTCGAACACAAAAACTGATCAGATGCAATCCTTTCTTACTGATTCTTTGCCAAGCACTGTAATTCCAAACTGCACATATCTTTTGACTGGCCCAAACAAAACAAACTGAATTCAAACCACTGTCTCTTTTACTGATTAAATCAAAACAACGCTAATTCAATCCGAATCTCAGAATAACTTGCAAAGTGCTGTGGAATTTTAATTTTGCTGAGAATATGCCCGTAAAACCTTAATTCCTGATTAAATGCCAAATAACATTCTCCTGATCAAAACTGAACCAAAATCAACCAAAAACCTAAGCCAACTGCTTGAACTGTTCTAGGGCTATGAAAACCAGAAAAAACCCTAATTTTGCTTGACTGACAAGAAAAGTCCGTTTGTCCGATTCTTGAGTCAGTTTGAAAAGTCAGGAAATGTCTGAAGCTGAGGTTTCTTGTGAAAAAATGCGAGGGCAAATTTTGGGGTACAACAGTTGCCCTTGTTCAATCTTCTTGGACCTGAAGAGTTAGATTGGCAAGTTTGCCTTTCGCGACTTGAAGGTAAAAGGAGATTGGACACTAAAGTGCCCAGAAAATTTGCGCTCGGCGATATGATGGTGGAGGTGAATGGGCTTAAAGATGCCATTTGGTGATGGGCTTAAAGATGCCATCTGGTGCGAGAGAATTTTGTCGGGGGATGGGCTTAGAGATGCCATCTGAGAATGGGCTTACAGATGCCATTCGGCGACTGCTGGTAGGAGGATGGGCTTATAGATGTCATCTGGACATGTTGAACTGTATGTCAGTGGTGAGTGGACAAGTATCAGAAGGGCCTCCATGTTTTGGGACATCTCTGAATTGGGGTCCGAACAAGCAACAGATTGACGTCCATATCTGGAGAATCTGTAAACTATCTGAGATTGAATAAGCAATAGAGCAGCATCCGTTGTTGGGACATGTCCGTAAACTATTTTCAAAAATTGAGAAGAGTCTGAATCAGTTGGTAGATTGACATCCGTTGTAGGGAAGAATCTGTAAACTGTCTTCAAAAGTTGAGAAGAGTCTGAATCAGTTGGTAGATTGACATCCGTTGTAGGGAAGAATCTGTAAACTGTCTTCAGAAGTCTTGAAGTTGAAGAGGAACCGGTGTAGGGTTTCTTGATGATGCGTCTGAATGAATCTGGAATAAGTATCATAACATCGCCGTGTCCGGGTCACATCTGAACTATTTCTGGATGAATTTTGGGAGTTGATCTGTGTCTGTCGACTGATCTTTCCTGAAAAGGCAAAGGGTTAGTTGCATGCAATGTTATGATGCATGATGCAACGTACGTGACATCAATGTTTATGATATGAATGTAATGAATGCGCATGTAAGCTGATGAGCTAATCTTGCCGAGGATACATGAATCCAAGATGGCTGAAGATAAAAGCCTCTTGACTGCTGCCGGGGAAAATAAATCCTTGGCTGTCGCTGGGGACGAGAATTCCTGATGACCTCTACTGGGGGGTTCCAAACTAGTAGACTCATGCTGGGGAGGCCAGATTGAGAATCTTCGGCTTGATGGGAAGTAACCCTGGCGACTTCACTGGGGAACCCAAGATTTGTCCTCCCAAAGCTCTGTGGGGAGAAGGTTCAATGGTCTGGCTCCGCTGGGGATACTGAAGCTTAAACTCTGAGGGGAATTGAATTCCGGAGGATTCTCTGGCTGGGGATTTTTGATGAACTCCGCTGGGGATAGGGAGAATTTTGGCGAGCGCGATCTTCCGTGGTGGTTAGCTTGAGAAGAATCAAAACAAGCGATAGGTTAACATCCGTTTACTTGGAGAACCCGTGAACTATTTTCAGAAATCTTGAAGTTGAATCAGCAATAGAGCCGCATCCGTTGTTGGGAAGCGTCCGTAAACTAATTTCAAAGGTTGCATCTGAACAAGCTGATAGATTAACATCCGTTACTTGGGAAGAATCCATGAACTGTTTTCAGAAGTCTTGAAGAAGAATCTGAACAGGTGATAGGTTAACATCCGTTTACTTGGAGAACCCGTGAACTTGTTTCAGAAGTCTTGAAGTTGAATCAGCAATAGAGCCGCATCCGTTGTTGGGAAGCGTCCGTAAACTGTTTTCAACGGTTGAGAAGAGTCTGAACAAGTTGGTAGATTGACATCCGTTGTTGGGAAGAATCCGTAAACTTGTTTCAGAAGTCTTGAAGAGGAACCGGTGTAGGGCTTCCTGAAGATGAGCTTGTGTAAAAACTGCATCGGGTTTTGAACACTTTTGACATTCGAATGCCCCAAGTGGTGATGTAGATAAATTCCTAGCTTATTACAGGTGTTGGTCTACCATCGGTCGTTCACAGATGTTTCCTGGATTGTTACAGGTGTTGATCTGGAATTCTTCAGACATGCCCTGGCTGGATACAGGAATCGAATCTGGAAAGGTGATAGTTGATAGATATGCCCTGGCTGGATACAGGAATCGAATCTTCAAACTCTTCAGACGTGCCCTGGCTAGATACAGGAATCGAGTCTGGAAATGTGGTCAACAGATATGCCCTAGCTGGATACAGGAGTCGAATCTGGAAATAATCGTCAACAGATATGCCCTGGCTGGATACAGGAATCGAATCTTCGAACTCTTCAGACGTGCCCTGGCTAGATACAGGAGTTGAGTCTGGAAATGTGATAGTTGACAAATATGCCCTGGCTGGATACAGGAATCGAATCTTCAACTCTTCAGACATGCCCTGGCTAGATACAGGAATCGAGTCTGGAAATAATGTAGTTGACTTGTTGAACACTTTTGACATTCGAATGCCCCAAGTGGTGAAGAAGGAGTCTTAAATCAGATTACTCTGCATATTGAGAGATTTCTTGAAATCTTGACTGGACTGCCCCAGGTTAACTGAACTTTGAAAGATCTGTTGGACCTTGACTGGACTGCCCCAGGTTAACTGAACTTTGAAAGATCTGTTGGACCTTGACTGGACTGCCCCAGGTTAACTGAACTTTGAAAGATCTGTTGGACCTTGACTGGACTGCCCCAGGTTAATTGAATTGTGACATGTCATGCCCCTTGTTGATAGGAGATTTGATGGAAGTGTCATCCTCTTGAAGTGATTTTGACTTACTGAGAGAGTTTTCGTTCCTCCGAACATTCGCTGTATGAATTTCTTCGCTGTCAAACACAAAGCCAAATGCAGACAGTGATATTCAAGCAATGCAAAGTTTATGTTTGTCTCGAAGTTTTGAAAAATGCGTTTTTAGCAGAAAACTTTTCATAAGACAAGTTAACACAAGATTTAGAGCAAAGCCCTACAGGAGTCAGGATACCTTTTGTAACAGTATGCTTTCGAACTAACCCATGCTTCAATTAGGACTTTTGAAGGGTTGTAATGTGGCCTGGTTCACGGTTTAAGAAACAAAGGATAAAGGCTCAAAGTATATTTGTACCCACCCGCTCTTCGTGATGTTCTTCAACCTAAGCTCAGTTAATTGTGCGTCACACTCTGTTTTGAGTTTGGAACGACTTTCGGGCGATGGTTCACCAGTTGAATTTTTGGGAGACAGTCATCATCTCCTTTTTCTTTTCCAACACTTTTCATGTTGTTGAGGATTTTGTAATGACCTCACTATTTTGATTTTGATTTGTTATCCCTAACTTTTGCCTGACTGTTACCGTTTTCGGGATTACTGTCAGCGGGATGCCCCAGCTTTCTTAAGCCTCCTTTATAGGTTTTGGCTTGGTGGGCTTTTCTCTTTTGAGAGATTGACTGTCTATGTGATAGGGAACCACCCTGGTCTTTTGATTCCAAAGGAATGCTTTCTCTTTTTTGACGTCGTTCGTTGTATTACGAACTGAGAGTTTGCGACTTCAATGCGCATTTTCTTTTGAATTAACTGAGAGACTACCCTGCCCCAGGTTTATATCAAGGGTTTTGATCGTTTAGAACAGAAAACTCCTACTTCTTTAGCTCGAAGGGGTTGACTAGGGATTAACTTCCTTATAACTCCAGTGTTTGGGAATTGAAAGAAATGCCTGTACATCATCAGCACGGTCTGTTCAAAAGCATACTGTATAAGATTATGGTATTGTTTCGTCATCCTCCCTCTAAAGGCTTACAGCTTTTTATCAGGAGTCAAATATCATAAAGAAAAGCATAAGAGTAGTGAAACGAATGGATGGATTCAAGACAAACATATGCAATGCATTAATGAAAACAGAGTTTAACATCAACAAATAATTGTTTGACAACAAAAAGAAATTACAACTTTAAAAGTTCAAAAAGAAGCAAAGGTCTTTCAGCTTGAGCTTCGTCACTTCAGGTGGAGAACCCTTTAACGGAAGATCTTCATCTCGCCGTCTGGCATGAATTCCAGCACCCCAATGTCGATCAGATCTTGAATCTTGTTCTTCAAGGCCCAACAGTCGTTGGTGCCGTGTCCCGGGCTGTAGGAGTGGTAAACACAGAATGCGTCGGGGTTATAGTGAGGATAGGAGATATTGAGCTTCTGAGGAGGATCCTTTACAGTAAGCAAATTGACCTCCAACAGGCGCTTCAGTATGAAGAATGATGGTATTTCAGTCTCCGTAAACTGTCTTCCCGACTTTTCTTGTTTACGCCGATTCCCTCGTTGACGCTGGCGAGGTTGTTGATGGGATTGTGACCCTGAAGCAAGCAAAGGAGCTTTCCCTTTGTCTTCTTGAGTTGATGGAGCCTGAGCGGTGACTTGCTCTTCTACCTCAGATGTTTGCCCCAGTTGGTTGTTTGGAAGCAGTTGGCGGACAAGAACTCTGAGTTCCTCTTGTCTTTGAGATAGGTCTTGGATGAGAGCCATCTGGCCCACCAACTGTCCCATCATTTGAGTCCTCAGTGTTGTCAGATCAAACTGCAGCTCCGCAATCTGATCACTCCTGGCATTGTTGGAATTCCCCAAGCCCTTGGTGAGGAGAGCTTTCAACTCTTCTTGCCCCAGAGACAAGTTCAGGAACATCTCCTGCAGCTGAGCAGTCTGGTCTTGGATATCTTTGACAGACCGTTCTAAAGCCATCTCTTGCTGAAATAAACAGCAGGAGAGTAAGGAAACCTGAAAAAGGAAAGATGGTCAAAATGAAATGCATGATATGTGGATGCATGCTTTCAAGGATCTCTTGGGGTAAACACAAGAAAAATGTTAGAGGTTGAACTCTGCTCTTGGATTGGAGATCTCTGCATTGGTGGATGTCTTTCCACGAGAATCAAGCTCATCATGTCGAGTGGGTCATAGCCACTGATTCAAGTTGTTGTTCTTGATCTTTGATTGGACTGGTTAGAGGAGAAACCTCTTGCCCCTTGATAGATGTCTGGTTCAACGTAACCCTGCATCAAAAGAACCCTCGAGATCCTTGAAATGGTTATTGAAAATGCTATGGTATGATGTCATGATGTTATGCACATGTATGCGGAAAGCAAGTGAGTGTATATACAGGCAAACAATATTCACACAAAGCAAACAAGTCCTTTGGTTTAGGCTTGCATGAGGTTCAGGTACTACCCTCTTTCAGTTCGTTGGTTAAAACCTGTCTTATCAAAAGTAACCGGGTTCTAGAGGATCTCATATCATTGGCTACCCTCAATCGGTCATAACTCCAGCATCGCAACCTTTTCTCGCGGCCGGAACCATCTCGAGAGTTTAGCCTCAATGAGTGTAGCATACTGCTACTGTTCTAATGGCCAAGTTGGTCAATTTAGGGTTCTAAGGTCGGCTGGTGTTTAACGACTCCTTGGAAGACCCATATTCTCCCCGTTTCAACACGAGGGATATCGGTACAGACCAAGGCGCCACACCAACGTAGCCACTGCTTCACCCATGTCGGTATACGCCGGACAGGTCCCTCACAGATTATGCTACCTAAAAGGGTTTCCCCAGATCCGGGTTAGGATCTATAAAACTCCGATACAAAGCCCACAAATGTAAAGCAAACAAAGCAATCAATTGAAAGTAAAGGTGATCTAAACCCTAAGGTAACCCCACTTTTAGAATACTCCCCAGCAGAGTCGCCAGTTCTGTGATACGGTGGGAGAACTGACTAGTGTTTTGCGTTCGTATTCGCACTTGTGCGGTTGAGCAAGAGTCGCCACCGACTTTTTATTTTATCCTAAAGGAAAGGTTAAAAAGAGCACAACAAAAACCTTTTGAGATATTTCGTGGGTTCGGGGGGTAGATTATGAAAAGGGAAGGTATTAGCACCCTTTTCATCCATGGTTATCCATGGGCTCTTAGTTACTTGGTTTTTTTAGATCACTTGCCTTGTTTTTCGATTGCTTGAAAATGGTGTGTGTGTGGGTGCTTTTTGAAAATGTTTTGGAAAAAGATGCCTTGTCTTAGGCAATTAATGTATTTGACTCGTGATTGAGTGTTTTACAAAAGTGTGGATCTTTTCGAAAAGATCTTTCAAATGTTTTCGAGAGTTTGTTTGAAAGTGTTGTGGATTGTGGTTTTTGAAAAGAAGGCAAGTGTTTTTGCAAATCGATCTCAAGTAACTAAGAGTTTTGTCTACCCTATTGTACTCAAAGGTTTTTGTTATGTTTTAACCCCTTTTAACAATTTTGTTCCACCATTGGATTTGGTGGACAATCTTGCGTTTAGGAAGTTTATTCGGGACGGGCGCGGGTCATCGTATGGACCATGAATGCAATGATGCCAAGTGTCTTTGGCAATTTGCTTTGAAGGGACTATGATCATTCTGTTTAGGCAACACTTTGAGACTTATGATCATTTGATTTTGTTTTGCCAAAGATACTCGACGTGCAAGCTTGGCCCATTTTGGAAGGCAACATGTGGGGTTACCCTAGGGGGTGCAAGTGTGATTGTGTATTGATTACATGTATTTGTCTTGTATTAGGTTATCTAGCGTTTGATTTTATGTACATGCAAACCCTAGGTCTAAACATGGTATAATTGGAAAACTGTAAATTGCGGAAATGTAAAATCTACGCTATTACAAAATAGTGTCCGGGAGTGGGGGTATAAATGTACAAAAGGGATGAGACTTATAGTATCCAATAAGTTACAACCAAATCGAATTCGCAATCAAATGTAAATATCGAATATACAAATATAAGATAAACAAATGTATAGGAGCAATATGAATGGATTTGTGTAAGTGCAAGTGTGAGATGTATATGTATTGTGCGTAATTATTTACAGGTGCGATAATGTGAAATTGAAGCGTGTTCTGGACTGGGCCCGACAGGCCCAAAAGCATTACTAAGGCCCAGTCCAAAGGGACTCACTAAGGACCACACTGGGCAAAGGGGGTCACATCCATGCCCGACACCCTGATGTCCACCTCGACATCTCGATGTCCAACCCCACGCGGTGAAGTCGTGCTCGACACCCTGCCGTCCAGCTCTATGTCCTGGCGTCCAGCTCGACACCCGCTGTCCAGCTCGAGGTCCTGGCGACGAGCTCGGCACCGTGCTGCGCAGCTCGACATGGTCTCGAGCTACCCGACTAGGGCAGACTCAGTCCACCGTTCCCCCAATGATACTCCGGAAAGACCGCGTCTCCGTCCGCCCGCACTTCACGCAGCACATCCAGGAAGGGGACCACGTGCAGGTCCCCACTACCCACGTAGAACCTGGCAGTTCCTCCATTGGGCCAAATCCGCCCGGCCCAATGAAGGAACCTTGGCCCAGCGCTGGGGGCTATAAATACCCTCTGTTTCCAGAGGGTCAGGTATTCATCATTCTAACCTCAACTCTATTATCTGCTCGTACTCCCACTGACTTTAGCATCGGAGTGCCTTGCAGGAACCCCCCCTCCTCGTTCAAAAAGCCTTCTGCTCGGAGCCAGCCGTGACGGTCCAAACCTTCTGATCAGGTCAGATCAGTGGCGCCGTCTGTGGGAAACAGCTTCCCCGTCTAACGAACAATTTCAAAGACCAAAGCTCAATTCAATTACCTGTCATGGCTGATCCAACTCGTGAAGAACAGCACGTCCGTGTCACCGACACTAACAACGGCCCCTCGGACAAGAATGGACACCTGGACAATCCTAGTGATGCCGGCCACAATTCCATCCCTGTGACAACCGCCCCTGGACCTTCCACCCGCATGGACGGGAACACTGCGTCTTCCTCGACGACTCCTCCAGCACTCGAAGACGACCCGGAGGCTCTCGCCTATCGCAGAGCTGCCCGGTTCTATGAAGTCCAAGTCCCTGCCGGGGCAGATGCCACGACTCAGGCACTGTTCGCGGCCATCAACCAGACAAATTATCTCCTATTCGCCCAAGGAGAAAGACTAAGGGCACTTGAAAATGATCGCCGACCCCCGAGGAGGCATCAGAGGCCACCATCTCCACCTCCCCGGGTCGAAGAAGTTCGACACCCTACTCCCCCGCGGAGACACTACAGGGAGAACTCTAGGAGCCCCTCTCCCCGGCCAAAGCAGAGGCGGCCCCAATATGAGAGACAGCCCGTCATCCCTACCGAAGAACCCAGTCGCGACCCATCAAGGCACGACAGGAGGCACAACAGAGACGGGCGTGTGACCTTCAACCACCGAGCATCACGCTCGAGGGAGTCTCAGCACGATCAGCGTGCCAGACACAACTACAGGACCCCTTCTCTTTCTCCGGAGAGGAGCGACGAGGACGACCCCCGCGGTCCCCTGTCGCAGGCCATCATGGACGCTCCTATTCCCCCGGGCATGGAAAAGCCCCCACATCTGAAGGAGTACGACGGCGTGGCAGACCCGGTCGACCACATCGACGGATTCGAAGCCATGCTTCATTACCACAATGTCGGGGGGCCCATCAAGTGTCGTCTCTTCCCCACAACTCTCAGGAAGGCGGCCATGGACTGGTATAAAGGACTCGCCCCGGGCTCCATCACCTCGTGGCGGAACCTGAAGAACCAGTTCATCAGTTCCTTCACAGCTTCTCGGCGCCACCCGAAGACCGAGGCGGCCCTCGAGGCCATCATCCAAAGACAGGATGAGACCTTGAGGGAATTCATCAACCGCTTCAACCGGGAAGCGATACAGTTCCCCTGCGCGGACCATATGAAAAGGTACTTGCTGGAGAGGGGCCTCCTCCCCGGCACAGAATTCAGAAAAGCTGTGGGCATTGAGCCACCTGCAACTTTTGATGCTCTCCTCGACAAAGCCCGAGCATACATGGACTACGAGGAGAGAGAAGCTGCCAACAGGGCACGAGACTCCAGGGCTCGCAATCATGGCAGCAGCTCGAGACAAGACCCTCCTCCCCGACGGACCGGAGAGAAGAGGAAGGAAGATCGACCCCGGGAGGTCCGGGAACAAAGGGGCCCCTCGGGCCGGTTCACTGAGTACACTCCGCTCACGGCTTCCCGCGAGCGTATTTTGGCGGAGTGTGCTAGCACAGATTTTAAAGACGGTGACGTCAAGCGTCCCCGGCCAGCTCCTGCCAAGCCAGGAGTAGACAAAAATAAATACTGTCAGTACCATAGGAGTCATGGTCACTTGACAGAGGACTGCGTCCACCTGAAGGACGCCATTGAAACCCTCATCAAAGGAGGGAGGCTTGCACAGTACAGGAGAAACGACGCTCCCCCTCGTGACGCCCACGAAGCAAAGAAGCCCGAAGAAGATGCCCGACCATCTGACGAGTCGGTGCCAATCCAGACCGCCTTCTCGGTAACCAGGCCCGAGGATTTCGAACTTCCCGAGCTCCTGCAGTAGCCCCTGACGACACACAGCAGGTGGGAATACTTCCCCTCCGCCATGGTCATCAACGAGGGCGGGTTCAACGACCTGACCATCAACTCAGCCAAGAGGAAGTTGGACGAACTGGTCGACGCAGCTCCTCCACAAACTGTGACTTTCGAAATAGTGAAGGGCAGATCAGAGCCCATCACCTTCTACTTGGAAGAGCTCCCCGGCGGAGCCCCGAACGCAGTCATCCCCTTGCTGATAAGGGCGAAGATGGCCAATTTTGACGTGCATCGCATCCTGGTCGACGAAGGGAGTTCTGTCGACGTGATGTACACCCAGCTGTTCCGGACCTTGCAACTGGATGACTCACATCTGTCTCCATATATAGGTTCGGACCTTCAAGGCTTCAACGGCTCGACTTCCAAACCTTGGGGTTATGTCGAGCTCCTCGTGACGTTCGGGGAAGGAACAGCAACAAGACAGGTGAAGGTCTGCTTCCTCGTCATTGACTGCCCGTCCCTATACAATTGCATCTTGGGGAGGCCGACATTGGCGGAGCTGACAGCGGTCCCCTCAACTGTCCATCTAAAAATGAAGTTCTATACCAAAAGGGCAAGGGTAGCCACCATCCAGGGCGACCTCGCTGCTGCCCGCAGGTGCTTCAACGCCGCTTCAAGGGGACGGGATACTGTCGATGTGGGTACCAGCACAAGGCCCATCAAGAAGACAAAGCAAGAGCCCGACAGAGCATCTCCCGAGGTAGAAGTTCAGAAGGCTCCACCAAAGGTCGACTCCATAGCCCTCGACGCCCGCTTCGACCAAGACGAGCTAGCCAGCAGCGAGCAAATCCCCCCCCGACCTATTCCGGACGGCGATTTCGAACTCGTTCCCCTCGGAGCAGACCCGACCAAGGGAGTGAAGATTGGCAAGGACCTCCCCGACTTGGCCAGGAAGCAAATCAAGGCCTGTCTGCGCGAGAATGCTGATCTCTTCGCCTGGAGCGCTGCAGAGATGCCCGAACTCGACCCTGAGGTCGCCTGTCATCACCTCGCCATTGATCCAGCCGCCAAGGCCGTAGTACAACGTAGGCGTAGGCAGTCTCCAGAAAAAACGGAGGCTGCTGAAAAAGCTGTAAAAGACCTCTTAGAGGCAAATTTTATTTCTGAAGCCCGGTATTCCACCTGGCTGTCAAATGTTGTACTTGTCAAAAAGAATAATGGAAAATGGAGAATGTGTGTTGACTATACCGACCTCAACCGGGCTTTCCCGAAGGATGCTTTTCCTCTACCTAACATCGACATGCTGGTCGACAATTCGGCCGGTTACAAAACTTTGTCGTTCATGGACGCCTACTCGGGATACAATCAAATCCCAATGGCCCTGGGCGACAAACGCTGCACGGCGTTCATGACCAGCTCGGGAAACTATTACTACAATGTAATGCCCTTCGGACTGAAGAACGCCGGCGCGACTTACCAACGCATGATGAACAAAGTGTTCAACAAACAGATCGGCGACATGCTCGAGGTATATATGGACGACATGATCGTCAAATCTCGAGCAGATACCGATCACGCAGCTCATCTCAAAACAATCTTCGCCCAAGCAAGACAGTGCAAAATGAGGTTCAACCCCGAGAAGTGCACGTTTGGGGTTAAGGCAGGAAAATTCCTCGGATTCTATCTAACAGAACGAGGGATTGAAGCCAACCCCGACAAGTGTCGAGCATTCGCCGACCTCCCGACTCCAACGTCGAAGAAGTCGATACAGATCATGAACGGCATGTTGACGTCACTATCACGCTTCGTCGCGAAGTCCGCTCAGCACGCCCTTCCCTTTTTCAAACTCCTTCGAAAGGAAGCAGCCTTCTAATGGACCGAGGAATGCGAACACGCACTTCGCCATCTGAAGCAGAGCCTGTCTCAACCGCCCGTGTTGTCTCGACCAGATGACGACGAGCCACTATACCTATACTTGGCAGTATCAAGTGAAGCCATTAGTGCAGCTCTTGTCCGCGAGACTCCTGACGGGCAGAAACCTGTCTACTTCACGAGCAAAGCCTTACAAGGCCCCGAGAGCAGGTATCAACAGATAGAAAAGGTTGCTCTGGCCCTCGTCAACGCTGCGAGGAGGCTCAGACACTACTTTCTAGCACACACCATCATCGTGCGAACCGATCAACTGGTGAGTCAACTCCTGGGTCAGCCAGATATGGCGGGCAGAATGCTGAAGTGGTCCCTGGAACTCTCTGAATTCGACATTCAGTACGAGAGCAGGAAAGCCCTGAAAGCACAAGCCTTGGCCGACTTCGTCGCCGAGATGACCCCTAACGACATTCCCCCGGGAAAGGAACACAAATGGACCATCTTCGTCGACGGAGCCTCCAGCGCGTCCGGAAGCGGCGCAGGGATCTTCCTTGAAAACGAAGAGGGTGTGGTAATCGAGCACTCCTTGGTTCTCTCCTTCCCGACGTCAAATAACCAGGCAGAATACGAAGCCCTGCTCGCAGGACTGAGACTAGCCGAGGACCTAGGAGCCCGTGAAGTTCAAATTTACACCGACTCCCAGCTCGTCGCTTCCCAAGTACAGGGAAGCTACCAGGCCAAGAATGACAACCTCATTGAGTACTTGAACTTAGTCAAAAAACACATGGCAAAGTTCGTACGAGCAGAAATCTCTCATGTTCCCCGCGAGCAAAACACGAGGGCGGACATATTGTCCAAACTCGCGAGCACACGAAAGAAAGGCGGGAATAAATCTGTCATCCAGGAATCTCTGGCACGGCCGAGCATCGAGCCACCCTCGACCACGGTCGAGGTCCACGCCATCGGGGATGCCACGTCTTGGATGACCCCGGTTTATAATTTCCTAACAAAGGGAGAACTCCCGTCGAACCAGGCCGACGCTGCCATAATCAAGCGACGAGCATGTTCCTATGTTGTTCTCGAGCAGAAACTGTATCGAAGAGGATTCTCCATTCCCCTCCTGAAATGCATTGACGAGTCCGCCATCCCCGACGTACTGCGGGAGATACACGAAGGTATCAACGCCCAGCACATGGGCGGTAAATCCTTGGCAAGGAAAGCCCTTCGAGCAGGATACTACTGGCCGACGATGCAACAGGACGCCAAGGAACACGTGAAAAAATGTGACAAGTGCCAGAAGCACGTGGATATGCACCTCGCTCCCCCACACGAGCTGAATACATTATCGTCCCCATGGCCGTTCGCCTGGTGGGGCATGGACATCCTCGGGCCCTTCGTGCAAGGGACCTATCAGAACAAGTTTCTAATCGTCGCCGTGGATTACTTCACGAAGTGGATCGAGGCCGAGGCACTCGCAAAAATCACCTCACACAACATCCTCCGTTTCTACAAAAGAAACGTGCTCGCCAGGTTCGGAATTCCGCAGGCACTGGTGACCGACAACGGTACCCAGTTCACCGACCACGGATTCCGAGACTTCGTCACCAAACTGGGGACCAAACAACACTTCACGTCGGTCGAACATCCTCAGACCAACGGGCAAGCCGAAGCCGCGAACAGAGTCATTCTCCGAGGGCTCAAACGTCGACTCGGCGAAGCCAAAAGAGGATGGGTCGAGGAGCTCCACAGCGTCCTGTGGGCATACCGCACCACACCTCACTCAACGACGGGGGAAACACCGTTCCGACTGACCTACGGCACCGAAGCTGTCATCCCGGTCGAAATCATGGAACCATCCCGTCGAACGGAGGAGCCCCTCGACGAAGAGATGAATGACGAAGCACTAAGGGATGAACTCGACCTAGTCGAGGAAATCCGATCGGGGGCTGCCCTGCGCGAAGCCACCCTAAAACAACGAGTGGCTCTACGCCACAACGACAAGGTCATCAAGCGCGAGTTCCAAATAGGCAGCCTGGTACTACGCAGGAACCAGAAAGACTCCCGCGAAGGGAAATTGGCCGCGAACTGGGAAGGACCTTACCGCGTCCACGGAACCACGGGTACCGGGGCGTACTAACTCGAGCAGTTAGACGGAGAGCCATTACCAAGACCCTGGAATGCTGCTAAGTTGAAGCAGTACTACAGTTAGAAACTGTCAACACCTAGGACCCTCGACCAGCAGCAACCACGCTCGGGCAACGAGGAAAAACGTCCAGTTTCGTTTAAGGCTAAGGTACAGGCCCGACACACGACCAAAATGGCACGGCATCGCGCGGTAAATGATGACGATCGATAGTGCCCGACGTGGACAGCTGTACCGAGCCCCACCGTCGTCGTACCCATAAGGCAGGACACCCAGCTCGCGATGGGCAGTTCACGCCAAGGGAGAATCGTCCCTAACGGGCTCCACGCCCGACTGAGCAACCTCGCTCCGAATTGCCCGACATTCCATCAAGAATAACGGGACATCTACAAGGGTCAAAAGAAAATCTCTCCCCTCGAGCGCAACACTTAGGCAACCCCGGCCAATCAAAATAGGGCCGAGATTGCATACAAATGGAGACGAGCATATTCGCTCGCCAAATCAAAGCCACCTACGGGCACTCCTCGGGCCCGGGACTTGGACTAAATTCATACAAGCATGTGATTTCAAACAAGGGCAAAAAATCCAAAATGAATAACAAGGTATAAACGCCCGAAGGCAACAAAGAAATATTAAACCGACCAAGAAGGCCGGCGATGTTTATAACATACAATAAACGGGCACGCAGGCCCAAAGAGTACAAATATCAAGAGCACGCAGGCCCGCTATCCTACTCAAACTTCCACAGAATCATCATTGTCGACGCCAGGAGAGTCGGGCGGAGGAACGATCATGCCACCTACAACCCGGTGTGTGTGACCGATACCCTCAGTGACCAGACCAGGGTTAAGCAATGAGAGCTGATCGACTGCAGAATTGAACTCGTCCTCCAGAGCACCGACACAGTCCTCCTCGAGGAGCCGGATGTGGGCGACCAGCTCCGCCCGACTCTTCAAAGTCACTATGTCCTCGGGCTCATCTTCGGCAGGTTGCAGGACAGCATTCATTTCCTCAACCTGTTTGCCCAGGCGTTCGACTTCGGCAGCCAAGCGATCCCTGTCGGTCCGGAGCAACTCCCCTTCCTCAGTCAACCTCCCCGACTTCTCCTTTTCCAGGGTCAGCATCTCCCTCTCGGCATCGAGTATCGCGGTCTGCTCTCGGAACATCTCCTCGGAGCGTTCCAGAGCGACCTTCAATTTCCGCGAGCCCGCAGTCAGGGCCGCCTTCTCCTGCTCGAGTTCTTCAACACGGGCAGCATCCCCCCCATCCTCAGATAGCACCAAGGCCATCTCGGCCATTTTTACCAGTCCATCCACGCTGGCGGCCAGATACGCCTTCCTCTCCTCTTTGCTCATCTTCTTTATGGCCTCAGCTTCATGGGCGACCACTGTCGGAGGGAATCGCTCGAAAAAGCCCGCCTCTTCAAAGCAAGGGGGGAAGGCAAAAGATTGAACAGCACCGGCATCCTCCCCGACAGTCGAACCGCCTTCCACGCGGGTCCTCTTCCTCTGCGTCAAAACAGCACTGGGATCAATCTCCTCGACTTCTGGATCTGACGCAGGACCCGAGCTCGACGTCGAGTCCACCCTCACCGGCTGAGGAGCATTCGGACTTTGTGGTGGTCCCATTCTCGTCGTCTGCGGGGGCTTCACGACCCTCCTGCCTCGCCTCTGGTCGGTTGATAATTTCAGGAGCCTTTCATGTCGGCTAGCCATCGTACCTGCACGAAGTAAATAAAAAGTCAGTATCGAGCAAACTGCACGAATAAACGACGAATAAAAGAATTTCAAGCAAACAACCTAACAGGCGGGCAGCCTGCCTGTACGTCGGACATTCCACCAGCGCCTTGGTGTCGATCGGGCGAGACTCGAACGTCGGGTAACCGTCTTTGTCGAGGATATCATCCCCTTCCCGCGTAACCCATCGGGCGGGATGAAAATTGTCGACAAACCGGCAAAGAGCCTCGTACGCCCGCTGATCTTCCGAACACATATCCCCGACAGCGGTATGGTAATAACTTGTCCCATGTTCGTAATGTCGGGACATCCAGTACACTGGGAACTTAGCCCTACGACCCAACACAGGGCTCCCGTCGTCGGCCACCATCGTTTCCCCGTCATCGTCGCTGACTGGCCCCTCCTCCTCGAAAAGGGAATCTAAAGCAGAGTCGGTAATAGGGCGTATCACATACCACTTGTCCTTAAACCCCCTCACGGAGTCCATATACATCTTAAATAGTCTCCTCGACTGCTTCAGGGACACCCAGCTGTGCTTCCCTCCTCGGGACTGACACTGCAGGTGAAATACCCGAAAGAAAAGAGGGATGGTCGCCCCTATCCTCAAGTAGCGACACGTCAACTCAAACGCCCGGATGAAGGCGAGAGAGTTTGGGTGTAGCTGGGACGGGGCCAGCTCCAAGTGCATAAAGACCCCGGCCTGAAAATTTGTGAACGGCAGCCGCAGCCCGAGGTCTTTAAACGCGATCTCATACATCGCGAGGCTGTAATTCGGATAGACCGAGCAAATCCTTGCGCCGGTCGACGGAATCATGACTACGAAGTTTTGTTGGAAGCCAGGCTCGTCCTGACCCTCTTCAATGACAGTGAATGGATGTCGCTCATCCCGACTATATACCGACGCTGTCCCCCGCGGCTCGACACCCACCCATTCCAACAATGGGTCGGTCACGGTATCTATCAGGGTGGCCGACTCGTCGGCACTCTGCTCTTCGCGATCACGACGTCCGGAGGAGCTCGGCTCGTCCGCCATGGTTACCTGCAGAGCACGGGAAACCAATCAGTTGAGCACGAAGTCCTATGCTCGACAAAATCATGTCGTCCCATACACGACTACACAAGTCCGTTTCCACAAATGGATGCCTCCCCGACTCTCCTGAATCCGGTGTTCTTCCTCAAACCAACCGCGCGGCCACTCTTCAAGCATGTCGACCCGAGGTATGAACATGGCGAGCCGCACTATGAAGCCCACGGCCACGACCATGAACATACCGGGCACGGTCATGAATCAGGCGCCCCAGATCATGAAGACCCCGGGCAGCTCTGAAGTTTTTCACCTAAAACTATGAATATGTCGGCCACAAACATGCGTTTGCCGGTCCTAGACATGAATATGTCGGGCAAAACGCGAGTTTACCGGACTAATCCCACGCGCACGGTCCTAAAACATCTACAAATTCCAGAAATCATGCGTTCTAAACGGAAAAATGAAGAAAGTAGATCACTTACTTGGATCAAAGTGTGGGATTTAACTAAGAAATGGAAGAGTCTGAGACGGGAAATCGCAACTGGAGAAAGTGTTGAGAGCGGCAACGGAGAGAGCACGGAGAACGGAAAACGTATTATGGGGCCCAAGGATCCTATTTATAGTGATGACGTGGAATACCAAACGTCACCTCGGGCAACCACGGACTCCATCTCCTCGACGCGCTGCTCCCAACGCAATGATGGCCCTACCCCCCTAGGGTGGCGGCACAGCTCTCAAAAGATGCCTCGTGTGCTCGACCGACGCACCCGGTACGGATCCTCCACGCATCCACCACCAAGGACGCCTCCGAGCACGACACGAGGAGGCCCCTCGAGGGCCCACACCTCCATCCCGGGCACGAGACCTCAACGACGGAACAACTTGGTTTCAAGTCATGGCCCCTCGCAAAGGAGCCACGACTTGGGGGGCTCCTGTTTTGGACTGGGCCCGACAGGCCCAAAAGCATTACTAAGGCCCAGTCCAAAGGGACTCACTAAGGACCACACTGGGCAAAGGGGGTCACATCCATGCCCGACACCCTGATGTCCACCTCGACATCTCGATGTCCAACCCCACGCGGTGAAGTCGTGCTCGACACCCTGGCGTCCAGCTCTATGTCCTGGCGTCCAGCTCGACACCCGCTGTCCAGCTCGAGGTCCTGGCGACGAGCTCGGCACCGTGCTGCGCAGCTCGACATGGTCTCGAGCTACCCGACTAGGGCAGACTCAGTCCACCGTTCCCCCAATGATACTCCGGAAAGACCGCGTCTCCGTCCGCCCGCACTTCACGCAGCACATCCAGGAAGGGGACCACGTGCAGGTCCCCACTACCCACGTAGAACCTGGCAGTTCCTCCATTGGGCCAAATCCGCCCGGCCCAATGAAGGAACCTTGGCCCAACGCTGGGGGCTATAAATACCCTCTGTTTCCAGAGGGTCAGGTATTCATCATTCTAACCTCAACTCTATTATCTGCTCGTACTCCCACTGACTTTAGCATCGGAGTGCCTTGCAGGTACCCCCCCCCCCCTCCTCGTTCAAAAAGCCTTCTGCTCGGAGCCAGCCGTGACAGTCCAAACCTTCTGATCAGGTCAGATCAAAGCGTATTAGGGTTTTTGACCTAGATATGTATTTTAATGAATCTTTGATTTCTTTTAATATATACAAAAGAAAATGTTCAAGTTTTAATTAAGAAATGTATCTTTATTTATTTATATACAAAAAAAGTATCTTAATCAAATGTTTGTGAATTTTAATATTAGAAAAATGTATTTAAATTGTTATGTACAAAAGTATATTAATTAAAAGAATAAAAAGAAGTATTTTCAATTTTTAATTATATGATGTAGAAATGTATTTTTATGTGCAAAAATATTTTAAGAAAAAAAGAATGGAAATGTATTTTCAATTTTTAATATAGGATAAAAAATGATATGTACAAATGTATTTTAATCAAGTATTAAGTTATGCAACTATGTACAAAATATATCTTTAATTAAAAGAACAAAAAGTCATTTTTAATTTTAAGTATATGATATAAAAAAGGTATTTATTATTTATGTGATTTTGTAATAATAAAAAAGTGTTTATATGATATAAAGAAAAGAGGTTAGTATTTAAAATGAATTTGGTTATATAAAAAGGGTTAGTGATAATAAAAATGAGATTAAGGCTCTTTTTTGAATCCAATGGGCTTTTAGGGCGTGCAGAATGGGCAAGGCCCATGTTGAACTCAGAATGAAATTTTAGGGTTTCACGTTTTGTTTGTTCAGTTGGAAATGCTTTAGGGTTGGCAGCGGCGCCGTTCGCGTTCGTCGTTCAACGTTATCTTCCGGTCATAGCTCTTTGCCCAAACTGAAATCCTTCGCCTCAGCCATCAACAATCTCCACCTCTTCTCCTCTCTTCAAGCCCTCATAAATGGTGACAAACAAAGGTATTCTCTTTTCAACGCGTTAGGGTTCGAATTCTTCTTAGACATAATTGTTTACTGCTTTTCTTTTGACTGTGCGTTTAACTTTTTGTTTGTTTTAATGAGGATGAAAAGGCATAAGAAGAGGGATGTTTTACCTTGATAGAGGGGAGGAAGAAGATGGAGGAGGAGCGTAGGAGGCTCGATGGCGGAGGTTCGGTGATGTTCGCGCTAGCTGGCTTTGAGATCCTGGTATCTTTGTATATTTCTTTGTTTATTGGTTTTAATGATGATGTTCTGAAAAGCCCTCTTGAAACGATTCGCTTCTTTACCTCTTCTACTGCATGTTGCCTTGATCTGTTGCTTTGAATTGTTACTTTGAACTGTTGTTGCTTGGACGAACTTTCTCTCTTCTTCTCTTGTTGCCTTGGACGCTTGTATCTCTTGTTACTTCCTTGCCTATATGCTTGAAATATGCCTTTCTGAGATGTTTGCTTGCCTTGAACTTCTGTTGAGTTTGCCTTCTTCTGAATTGCCTAATTTGAAATGTTTCTTCCTCGCCCCATGATGAATCCAAGATTCTGAGGGCTTGAAGGCTTGACGCCTTTTTTGGAGCCTTGAGGCTTTGAAAGGCTTTAAGCTTATCTTTTACAATGACTGGCTTGAGTATGCTTGAGGGATTTGGATATGCTTGAGGGATTTTGATATGCTTGAGGGATTATGTTGCCTATGATGAATATTTTACTGAGGCCTGGAGGGTTAGAAAAATGGTTCTGGTTGGCTTTACTGATGCAGATTTTGAGTTTGGGGATTTCTGGTTTTTTTGAACTGGTTGTGTTCAGTTGGATTGGCGTGTTGACAGTAGGTGATATGCTTATGACAGGTTCAGCATGTTTTTAGTTGGTTTATCAGGTTTGAAGGCTAGGCCAGGTTTGTAAGTTTTTTTTTTGTGTTTGTATGTGTTTTGGTTAATCTGATGTGGTGAGGTTTTGACAGCAGGTAAGCTTGCAGTAGGTTATGTTGTTGGACAGTATGGTGGTTCTTCAGGTCTTGTGCAGGTTTTCTATGCTTTTGAACTTGCAGTAGTTTAGGCTTTTGAGGTTGAGCTTCAGATTTTGTGAGGTTTGGCCTTGGGTTTGAACTTGGTTCTGGTTCACAGTTTTGTATATTTTTTTTCTCTCCTTTGCTGAACTGAGTTCTCTTGGATTATATCTTTTCTTGTTATGTTTTCCTGTCTTGCCTCAGCCTACAAAACCTGCATATGCTTACTTTATCTCTCTTCTCTTTTTCTCCATAGTACAGTTGAATATATTATATGATTCTTTTTGTACTATCCTCTGAAGGGGCCCTGGGAAATGATGATTAAGTTGCTTGCATAACACATTATTTCTGCATACTTTATCCAGCTTTGACAGCTTGCTACACTTTATCTTTTCTTTGATATCTTTTCCAAATCCTTTTTGACAGCTTTTGAGTGGATTTTGTACTTTGACAGTAAAATGCACTTTTGGCTAATCTTTGAGTAGACTTTGGCATTTGATAGGAAGTGGGAATTGGATTTTTCAGTTTAGTTTGAATTTGAAGTTTGAGATTTTATGCAGTTTGAACTTTGGAATTTATGCATTTGACATTTGCATTCATGAATAAAATTCTTCCCTCTTTGTGAACCGGGAGAAATCCCGTGATTTGCAGAGAGGGTTAACTGATCCCAATCAGTGGCCTCTAATGATGAGCAAATTTTATCAGTCTTTTTTAATTCAACTGCTTTCTGACTTTCTCTTTTCTTTTTGCAGATAAATAACGGAGCACCGGAACGAAGTGAAGAATGAAGAGATTAGGAACTTAGGATAGAATTTTATTTTCAATTTAATTTTTGTACACCATTATTATATTAAATACTTCGTAAATAAATACTTGTATCAAATAATAATTGTAACAAACATTAAATATGAAATAAAATTCTATTGATTCAATTAAATCTTTTCAATTCCTTTTCCTTAATTGTTTACTTGTTATTTATAATTCCTTAAATTAAATAAAATGAAAATTAAATTTCAAGTATTTAATTCTTAGAACCATAAATAATCAACTAAACCTTGTTGATCAAAATAAATGAACTGGACGCCTCCATCATTCAAAGCAACGCACAGTCGAACACAAAAACTGATCAGATGCAATCCTTTCTTACTGATTCTTTGCCAAGCACTGTAATTCCAAACTGCACATATCTTTTGACTGGCCCAAACAAAACAAACTGAATTCAAACCACTGTCTCTTTTACTGATTAAATCAAAACAACGCTAATTCAATCCGAATCTCGGAATAACTTGCAAAGTGCTGTGGAATTTTAATTTTGCTGAGAATATGCCCGTAAAACCTTAATTCCTGATTAAATGCCAAATAACATTCGCCTGATCAAAATTGAACCAAAATCAACCAAAAACCTAAGCCAACTGCTTGAACTGTTCTAGGGCTATGAAAACCAGAAAAAACCCTAATTTTGCTTGACTGACAAGAAAAGTCCGTTTGTCCGATTCTTGAGTCAGTTTGAAAAGTCAGGAAATGTCTGAAGCTGAGGTTTCTTGTGAAAAAATGCGAGGGCAAATTTTGGGGTACAACACAGCCCAATCAACATCACAATAACCAGTCAGAATTGGTTCACAACCATGAGAGTACAGCAAGCCATAGTTGTAAGTTCCACTTACATACTTCAAAATTCTCTTCACTTGGTTGATATGACTGACTTTAGGATCAGCTTGGTATCTTTCACAAACTCCAACTGCAAAAGCAATGTCAGGTCTGTTGGCTGTTAAGTACAACAGACTTCCTATCATGCTTCTGTACAGACTTTGGTCCACCTTAACCCCACTTGAATCTTTGGATAGCTTTAAATGAGTAGGTGCAGGAGTCCTTTTGTGAATGGCATTCTCCATACCAAACTTCTTGACAACGTTCTTTGCATACTTGCTTTGAGATAGAAAGATTGAGTCCTCCATCTGTGAGACTTGCAGTCCAAGAAAATAAGTCAGTTCTCCCATGAGACTCATTTCGAATTCAGCCTGCATCTGGTCAGCAAAATGTTTAACCATTTGTTCTGACATTCCCCCAAACACTATGTCATCAACATATATTTGAGCTACCATTAACTTCCCTCCTTCATTTTTGACAAAGAGGGTTTTATCCAAGCCTCCTTTTCTGTATCCTTTGTCTGAGAGAAATTTTGTTAACCTGTCATACCATGCTCTAGGAGCTTGTTTCAGGCCATATAGTGCTTTCCTCAATTTGTAGACATGATTAGGGTGGTTTGGATCCACAAAACCTTTAGGCTGTTCCACATAAACTTCCTCATTTAAGTACCCATTTAGGAAGGCACTTTTTACATCCATCTGAAACAGCTTGAACTTCAGGAGACAAGCAATTCCCAATAGGAGTCTGATAGATTCCAGTCTGGCTACAGGGGCAAAGGTCTCATCAAAATCAACCCCTTCAACTTGAGTGTATCCTTGGGCAAAAAGTCTTGCCTTATTCCTAGTGACAACTCCTTCAGCATCTGATTTGTTCTTGTATATCCATTTTGTGCCAATGATGTTTGTTCCCTCTGGTCTAGGAACTAACTCCCAAACTTCATGTTGCTTAAATTGGTTCAATTCATCTTGCATTGCACCAATCCAGTATTCATCAGTTAAAGCCTCCTTAACATTTCTTGGTTCAATTTTAGACACAAAGCAAGAGTTTGAGATGATTTCTCTAGATCTTGTAATGACTCCACTGTTAGGATCCCCTATGATGAGTTCTTTAGGATAATCTTTCTGAATTCTGATGGAAGGGATTTTGCTAGCTTCCTTGGATTCAGAGTCTGCTGTAGTGGTGTTAGGAAGGTCATTCTGTTGAGTTGGAGTCTCAAAGAATGTCTCAACATTACAAGGGACATCTGTTTCTTCATGATAATCATCAACTATGACATTTATTGATTCCATCATGACTTTGGTCCTGGAATTGAATACCCTATAAGCTCTGCTGTTGGAGGAGTATCCTAGAAATATACCTTCATCACTTTTAGGGTCCAGCTTTCTCCTTTGTTCACGATCTGCCAGAATATAGCATTTGCTGCCAAATACATGGAAGTACTTCACAGTTGGCTTTCTTCCTTTCCAGAGTTCATAAATGGTGGATGAGGTTCCATTTCTCAAGGTGACTCTGTTATGGACATAACAGGTTGTATTCATAGCTTCAGCCCAAAAATGAATAGGAAGTCTTTTGGCATGTATCATAGCTCTGGCAGATTCCTGTATGGTCCTATTTTTCCTTTCTACAACTCCATTTTGTTGAGGAGTTATAGGAGAAGAGAATTCATGACTAATTCCTTCTGAGGAACAGAACTCATTAAACTTACTGTTTTCAAATTCCTTGCCATGATCACTTCTGATTCTGACAATACACCCTTCTTTTTCTCTTTGAATTCTTTTGCACAGTTCTTTAAAAACTTCAAACACATCAGATTTTCCCTAATGAAGTTAATCCAGGTGAATCTGGAAAAGTCATCCACCACAACATAGGCATATCTCTTTCCACCAAGACTTTCCACCTGCATTGGTCCCATCAGATCCATATGAAGAAGTTCTAGAACCTTAGAGGTGGTCAGATGTCTTGACTTTGGATGTGACATCCTAGTCTGCTTACCAACCTGACATTCACCACAAACTCTCCCTTCATCAATTTGCAGTCTTAGAATCCCTCTGACTGCCTCCATGGAGATAATCCTTTTCATTCCTCTTAGATGAAGATGGCCAAGTTTTTGGTGCCACAGTTTCACCTCTTTTTCTTCTTTGGCAATAGAACACACAATGGAGTAATTAGTGTTCTCAGGCTCCCACAAGTAACAGTTGTCTTTAGATCTGACTCCTTTCATTACAACTTCTTGTTTTTCATTAGTTACAAGACATTCAGATTTTGAGAAGTTGACCTTGAATCCTAGATCACATAATTGATTGATACTAATGAGATTAGCAGTCAGGCCTTTTACCAATAGTACTTCATTTAGATTTGGAACTCCAGGGTAGTCCAAATTACCAACTCCTTTGATTTCTCCTCTAGCACCATCTCCAAAGGTCACATAACTAGTGGTGTGAGGTTTAACATTATTGAGAAGGTTCTTGATTCCAGTCATGTGCTTAGAACACCCACTGTCAAAGTACCAGTCTTCCTTTGCAGAGACTCTAAGGGAAGTGTGGGCTATCAGGGCAGTAGCCTTTTTCTTCCACTGTGGAGTATGTGGTACCTTGTTAGACTTAGGTTTGACACCTGGGTTTTGATTAGGGTATCCATACAATCTGAAGCAGAATGGCTTTATGTGACCAAACCTCCCACAATGATGACATCTCCATCTTTGGTACTTTTTCTTCATATTTCTCTGTTCCCGATGTTGAGTGTTATGTTGTGACATCTTCTTTGATATTTGTTTATCAGGCCTGATCTTCTTGTCTGCACCATATTTCTTTGCTGCCACAAATCCTAGACCAGACTTGTTTCCCACATTTTGTCCAACCTGAAGGATTTCTTCCAATTTGTCAGTTCCATTTGTCAGCATCTTGACAGATTTGGTCATCTGGTTCAGTTTTGAGTTCAGCATTTGAACTTTCCCTTCTAGATGACTTATAGTTTCAATGTCTGCCCTTTTTTCAGCCTCCAACTTTATGATGAGTTTTGTTTGTTTCTCATTTTGCATACAGACTTCAACACTTCTGATACATAATTTCTTGTAAGTATCAGCCAGTTCTTCAAATGTCACTTCCTCATCACTAGTGTCACTTTCAGAGGTACAAACACCAGTTAGTGCAGTAACTAGTTTGGCAGATTCTTCTTCAGAATTACTTTCTGAATCACAGTCAGACCAGGTAACAGACATTCCTTTCTTTTCTTTCTTAAGAAAGGTAGGACATTCAGCTCGAATATGCCCATATCCTTCACAACCATGGCATTGAATTCCTCTGCCTTGATTTCCCTTCTCTTCAGACTTTGGTCTTCTGCTGGAGTCATAAGATCTGTTAATGTCAGAGGGGATGTTCTTAACATTTGACCTTGACTTTGGATCCATTCTCTTGATGAGTTTGTTGAATTGTCTTCCAAGCATGGCTATAGCTTCTGAAATATTTTCTTCTTCATCCTCCTTGGTTTCATCTTCAGTGTTGGATACAAGTGCTATGCTCTTGTTTTTCTTGTCAACATTGTCACTGATCCCCATCTCAAAAGTCTGAAGAGACCCAATGAGTTCATCCACCTTTAACTTGCTGATATCCTGGGCTTCCTCTATAGAAGTTACCTTCATTGCAAATCTTTTAGGCAGGGATCTGAGAATCTTTCTCACCAGTTTTTCTTCAGACATCTTTTCACCCAATGCTCCTGAGGTGTTGGCAATCTCCAAGATGTTCATGTGAAACTCATGAATGGTTTCATCTTCCTTCATCCTTAGGTTCTCAAACTTGGTAGTCAGCATCTGAAGCCTTGACATTTTTACTTTGGATGTGCCCTCATGGGTAGTTTTGAGAGTGTCCCACACTTCCTTGGCTAGTTCACATTGATGTACTAGTCTGAATATGTTTCTATCAATTCCATTGAACAAGGCATTTAAAGCTTTAAAATTACCCAGGGCTAACTCATCTTCTTCTTTGCTCCATTCTTCCTCAGGCTTCAGACTGATCGTCCCATCTTTCTCAGTTATGGTGGGATGGTTCCATCCTTTGTCAGCAGCTCTCCAAGCCTTTTTGTCCAGTGATTTTAAGAAGGCAATCATACGAGGTTTCCAGTAGTCATAATTTGATCCATCCAGAATGGGTGGTCTGTTTCAAAAAACTCCTTCTTTGTCCATAGTGCCAGAAAGTGATATCCCTAGATCTCACCTAGTAATACATGCATGGTGCCTGCTCTGATGCCAATTGAAATTCTGGCAGCAGATACTCAATGTCACAGTGAATGTTATGACACCGTATCTGAATTTCTATAAGACAGTAAATAAAAACAGTAAAGAACATAGTCAATTGTTTACCCAGTTCAGTGTGAAACAACACCTACTCTGGGGGCTACCAAGCCAGGGAGGAAATCCACTATAAGAGATATTAATTCAGGAATAAACCAACCAGTTTATCTCCTTCACTTAAGACCTACCCAATGCAACTTCAATCTAAGTTCAACTTAAACCTGAGTTCCTACTCACTCCCCCTCAATCACAGCAGTGATACTTAAACAATTGACTAATGAAATAATGAAGACACTCTTCAGAACATACACTTGATTATGCTTCACAGCTTTTTAATCAAGTAACACAAACACTCGTGCTTCACAGCTTTGAGTGATACATAAACCTAACTTGACTTTGCTTCAAAGCTTTAGTCAAGAGACACAAACACTCTTACTTCAAAGCTTTGAGTGATACAAAAACCCTTACAATCAAAACCTATTCCAAGTCACTTATCACAAATGATACTTGCTTGGATTACAGCAGTTAAAACTATACAGCTCCTAATTGATCTTCTGTCTAAGAGTTAATTTCCAATCAGCTTTCCTGCTGAATATATATGCAGCTGTTTCTTCAGTTTAAGGCTTCCACGAAAAGCTAGGGTTAATTAGGGTTAACCTCAAGACTTGGTCACAAGACTTTATCAACCAGATTAGGGTTGAGCTAGGTTAACCTAAAGTCCACGTGAGATTCTGTTCTGGAAGGAATGAACCAACTTCCTGAAAAATCTCAGAATTAACCAAACTGCATAACTGTTAGATCAGTACAGGATGTCTTAACATTTGTTATGACATCAGAATTCCTGTTTATTGATTTTGGTAGAAAGAGATAAATGTGATCATTGCAAAATGCTCAGATACACACTCATAAACAGCAGCTACTGTATGCTATACTTTTTCTGCATAAAGTACCTAATAATCCAGAATGTTATGACATCAGTCATGACATTCATACACCTGGTTTTACCAAAAATACATGCCAATAACTAAACACTTACAGAAAGAGAAGAAGAAGAAGAAGAAGAAGAAGAAGAAGACGATCCTATTTAATATGGGTCACAGATTCAGAAACGATTTGCGAGAAGAGGTTGATTTGACCCACTCATCTGGAGGGGGAGATAATCAGGAAGAAAGGAGGGCTCATAGCCCTGTGGTTTCAGACAACGAGACTGACTTTGACGAAGACCAGTATCCTCCAGCTGAGGATAGATATAAGCAACTGGAAGATCGGTTGAGCGCGATGGAAGTTCAGAAAGTGCTTGGTCTGGACTTTGGAGACTTGGGTCTGTCATCTGGGGTGGTAATTCCCCACAAGTTTAAGGCACCAGCCTTTGCTAAATACGACGGGGTTTCTTGCCCAAAACCGCACCTCCGCTCGTATGTTAGGAAGATTCAGCCATACACCGCTGAAAAGAATCTCTGGATCCACTTCTTTCAAGACAGCCTCTCAGGGACTCAGCTTGAATGGTTTTACCAGTTGGAAGGAGCTAGTATCCATAATTGGGAGGACTTGGCTGCTGCTTTCTACAAGCAGTACCAATATAATACCGACCTCGCTCCCACGCGTACCCAACTTCAGGGTATGTCTATGTGTGTGGGTGAAGGTTTCAAAGACTACGCTCAGAAGTGGAGGGACCTTGCTAGTAGAGTGAAACCTCCCTTGGCCGATAGGGAACTAGTGGATATGTTCTTGGGGACTCTGTCTGGTCCGTATTTCAACCATCTGATTGGAAGTTCGTCGTCTGGGTTTACAGAGCTGATTATGACCGGGGAAAGGATTGAGGCTGGTATCAAATCCGGTAAAATACAGAAGGGTGCTTCGTCAAGCACCTAGAAGAAGCCTTTTAAGAAGGAGTCTAGTGTTGTTTACAGTTTAAAAAGTCAGAATAGACCTGAACGCCGCCAAGTTGTTAATGCGGTGGTTATATCAAGACCTGCTGGTGCTCCTCAGCGCAATAATCAATCAAGGGCCGAAAGGCCACGAAGACAATTCACTCAGCTCAACATGACTTTATCCCAAATTTTGCCACAATTATTAAAGACCAACTTGGTGATTCCGAGGGAGGCCCCGAAAAGTCCAAATACAACATCACCAATGTACGATCCGAATGCCCGCTGTGCTTTTCACTCTGATAGCCCGGGGCATGATACGGATAACTGTTGGATATTGAAAAACAAAGTACAGGACTTGATTGATGCGAAGGAGATTGAATTCGAAGCACCTGAAAGACCTAATGTTGTGACTGCTCCTATGCCCAAGCATGGAGTGAATGCTATAGATGAAGACGCGTTTGTGGTTTCTGTGAAAGACATTGTTACTCCATTGATGACTGTGAAGAAGAACCTTTTGTTAGCCGGTTTATTTCCGGGCTGCGACGAAGGTTGCCGTATGTGTTTTGTCCTACCTACTAGATGCCATCTTTTGAAGTCAGGTGTCCAACGCCTAATGGATAATAAAGAAATTCTGTTTGAGAAGACTTTTGTTCCTTTGGTTCCTACTGAAGAAGTTGCTATAATCACCATTTTCGACAATTCTTCCAAGGCTTCCACGAGGAAGCCTGTTAGAATTACATAGGTTCCAAGAATCGCACCACTGATCATCACTGCTCCTGGTCCTATCCCTTATACATCCAATAAAGATGTCCCTTGGCACTACGGGGCTGGCGTATACTATCACGGAGTTAAACAAGATTTGAATGCTGAGACTGACGTTATCAACATTGTTGGATCTAGTAAAGTCACCCGCAACAGAAGGCTTTTCTCCCTTGAGACCTCCCACCAACTGTTCGGAAGCCAGTTGTTATTTCACCTGCCAGTGTACCAGCTACTGTTCCTGTTCAAATTCCCATTCTTACCCCTGTTGCCGAGTCATCTGACACTTGGGGCAAAGGGACCATCGGTGAGCCTGCCCAGATGGAGGCACCAAAGAAGATTACCGTTGAAGCCTCTAAACAAGAGATGGAGGAAATTCTGAAGATCATCAAAAAGAGCGACTATAATGTATTCGAGCAGCTGGGGAAAACCCCATCCAAAATTTCTATGTTGTCACTGTTGCTATGCTCAGAAGCCCATGCCAAGGCTCTGATTGCTTTCTTGAAGACTGCACATGTACCACAAGAAACATCGGTTGATCAGTTTAAAGATTGCGTGGCTAGTCTGACTGCTGATAATGGGTTGGGTTTCTCTGACACCGACTTGACTTATAAGGGGAAGAATCACAATGACGCCCTGCATGTCTCCATTGAATGTAGGGGCACTACTCTTGCTCACGTATTGGTAGATACTGGATCTTCGTTGAATGTGCTACCTAAGAAAGCTCTAGACCGGTTAGACTGTGAAGGGTTGGAGCTGAAACCAAGCAACATTGTAGTCAGGGCCTTTGATGGGTCCAAGAGAATGGTACACGGAGAAGTGGATATTCCGATTAAGGTTGGTTCTCAGGTTTTCGCATCTACATTCTATGTGATGGATATTCGGCCATCTTATTCTTGTTTGCTGGGTCGCCCGTGGATCTACAAAGCTGGGGAAGTAACCTCAACGCTCCACCAGAAGCTAAAGTACCCGGTGAAAGGGAAAATTGTGACGGTACAAGGAAAGGAGGAGTACATGGTGAGCCACCTCAACTCTTTCCGATATGTAGAGATGGACGGGGAGTTCATTGAGACCCCGTTTCAACATTTTGAAGAGGTTCCCCAGACACTGGCATCAACTGAAACTGTTGTTGAATATCCTCCAATGAAGATGGCTTCCTTCAAGGATGCTCGGGTCGTTGTTCAGAAAGGTGGGTGTGCAAAATGGGGCCAGCTCCCTGATTTTGCACATAAGACTAACAAGTTTGGTTTTGGTTTCACTACAGAAGCTCAAAGGGCTGTTCGGAGTGCACGGATCGGAAGACCTCCTCTGTTTATCAGCAATTCAGGAGTAAGTGCCATTAAAGATGATGTTGAAGAATCTGAGTTCGACAGTTGGATCTATCCTACTACTGACGGTGGACTAAGCAACTGGACAACAAAGGACTTCATCCCAATTTCTTTTGTTACCCAGTAATGAGACTTTTGTTTTGTATTTGTAACAAACAATGTTTTAAACTTTATGGCCCGGTGTCTTACCCGGGGCACCGGGCCTTTATTTGTGAGGGCTTTATGTGTGTTATCTACATATATCATTAATAAAAGCATTGGACATTTCTTGCATTTCAAATTTTGCGCTCCTTGTTTTTCTTTTATTATATATTGCAAAATAGCTATTTTACACACACTCACATATACAGGTCTACATCCACTCTGGATCCTACTGGTAACGACTCTTCTACTGCCAGTTATAACTTCGAAAGTCCGATCAACTTAGCCGAATACGAAGGTGAAGATGATTGCGAAGTGCCTGGTGAACTTGATAGACTGCTACTCCAGGAAGAAAGGGCTATTCAGCCGCAAGAAGAGCTAGTGGAATTAGTAAATCTGGGTACAGAGGTAGACAAGAAAGAGGTCAAGATTGGTGCAAATTTGGAACCTAGTGTTAAGCAACGGCTGATTCAGATGCTGCGAGACTATGTTGAGATCTTTGCCTGGTCTTATGAAGATATGCCTGGTTTGGATACTGATATTGTGGTTCACCGCCTACCTACCAAGGAAGAATATCTTCCAGTGAAATAGAAAGTTCGCCGAATGCGCCCAGAGATGTCTGAGAAAATCAAGGCTGAAGTGATGAAACAGTTTGACGCCGGTTTTCTAGCAGTTACTTCTTACCCGCAGTGGGTGGCCAATGTGGTTCCGGTGCCGAAGAAGGATGGTAAGGTGCGAATGTGTGTCGACTATAGGGATCTAAACAGGGCAAGTCCCAAGGATGATTTCCCTCTACCTCATATCGATGTTCTGGTTGACAACACTGCTCAGCATAAGGTATTCTCCTTTATGGATGGTTTCTCCGGTTATAATCAGATTAAAATGGCTCCCGAAGACATGGAGAAGACAACTTTTGTTACTCAATGGGGTACCTTTTGCTACAAGGTCATCCCTTTTGGATTGAAAAATGCTGGGGAAACGTATCAGCGTGCCATGGTCGCTTTGTTCCATGACATGATACACCATAAGATTGAGGTATACATCGACGACGTGATTGCAAGATCCCAGACTGAGGAAGAACACCTTGACCACCTGACAGGTTGAGGTTGTACAAGCTGAGGTTGAACCCGAACAAGTGCACCTTCGGGGTGAGATCTGGTAAGCTGTTGGGTTTCATTGTAAGTGATAAAGGTATTCAAGTGGATCCTGCAAAGGTGAAGGCTATACAGGAAATGCCAGCTCCCAGAACAGAAAAAGAAGTCAGAGGCTTTCTGGGACGTTTGAACTATATTGCCCGATTCATCTCACACCTGACTGCTACTTGTGAGCCAATCTTCAAGTTACTGAAGAAAGATCAAGTGGTAAGATGGAATGATGAATGTCAGGCCGCTTTCGAAAGGATCAAAGAGTATCTCCAAGAGCCACCTATTCTGATGCCACCAGTTGAAGGGAGACCTTTGATCTTATACTTGACAGTACTCGACAATTCAATGGGGTGTGTGCTGGGGCAACATGACGAGTCTGGCCGAAAAGAGCATGCTATTTATTACCTTAACAAAAAGTTTACCGACAGCGAGACTCGATACTTGTTGCTCGAGAAAACTTGCTGCGCTTTGGCATGGGCTGCTCGCCGGTTGAGACAGTATATACTGACTCACACTACTCTATTGATATCAAAGATGGATCCGATCAAGTATATCTTCGAAAAGCCTGCCTTGTCCAGAAGAATAGCAAGATGGAAGATGATCTTTACTGAGTATGAAATCTAATATACAACCCAAAAGGCAATCAAGGGAAGTGTGTTGGCAGACCATTTGGCACACCAGGCAGTGGATGATTACCAGTCTATGAACTTTGAATTCTCGGATGAGAATATCATGTTAGTAACTGTCTGTGAGACACCTGGACCGGATGAAGGACCTGAGGAAGGATCCCGATGGTCTATGTACTTTGATGGAGCTTCGAACGCTTTGGGTAATGGCATTGGCGCTGTGATCATATCTCCTAAAGGCTCTCATACTCCATTCACTGTCCGACTATGTTTCAACTGCACCAACAACATGGTGGAGTATGAAGCATGCATTATGGGTCTTCGAGCAGCAATTGACCTAAGGATTAAGTTCTTGAGTGTTTTCGGAGATTCCGCTCTCGTGATCAGTCAGATCAAGGGCGAGTGGGATACGAAACATACAAATCTTATTCCTTACAAGGAGTATGTATTGATGGTGCTTCCCCATTTCGAAGAGATAACCTTTGGACACTTCCCTAGAGAGGAGAATCAGTTGGAAGACGTGCTAGCTACGATGTCTTCTATGTTCAAAGTCAATTGGGACAACAAAGCTCCCCGGATTATCATTGAAAGATTGGATGAACCTGCACATTGCTATGACATGGAGACTAAAGAGGTAACAGTTAGACCCTGGTTTCATGATGTGAAGAGGTATCTTGAAACTCAGGAGTACCCCGAGGGTGCATTTGTTAATGACAAGAAGTTTCTGAGGAGGTTCGCAACGAAGTTCTTCATCAGCAATGGTATTCTTTACAAGCACAACCATGATTCGACCTTACTGCGATGTGTGGATAAGAATGAAGCGAAAAGAATCATGGCAGAGTTACATGAAGGTACTTTTGGAACTCATTCCAGTGGACACACCATGGCAAAGAAAATCCTTCGGGCAGGATATTTTTGGTCCACAATGGAAGCCGACTGTTATCAGCATTCTCGGGCCTGTCACAAGTTCCAAGTCTATGCTGATAATGTGCGCATACCCCCAATTCCTCTGAACATCTTGACGACACCTTGGCCTTTTGCAATGTGGGGCATTGACATGATCGGCGAGATCAGACCTAACATCTAATGGGCACCGTTTCATCCTGGTAGCAATTTATTACTTTACGAAGTGGGTTGAAGCAGCGTCCTTTGCTACTGTAACCAAGCACGTCGTGGCACGGTTCATTCGGCACAATCTGATCTGTCGATATGGTGTACCAGAGAGGATTATTACGGACAATGGTACAAATCTCAACAATAAGATGATCATCGAGCTCTGCAAGCAGTTCAAGATACATCATCATAACTCTTCTCCTTACCAGCCGAAGATGAATGGGGCTGTAGAAGCAGCTAATAAGAAAATTAAGAAGATTGTGCAGAAGATGACGGTGACATACAAAGACTGGCACGAGATGTTACCATTTGCTCTTCATGGGTACTGTACCTTAGCGCGAAAGTCAACAGGGGTAACACCCTATTCCTTGGTATATAGCCTGGAGGCCGTCTTGCCCATTGAAGTTCAGATACCCTCTCTTCGGATTATGAAGGATGCAGGTTTGAGTGAAGATGACTGGATTCAGACCCGGCTTGATCAGCTGAACCTAATCGACAAAAAGATTCTTACTGCTATTTGTCATGGTTAAATGTATCAAAAACGGATGATCAAGGCATTTAACAAGAAAGTCAGATGACAAGAGTATCAATTTGGGGATCTGGTTATCAAGCGCATTATCTTACCTCAGGGTGATCCCAGGGGCAAATGGACCCCTACTTATGAAGGGCCATTTGTGGTTAAGAACATTTTCTCAGGAGGAGCTATGACTCTAACCACCATGGATGGTGACGACCTTCCTCACCCCGTCAATGCGGACATAGTGAAAAAATACTACGCATAATCAAAGACCCGCTAGGTTGACCGGCCTAGGCAAAAATAAGGGCTTCCCGGTGAACCAAAAGGGTTCGGGCAAAAATAAGGGATGAAAATGTTAGAATCTGTACACCCGGCAAGTCGAAAACCTGAAAAGGCGGCTTGGGCAAAAAAGGGTATCCCGGTGGACTGAAAACCCGAAAGGGCGGTCCAGGCAAAAATTAGGGATCAAAGCGTAACACTATGTCTCATGGGATCACCTTGCAACCAGACTTTGGTATCGACTATCAAGCTCGGACGACACTAATCAATCTGATCTACCTTCAACCGAGTAGCAAAGTGATGAGATGCTCGAGGACATAAAGGCAATAGCAGAGTTGGAACCCAGTAGGATTGTTCACATAGCTGTTTTGTTTAGTTTTTCACAAATTGTATAAATTCTATTTATTCGGCGGTGTTCCCTTACTAGGACGTCAGCCTCTTGTACAAAAACGCCTATTTACAGGCCAAACTTCAAAATCAATACAATTCATCTTCAAAGAAATTTCAAACTGTTTTCTTTATCTGTTTTGTTTTACAAAGAACGTCCAATGTTCATTTTTGATATATGCATTTGACATTTATTGCTGCTCATAAATATTTACATGCGAAACAAAAGACCATTACTTGTAATATCAGAAACAGGGACAAATAAGAATTGTCCAAACTGTACAGTCGCTCTGTCCACTAGGTACAAGGTAAATTCAGCTGGAGAACATGGTTGAGATGCATTCACTCCCCGCAGAGTAAGACAATAATGTTAACTCTCCCCAGCTGAGACTCATAACTGTGAATGAATCGTTAGTTTTCTCCCCAAGCAGAGTTTGTTTACCATCAGCACTGAAAAGTCTTAATATTCCCCAACGGAGTATGAGAATATTCCCCGGCAGAGTACAAAATATCCCCAGTGGAGTTTAAGATTTTTCCCAGCGTATTCTGAAAAAAGCTTCCTGAATGGAGTTTGGAGAATCATCCCCAGTAGACTTTGGAAGAGTATCCCCAGTAGGGCTCAAAGGATTACCCCCATTAGAGTCTAACAAGTTTATCCCCAGTGAAGTCGCAACTGAAAGATCATCCCCAGCGGAGTTCATTCCTTTCACAAATAGGAATTTAATCCCCAACAGGATTCAGTATCATTAGTAACGGTAATTCATCCCCAATAGAATTTATCGGCGGAATCCTCAATAGAGCATCTCTTCCCCACAGATTAATCTCCTTATCAGTTTATTCCCCAACGGAGTTATCCTCTCCTGCAGGTTTATTCTTGCAATCATCTTCATTCGCTATCCCTAGCAGAAATGAAGAAGTCAAATCTTTTCTCCAGCAGCTATCCAGGATTTATTTTCCCAGCTAAAACATTACATTTCCATACATCATGATACATGCATCATACAACAAAATCTCATTTATTTTGAGAACATCATTACTTGATATATATCATGCATTGCATACGACTGACCTTTACCTTTCAGGAAGGATGCAGTTAAGTTCTCAGCTATGTCGAACTACTGACTGGTTCTTAAATCTCAATTGAATTAGTCTCGGTTGAATTACAGATAAGGTTCTAAATATCGACAAAGTTCCTCCGTCGAAGTGTGGACGAGTTCTTAAATCTCAACAGAATTATCCTCGGTTGAATTACAAACAAGTCCTAGATCTCGATGAAGATGTTTCCCTCAATCGAAGTACTGACCGGTTCTTAAATCTCAATTGAATTAGTCTCGGTTGAATTATAGATAAGGTTCTAAATCTGCGCAATTTTCCTCCGTCGAAGTGTGGACGAGTTCTTAAATCTCAACAGAATTATCCTCGGTTGAATTACAGACAAGTCCTAGACCTCGATGAAGATGTTTCCCTCAGTCGAAGTACTGACCGGTTCTTAAATATCAACTGAATTAGTCTCGGTTGAATTACATATAAGGTTCTAAATCTCGACAATTTTCCTCCGTCGAAGTGTGGACGAGTTCTTAAATCTCAATAGAATTATCCTCGATTGAATTACAGATAGTTCCTAGATCTCGATGAAGATGTTTCCCTCAGTCAAAGTACTGACCGGTTCTTAAATCTCAATTGAATTATTCTCGGTTGAATTATAGATAAGGTTCTAAATCTCGACAATTTTCCTCCGTCGAAGTATGGACGAGTTCTTAAATCTCAACAGAATTATCCTCGGTTGAATTACAGACAGTTCCTAAATCTCGATGAAGATTTTTCCCTCAGTAGAAGTACTGACCGGTTCTTAAATCTCAACTGAATTATTCTCGGTTGAATTACAGATAAGGTTCTAAATCTCGGAAATTTTCCTCAGTCGAAGTACTGACCGATTCTTAAATCTCAACTGAATTATCCTTGGTTGAATTACAGATAAGGTTCTAAATCTCGACATATTTCCCCCCAGTTGAATTACGGACAAGTTCTTAAAACTCAGCATAGATGTTCTCTCGGTTGGAGTACAAGCAAGTTCCTAAATCTCAACAAAGATCAGGCTCCCCGGCGGAATCTTCTACAACAACAGGTATACAAGTTCTCGCTAAGGAATCTCTTATGCGATCGACACTCCTGTTGATGGCATCTTTAAGCCTATCCTCTCGCCAACGGTCTCCAAATGGCATTTGTAAGCCCGTTCCCGACATCACAAGGCTGATACCACTTCATGCGAGTGCAAATTTCTGGGCACTCTAGTGTTCAATCATCTTCCACCTTCAGATCACGAAAGGCATGAAAGCCAATCTACATCCTCAGGTTTAAGAAGATTGAACAGGGGCAGCTGTTGTACCCCAAAATTTTCCCTCTCATATTCTTTAAGACATTGCAATAAAAATCTCCAAGTGGCTCAAGTTTGCTCAAGGGTTGGACAGACAAGCTATCTCCTAAGGCAGTCAACCCCAAATTAAGGTTTTGTGTTGCATCAAGGTCCTTGAGTCCAAATGACCTCAATTGCTCCCCAATGTCCTAATATGTTCTCAAGATCATCCATGTCCAATTTCAAGCCTTACAGAGTAAGTTTGCTCAGTCAAATGCTTAAAGGTCCAAAAATCGATTGTGCTAGGACAAAAGTCAATTGTGACCCAAAAACAGTCAAACTTCAAGATTTTTTGTCAACATTCTCATTTTGAAGGATATTTCATCATTTTATAAAGGGTTTATCACGCTTCATCAAGGATTGCTTAAAATTCATCAAGATTCAAAAGTTGCTAAATTAGGGTTTTGTAGGAAAAGTCAACTCAACTTTGACCAAGCATAACTTTCTCATACATTGTGAGAAATGACCCATCAAAAGCTCATTTTGAATAGGATGCAATTCCCTACAATCTATATTCACACCCCAAGTCCAAAAAATGCACTTACAAGAAGTTATAAATTTGGACATTATAGGTCATTTTTGAAAGTCAACAAAAACACCTTTTTTGCCAAAGGTTATAACTTGAGCATGGAATATCAAAATGATATGAGACAAAAAGGTTTTATTATAGGACATCTCAAGCTTTCTAAAAAGTCCAAAAACACCTCCAAAAGATCAAAATTGAAGAAGTTATGCATTGTTGAAGTTGGACCTTTTTGCAAAATTGCCAAAAGTCAACTATCCCATAAACTTCAAATTTTGTCAAATGGGCCTATTCTTTTCCACTTGATTTGAGCTTGCATAGTTGCCCACGTGTCCTAGATTCAGCCATGAGCCCATATTTCATTTTTATTATTTAATTTGATTTTTAATTGAATTTATTCATTTTAAATCAAATAAAATCATATAAAATCCAACACTTTGATAACACAAGATCTTTTTGTTATTTCAGGCTTTGATTACAGTCATTATCATCATCAAATTCGAATCAGACCAAATCATGTGCAAAAAGATTGAAATGAATCAAATTTGGAAGGTTTTTTATGGAGAATCAAATCAAATTTGCAATCATTATTGGAGCAAGATTTGAACCAAATTTGTTACCCTAATACATTGAGCATTACATAAGCAAGCATAAGGGACGAAAATAAGGGTTGGAAAGTGCAGAGAGAGGCAGAATCAGATTTGGAAAATTCACAAAAAAGTGAGAGATCAAAGTCCAAGCTAGAGGCATTTTCAGGACTGGGGACTTGTCTCAATCGACTGCTGATCATCTCCAGAAGCTTTTACAACCCAGACCACGCATTTTCAAGCACTCTAAAGCACTGTAAGTCTCACGAAACATAGCCCTGTTCTTGAAATCGATTTGGCTTATTCTTGCATCGTTTGAGAAAACTAACTGCATATTTGTAATCCACAAGAAGGGCATAGCTTTGATCAGGAGGCCATAACGAACCTAACCATGTTCTTGGAATGGATTTATATGGCCTAGAGAAGATTTTAGGACAGGCCTGCGTTTTTAGCTGCGGATTCAAATCCGCAGGTAATCTTTTACAGGTTTCATGACAGGGACGATGAGGTGGCCCCTGCCCATTGGTGTATTCAAACCACACGTGCGTTTTTTTTCTATTTTCTGGTCATTGACTTTATTTTATATATTATTTCATGTTTGCATTATTATAACAAAGACAACAAAGCGTCCCAGTGGTGGCCACATAAGCGCTTAGAGACCCAAAGGCTGGAGGTTAGGGGTTCGATCCCTGCCTCCAGCAATTTGCATTTTTCCAATTTCTTGCAGGCAATCAGGTGCACGCTTGGGTTTGAGAACTACCATACTCCCTCAGGCATCCAAGAGACAGATGGCCAATGGCCAGATCTAATGGCTAGGGATTGAAGGACTACCAAGGCATTGGTCAATGCATGCGCACTAGATCTGCAAAGTCAAAACAAGGCCAGCACTAATGGGCCTTCCAATTGCTATTCATACTCCCAAATTCAGGCCCAAACCCCTCCTCTCTTCTATTTATTAATTTATTTAGTTTTTATTATTTGTTTTATTATTTTTATTTAATTTACTAACCAATCACAAATCTCTTTTTTATAAAATAAAATCACCAAAAAAATATTTTTATTCAATCAAATTTTAACTTTTATTTTTTATTAATAAATACTAATTAATTAATTTAGGTTTTAATTCTAGAATAATTTTAACCTATTTTGCAAATAATTAAAATTAATTAGATTTAATTAAGTTTTAATTACTAATTCAATTAATTTTATTTTCTTTCCTAAAATAACAAAAACCCAAAAATATGTCATTTAATTATTTTCATTAATTAATTTAATAACCAATCAATTTTGCATTTGATTTAAAAATCTAATTTATTTTCTTAAAAAAATATTAAAAAACAACAAAAAAACATTTCCTTTTTTTAATTAGGATAGAAGGGTCAAAACCCTAATTTCTCGTCGATCTAATTTTTAATCACGCGCATTATTATTATTTTGCCCAATTATTGTATTTGCTCACAGTTTGTAATAATTTAATTAGGACGTTTACTTACCTTTACCGCTTTTTTTTTTTACGATATTTAATGTAATTGCTCATGGGATGTAATAGTTTAATTAGGACGTTTATTCTACATTTATCGCTTTTATTTTCAAAGGGTTGCTTTTGGCGATGTAAATACCTGACGCCTTGTAATAGTTAGTTAAATTTCCGCATTTTAATTCCGCAAATTATACAACTGCTAGATGTTTGATAATAGGGTTTGCATGACAAGAATGAATGTCTAATCTTAAAATCGAATTAGATCACCCTTAACATGTGCAAAGATAAAAATAACTGAAATCAACACACTCGCACTCCTAGGATACACCCCACTTGGTTGCCTTCGTAAACGGTCATTGAGTATAGGTTGTTTTAGAAGTCGTCCTCTTGTCTAGAAGATCATAGTTGCCTCAAAATGGTTGCCTCGGATATTGTTGCCTCGAATAAATGATCTAAGACATTAGGGTTACCGCTAAAACATCCTAACATTGCTTTAGTGACTGTATGTCCCTCTTTCGAATTGACCCTCAAACTCCAACGACGGTGCTACCTACTCACTAATAGTGGAATAGTATTGTCTAAAGGAAATTAGCATAGAACGATTCCTTTTTCGAGTAGGTAGATTAGCTCTTAGATACTTGCTCATTCAAAACAAAACTTTTTTTTCACTTACACTCCTTTACAAGCAAAATTTTCAAAAACACTTCATTACACTCTTGAGGACAGAAGCAAGAGTTAAATCGAAGTTAAAATAAAAAACTTTTCAAAACCCACAAACACAAAGAAAACAATTTTGAAAACAATGAGCAAGTACCTAAGAGCCTGTAGATAACTACAGATAGAAAGGGTGCTAATACCTTCCCTTTCTATAAATCTACCCCCCGTACTCAGAAATAATCTCAAAAAAGGAATTTTTCTGTGCCTTTTTCCTTTCCTTGTTGGATAAAATAAAAGTCGGTGGCGACTCTTGCTTACCGCGACATTTTGCAAAAACAAACACAAAATGCAAACCAGCATTCCAAAAACAGTCTGTTCTCCCACCGTATCACAGAGTGAAACACAAGTTTGAGGCCTGCAAAGCAATATCTTGTAGCATGCCCTATGGATTTGATCTTTTCTTTACTATGGTTTTCGACAAGCATCTTGAATATGTCGAATACTTTGTCCCTTCGTTTTGATCACATGGATCCATAACTTTCGACCAGACTCATCAACAGACAAAACAATATTCGTTTCCTCCAATTGTATGTTCTTCGAATGGACCACATTCATCTGAATGTACCACTCTGTAGGTCGAAGCAAGCATGAAGGAAACCATTTCCCAGTCGAAACTTGTGGATTGAAGCAGGCATGAAGGAAACCATTGCCCAGTCGAAGCTTGTGAATTAAAACAGGCATGAAGGAAACCATTGCCCAGTCAAAGCTTATGGATCGAAGCAGGTTTAGAGGAAACCATTTCCCAGTCGAAGATTGTGGATCGAAGCAAGCTTGCTCTTCTTCGATTTGTAAAAATCTGCCCACCACTTCTTTTCGATCAGTCATGTGGTTCGAACAGCCTGAACCAGATTTTGAATTCGACATGGTTATCTGCAACCACTCCTTTCGATATGCTTTGTCCTTTTGACAGTTTCCTCTTCCTCCTTTCTTCGACCCGATACTTGAGAGCCCAATATGATCCATGAAAATAATATGAAGCATAAAAGGTCCAATTATACTGGTCCAAACCTAAACCTTAATTTGAGTCATCAGTATTGAGGAAGTGTCTTGAGTTGATCAAACCTTATGAAATTTTGAGCAATGGAGATTTTGTGATAGAATCTTTGAGAAATTGGAGAGAGGAAATTTTTGGGTACATCACATGGCATGATTCATCATGAGATAAAAGTATACGTTGATGACATGATAGCAAGATCATAGACTGAAGAAGAACATCTTAATCATCTACATAAGTTATTTCAAAGGCTGAAGAATTACAAGCTAAGGCTGAATCCGAACAAGTGCATCTTTGGGGTGAGGTTCGGTAAAATATTGGATTTCGTTGTCAGCGGCAAAGGTATTGAAGTTGATCCCACAAAAGTTAAATCCATTCAAGAAATGCCAGCTCCCCGTATTGAGAAGGAGGTCAGAGGTTTCTTAGGACGACTAATCTACATTGCCCGATTCATTTCTCATCTGACTGCTACCTGTGAGCCAATCTTCAAGCTGCTGAAGAAAGATCAAGTAGTAAAATGGAACGAAGACTGTCAAATGGCTTTTGATAAAATCAAGGAGTACTTATAGGAACCTATGATTCTGATGCCACTGGTTGAACAAAGACCTTTAATCATGTACCTAACAATGCTATAGAACTTAATGGGGTGTGTACTGGGGCAGCATGACGAGTCTGGTCGAAAAAAGCATGCAATATACTACCTTAGCAAAAAGTTTACCGACTGTGAAACAAGATATTCACTGCTCGAGAAAACTTATTGTGCTTTGGAATGGGCTTCTCGCCGACTAAGACAGTATATGTTGACTCATACTACTCTATTGATCTCTAAAATGGATCCCATCAAGTACATATTCGAGAAGTCATTTCTCTCCGAAAGAATAGCTTGGTGGCAAATGATCTTACTAGAATACGACATTCAGTACACCACTAAAAAGACAATCAAAGAAAGTGTACTGGCAGATCATTTGGCGCATTAAGTTATAGACGACTATCAATCTATAAACTTCGAATTCCCGGATGAGAACATTATGCTAGTTACACATTATGAATAACCTAGACCGTATTAAGGACCCGAGCTAGGATCCCGATGGACTATGGTTTTCGATGGAACTTTTAATGGACTTGGAAACAGAATTGGTGTTGTGATCATCTCCCCCACATGTTGCCGTACACCCTTCACTTCCAGACTCTTCTTTGTCTGCACCAATAATATGGATGAATATGAAGCATGTATCATAGGTATTAAAGTTGCTATTGACCTAAGAATCAAATTCCTGAGTGTATATGGGGATTCAGCCTTGGTGATCAGTCAAGTCAAGGGGGGAATAGGATACGAAGCATCCGAATCTTATCCCTTACCAAGAACATGTACTAACCTTGATTCCGTACTTCGAAGAGATTACTTTTGAGCATATCCCAAGAGAAGAGAATCAGTTGGCGGACGCCCTAGCTACTATGTCATCCATGTTCAATCTCAGATGGGACAACGAGGCTCCCAAAATTACCATTGAAATATTCGATGAACCGGCACACTGCTACGAAATTGATACTGATGGAGTAGAAGAAAAAACTTGGTTTCATGAAGTGAAAAGATATCTTAAAGCTCAAGAATACCCTGAAGTGGCATCAGTCAATGACAAGAAATTCCTACGGAGGTTCTCGACTAAGTTCTTCCTAAGCAACGAAATTTTATACAAGCGCAATCATGATTCGACTATGTTTCGTTGTATGGACAAGAAGGAAGCAGAGAAAATTATGGAGGATATGCACGAAGGCATCTTTGGTACTCATTCTAGTGGACATACTATAGCTAAGAAGATTTTGAGAGCAGGTTACTATTGGTCGACTATGGAAACCGGCTGTCACCACCACTCAAGAACTTATCATAAGTGCCAGATCTATGCTGATAAAGTTCATGTGCCTCTAGTATCTTTGAATGTCATGACTTCTCCTTGGCTATTTACAATGTGGGGAATTGATATGATCGGAGAAATCAAGCCTACTGATTCTAACGGACATCGTTTCATTCTTGCTGCCATTGACTACTCTATAAAATGGGTTGAAGCATCCTCGTTCGCCTCTGTTACCAAGAATGTGGTAACTTGATTCATAAAGCATAACCTCATTTGTCGGTATGGCATACCTGAGAGAATCATTACGAAGAATATTACTAACCTCAACAACACTATGATCACCGAACTCTACACGCAGTTCACGATCAAGCACCACAACTCTTCTCTGTATCGACCAAAGATGAATGGCGCAGTGGAAGCCGCCAACAAGAACATAAAGAAGATTGTGCAAAAGATGGTTGTGACCTACAAAGACTGGCACGAGATGTTCTCATTTGCTCTTCATGGCTATTGCACTTTAGCGCAAACATTAACTAGGGCAACCCCATTTTCTCTGGTCTATAGTATGGAAGTTGTCCTACCTGTTGAGGTTCAGATTCCTTCTCTGAGGATTACGAAAGATGCATACTTAGACGAAGACAGGTGGATTCAGACTAGGTGAGACCAGTTGAATCTGATTGACAAAAAGAAGCTTGCGGCTGTTTGTCACGATCAGATGTATTAGAAACGTATGATCAAGGCGTTCAACAAGAAAATCAAGCATCAGGTATATCAGGTTGGTGATTTGTGTCATACCCCAAATTTTCCCTACCCTTATTTATATTTAGGTTTCCTTTAAATGAATCATATTATTTAATTTTTATTTCTGCAGGGGTGAAAGACATAAAAGAAGGGGTGTTAGTTTTAAACTGGACCATCAATATCTGGTGGCCCATTGGATTTTTAAAAGGGATATCCATTTTTAAGTTAATGAGAGGTGTATTTTCTTTCAAGGAGGTGTGAAATAATTTTTTTTTTGCCTAAATAAATAATGAGGCCCGTATCTTGTTTTCTGGTTTTGGTTTGTTTTGAGAATTATTCCCACTTTTTTTTATGCAGTCTTGTATAACTTTGTTAGTAACCAAATACTTAATTAAATATAGTATTGTTTTATCAATGAGAGTGCACATGGCCAATTGCTTGGCTCACTATACTACATGTCCATCACCTGTAATTTGCTTATGTTTTGAATGACAAAAAGGTCACTACCAAACCGGCCCAAAACGACAACAAATGACATTTGTGACTCATTACAAGTTTTTTTGATTTGTTTTAAAAAAATGTTTGATTACTTACATTAATTATTATTATTTTCATAATTATTTATTATTAATATTATTATAATAGTAGTAACATCAATTTTTTTTTGGAATTAATCTTATTTTGAAAAAGAAAAATGTTGTTTCAAAAATACGAGGCCAAACGATCTAATGACTCAATTTCGTTTCAGTTCAATAAAATAGAAGAGAAGGAGTGTTTTTATATTTTACTAAAATGGTGCTTTCTGGGCCTGTTAATTTTTATTTGCTGATAAAAAAAGAAAATGCACAGCCGGCCCAATACGGTAAGAAACAGCCTGGCCGAAGTCAAAACAAACAAACACGTTTTGGTTGTTCCAAAAAATCATTAGAGGCAAACATGTACTGTAGAGATTTACGCGCGCGTGAAGTAAAAAGCATGTTGTTCTAAGAACTTAATGAACGAAATAACAAAACAGCAATTGCAGAGACAAATCTCACAAAATTGGAAACACCATTCAATTACAGGAGACAAAATTCATATAACATTCTTAATTTTTACAGACACGATTTCAAATACACGCCTAATTGAAAACCCTAATCAATTACATCTGAAAAATTCTCAAATCAGTAACAACACATTAACTAGTTCCCTAATTCGTTTTCACCTGAAAAAGTTTATAAATTGGATTGATTTACAGTAAGGAAAAGGAGAAAAGGAAAATAGAGGAAAAAGTAAGATACAAATCATAAATTTTTTTCATTACAATAAGAGGACGAAATAGGAGGAAGGTTGAAGAACCGAGATTGCTCCAAGCCATTTCTAAGCCCTTGAAACCGCCGCCTTCAAAACTATTGTTACCTGCAAGGAAGAAAAATGGAGGAGTCAGATCAAAGAAGACGAACGCGAAATCACGAAGAGGTAGTCGTTTGAACTCTTAGCTAGGGATTTATTTGAGCTTTGTGTTTTTCTTTTGTACTTAGGAGGCTGAGATCGGAGGAGGACCTTCGTCGGAGCTTGGGTAGCAGCACGGCTAGGGTTTGTGGGTGAGAGGAAATAGAAAAGAGGTTAGAGAGTGAACGAGTGTGAGAGAGAGAGAGAGAAAAGAACAAAAAAACGGAACAAAAATGAAACAGAAATGAGAAAATATAATATTTAATGATCCAATGCACGCTGGCTTACCTTTATTACCATACTCCCTCACCCTTATCCACTCGATCCCAATCACGCGGCCTCAATACGCCCACCCACGATAAGCCCAATACACGTGCCTTCACCAAATCCAAATGGACTTAGAACTCCTGGGTTAGGCCCATCGTTGCTTGCATCCCCCTTCCATTTCTTTTTGCTAAAACCCCCTAGGCCATTGGGCCTGAATTCAAAAATTTGAATTCAGGCAGGCCCCTTCCTAATAGCACCCCCACAATTTTACTACTATAATATAATTCACACCCTCACTAATTTATTTTTATTTATTATTTTATTTTATAAATTCGTTTGTATATTTATTTATTTATTTATTTATTTTTCGGTATTTATATATATTTATATTTATATTTTAATAATTATAATATTGTGTATTATTCATTATTATGAATAATTTAGTATTTTAAAACTCATTTAAAATACAATAATTATTTATTTTAAATCATATCTTTTAACCACATATTTAAAAGCATTTCTCACCGTATAATTTAATTTAATATTTTATATAAAAATATTAAAACCCGCACGATTTACCAAATTACTACATTTACGAGCGACACGTGGCCAATATCTGGCCACGTGATGAGGATGCTATATCTGACTCCTTTGCTCTATGTATGAAAAATACTTAAACAAACACCAAATTATTTTTCGTAATAAATTAATTCAACATTAATTTTTGGAATAGGAACGCAAATATATTTAAATTAACTGCGTATTTGGTCTAACAAACTCCGATATTCATATTCTTAGACCACATATGTGGGAAACTCAAAATATATTTCGCAATCCATAAAAAAACACAAACTAACTGTGAACTACAAAATGGTCTCTGATTCCTCCTAAGGGGATTTGTAGGCATATGATTAAAATCGTGGCGAGTCCCCCCCTAACTAAAATTCAAACCCTTTTCCCAATAAAAGAATAAAAACCCTATTTCCTCAATATCGCCCTTCTAAACCTAGTATCCTTGAGAACAAGGTAGATAAGGGGTGCTTAACACCTTCCCCTCGTCTAGAACCGAGTCCAAACCTAGAATATTTGAATTTATTTTAGGGTTATTCCTTTATACTCCCTTCCTTTAGGATAAAAATTAAGGGTGGCGACTCTATAAGGACTAGTTGCAACAATTTGGTAATAAAACGCATCATTCTACCTCAAGGTGATCCCAGGGGAAAATGGACTCCTATCTACGAAGAGCCATTTGTTGTCAATAAAGTATTTTTTGGCGGTGCTATGATACTAACCACCATGAATGGTGAAGATTTCCTGCACCCTGTGAACGCGGACATAGTCAAAAGGTACCACGCATAAAAACAACCCGCTAGCTTGACCAGCCTAGGAAAAAATAAGGGCATCCCGGTGAACCAAAAAGGTTCGGGCAAAAATTAGGGATATATATATATATATATATATATATATATATATATATATATATATATATAAGGATTGTACACCCGGCAAGTCAAAAACCTGAAAAGGCAGCTTGGGCAAGAAAGGGTATCCCGCTGGATTGAAAACCTGAAAGGGTGGTCCAAGAAAAAGTTAGGGATTAAAAGCGTACGAATATGTTTTGTTGGATCACTTACTGCAAGATTTATTATCAAATTCAAAGGATCAGTTCAATCAACTTCTTCCGACAACAAAGGATGAGATGTTCGAAGACACATGGGAAATAATGGAGTTGGAACCTAACGAGATCATTTCCACATAGCTATATGTTTTGTTTTCACTTTGTACTCCTTTCATTTCATGACAATTTCCTCTTACTGGGATTTATGTCTCTTTGTACAAAATCACATGTTTATAGGCAAATTATCAATGCAAGTACACCTTAAAATTCAAACTTTCTGTCTTTTTATTTTTCTGTTTTGTTTGCAAAAACGTCCAATGACTAAAATTGAATGAACATATGCATATGAACACGATTAATTGTTAACAAATATATGCATAAAAAACAGGAATAAGAATTTACTCAAGACTCTAAGAGTTGGGATGACGTTCAAGCCTTCTTCAAATCCCCACAGAGTTACTTCTATGAGATTATCCCCACAGAGTAATCTTCACAAATTCATCTTCAATAAAGATACATTCCCCACAATTCCCCAGGAGATTTTGTTTCCTCAGCAGAATATTTCTCTATCAACAGAGTTTATTTCCCCAACAAATTACAGTCTTCCCAATTTAAATCTATTCGTCAAATTGCTATGAATCATCGACAAAATTCCTCTCCCCAGTGAAATCACCGCTATCCTTAGAGAGTTTCTACGAAACCTGGAACTGGACCAGATATCAGTCAACTTTATCCTCCCCATATGAGTCGGAAGGTTATCCATCTCTTTTATCCTCAATCAGGATATATAAGAATTAAATTCCCCAGTAAAGCAATGAACGACTAACGTTCCTGAACTCTCCTCCCCAAACAGAAATCAACATTCCCCAGCGGAGTTTTCCTCAAATAGTAAACAAGAATCCCTAGCAGAAACATTCTAGACAAGATAGAAGATACACATATTTTTCACCCCAGCACCAGTCAGTGATTCATTTTCCCCAGCAAGATGTCATACAAAACTATTGATACACTTCCAACAACATTTCACATTCATACATCATTTACAAATATCATAGCATATGCATACGAAACGCATATAACATAATCTCATTTATTTTGAGAATATCATTACGCAATGCATTTCATACTTCATGACATTGCATATAACTAACTCTTTATCTTTTTAGGTAAAGTTCACAAACAGATGAATATCATCAACAAATGGGTCCAAGATTAATTCCCGAAACAAGACGGGGCAACTATCTACATGAGCAGGTCAGGGATTAATTCCCGAAACAAGACAGGGAAACTATCTCTACGTCCAACAAAAAGTAGGTTCCAGATTAGCTCCCGAAACAAGACGGGGAAACTATCTATACAACCGAGCAAAGATTAAATCTCAAAATAGGACGGGGAAACTATCTTTCTTTCTTTATGATCAGATGAAGTTCAACTACCAAAACAGGACGGGGCGACTATCTTTATCACCAAGTGTTATGAGATCAACTCGGTTCAAAAATTTGGTTTGGATTGAGATTAGCCTGGTTTAAAATCTCAACTTGGTTTATGGTTAACCTGTTCAAAACCCCGATTTAGTTTGAGATAAGCCCGTATAAAATCTCATTTTAGCTTGAATACTAACCCCTTCAAGTTTTTTATTTAGAAAGAAGACTAACCACTTTAGTTCAGTATTTGGAAAGAAGACTAATTGCTTCAGTCCGATGTTTCTTGTTTGGTTGGAAGTTAGACTGAAAATTAATTTTTCCTTGTAAAAGGAGGTTCAAGAGTTTAACCTACTAAAAAATATGAAGCATTAATGGATATTCTCAAGATAAAATCTCGGGGGACAAAATTAGATCTTCTTGGCTGAACCTATACAACTCTATTATGTCATTTCTCTGGGTAAAATCTTTTTTTGGTTCTTGAGATCATGCATTAAAATCTCTATTTGATTCGAGAGCTTACCTATAAATAGCTCCATTTATTTAGGGGTATCAACCTATGTAAAATCTCTCATCTATTGTAATAATATTAATGGGAATTTCCTTAAAATCTTAAGATATTATTTTAGATGAACTTTCACGAAGAAATTATTCGGGAGAAGAGTAGGACAAGTGGTACCGAGAACCTCTATAAATCCCGGTGCAATATATCAATCCATTATCTCTTTAATTTTTTTTTGTTTATTTTTCTTTCCTCTCTAAACCCTTCTTTCTGTTTTCCTTTTCTTTATCTTTGCACTACAATAATTTTTTTAAAAGTAAAGGCATTTTTAAATTAATCACAACTTTTGCACTTCACAACTCCCTCTCTTGTGTTTGAAGTCACTTGTTCAATATTAAGGTATTTGGGATTTGGCTTCTTGAAAATAAGCTATTATTGTGTACTCCATAAAAGAGTTTGTGAAGTTGCATGTATCTAGTATCTAGAGGGAAAACCCCAATATAATTTTTTTACTTGTCTCTTAAGCTTTCATTTAGCTTGTTATTGTCTATTCAGTCCCCTCTTCAATTGTACATCTTTTGATTAATTTTTGAATCCATTCATTTTATCATGCAAAAGTGTTTGCATTTGAATATGATAATAATGTTTCAAGTATGGACGAACCGTACTTTAAACAAAGCGCATCCAAAGTATGATCCATGCAAAATCTGAAGATTGACTAAATCTGAAGCAAGAAGACTTTGAATTTTAGACGCACTCTTAATGAATGAAATAAACAAAGGCGTGTTTAAAATAGAAGTCAAGCATCTAGATTACCAAGTCTATATCTCTTCAAGAATATATTATGAATGACTCTAAGATATACTCTAATATTTCAAATCTCTGAAGCCTCTGGACTCTGAACACTATAGACTCCAAAGTCTCATTTTCAGTAGATTCTGAAGATAGACTCTTAACTCTAATCAAGTTTTATCAACCTATATTCGAGGACTCTTACTAGAAGACAATGATTGAAAAATAATACATGGAAAGAGTACAAACAAAACAAGATCAAATATTCCTTCAACTACTCTGAAAATCTAGAAAAAGGATTGTACTATTATACCAATGTGTTTTCTCTCGTTTCATCCTCTCATCCACTACATGTTGCATGCACCAATCCACTATGGTACTATCAACCATTTCTAACAACTTTATTTTTTGAGGATATTCCAACTTCACGCAACAACAAATCTATTTAATTGCCTATATAAAGAGGATTTGGAAGCTTGGAAATGTGACGAACAACAAGTAGAATAATAAGAAGATTGAGAAAAATAAAATAGAAAGAAACACTAACTTTAATTCATATTTTATCAAGTGTAATATCTATTTATCATCATCTATATATGCTTATTTTAGAAGCAAATTTGTAAACACAAATGTTGTATTTAACAATTATTAAATTCCTTGAGAAACTAGTGTGTAGTCAGGATTCTTAAGAAGTCTTTGACAGGTTGTCATTGAGGTTGTAATCAAAGTTTTGATTAGTGGATTCAGTCCTTATTGATCAGTAAGAATCACCTTAGTGGATTGCTGAAGCGGTAAAGAGGCAAGCAAAAGTAAATATTTTTATAGGTTATATCATATCGTCTCCACAGGGATTAGTGCTACTGAATTGCCATTCGACAATTTCTCGTTAATGAGTTTGAGTTTAATGGGTTTAAAGTGTAAGGTGCAGGAATTAAAAGTTATCAACATAAAATAAATTCATTCATTAGAGGGGCAACTTATCAGGCTTGCATATAATCCACTCCTCACAAACTTAAACCTATCGATCAGTTAAACTCAACCTACAATATTCATCAATGTTATCACATATCACTCACAACCTGAGTCATTTCTAACCCAATGTAGAGAGTCCGACTATATCATCTCTGAGGCGATCTCTCAACCAACCTTAAAAACACATAAGATAAACGTGTTACTCACGTTGACGATCTCTCAACACAATACAACCAACACAGAGGCATTAAGCACAAACACCCAAGTGAATAATAGCTCTAAGTCTATCTCTAGAATCTAGACACTATTAGATAATAATCCTAGATAAGCCTTCAAGCAGTATATGTCTATAAAAACCCAAACCCCAAGCAAAAAGCAAAAGTCTAAGATAACAATCGACAAAGATTTCTAAAGCAAGTTTTATATAACGCAATGGGCGAAAAATATACATGAGTTCAAAGGAAATACATATAGAAACTCAACAAATAAATAATTCACAAAAAAGAAGAGAAATTAACCACAAATCTCCCGGTTTGTAAGCACCGATCGATGAGAAATCCACCCCAGATCATTAGTATGCAAGCTTCAATGTTGTTTACTAAGTTAATCCTAGTGAAAATGAGGGTTTATAAATTTGGGAGCTAAAACTATCCCCAAAACCATAACTCTAACAATTGAAATGAAATATAAATACAAATAAAATTATGTCCCGCACACACTTCCCGACATCCACAATCACCGCCTGACACTCCACTTTATTACTTTGCCAAGCCTGCGCCATGCAGACAAAAGGGCAAAAATATCTCGCGCCACCCGACGCTTAAATCTATCGTCCAACGACGACCTCAAGACTCTCCCAGTGACCAATACACGAGGAAAAGTCAGTAGGATCATGATTTTCCTCTTTTCCTATGCCACTGCATTGTCGCAACATCCCCCGACGCTCACAGCGCCCTGACAACGCCCTAAAACTTCCCGATGCTAGCTCCAAAACAACAATACCTTGCTTCTTTCCTTGAATTCCTTTCTTTGCCTTTATCATTTTATTGTTCCAAAAATGCATCTTGAATATTTTATTCCTCTTGCTCCAATCAATGGTCAAATACCTATAAAATAGATACAAAACTATCAAACGATACACTTTGTACACAAAAACACTAATATACACAAACTAAACATATTTACATTAAAGTAGGGTTTATTCAATGATTATTAACAATAAAGAGTTGATAAGTGCAACAAAAAGTGTGATACGGTGAGAGAACTGACTTGGGTGTTTTGCGTTTGATCGCAAATGTTGCGGTTAGCCAGAGTTGCCGCCGACTTTTATTTTATCCAAAAGGAAAGGTGAAAAAGCACAGGAAATACCTTTGATATTGTTTCTTAAGTTCAGGGGGTAGATTATGAAAAGGGAAGGTATTAGCACCCTTTTCATCCATGGTTTTCAATGGGATCTTAGTTACTTGCTAGATCACTTGCTTTTGTTTGAAATCGTGCTTTGTGTGGTTTTGAAAGTATTTTTGAAAAGAGGCCATTGTTTAGGCAAACTTTGTAATGATTCTCGTTCGTAAGAATGTATAAAAAGGTGTTGATCTTTTTGAAAATGTTTTCAAGTTAGAAAGATGTTTTTTTGAAAGTGTAGGTGTATGTTTTTGAAAATAGCAAGGATGTTTTGTTTTGAAGTTGAGCAAGTAACTAGGAACTTTCTACCTACTCAAAAGTATTTCATGTTCATTTCCTCTTTCCTTTGACATTGTTATCTTACCATTGATTTGGTAAGTAACCCTATCTTTGGATGTAAACAGGACGGGCATGGGTCATCGTATAACCATGATTAGCAATGTTGCAAGATATCTTAGCATTTTTCTTTAGGGACTAAGATCATTTTGGAAGGCAACTTTTGATAGCGTCATCGAGGAACTATGATCTTGTATTTTTCTTGTCTTTGCTAAGATACCTCACATGTGTAATATGGTAATTTTATAAGGCAACAAAGTGGATTTCCCCTAAGGGTGCAAGTGTGCAAATGTATTGGTTTACATGCTTGATTTGTCTTGATTAGGGTTTGCTATTTGTTGGTTTTAATCTTCCCATACAAACCCTAATTACTAGCAATTGGTACATAAAGCATTAAATTGCGAAAAATAAAAATACTAAGCTATTACAAAGATTTAGGGGATGGGGGTACAAATTTATGAATGGGGATTGCAAGAAATTAAAGTCCTAATTATCTATTACAACCATATTGAAATAATATACAAGAAATGTAAAAGGGACTTGTTTTGTTTTTGTTAAGAAATTAATTTACTTAAGAAAATATTTTTGATCTTTTTGTTCTAAAAGAAATGAAATAAAACATGTGAATATGAAATATTTTTTGGTGTTTTTGGTTATTAAAGGCTAAAATAAGATAAATAAGAAAGTGGAGTCAGAATCAACACATTGCTGAAATGAGGAGGAACAAAAGTTCTGACTCGTATACGCTGCAAGAGAGAAAATGTTAGTAGGCAAGTAGAAGGTCAGAAGTTCTAGTCCTTGGTACACCAAGTTCTGAGATTGCTGGGAATAAAGGAAGATCTAGAAGTTCTGATTATTGAAGGGGTTCAGAAGCTGTAGTGTAGTTGGGAACCTAGAAGTTCATATATCACTGGCAAGTAAAAAGTTCTGGCTATTTGAGAGAGTGAGGTGATAATGTTGTTGTTGTTTAGAAGTTCTGATTTAGGAATATTGCTTGATAGATAAATGGGTGATAATGTCATTAATAAAAACCTAAAAAAATGCTTATGGGGCTAGAACCCAGGACCCTTAGGACTAATGTCTTATGTGAGCGCTTTCTACCACTGGGGTGGCTGTACATCCTATATTAGAAGCAAAAACATAAACATGTATCACAAAGTAAACTCTGATGATGAACTCTAATTTTTCTTCATGCTAATCAAAACATCTGCAACTTAGTTAAATATCAACAGAGCGGAAAACACAGACATAACAATTATGGCAGTTTTTCCATCATGGTTTCAGAAGCATAAAAAATGACAAGACTATAAATCATAAACAAGCATGTATTTGCTTGTCCTAGTTTCCTTAATAAATTATGAACCTATGTTCTTCATACTTAGGCAGGCAAGTACATGAAACCTCAGAATATGTTCAGCATCATAATCAAGATGTCTACATTGAGTTTTGAACATGCAAGTCTAACAATGCTTAAGTGATATGATTAGGGTTAGCAGAAGCTTACCTTGCAGCTGAAAAATGTTCTGTGAGCTGGAGTCTGGTTCTGACTGCTTGTAATGTTCTGATCAGCTTCCTCACGTATTCAGAAGGGTGGAATAACCTTTAGCTTGGGTTATGAATGGTGAAAGGATGATTTGGTAAAAACTTGGGGGAAATTGGAGTTTAAATGTAAGAATCAAGAACTAGCAGGTTTTGTATTTTGTGTTTGAAGTTTAGGATATCTGGAGATTTTAGCAAGGTTTCAAAGCTTTTTTTCTTTTAATTTTTCTGACCCGTCTCTCATAGTTGTCAATGAAGTTCAATTTATAGGAAAGAACTTTGTAGCTTAGAGAAGTCAAAAGTACCAACGTCATGCTAGCATGTTGGCTTGTTCTTGAAGAAAGTGTAAGTTTAAGATTGCGCCTAAGAGGGGGGTGAATTAGGTGGTGGTCGATTTTTGACTTATTTTATACTTTCTTGTTTTGATTTAGTGCTTTGAAAACTGTAAAGTGCAGAAAGTAAAGAGACATGAAGATTTATCCTGGTTCCTTCCACACCCCGGAAGTACGTCCAGTCCCCTTGCAAACACGCAAGAGATTTTACTATTTTGTTAGAATTTTTACAAGACTCTTCCTAGTCTTATCAACTAAAGAACCTAACAAATACCAAGAACACCCTCTTGGATTTTCAATAAGTCTAATGAGAACAATCCTCTCAAAAGATACCTCTTGTTTCCAACAATGGACAACAAGGAACAAAAGTAATCTAATACTTAATTCCTACAATCCTGGAAATAAGTTACACTTTGTATAATTTTATGAAGTAGGATTTCTTGAAAGATGTTGATCACATAGAGTGACTTCTTTGAAGTTTCTTCTTTCTTCTCTTATAAGCAATTCAAACTGTAACACAATGGTTAGATAATGCTCAAAGATTTCTGTTCTTTATGTGTGTGAAAGTGCAGAAAATCTTTGTTCTTAAAAGTTAAGAAATATGAAGTTTGAATATATTACAAAGTTCAGATTTTATTGCATAAGAGAAGAGTTGTTTATGATTTGAAAGATTTTGTAATATATAGTAATCAAGATACCTTTCCAAATGGACACTTTTCTGTTTGAAAAACTTGATAAGATGCAATGTTTGATCATGCAACTATTGGAGAAAAGGTGTGAAGGATATCTTGAAACCAGTTCATATTTTTCAAAATTTTCAATGTGTAAATCGATTAACATAAGATGCAAATCAATTGCACGAGTTTGTAACGTTCAGAATTTCAAAAAATTTGAAGTGTAAATGGATTAGCATGTTGTGTAAATCGATTTACAAGAGTTAAAAATTCATTTTGTTCTGTGATCAATCGATTTACACAACATGTAAATAGATTGATGGCAGAGACAATCCGTTTTTTGAAAAAGCATGTGTAAATCGATTTACACAAGATGTTAATCGATTTACAGCAGAGAAAAACTAAAAATTTGTTTTGAAATATAAGTGAAGTGTTGTGGCAAGTGTGTATATCATTTTTGAGCATTTCTAATCAATGTAGTTCAATTGAGAATTGATATACTTGATTGCTTGCCATGATCCTTGAAGCTTTGAGTGAATGATGCTTTAAGTTAATTTCACTTCTTTTCCTTCTTGCCATAATGCTTGTTTGTCTTTCATCAAACTAGCTTGTTTGTCTTTCATCAAAACTAAAGTTGAGTTGAGGCTTGAGATTACATTCTCCCCCTTTTTGATGATGACAAACCATTTTCCTTTATGAGTTGTTCAGAATTTGAGCAATAAGTGTTTTAACCCCCTGAGAAGATTTCTCCCCCTATGGAGAAAAAGATTTGAAAGCTTGCTCTGTAAAGACAATGAAAACAAACAACCATAAAGTGCTATTACATCCTTCTCCCCCTTTGACATTATCAAAAAGAAGGGAAAGATGCAACATGAAGTGATACTTATAACAGTTTGAAACATATATTAACAAGAACTAAAAAACAAATGCAGAAAAATGCTTCAGCTTCTGTGGTAAATCGATTTGCCCCTTGGTTAAATCGATTTACACAGAACATTTTTATGAAAAAATAATTTTCATTCAGTGGTAAATCGATTTACATATTGTGTAAATCGATTTACACAAAAGATTTAATTAAAAAAAATGATTTGCTTCAGTGGTAAATCGATTGACATATTGTGTAAATCGATTTACTTAAATAAAAAATTTAAAAACCATTATTTTTAACATTTGAAACAATGTCTAAACACATATATATGTACATTAAGGTATAATTAAGGATTGAGTGCACCTTATATATCTTGTTCATCGAGGATTCCGAGTTCACGAAGAATTTTAAAGAATGCATTCTTTGCAAGTGGTTTTGTGAAGATGTCCGCGAGTTGATTTTGAGTGTCCACGAAAGTGATCTCGACATCTCCTTTGAGTACATGATCTCGGATGAAATGATGTCTGATGTCAATGTGTTTTGTCTGGGAATGCATAACTGGATTTTTTGTAATGTTGATCGCGCTTGTGTTATCACATCGAAGCGGAATGCATCCAAGGTTTAATCCATAGTCAAGTAATTGTTGTTTTAGCCAAAGAATTTGAGCGCATCCACTTCCAGCCGCAATGTATTCTGCTTCGGCAGTGCTGAGAGCGACGCTTGCTTGCTTTTTGCATGACCATGAAACCAAGGCATTTCCAAGAATGTGACATGTTCCACTTGTACTTTTGCGACCAGTCTTACAACCTGCATAGTCAACATCAGAATAACAAACTAGATTGCACATACTACCTTTTGGATACCATAATCAGACGTTGGTTGTTCCTTTGAGATATTTTATTATACGCTTGACTGCTGCAAGGTGAGACTCTTTAGGATTGGCTTGATATCTTGCACATAGGCATACGCTGAACATGATGTCAGGTCTACTTGCTGTTAAATAGAGGAGTGAGCCAATCATTCCATGATACTTAGTTATGTCAATAGAGTTCCCTGATTCATCTGGATCAAGATAGGTGTCGGATCCCATAGGAATTGCACTTTCTTTGCTGCTTTCCATCTCAAACTTATTTATAAGGTCTTTGCAATATTTTGATTGGTTTATGAAGATACCATGTTTGAGTTGCTTAATTTGAAGACCGAGAAAGAAATTCAATCTTCCTATCATAGACATCTCAAACTCTCCTTGCATCATAGACGAAAATTCCTTGCACATATTTTGGTTAGTTGAACCGAAAACAATATCACCTACATAGATTTGTACAAGTAAGGTATGATGATTAACATTTTTTATGAAGAGAGTGGTATCAACTTTACCCTTTACAAACCTTTTTTCACATAGGAATGCGCTTAGTCTATCATACCAAGCCCTTGGTGCTTGCTTCAGCCCATAGAGAGCTTTCTTCAATTTGAAGACATGATTAGGATGTTTGAAGTCTTCAAAACCGGGAGGTTGCTTTACATAGAATTCTTCATTTATGAATCCGTTGAGAAATGCGCTTTTTACATCCATTTGAAAAAGTTCAAAGTCCAAAGAGCATGCATATGCAAGTAATAATCTTATTGCTTCCAAACGTGCTACCGGAGCAAAAGTTTCTTCAAAATCAATTCCTTCCTCTTGGTTGTATCCTTGAGCAACTAGTCTTTCCTTGTTTCGAGTGATTATTCCATTTTCACCCATCTTGTTTTTGAAAACCCATTTGGTTCCAATGATACGTTTATTTCCTGGATTAGGAACAAGTTCCCAAACTTCGTTCCGCTCGAATTGGTTTAACTCCTCTTGCATGGCAAGGATCCATTGATCATCTTCTAGTGCTTGAGCCACTTTAGTAGGTTCAACTTGAGATACAAACACCATATTCAAACATGCATCCTTAAGATTTATCCGTGTAGATACTCCTTTACTAATATCTCCAATTATGTTGCCAATAGGATGATCACGATGAGTTCTCCATTCTTGAGGAAGATCATCATCATTTTCATTTTGATGTGAAAGTTCATGTGTTTGTTCCGGATTGACAATTTTGCCCTCTCCGCAAGAATTCTCATGAGATAGATCTATAGAATCATCATCATCACAAATAACAACTTCCTCCTTGGAGGTGTTAGATTCATCAAAAGAAACATGCATTGATTCTTCTATAGTTAAAGTTCTTTTATTGTAAATTCTAAAAGCTTTGCTAGAAAGGGAGTAACCAAGAAAAATACCTTCATCCGATTTTTCATCGAACTTACCGAGATTGTCTTTGTCGTTGTTAAGGACAAAACATTTGCACCCAAAAATATGAAAGTGTGAGATGTTTGGTTTTCTTCCTTTGTAAATCTCATATGGAGTTTTCTTTAGTATAGGTCTTATGATCACGCGATTGCTTACATAACATGTTGTGCTTACCGCATCCGCCCATGAATATTTAGGCAAACTTGAGTCACTTAGCATGGTTCTAGCAAGCTCCACCAAAGACCTATTTTTCCTTTCAACTACTCCATTTTGTTGGGGAGTTCTTGGTGCTGAAAAATTGTGGAAGATCCCATTTTCTTCACAAAATTCTTCAAATAGACTGTTTTGAAATTCTCCACCATGATCACTTCGGATTGATGTTATCTTTAATGACTTCTCATTTTGAACTTGTTTTGCATATCTCTTGAATGCCTTGAATGCTTCATTTTTTGTGCACTAAAAACAAAGTCCAAGTGAAACGGGAAAAATCATCTACAATAACTAAAGCATAAATGTTACCTCCGAAGCTTCTTGTTCTAGATGGACCAAAAAGATCCATGTGCAACAATTGAAGTGGTCTTGTTGTTGAAACCACATTCTTTGGTTTGAAAGTTGATTTGGTATGTTTGCCCTTTTGGCATGCACTACATAATTTGTCTTTGATGAACTTCATCTTTGGTAGACCAATAACTAAGTCATGCTTATCCAATTTGTTCAAGTGCTCCATGTGAATGTGAGCAATCCTCTTATGCCATAACCAAGCGTCATTGTTGTTTACCATAAGACATTGTACCTTCATAGACAAATCATCTAGAGTAATCATAAAAATATTGTTAGATCTTATACCTTTGAGTTTTACCTCATTGGTTGCCTCATCCATAATAAGGCATTCTTCTTTGTTGAATTTGATTTTGAACCCTCTATCGCAAAGTTGACTTATGCTAAGAAGGTTGTGTTTTAATCCTTCAACATAGAGAACATCCTTAATTTGAATGGATGGAGGTGTGCCAACTATACCAACGCCAAGAATCTTTCCTTTGGTGTTGTCTCCATAGGTGACATACCCTTTGGCTTTATGTACTAGATGTGAAAATTGGTGTACATCTCATGTCATATGCTTTGAACATCCACTGTCAAGATACCAAAGATTTGATGTGGATTTCAAGCATACCTAAAAAAGCAAATTATTTCTTGTTAGGTACCCAAGTTGCCTTGGGTCCTTCATAGTTAGTTCCCTTTTTCACCCATGCATAATGTCCACTAGCCATACTGAAATTTCTAATATAGCATGCATTGGGTGTGTGTCCAATAATACCACAGTAAAAACAATTTGGAACAAATTTGCTCTTGTATCTAGGAAATTGTTTTCTTTTAGATACATTAGCCTTTTTCTTTTGATGATTATGAACAACTTGCTTCTTTTCTACTTTCTTGGGATTCGAACTATTACTAGCCTTTACAAAAACAGTGGGATTGTTACTTGGTCTCTTAGAATTCACATAACCAAGACCTCTTTTATCATTTGGATAACGTTGTTGGCTTAGTAATCCTTCCAACCCTATTTGTCCTTTTTCATATCGTTCAATGACTCTTTTCAATTGAACAATTTGAAAGACATTTGATTCACACTTGGAGCATGCAAAGTTTTCCTTTTCTTTTATAAAATTCTGTTTTTGAAGATCAAAATCTTTAGTCATGGTGTCAATTTTTTTAGACAAATTAGAAGTTCTTTTTCTTGGTTTGACACCTTTTTGTATAAACTTTTGCATTATTTCAAGATTTCATCAATAGCACCTTGAACATCATCATCAAAAATATTAAATTCATTACTAACCTCTTCTTCGTCGTCGGAGTGATGCGATGCCATTAAGGCTAAATTTGCACATTCTTCGCTTTCTGATTCCGATGTACTGCTCATATCTTTATCTTCCCATGCTATGTAGGCTTTCTTTTGTTTTGAGTCCTTTCCTTTGAATCCGTTTTTCTTTGGGAGATTTGGACATTTTGGCTTGATGTGTCCTTGCTTTCCACATTCATAACATGAGACATCTTGTGTTGATGTGGAGGCTTCTCTTATCTTGAAATGCTTTCTCTCATGTGCATGAGATCCGCCTTTGTCATTTCTGCCAAAAAACTTCCCAAGTCTTTTCACAAGAAGCATGAAATTTTCATCTTCTTCCGGATTGTCTTCTTTTACCACTTCCTTTGAATCAATTTTTAAAGCAATGTTTTTGGACTTCTTTTCTAGATTCTCATGTTTTTCAAGTCTACCGAGTTCCGTTTCGTATTCTTGAAGTTTGCCAAATAGTGTAGTGGAAGTCATTGCGGAGAGACTCTTCTTTTCCGAGATTGCCGTTACCTTTGGTTGCCATTCCCTAGTCAATGATCTAAGGACTTTCAAGTTGAGTTCATCATTTGACAAGGTTTTACCAAGAGCACTTAAGTGATTTGTCAAATGCACAAGTCTCTTTTGTAAGTCAAGAATGGATTCTCCGGGCTGCATTCGAAATAGTTCATATTCTTGACTTAAGGTATTTAGCCTTGATCTTTTTACTTCAGTCGTTCCTTCATGAGTTTGAACCAAGGTATCCCATATTTCCTTTGTTGTTTTGCATGTCGAGACACGGAAAAATTCGTCCATACTGAGTGCACCTTGAAGAAGGTTTATTGCCTTTTTGTCATAGAGAAATTTCTTTTTATCATCTTCGTCCCATGCAGTTTTAGGCTTTGAAGAGCCAACGCCATTGATTACCGTTACCGGGATAAATGGACCATTTTCAACAGCATCCCATACTTCCTCTCCTTGTGCTTCTAAATGCGCCTTCATGCGTATTTTCCAAAAGTCAAAATATTCACCACAGAATAGAGGAGGCTTGTTGTTACTACCACCATCTCTGAAAACGGGTTGATGATTTGCGGAAGCCATTCTGGATCTCTAGGAGCAAGTTACCTATAACCTGCTCTGATACCAATTGTAAGTTTAAGATTGCGCCTAAGAGGGGGGTGAATTAGGTGGTGGTCGATTTTTGACTTATTTTATACTTTCTGGTTTTGATTTAGTGCTTTGAAAACTGTAAAGTGCAGAAAGTAAAGAGACACGGAGATTTATCCTGGTTCCTTCCACACCCCGGAAGTACGTCCAGTCCCCTTGCAAACACGCAAGAGATTTTACTATTTTGTTAGAATTTTTACAAGACTCTTCCTAGTCTTATCAACTAAAGAACCTAACAAATACCAAGAACACCCTCTTAGATTTCCAATAAGTCTAATGAGAACAATCCTCTCAAAAGATACCTCTTGTTTCCAACAATGGACAACAAGGAACAAAAGTAATCTAATACTTAATTCCAACAATCCTGGAAATAAGTTACACTTTGTATAATTTTATGAATTATGATTTCTTGAAAGATGTTGATCACATAGAGTGACTTCTTTGAAGTTTCTTCTTTCTTCTCTTGTAAGCAATTCAAACTGTAACACAATGGTTAGATAATGCTCAAAGATTTCTGTTCTTTATGTGTGTGAAAGTGCATAAAATCTTTGTTCTTAAAAGTTAAGAAATATGAAGTTTGAATATATTACAAAGTTCAGATTTTATTGCATAAGAGAAGAGTTGTTTATGATTTGAAAGATTTTGTAATATATAGTAATCAAGATACCTTTCCAAATGGACACTTTTCTGTTTGAAAAACTTGATAAGATGCAATGTTTGATCATGCAACTATTGGAGAAAAGGTGTGAAGGATATCTTGAAACCAGCTCAGATTTTTCAAAATTTTCAATGTGTAAATCGATTAACATAAGATGCAAATCGATTGCACGGGTTTGTAACGTTCAGAATTTCAAAAAACTTGAAGTGTAAATCGATTAGCATGTTGTGTAAATCGATTTACAAGAGTTAAAAATTCAGTTTGTTCTGTGATCAATCGATTTACACAACATGTAAATCGATTGCTGGCAGAGACAATCAGTTTTTTGAAAAAGCATGTGTAAATCGATTTACACAAGATGTTAATCGATTTACAGCAGAGAAAAACTAAAAATTTGTTTTGAAATATAAGTGAAGTGTTGTGGCAAGTGTGTATATCATTTTTGAGCATTTCTAATCAATGTAGTTCAATTGAGAATTGATATACTTGATTGCTTGCCATGATCCTTGAAGCTTTGAGTGAATGATGCTTTAAGTTAATTTCACTTCTTTTCCTTCTTGCCATAATGCTTGTTTGTCTTTCATCAAACTAGCTTGTTTGTCTTTCATCAAAACTAAAGTTGAGTTGAGGCTTGAGATTACAGAAAGATAAACAAGTATGGTGGTTAACAGCTTTTAGCCGTGCCTAAACTGGATTTGTAAGCACAAATTAAGGAAAAGTACCCTCAGAGGCAAAAGAAAAGCATGTGCCCAACATAAATTTGTACAATAGTTTGCTTTTCAAGGACAACAATGGTACTTCTTTCTCACACGTGGGGAAATCCTTTGGATAAAAACTCAAAAGTGGTTGTGAGCATTAAATGATGACGAGATTTATCAAACCAGAAATACTGCACTATGAGATTGTGCATCATAGCTTAGATCTGGGTCAGTAGTTCAGCATCAGTGCAACTTAGAACAAAACATCCAACTTCTGATCCTTTAATCTTTTTGCTCCAGCATATTCTGAGCGAGTTCTCAGACTTTCCCAAAAGCTTGTAACACGCTTTATAAATCCTCTTTGAATTGCTCTTGCAAATTATGACTGAACCTTCATGAAAACTGGCCCAGAAGTTCTAACCAAACTCTGTCTTGAAAATGTCCAGAATTTGCTGAGTGCTTCAGTTTCATAGACGTGTCATTGAACATGCATAACTTGAAATTCCAACATTTCCAGGAGAAGTTCTGTTCCGCAATATTTTAGGTCTTATTGAGATCTAAAATTCTTGTGTTAGAAATGTTAGAACAATGTTTGAATCTAGTACCCTATATTTAAGTTTTGATGATAACAAAGTGAAAAGATATAGTAGTTATATGTTTCATGTTTGAACTATATGCTGCCTAAAATTACTATGCTCTGACTTGCAGATACGCTGATTAAAATAAGCAAGATCACTTCTTCAGCATCAGAATTTGATTTGATACACCAGCATCAGAAGTTGCTGAATCAGAACGTGAAGATCAGATGATCAACTCACGTACTTGCTGAAGCTTGATGAACAGAACTGCGCGTAAACACTCTGATACAGAATCAAATAGTTCATCAGCAGCGAAGCAGAATCAGAATGAGCCAAGCCAGAACGTGCATTGAAGAAGCAACGGTACTGTGCATTGAACGCTAATTAATTCCAACGGCATCATTCTAGACAAGATCTGCTCAAAAAGGAAAGCTTGTTATTAGCATTGAATCAAGAATATTGCATTCAACGTTCATCTTCTCAAGTGCTATATAAACAAAGCTTCGAAGATTATAATGGCTAATGCTCTCCAACTCTCTACACGCACAAAGCTGAACAGTAATCTTCATCTACCAGTTTTGCTAAACCACACACTCTGATACTCCATTAGTGTTTAGCAATCTAAGTTTCTAAGCTTCATTTGTGTATACATCACAGTTGTGATAAAGTTTTGTAGAAAACATTCACACATTTGTTTTATACCTTTGTAAGAAAGTGTTGCCTTGACAAACCGGATTGTGGTTTGAATCAAGAAGGCTTTAGCAGTTGTTAAAGCAGTCTGTAATATTCAGTTGAATATAGTGAATTAAGACCTCGTTGGAGAGAGGCGAAATCACCTTGACGGGTGGACTGGAGTAGTTTGAGATCAAACGAACCAGGATAAAAATATCTTGTCAATTGCTTTAAGATTTCAGTTTTACAATTCAACCCCCCCTTCTTGTGTTTTTCACCCCTTCAATTGGCATCAGAGCGCCTGGTTCTGAGCTAAAACACTTAACCGTGTCAGTACAAGATCCAGCGTCAGAAAAACACAATGGCAGGAAACAACTCTCATTTCAGCAATGACAACAATGAGGACAGAGACAGATTCAGCGGCAAACCTCCAGTCTTTGATGGAGAAAACTTTGATTACTGGAAAGACAGAATTGAAAGCTTCTTTCTAGCACATGATGCTGATCTGTGGGATATGGTGACAGATGGATACACGCACCCTGTGAATGCTAGTGGTCAGAAGATTGATAGAAAATCAATGACTGATCAACAAAAGCGTGATTTCAAGAATCACCATAAGGCCAGAACCATCCTCCTCAGTGCCATCTCCTATACTGAGTATGAAAAGATCTCCAACAGAGACACAGCTAAGAACATCTTTGATTCTCTCAGAATGACGCATGAGGGCAACGTTCAAGTCAAAGAAACAAAAGCTCTGGCGCTCATCCAGAAGTATGAGGCGTTCAAAATGGAAGAATCTGAATCCATTGAAACTATGTTCTCTAGATTCCAGATTCTGGTAGCTGGTCTCAAAGTTCTGGACAAAGGATACTCTATTGCTGACCATGTCAAGAAGATAATCAGAAGTTTACCCAAGCAGTGGAGGCCTATGGTTACTGCTCTGAAGCTAGCGAAAGATCTCAACAAAATCACTCTGGAGGAACTTATAAGCTCCCTCAGAAGTCATGAGATAGAGCTAGAAGCTGATGAGCCTCAGAAGCAAGGTAAGCCTTTAGCTTTAAAATCTAACAGAAAATCTGAATCTAAAGTTTTGCAGGCAGTTGAAGAAACATCTGATGGATCCTCATCAGAAGAAGACGAACTTTCCCTTCTCTCCAGAAGAGTAAATCAACTGTGGAAGCAAAGACAAAGGAAGTTCAGGAATCCCAGAAGATCTGATCAGAACGAGTCTTCTTCCAGATACAGAAGGACAGATTCTTCCTCTGGATACAGAAGATCTGAAGGCTCTTCCGGTAGCAAGAAGCCAAACACAAAAGACATCATCTGCTACGAGTGCAATGAGCAAGGACACTACAAGAGTGACTGCCCAAAGCTTCAGAGGGAAAAGCCCAAAAAGAAGTTTGGAAGAGAGAAGAATAAAAGTCTCATGGCCACATGGGATGACTCTGACTCGTCTGAAGCTGACTCAGAATCAGATGATGAAAGGGCAAACATAGCGCTCATGGCTAACATTCCAGATGATAGTGAAGCTTCTGAATCAGACTCAGAATCAGACACAGAAGAGGTATTCCCTAACTTCGCTGTTAATTTTACAAAGGCTGAACTTGCTGAAAGCCTCAATGAAATTCTGGAACGTTATCAGCAGATTAGAGCTAAATTCAGAGACCTGAAAAGGAATCTTGAATCTGACTCTAATAAGTCTGAGAGTCTCAAATTGGAAAACTCTGAGCTGAGAGATAAAATTTTAAAATTAGAAAACTCTTTACAAAACTCTCAGAAGGAACCAATTTCTGAAACTCCCAGCAACGCTGATGAGATCATCAAGGAGTATGATCATAGTTTCCAGAAGTTCCTTGCTAAAAGCATAGATAGAAGCAGAATGGCTTCAATGATCTATGGAGTTAGCAGAAACGGCAGGAAAGGAATAGGATACCAAGGTAAGGTTCATACACCTAAGAATGTCATGGATTTAACCATTAAACACACTCCTCTAAATTCACACTTTGTGTATGGTCACACACATGACATCAAATATACTAGTAGTAAGCACTCTGTGAAACCAAAATTCAACCAGAGTTTTGGTAAAACTAACAAGTCAGGACCCAAGAAGATCTGGGTACCTAAGGATAAAATAATACATGTTGCAGATATCTTTAGCAGCAAGTCAGAAACACCAGTCATGGTACCTGGACTCTGGCTGCTCACGACACATGACGGGAAGAAGGCATATGTTCCAAAGCCTGGAACTTAAGCCTGGAGGCCACGTTGGCTTTGGAGGCAATCAGAGGGGAAAGATAATTGGCTCTGGAACTGTAGGTAACGGAAATCTTCCCTCTATTAATAATGTTCTGCTTGTAGATGGATTGATGCATAATCTGTTATCCATAAGTCAATTAAGTGATAACGGTTATGATATAATCTTTAATCAAAAATCATGTAAAGCTGTTAGTCAGAAAGATGGGACTATCCTGTTTAATGGAAAGAGGAAAAACAACATTTACAAAATCAAACTTTCTGAACTAAAAAGTCAGAACGTAAAATGTCTTCTGTCTGTTAACAACGAGCAGTGGATCTGGCACAGAAGATTGGGGCATGTTAGTATGAGAAGAATATCTCAGATTAACAAACTCAATCTGGTCAGAGGACTTCCTAATTTGAAGTTCAATTCAGATGCTCTGTGTGAAGCATGTCAGAAAGGCAAATTTGCAAAACCTTCTTTTAAATCCAAAAATGTTGTTTCTACCTCTAAGCCATTAGAACTTCTGCACATTGACTTATTTGGACCAGTTAAAACTGCTTCAGTCAGTGGCAAGAAGTATGGGTTAGTAATCGTAGATGACTATAGCAGATGGACATGGGTAAAGTTCTTAAGACACAAGGACGAGTCACACTCTGTGTTTGTTACCTTCTGTAACCAAGTTCAGAATGAAAAAGATCTTAGAATCGTTAAAGTCAGAAGTGATCATGGTGGAGAATTTGAAAATAAAGATTTTGAGTCATTCTTTAATGACAAAGGCATTCTGCATGATTTCTCTTGTCCTAGAACTCCCCAACAAAATGGAGTTGTAGAACGAAAGAACAGAACATTGCAAGAAATGGCCAGAACCATGATCAATGAGACAAACGTTGCTAAGACTTTCTGGGCAGAGGCAATAAACACAGCGTGCTACATTCAGAATAGAATCTCAATAAGACCTATTCTGGAAAAGACTCCATATGAATTGTGGAAGAACAGAAAGCCCAACATTTCGTATTTTCATCCATTTGGATGTACTTGCTTTATGTTAAATACAAAGAATTATTTGAACAAGTTTGATTCTAAGGCACAGAAGTGTATTATGTTAGGATACTCTGAACGCTCAAGAGGGTACAGAGTATACAATACAGAAACACAGATTGTGGAAGAATCAATCAGTGTTCGTTTTGATGACAAGCTTGACTCTGAAAAGTCAAAGCAGAATGAAAATCTTGCAGGTATAGAAATTGAATTTGCAGGTTCTGAAGACAAGTCATCAGAAGCTCTCAACACAGACATTCCTTCAACGTCTGAAAGGAGCAATGCTAGAAATCCTACAACTGCTGCTGATCAACCTTAGAAGAGATTACCCAGAAGCAGTTTGGATCACCCAGAAGAAACTATTCTAGGAAGAAAGGAAGATCCAATCAGAACAAGAGCAAGCTTCAGAAACTCTGAAGAAACTCTTATGGGACTTGTGTCTCTGATTGAACCTTCTTCTATTGATGAAGCACTTCTGGACAACGACTGGATTCTGGCAATGCAAGAAGAGCTGAATCAATTCACCAGAAATGACGTATGGGATCTCGTTCCCAGACCAAAAGGATTCAACGTCATTGGAACAAGATGGGTGTTCAGAAACAAGCTAAATGAACAAGGTGAAGTCGTCAGAAATAAGGCACGACTGGTTGCACAAGGTTATAGTCAGCAAGAGGGGATAGACTATACAGAAACCTTTGCCCCAGTCGCCAGGTTAGAATCTATCAGACTTTTAATTTCATTTGCTGTTAATAGAGGCATCACTCTGTATCAGATGGATGTCAAAAGTGCATTCTTAAATGGTTATATAGAAGAAGAAGTTTATGTTCACCAACCCCCAGGTTTTGAAAATACAAAACATCCAGAACATGTTTTCAAACTGAAAAGTCACTGTATGGTCTGAAACAAGCTCCCAGAGCTTGGTATGAAAGACTAAGTAACTTTCTGCTTGAAAATGAATTCACCAGAGGGAAAGTGGACACTACTCTATTCTGTAAAACAGTTAAGAGTGACATTCTAGTCTGTCAAATTTATGTTGATGATATTATTTTTGGTTCTACTAATCCTTCTCTTGGAAGAAAATTTGCTAAGTGTATGCAGGCAGAATTTGAGATGAGCCTCATGGGGGAACTGAAATTCTTTCTAGGAATTCAGATCAATCAAACTCCAGAGGGAACTTACATTCATCAGAGCAAATACATCAGAGATCTTCTGAAGAAATTTGACCTCTCAGAATGTAAGCCATCAAAGATTCCAATGCATCCCACGTGCATTCTGGAAAGAGAAGAGGTAAGCAAGAGTGTAGAACAGAAGGTCTACAGAGGTATGATTGGTTCTCTCCTTTATCTGACAGCTTCAAGACCTGATATCTTATTCAGCGTATGTATTTGTGCTAGATTCCAATCAGATCCTAGAGAATCTCACTTAACAGCTGTTAAGCGAATTTTCAAGTATCTGAAAGGTACTACTAATCTGGGTTTGTTTTATAGAAAATCTAGTGATTACAGCTTAGTAGGCTACTGCGATGCTGATTTTGCTGGAGACAGAGTGGAACGTAAAAGTACTTCTGGAAGCTGCCAGTTTCTGGGAGAAAATCTGATCTCGTGGTCCAGCAAAAGGCAATCAACAATTGCTCTGTCAACAGCAGAAGCTGAGTACATAGCAGCAGCAGGATGTAGCACACAAATGCTCTGGATGAAAAGTCAGCTTGAAGACTTCCAGATTTTTGAGAGTAACATTCCTATTCTTTGTGATAATACTTCTGCTATTTTCTTAAGTAAGAATCCTATTTTACATTCTAGAGCTAAGCATATAGAAATAAAACATCATTTCATTAGGGACTATATTCAGAAAGGTATTTTAAACTTGAAATTTATAGATACAGACCATCAATGGGCTGATATCTTTACTAAACCCCTTTCAGAAGATAGGTTTAATTTCATTCTGAAACATCTCAGCATGAAAGTATGCCCAGAATGAAAATGTTTTAATTCCATGTATTTATCTTCAGAATGTAATTAGATTACTGTGAACTTCTGATCAATCTTCTTTCAGAAAGATAGAACATGCAGATTGTATCAGATGCAAGTCTAAAGATCTGAGAGTCTAATCTCAAATACAGACGTGCTGATCACTACATCAAACAAGTGTCATCCAATCATCAGCAAATCCCTGAAGCAGAACGCGTGCACGCTTCTGAGGAGGCAAAGCGCTGATTGGGTGCATTGAGACACATGTCTGGTAACCGTTTTTAAGTATCTTTCTCAAATCCCCCAAAATCAGCAAGCATTTAATGAAAAGTAATCACGCTTGTTAATGGCAATCATTATTTTTTTCTCTCTCTTAAAAACGTTTAATTTTTCAAAATAATTTTTGAAAACTCTATTTAAGCACACTAATTCCTCATTCTTACTCTTTACGCTTTCTCATAATCATTCAAGTATTCTCTGCATATTTCTGAGTTTATCTCCTTCAAACCTTTTTCTCTCAAATCATTCTCAAGCTTTTTTAGTGAGAACAATGGCATCCTCCAGCATTTCTGCAGGAAATCAGAAGAAAGAAACCTCTGAACAATATCAGGTGCCTATCAGAACTCTTCTCACACCGGTAAAGAATCTTGAGGTTCTCTCTGAGTTAATCATCGACTTTGAAAGTTTGAAGGAAAATGGATTTGACCTAACTGAAGAAATTAGGGCTCAAAAGTGGGAGAGGTATTTCGATAGGTTGGTTGGACCAACATTCCCAGAGCTTGTCAAGGAATTTTGGATTCACGCCAAGATTTATAAACATCTAGTCATCTCTTCTGTCATGGGAAAGAAGATAGTAATTTCTGAAGACCTCATTGCTAGGTTAATCGGTCAAAGTGGTGGTGGAGTCCGTTGTGTGGACATGGCTGACAGATGCCCTGATATAGGTGTGGTAGCCAACAGCATTTTCACTCTTGGATTTCCCAGCAGCAAAATTAAGGATCTGAAGGATCACTGCAGAGTATGGGCCAAGATTGTTCTTGGATGCTTCAATCACAGGAAACCAACAAGTTCTCCTGATTATATAAACGTGGATCAGCAATTTCTGATCTACTTTATTGATCAGAGGGTGAAGATCAATCTGGCACACTTCCTGTTCAACCATCTCAAGACCAGTGTCAAAGAAACAAGAGAAGAAGAAAGGACCAAAAGGGACTGGATACCGTTTGGAAGGCTCATATCAGATATTCTGACAGAGAATAAGCTGATAGAGTATCTAAGTGAAGCTCAAGTGCTGAGCACTATGGAACCAACTGTTGGAAAACCGCTGAACGCTAAGAACCTGAAAAAGATGAAGCTGATAGAAAATATTAGGAAGGAACCCAGAGCTACGTCAACTGCTGACATCTCCAGCAGAAGAGTGCCTCTGAGTGATTTCCCAAAATTTTCTGAAATGGAATCCAAACCGGATATGTTTCTCAAGTATCCAGATTCACACAAGGAAGAAGATACAGGTTCAAAGCTGAAGATCAAAGATCTGAGTCAAGTCCAACCAGAAGTGACTCAGAAGAAGACAAAGAAGAGGAAAGCAGAAGGATCATCTCATCAGACTCCAAAGAAACGAGGTAATTCATCTGCTGCCCCTATTTCAATTTCATCTACTATTCCAACATCTGCTGCCCCTCCTCAAACCTCTCACAGAATATCGATCCCAATCCCTACCATTGATGAAACCATACCAGAAGACCCTTCTGAGGCCTTACTACTCAGAAGACCCAGAACAAAGATTCCCAAACAACCAACTGTTTCAACAACACCAGCACTTGATAGAGTGCTAGCTGATATTGAGCGTGAACATGCTTCTGCTCAACCAAATTCTGAACCACCAAATAATCCTCCTCCACAACCACAACAACAACCTGAGCCAGAACATCAACCAGAACCAGAACCACAACCTGAACCAGAAATACAACATCAACCAGAACCAGAACCACAACAACAACAACCTCTCACAGAAGAACCTCTGATCCCTGAGCAATCAGAGATTCCACCCCCTCAACCAGAAAATAATCCACCTTCACCACAAACAGAGTTTCACCGCTATGAAACCCCTTCTCCTCATCATTCTGACCCTCACTCACCTCAACCTTCACCGCTGGCAATCCAGTTGCCATGTGGAACCACTATTATCAGGCCCCAGTTGCCATCTTCAGAGGAATCAACACCTCCAAAAACTCCAACCACTCCAATAGAAATATCTGACTCTGATTCTGATAACCCTCCTCCAAAACAAACAACCTCTCAGACAACCGCTGAAAACCCCAGCAGAACTTTCATTGACTTAACAAGTCTTGAACGTCTTGCTGATCTAAGACACAAAATTGCCATACCCAAACCAAAGCAACCAGATGTTGGCTCTGGTATTTTGAATTTTGAAACAGGTATGCTGCAATGGATTGCTTCTTTGAAGCAAGTCTGTCCGGGGATGATCGACCCAGCTGCTTCTGATCAGCTCTGGTCACAGTTCAGACTATGGGTACGTGCTGAAGCCCTCAAGCTGCAGGACGTCAACTACGAGCAAGCTCAACAGAACTTTAGCAAGCTGCTGAAGGAAGTTGAGAGTCAGCTGCCTCAAGAAGTTGTGCTCCCTCTGGACAGTGAATCTTGGTCTGAGAAAGAGCAAGCTGCACAGGTGCAACCATCAGAAGACAAGACCATTCAGGCTGAAGAAAATCCAGCAGAAGATGTCGCTGAAAGTTCTGAGAAGCTTCCTCCTTCTGACACTTCTCAAGTTGCCTTGGACAGGCAGGCTCTGGAAGAATTAAGGCTGAATGACTTGCGTCTACAGCAGCGGATGGAAGAGAATGATCAGAAAATGAAAGCAAGAATGGATGTACAGGACAGCAAGATTGACACTGTTGTCAACATGGTTCAGAAGCAGAATGAAACTTCTGAAAAGATTCAAGCAATGCTGGAAAGCCTGTTCTCACGCATGCCCCCACAACCTTAAAATTTTTATTCATGCATGACATTCTCTATGTTTTCTTCATTTTCTGATGTACTGTTTTGACTATGTTTGTGTAATGTTCTTTTGCTCTGAACTATTTTAATATAATTTGTTTTTCTGATCTAAATTGTTTTAGCACATCACCAACACTTTTTGATTGCTGACAAAAAGGGGGAGAATAAGAATGATATTTAAAATCAATAACGGCTAACTAGACAGAAATTCTCAAACATTCTAACTCTATTACTTGAAATGTTTTTCTGTTTTGTTTTTAAGTCTACAGGCACAAGGAAGCTCCTGAACACTATGAAGACTAGAAGCTAGAAGCTCTGATCAAAATGTAGAAGCTCATGTTGCTCTGATCAAATATGAAGTTCTGATCGACCTAACACTCTGATCCGAAGCAAAGCTCTGACAGGAAAAGCTCTGAAGCTCTGCTCTCTGATAAGTCAAAGACCTATAATCTGATGCTCAAAGATAGAAAAAGATTTGATCCTGAAGAACACGTATATCAAAGGGAAGTAATCAACTCAGGGGGAGTATCTCTTAACTCTGATTTTCAGTACTTCAAATTCTGATACATTTCCTAGACACCTTTTCACGTTATTTTTCATTTAAAATATCTAGTTTTTGTCATCATCAAAAAGGGGGAGATTGTTAGAACAATGTTTGAATCTAGTACCCTATATTTAAGTTTTGATGATAACAAAGTGAAAAGATATAGTAGTTATATGTTTCATGTTTGAACTATATGCTGCCTAAAATTACTATGCTCTGACTTGCAGATACGCTGATTAAAATAAGCAAGATCACTTCTTCAGCATCAGAATTTGATTTGATACACCAGCATCAGAAGTTGCTGAATCAGAACGTGAAGATCAGATGATCAACTCACGTACTTGCTGAAGCTTGATGAACAGAACTGCGCGTAAACACTCTGATACAGAATCAAATAGTTCATCAGCAGCGAAGCAGAATCAGAATGAGCCAAGCCAGAACGTGCATTGAAGAAGCAACGGTACTGTGCATTGAACGCTAATTAATTCCAACGGCATCATTCTAGACAAGATCTGCTCAAAAAGGAAAGCTTGTTATTAGCATTGAATCAAGAATATTGCATTCAACGTTCATCTTCTCAAGTGCTATATAAACAAAGCTTCGAAGATTATAATGGCTAATGCTCTCCAACTCTCTACACGCACAAAGCTGAACAGTAATCTTCATCTACCAGTTTTGCTAAACCACACACTCTGATACTCCATTAGTGTTTAGCAATCTAAGTTTCTAAGCTTCATTTGTGTATACATCACAGTTGTGATAAAGTTTTGTAGAAAACATTCACACATTTGTTTTATACCTTTGTAAGAAAGTGTTGCCTTGACAAACCGGATTGTGGTTTGAATCAAGAAGGCTTTAGCAGTTGTTAAAGCAGTCTGTAATATTCAGTTGAATATAGTGAATTAAGACCTCGTTGGAGAGAGGCGAAATCACCTTGACGGGTGGACTGGAGTAGTTTGAGATCAAACGAACCAGGATAAAAATATCTTGTCAATTGCTTTAAGATTTCAGTTTTACAATTCAACCCCCCCTTCTTGTGTTTTTCACCCCTTCAAGAAATTCTTCCAGAATCAACTTGCATCATGGTGATAATCTGATCAGAAGTTCTGAGCTTGTCATATTTCTTAAACACTTAGAAAAATTCTAAGTATTTTAGAATTTTGACTTTTGAATTTCTTGATGAAACAAACATCATATTTCAACATGTCTTGATTAAATATGATTTTTGAAACTTGATTTTGATCAAAAGTCAAAGTTTGACTTTTCAGTGTGCAAATGACCATTTTACCCTTTTGCCAATTCCAAACCTAAATTGATGTATCAGTACTGCAAACTTGATTTCATAGAAGATCTTGTGAGAGAATCCTTGAGAAATGAGAGGGAAAATTTTGGGGTACAACAACTTCCCCTATTCAATCTTCTTAAACCTGAAGAGTTAGATTGGCGAGTCCGCCATCCGTGACTTAAAGGTGAAAGATGATTGAACAATAGAGTGCCCAAAAATTTGCACTCGAAGATGAATTGTGAATGGACTTATAGACGCTATTTGGAGGAAAGTTGATAAATACTGGAAGAAGTATCAACATAAATCTCTTATTAATTTATACTAAAACTTGATGCTTTACCTGTGAGAAAAAGAGTTATTAAAATGCAGATGTATGCATGATGTTTCCTAGATGCTAAATGCATTTTGTATGTACATGTTATGATGTACGAATGCGAGACATGTGTTTTTGTCCGAGAAAATAAATCCCTGACTGCCGCTGAGGAAATTCTGAGGGGTTGAATCCCTGATTACCGTTGGGGATGAAGAATATACACATCTTTAAACTTTGTTGAAAAGATGCTTTCGCTGGGGAATATCTCTTGAAAGTCAACTGTTATCTGGTCGGATCCAGGCTTCACAATTTTCTGAGGATGAAGTAGTTAACGGCTATCTGGTCGGATCCAGGCTTCACGGTAACTTTCTGGGGGAAGAGATGAATTAACTGTTATCTGGTCAGATTCTAGGTTTTGCAGAAAATTTCTTGAAATTGAATAGTTATCTGGTCGGATCCAGGCTTCACAATAACTTGCTAGGGATACAGAAGTTAACTGTTATCTGGTCGGATCCAGGCTTCGCAGTAACTTAAAGTGGTAACTATTATCTGGTCGGGTCCAGGTTTCATGTTTTTTGGAAAGTTGTACTATTATATGGTCGTGTCCAGACTTCATAGTGTCTCTCTGGGGATCATAGTTAATTGTTATCTAGTCGGGCTTCAGGTTTCACAATAAACTGTTTGAAAAACTATCATCTGGTCGGGTCCAAGCTTTGCAGATTTTTGAGGTTGACGAGGTCGATTGCTATCTGGTCGGGTCCAGGTTTCACAATAAACTATTTGGAAAACTGTCATCTGGTCGGGTCCAGGCTTTGCAGATTTCTGAGGTTGACGAGGTCAATTGCTATCTGGTCGGGTCCAGGTTTCACAACAAATGTTTGAGGATTTAGTTGTTATCTGGTCGGATTCCAGGTTTCAAAATGAATTTCTAAAAGGAATTGTTATCTGGTCAGATCCAGGCTTCACAATAACTTGTTGGGATAGAGGCAAACTCTATTGGGGAGAAGAAGTTAAACCTTGGTCCAGTTGAGTCCAGGTTCTTCTACATCTTTGAAGAGTTAAACTATTATCTGGTCGGGTCCAGGTTTCATAGTGTTTTGAGAAGTTGACTTTTATCTGGTCGAATCCAAGCTTCATAGTAGCTTGAAAATTGTACTAATATCTGGTCGGGTCCAGGCTTCACAGTATCTTTTGGAGATAGTAAAGGTTTTGTTGACGACTTTACTGGGGATTAGAGATTATGGCCCTATGATTTGCAATAGTCTGAAAGGAAAACTCAAACTGGAGAAGATAAACTCAGTTGGGGAGGATAGACTCTGTTTGGGGATAATAACATCGGCTGGGGAAGATATACTCAGTTGGGGTAGACAGGCTAAGTTGGGGAATTTTTTGGTGCCTTGATTTTTGTATGTTGGGGAAATTTGAACTCGGCTGGGGAGTTATGCTATCTCGTCGTTTATTGGAGAAGATAGACTATGCCGAGGGAATACAGACTCGATTGGGGAGGATGTACTCGGCTGGGGAATTTTGTGATTCCTCGATGGTTGTTAGGGAAATAAAACCCGTTGGGGAAATAAACCCTGTTGAGGAGGTGAGTTTCTTTTAGGAAGAGATCCACGAGGCTTCAACATGTAAAATTCGATTTAACTGGAGAGAGAGAGAGCCAAGAGACTGAGACTCTGGTTGGGGATTATCCTATGCAAAGAGACTTTGTGAGTAACTTTGTTGAGGAGGAAGTTAATGAAATAACTCTGTGGAGGTATTCCATATTCATTAAAGAGGTGCCTGTTACTGCTTGGGTCATATGTGCCTGTTGTACCCCAAAATTTGCCCTCTCAATTCTCAAGGCTTTTCTCATAAAGATTCTCAGGATTTTAGCTTGCACAAGTGCATTGGGATTTTCCAGTACCAAAATTAAAAGGAAACTGTCAAAAAGGGGGAAAACAGATAAAATTAATATTTTGACAAATTTGGATAAAAACAAGTGTTTTTCGATTCAGCACCCTTCGATTGACTCTTGGCCTCCTTCGATTGTTCAAAATGGCTACTAGCGTGCCTCTTTCGACTGGGCCTGTAACTTCTCGTTGCAGGCTTCGTTTGTGCCTTTTGCTGCCTGCGTGCTTGCAATTGAAGGCCATGACCTACTGGCCACACCTGCCCCCTGCAAGGAAACCCTTTTCGATTCACCAAACGTGCTGCCTGCAAGCCTACTTCGATTTGGACAAGTTTACTGCCTACAAGCCTGCTTCGACTGGACAAGTTTTCTACCTGCATGCTTGCTTTGTTTGGACAAGTTTCGATGGGACAAGGAACACCCTTCGACTCAGAAGTCAGGAACTTCCCTCATGCTAAAAAAGACACAAGGAAATGACTCCCTTTATGTTTGTTTTGATCCACATGCTTCGATTGGGCAACATTGCTTCCTTCGAACACGGACTTTCGATTGGGAAATATGTTTGCTTCGACCCAGGCTTCGATTGGGCAATATGCTTCCTTCGAGCATGAGCTTTCGATTGGGCAATATGCTTCCTTCGAGCATGAGCTTTCGATTGGGCAATAGCTTCCTTCGAGTTAGCTTGTTTCGACCACAAGCTTCGACTGAGGCAAAGGCTTCCTTCAAACAGGTGTGCTTCGATCTCACTCTTGCATTCGACTCAAGACCAAATCTCGTTTGCCAGGCTATGTTGCGTCCAAATATTTACATAGTCAGAAGCTTGTACAAGGGTTTTAAACTTTGTCTTTTGGATAATACTATTCTTGGTTAAAGGCTACATACTCTTTCTTTTCATAGAAAGTACTTTTATCACAAAAGCAGCTTTCCACCTGAATTTGGTCTGAGCACAAGCAACGTCAGAGGCATAAGTCACATCTTCTGCACCCCAACTGCCAAGAGGCCCTCCACATGTACTTTCACGTTACCTATTATTTTATTTTTTATTCAAGGCTGGCTGTTGTAAACATGTCCATTCTTTTTCTCTATAAATAGAGGAATTTATGCAAAGCTAAGAGAGGATCTTTGGACCAGAGGAACGAATCTCCCAAATTTTCTCAAACACAACAAAACTCTCAAGTTCATCAACACTTGAGAAATCAAAAAAACCCAGAATCCCAAACACTCACCTCTTTCGATTCTGAAGAACATCCCACATATAGAAGTTTGTTCAAACTCAAAGAGAACCTTCTGTGACAACTCTTCGAACCAAAAGCAAACCCCCTGTGACTACTCTTCAAATTCCAGAAACGTCCAGGTAGCAGTTCAAGTTCGAAACCCACCTTCATTCAAGGCCTGAAGCAAGGTAAGTTACTCTTACCCTTGAACCTTTTGTTTCATGGCTTAGTATGTGAATAATCTTCCCTTTCATTTCAAAACATGTACATAACACTTTGGTTCTTTTCGTTTCCACCTACTTAATATGTTTTCAGAGCTAAACCCTTTCGTTTTTGCTTTCTGTTTACCTGAACTTGCTTTAACTATTAAATTGTTTACAAGACAAATACTAGCATGGCCTCAGGCCATGTTGCCATTTAATGCTTGAAATGAAAGAAACAGGAAATAGGAAATAGGAAACGAAGCTTCTGGCTTCTACCCTCTTTCTCCAGGTCAAACGAAAGAGACAACCAGGAGGAAAACCATGTTGACTTCTAGGCCCAAACGAAAAGCATGCCTTCACTGACTTCCAGCCCCTAATCGAAAGGCATTCCCTCACTGCTTTCAACCTCTAGTCGAAGAAGACAACAAGGCAGAACCAGAAGGCTTCGCCATACACTGACTTCCAAGCCAGTCGAAGGACATAACCTCACTGGTGTTGGCCCCAATCGAAGGAGGTCAACAGAATGCAAATCGAAGGCTGCTACTGCCTGGGTCGAAAGACACTCATTTTTCTTACTTTTATCTTTTTTTTTCCTTCATATTTTTTATGCCTTTCAATATGGTTGTAATAGCGTAGGATTTTATCTTTCTGCATTTTATTTACTTTGTACAAATGCTAGTAACTAGGTGTGTATGGCAAGATAAAACCAAAAAGTAGACAACCTAAAAATCAAAGACAAATGCATGCAATAAAACACACTTTGCACACATGCACCCTTAGGATAATCTCATTCGTTACCTCGGAAAATAGTCATGTCCCTCAAGCATGGGAGTTTTAGCAAAGACCCTCGCTAAAAGGTCGTAGTCCCTCGATGACCCTCGATGTTGCCTTTGGTAAACGATCTAGTCCCTAAAATGACATTGCTAAAACATATCATATGTTGCCCTCTATGACTATACAAACGTCCCAATGCCCGTCCCGTCCAACATCCTAACACAAGGTTGTTCACCAAATACAATGGTGAAACAACACTGTTAAAAGGGTTAAAAACATAAGAAAAATATTTGAGTAAAATAGGGTAGATAGCTCTTAGTTACTTGATCAAACTTGCAAAACATCCTTTCCATTTTTCAAACACACATCACAACACAACTTCAAAACAACTTTCAAAAACATTGAAACATCTTTTCAAAAAGACAAACACCTTTGTAAAACATTCAAACAAGAATTGTTACAAAGGTTGCCTAGACAAGGCATCTTTTTCAAAACATTTTCAAAACCACACACAAAGTACCATTTCAAGCAATTGAAAAGCAAAGGCAAGTGATCTAAAACAAGTAACTAAGAGCCCATGGATAACCATGGATGAAAAGGGTGCTAGCACCTTCTCTTTTCATAATCTACCCCCCGAACCCACGAAAACATCTCAAAGGTCTTTCCTGTGCTTTTTGACCTTTCCTTAGGATAAAATAAAAAGTCGGTGGCGACTCTTGCTAAACTGAAACATTTGCGAACACAAACGCAAATCCCAAGTCATTTCTCCCACCGTATCACAGAACTGTCGACTCTGCTGGGGACTATTTCTAAAATTGGGGTTACCTTAGGGTTTTAGATCACCTTTACATGCTTACCTTGTTTGCTTTGATTGCTTTACTTTTTGGGTTCCTTGTTTGGGTTTGTTTAAATCCTACACCCGGATTTGGGGGCACCTTTTTAGGTAAATAGCAATAAACTATGAGGGAACTATGCGGGGTATACCGACATGGTTGAAGCAGTAGCTATGTTAGGGTGACATATTTGTGGGTACCGGTAGCCCTTGAGTAGTCAAGAAGAATACGGGGCCGCTGAGTGATGTCATGAAGCACTAACGAACTCTTAGAACCTTACTTGACCATCTTGGCCTTTTTAGGGGTAGTGAGATGACCGACTTTGGTGCAGTCCGAAGTTGGTAGATACTCGATGCTACACTCGTTGAGGATTGTTTTCTTGGGATATTTTGGTCGCCAGTTAAGTGGCTAAACCAAAACAATGAACATAGAAAACAATCCAGTGATATTGAGCTCCTTAGAACCCGGTTTCTATTTTAGGATAGGTTGAGCCAACTAACTTCAAGAGGGTACTTACCTATAAACCCCATGCAAGCCTAAACCTAAGGACTTGTTTGCTTTGTGTGAATATGACTGTCTGTATATACATTTGCTTACTTTTTCACATATGTACATAACATCATAACATCATACCATAGCATTTTCAATAACCATTTCAAGGATCTCGAGGGTCTTTTGATGCAGGGTCACGTTGAACCAGATGTCTACCAAGGGGCAAGAAGGTTCTCCTCTAAACAAACACCATCAAAGATCAAGTGCAACAACTTGAATCGGGGGCTATGACCCACTTGACATGGTAAGCTTGATTCTCATGGAAAGACATCCACCAATAACAAAGTTCTCCAATCAAAGATGTTGATCAAAGTTCAAATCTCTAACATTTTCTTGTGTTTACCCTGCGAGATCCTTGGAAACATGCATCCACATACCATGCATCATATCATGACATGTTTCTCCCATACAGGTCTCCTTATCTTCCTACTGTTTATTTCAGTAAGATGGATATGGAACAAACGGTGAAAGATCTCCAAGCTCAAAATGCTCAATTCCAACAAATGCTTCTGGCTATGGGTAAAAGGCAAGAGGACCTGAAAGCTCTCCTTCTCAAAGACAAGAAGAAGAAGTCCAAGAAGACAGTAGGTGTCCCGAACTTGAGAAGAAGACCTAAAGCCCTAGATCTTTCAACTCCATCCAACATAGGGGATAGTCTTGAAGAAGACCACAATTTGGAGATTGATGATGTTGAAGCTGACTACTCCGAAGAACAATATCCTCCCGCTGATGACAAGTACAAACAGTTGGAGGATCGCCTCAGTGCTATGGAGATTCAACAGATACCTGGCTTGGATTTAGGAGACATGGGTTTAGTTTCTGGATTGGTCATCTCGCCAAAGTTCAAAGTCCCTATCTTTGCCCTGTACGATGGAGTCTCTTGCCCTAAGATGCACTTAAAGTATTATGTCCGCAAGATTCAACCATACACAACAGATCCGAAGCTTTGGATCCATTTCTTCCAAGAGAGCATAGTAGGGACTCAACTCGAATGGTTTTATCAATTGGAGAGTTCCCGCATCCACACCTGAGAGGATTTAGCTGCTGCTTTCTATAAGCAGTATCAGTACAATGATGATCTTGCACCAACTCGTGTGCAATTGCAGAACATGACCATGGGTTCCAACGAGAGCTTCAAAGGATACGCCCAAAAGTGGAGAGATCTGGCTGGTAGGGTGCAACCCCCTTTAACTGACAGGGAGCTGATTGACATCTTCATGGGAACATTGACAGGGCCTTTCTTCAAACACTTGATCATAAGCTCTTCAGCCGGGTTCACCGAGCTAATACTGACGGGCGAAAGGGTCGAAGTTGGCATTAAAAGTGGGAAGATTCAAGAAGCTACACCTTCTGATGCTCAGAAAAATCCCTACAATGGAAAGAAATAGTCCAATGATGTGTACAGCCGAAAGAGTCGTCATGATCAACAGGTAAGGGCAATCCTGATCTCTAATCCTACATTTGTTCAACAAAGACAGGGCAATAGGCGTAGGGTAAGATATAAAGAAAGGCAGTACACTAACATCAACATGCCTTTGTCTCAAGCATTACAACAATTGCTGAAGGAGAAACTGATCACACTAAAGGATCCTCCTCAAAATCCTGATACCTCCCCTTCTAGGTACAATCTGAGTGTAAGATGTGCCTATCATTCTGACAGTCCCGGACATGACACTGACGGATGTTGGACTTTGAAGAACAAGATTCAAGACTTGATTGATGCTAAGGAGATCGAGTTTGACCCTCCAGAGACTCCAAACGTGATCACTGCTCCTATGCCAAATCATTGAAGGCTTTTGTTTCATTTGAATTCTCAAGTTGTAATTTCTTTTGTTATTCGAACAATTATCTGTTAATGTCAAACTTTGTTTCATTAATGCATTGCATATGTTTGTCTTGAATTATTTAATTTTCATTACATTTAAACTATGCTTTTTACTCAGTTTATGACATTCAACTTTTGCTAAAAGTTACAAGCCTTTAGAGGGAGGATGACGAAAACAATGCCATAATCTCATACAGTATGCTTTTGAACAGACCTTGCTGATGATGTACAGGCGTTTCTTTCAAATCCTAAACACTGGAGTTATAAGGAAGATAATCCCTAGTCAACCCCTTTGAGCCAAAGAAGTAGGAGTTTTCTGTTTTAAACACAAATTGAAACCTTTAATCAAAACCTGGGGCAGGGTAGTCTCTCAATTAATTCAAAAAAGATGCGCATTGAAGTCGCAAACTCTCAGTTCGTAATACAAACGAATAACATGAAAAACATTCCTCTGGAATCAAAAGACAGTGGTGGTTCCTTATCTCATAGGCAGACAATCTCTCAAAAAGAGAAAAGCCCACCGAGCCAAAACCTATAAAGGAGGCTTAAGGAAGCTGGGGCATCCCGCTGACTGTAATCTCGAAAACAGGAACAGTCAGGCAAAAGTTAGGGATAACGAATCAAAAGAAAGAGGTCATTACCAATCCTCAATAACATGAAAAATGTTGCAAAAATGATGATTGCCTTCCATAAAATTCAACTGGTGAACCATCACCAAAATGTCGTTCCAAGTTCAAATAGAGTGCGACGCACAATTAACTGAGTTTAGGATTGAAGGACATCACGAAGAGAGGGTGGGTACAAATATACTTTGAGCCTTTACCCTTTGTTTCTTAAACAATGAACCAAGCCACGTTACAACCCTTCGAAAGTCCTAATTGAAGCATGGGTTAGTTCGAAAGCATACTGTTACAAAAGGTATCCTGACTCTTGTAAGGCTTTGCCCTAAATCTTGTATTGAATTTGTCTTATAAAAAGTTTTCTGCTAAAAAACGCATTTTTCAAAACTTCGAGACAAGCATAAACTTTGCATTACTTGAATATCACTGTTTGCATTTGGCTATTTGTTTGACAGCGGATAAATTCACACAATAAATATCTGATGAACGAAAGCTCTCCCAGTGAACAAAATCACTTCAAAAAGGATGACACTTCCATTGACAAATCTCCTATCAACAAGGGGCATGACATGTCACTATCCAGCACACCTGGGGCAATCCAATCAAGATTCCAGGAAATCTCTCAAAGAAGTGCAAAATAACCAGGGGCAGGTCTCCATCTCCGTCACTTGGGACATTGAGCGTCAATCCCAACAAAGGGTTGCGTACAATCAAACTTTTTGGCAATACCACAAACATTCGCTACTAGGGGAAATGACAAGTCTCCCCAAAGTCCTTCTCATAGGATGATTCCCTAGCATGAGTATAATCTTTGACCCCCTTTCCCCAGCTGAATCAACCTCAAGAATCCTCGAGGACTTCCCCCAATGAAGATGTCACCTCTCTAGCGGACTGACGACAGGGTTTATTTCCCCAACAACACCAGGATTCCCCAGCTTGAGTTTGCCTCTCCGGCTACTACAAATCAAAGGACCACAACTCCTCTTCCCCAGTAGACTACTCTACAATCCCCAACAAGTTACTGTGAAACCTGGACCCGGCCAGATATCAGTTCAACTTTGACTCCCCAGTAGAGTAACGGACAACCAAGACTCCTGAACCTTTTTCTCCAAGCATGGATCAACACTCTCCACAGAGTTTTCAACTTTCCCCAATGGAATTTTCCTCAACAAAACAGGAACCCCCGATGGAAATATTCTAAGCAAAGTTTGAAGACACACCTACTCTTCAACAGCAATCCGGGGTTTAACGACTCCCCAGCACTTGTCAAGGATTTATTTTCCCAGACAAAAATGCATTCATTAACATTTCACATTTCATACATCCTATTTACATACATGATAAGTGCATACAACACAATCTCATTTACTTTTGAGAACATCATGACATTATGCATTTCATGCATCATGACATTGCATACAACTAACTCTTTACCTTTTCAGGAAAGATCGATCGACAAATAAAAGTTATCATTACCTTTTGAGGTAGTAATCGTCCAAGATTCCTTTGTTATCCTGCTGAGGTAGTAATCATCCAAGATTCCTTCATCATCCTGTTGAGGTTGTAGTCATCCAAGATTCCTTCATCATCTTGTTGAGGTTGTAGTCATCCAAGATTCCTTCATCATCCTACTGAGGTTGTAGTCATCCAAGATTCCTTCATCATCCTGCTGAGGTTGTAGTCATCCAAGATTCCTTCATCATCCTGCTGAGGTTGTAGTCATCCAAGATTCCTTCATCATCATGCTGAGGTTATAGTCATTCAAGATTCCTTCATCATCCTGCTGAGGTTGTAGTCATTCAAGATTCCTTCATCATCCTGCTGAGGTTGTAGTCATCCAAGATTCCTTCATCATCCTGCTGAGGTTGTAGTCATCCAAGATTCCTTCATCATCCTGCTGAGGTTGTAGTCATCCAAGATTCCTTCATCATCCTGCTGAGGTTGTAGTCATCCAAGATTCCTTCATCATCCTGCTGAGGTTGTAGTCATCCAAGATTCCTTCATCATCCTGCTGAGGTTGTAGTCATTCAAGATTCCTTCATCATCCTGTTGAGGTTGTAGTCATGCAAGATTCCTTCATCATCCTGCTGAGGTTGTAGTCATCCAAGATTCCTTCATCATCCTGCTGAGGTTGTAGTCATCCAAGATTCCTTCATCATCCTGCTGAGGTTGTAGTCATCCAAGATTCCTTCATCATCCTGCTGAGGTTGTAGTCATCCAAGATTCCTTCATCATCCTGCTGAGGTTGTAGTCATTCAAGATTCCTTCATCATCCTGTTGAGGTTGTAGTCATGCAAGATTCCTTCATCATCCTGCTGAGGTTGTAGTCATCCAAGATTCCTTCATCATCTTGCTGAGGTTGTAGTCATCCAAGATTCCTTCATCATCCTGCTGAGGTTGTAGTCATCCAAGATTCCTTCATCATCCTGCTGAGGTTGTAGTCATCCAAGATTCCTTCATCATCCTGCTGAGGTTGTAGTCATCCAAGATCCCTTCATCATCCTGCTGAGGTTGTAGTCATCCAAGATTCCTTCATCATCCTGCTGAGGTTGTAGTCATCCGAGATTCCTTCATCATCCTGCTGAGGTTGTAGTCATCCAAGATTCCTTCATCATCCTGCTGAGGTTGTAGTCATCCAAGATTCCTTCATCATCCTGCTGAGGTTGTAATCATCCAAGATGCCTTCATCATCCTGCTGAGGTTATAGTCATCCAAGATGCCTTCATCATCCTGCTGAGGTTGTAGTCATCCAAGATTCCTTCATCATCCTGCTGAGGTTGTAGTCATCCAAGATTCCTTCATCATCCTGCTGAGGTTGTAGTCATCCAAGATTCCTTCATCATCCTGCTGAGGTTGTAGTCATCCAAGATTCCTTCATCACCTTTTGGAGTAACAGTCATCAAGATTACTTCATTACCTTTTTGGAGTAGCAATCGTCTCAGATTCCTTCATCACACATCATTATCAAAAAAGACCTTCTCTGGTTAGGTTTATTTCTTCCAGTTAAAACAGGCAATCAGAGACCTTCAAATACAACCCAGCAATCATTTCTGGATGGCATCTTTAAGCCCATCTCCAACAACTTTTTATCACCTCTCCAAATGGCATCTTTAAGCCCATTCCCTCTACCATCACATCACCGAGTGCAAATTTCTAGGCACTCTAGTGTTCAATCATCTTCCACCTTCAAGTCACAAATGGAAGATTCACCAATCTAACTCTTCAGGTGTAAGAAGATTGAACAGGGGCAGCTGTTGTACCCCAAAATTTGCCCTCTCAATTCTCAAGGCTTTTCTCATAAAGATTCTCAGGATTTTAGCTTGCACAAGTGCATTGGGATTTTCCAGTACCAAAATTAAAAGGAAACTGTCAAAAAGGGGGAAAACAGATAAAATTAATATTTTGACAAATTTGGATAAAAACAAGTGTTTTTCGATTCAGCACCCTTCGATTGACTCTTGGCCTCCTTCGATTGCTCAAAATGGCTACTAGTGTGCCTCTTTCGACTGGGCCTGTAACTTCTCGTTGCAGGCTTCGTTTGTGCCTTTTGCTGCCTGCGTGCTTGCAATTGAAGGCCATGACCTACTGGCCACACATGCCCCCTGCAAGGAAACCCTTTTCGATTCACCAAACGTGCTTCCTGCAAGCCTACTTTGATTTGGACAAGTTTACTGCCTACAAGCCTGCTTCCACTGGACAAGTTTGCTGCCTGCATGCTTGCTTTGTTTGGACAAGTTTCGATGGGACAAGGAACACCCTTCGACTCAGAAGTCAGGAACTTCCCTCATGCTAAAAGACACAAAGAAATGACTCCCTTTATGTTTGTTTTGATCCACATGCTTCGATTGGGCAACATTTCTTCCTTCGAACACGAACTTTCGATTGGGAAATATGTTTGCTTTGACCCAGGCTTCGATTGGGCAATATGCTTCCTTCGAGCATGAGCTTTCGATTTGGAAATATGCTTCCTTCGAGCATGAGCTTTCGATTAGGCAATATCTTCCTTCGAGTTAGCTTGTTTCGACCACAAGCTTCGACTGAGGCAAAGGCTTCCTTCAAACAGGTGTGCTTCGATCTCACTCTTGCATTCGACTCAAGACCAAATCTCGTTTTCCAGGCTATATTGCGTCCAAATCTTTACATAGTCAGAAGCTTGTACAAGGGTTTTTAACTTTGTCTTTTGGATAATACTATCCTTGGTTAAAGGCTACATACTCCTTCTTTTCATAGAAAGTACTTTAATCACAAAAGCAGCAAAACTCTGAAACTCTCAAGTTCATCAACACTTGAGAAATAAAAAAACCCAGAATCCCAAACACTCACCTCTTTCGATTCTGAAGAACATCCCACACATAGAAGTTTGTTCAAACTCAAAGAGAACCTTCTGTGACAACTCTTTGAACCAAAAGCAAACCCCCTGTGACTACTCTTCGAATTCCAGAAACGTCCAGGTAGCAGTTCAAGTTCGAAACCCACCTTCATTCAAGGCCTGAAGCAAGGTAAGTTACTCTTACCCTTGAACCTTTTGTTTCATGGCTTAGTATGTGAATAATCTTCCCTTTCATTTAAAAACATGTACATAACACTTTGGTTCTTTTCGTTTCCACCTACTTAATATGTTTTCAGAGCTAAACCCTTTCGTTTTTGCTTGAAATGAAAGAAACATGAAACAGGAAATAGGAAACGAAGCTTCTGGCTTCTACCCTCTTTCTCCAGGTCAAACGAAAGAGACAACCAGGAGGAAAACCATGTTGACTTCTAGGCCCAAACGAAAAGCATGCCTTCACTGACTTCCAGCCCCTAATTGAAAGGCATTCCCTCACTGCTTTCAACCTCCATTCGAAGAAGACAACAAGGCAGAACCAGAATGCTTCGCCATACACTGACTTCTAAGCCAGTCGAAGGACAGAACCTCACTGGTGCTGGCCCCAATCGAAGGAGGCCAACATAATGCAAATCGAAGGCTGCTACTGCCAGGGTCGAAAGGCACTCATTTTTCTTACTTTTATCTTATTTTTTTCCTTCATATTTTTTATGCCTTTCGATATGGTTGTAATAGCGTAGGATTTTATCTTTCTGCATTTTATTTACTTTGTACAAATTCTAGTAACTAGGTGTGTATGGCAAGATAAAACCAACAAGTAGACAAACTAAAAATCAAAGACAAATGCATGCAATAAAACACACTTTGCACACATGCACCCTTAGGGTAATCTCACTTGTTGCCTCGGAAAATATTCATGTCCCTCGAGCATGGGAGTTTTAGCAAAGACCCTCGATAAAAGATCGTAGTCCCTCGATGACCCTCGATGTTGCCTTCGGTAAACGATCTAGTCCCTAAAATGACATTGCTAAAACATCCCATATGTTGCCTTCTATGACTATACAAACGTCCCAATGCCCGTCCCGTTCAACATCCTAACACAAGGTTGTTCACCAAATACAATGGTGAAACAACACTGTTAAAAGGGTTAAAAACATAAGAAAAATCTTTGAGTAAAAAAGGGTAGATAGCTCTTAGTTACTTGATCAAACATTCAAAACATCCTTGCCATTTACTAAACACACATCACAACACAACTTCAAAACAACTTTCAAAAACATTGAAACATCTTTTCAAAAATACAAACACCTTTGTAAAACATTCAAACAAGAATTGTTACAAAGGTTTCCTAGACAAGGCATCTTTTTCAAAACATTTTCAAAACCACACACAAAGCATCATTTCAAACAATTGAAAAGAAAAAGGCAGGTGATCTAAAACAAGTAACTAAGAGCCCATGGATAACCATGGATGAAAAGGGTGCTAGCACCTTCCCTTTTCATAATTTACCCCCCGAACCCACGAAAACATCTCAAAGGTCTTTCCTGTGCTTTTTGACCTTTCCTTAGGATAAAATAAAAAGTAGGTGGCGACTCTTGCTAAACCGAAACATTTGCAAACACAAACGCAAATCCCAAGTCAGTTCTCCCACCGTATCACAGTGCCAAACAATTTTAATTATATCCATATGCATATGTTCATTCGATTTTAGTCATTGGACAAATTTGCATTTAAAACAAAGACAAAAATTTTGCACTTCAAAGTATATCTGTATTGATATTTTGCCCATGAATAGGCATTTTTATACAGAGATACGGAGATCCTAGTAAGAGGAAATCGTTAAAAGGATAACAAAACAAAAAACAAATAGCAATGTGAAATGATCTCATTGCCTTCCAACTCTAATATTGCCCTAATGTCTTCGAATGTCCCTTGCCATTGATAGAAGTTGCTTGGATTGATCTTGGACCGTTTGAACTTGGACCTTGGTGATGAAATTAACTGTGGTGAATCCATCAGACATAGTACTATGCTTTTAATCCTTAACTTTTTCCTGGACCACCCTTTTGGGTTTTCAGTCCACCAGGATACCCATTTATGCCCAAGTAGCCATTTTGGGTTTTAACTTGTCGGGTGAACAATATTTTGCATATATCCCTAATTTTTACCCAAACCTTTTGGTTTTCCGGGATGCCCTTATTTTGCCTAGGTGTGTCAACCTAGAGGGTCTCTTATGCATAGTATTTTTTAACTATGTCTGCGTTTATAGGATGTGGGAAATCTTCACCATCCATGGTAGTTAGCATTATGGCACCGCCAGAGAAAACTCTCTTGACAACAAATGGCCCTTCATAGGTGGGAGTCCATTTGCCTTTGGGGTCGCCTTGTGGTAGAATGATGCGTTTTATCACCAATTCACCAGCTTGATATACTCGAGGCTTGATCTTTTTGTTGAAAGCCTTGATCATTCGTTTTTGGTACGTCTGACCATGGAAAACACTTGCTAATCATTTTTCGTCAATCAAGTTTAGCTGATCGAATCTCGTTTGAATCCACTCATCTTTGCCTAAGCCTGCCTCATTCATAATTCGCAGCGAGGGAATCTGAACTTCCACCGACAGAACAACTTCCATGCCATAGACTAAGGAAAAGGGAGTTTCCTCAGTTGATGTTCTAGTTGAAGTGAGGTAGCCATGTAGAGCAAACGACAACATCTCATGCCAATCCTTATAGGTTACCACCATTTTCTGCACAATCATCTTGATATTTTTGTTGGCCGCTTCGATTGTGCCATTCATTTTCGGTCTATATGGAGAAGAATTGTGATGCTTGATCTTAAACTGAGTGTAAAGCTCAATGATCATAGCATTGTTGAGGTTAGTCCCATTGTCGGTGATAATCCTTTCGGGGATACCATAACGGCAGATGAGGTTATGTCTGATAAATCTTGCTATCATATTCTTTGTAACTGAGGCAAAAGAAGCGGCTTCAACCCACTTGGTGAAATAATCAATAGCGACCAAAATGAAGCAATGTCCATTGGAAGCGGTTGGCTTGATTTCTCCAATCATATCAATTCCCCACATTGAAAATGGCCATGGAGCAGTCATGACATTCAGAGGGATATGAGGCACATGGATCTTGTCAGCATAGATTTGGCATTTGTGACAAGTTCTTGAATGTTGATGGCAATCAGTCTCCATTGTTGACCAATAGTAGCCAACTCTCAAGATTTTCTTAGCCATCGTATGTCCACTTGAGTGAGTACCGAAGAGACCATCATGCATGTCTTCCATGATTTCCTCTGCCTCTTTCTTGTCCATACATCGGAGTAGAGTTGAATCATGGTTGCGCTTGTACAATATTCTGTTGCTTAGGAAGAATTTGGCTGCAAATCTTCGTAAGAACTTTCTGTCATTGATAGATGCCCCCTCTGGATACTCTTGTGCTTCAAGGTATCTCATCACCTCATGGTACCATGGGTTCTCCGCATTGGTGTCAAGCTCATAGAAATGTGAAGGTTTGTCGAATCTTTCAATTGTAATCATAGGAGCTTCGTTGTCCCATCTGACCTTGAACATTAAAGACATGGTTGCCAAAGCGTCGGCCAACTGATTTTCTTCCCTAGGGAAGTGCTCAAAAGTGATCTCTTCGAAGTAAGGAATTAGGGATAACACAAGTTCCTTGTAAGGGATTAGATTAGGGTTTTTAGTGTCCCGATCTCCTTTTACTTGGCTGATCACTAGAGCAGAACCCCTAAACATATTCAAATGTTTGATCCTCAAATCAATGGCAGCTTTCAGACCTAAAATACACGCTTCCTACTCGGCCATATTATTCGTGCAATCGAAGCATAATTTGGCAGTGAATGGAGTGTGGCAACCTTCAGGAGAGATGATTACAGCACCAATTTCGTTACCTAAGGCGTTAGAAGCTCCATCAAATACCATAGTCCATCGGGATATTTGTTCAGGTCCATCATATGGTCTGGGTTTTGCACAGTCGGTTACCAGCATGATGTTCTCATCAGGGAAGTCAAAGTTCATTGACTGATAATCATCCACAGCTTGATGGGCCAAATGATCAGTTAGCACGCTTCCTTTGATGGCCTTTTGCGTAGTGTATTAAATATCATACTCAGTCAAGATCATTTTCCATATGGCTATCCGGCCAGAAAGGGCAGGTTTCTCGAAAATGTACTTGATTGGGTCCATTTTAGAAATCAACAGAGTGGCATGAGTCAACATATACTGTCTTAACCGGTGAGCAGCCCATGCTAGAGCACAGAAAGTTTCTCGAGCAGTGAATATTTGGTTTCACAGTCGGTAAACTTTTTGCTCAGGTAATAAATAGCATGCTCTTTTCGGCCAGACTCGTCATGTTGGCCCAAAACACCCCCATAGAAATCTCTAGTACTATCAAGTACATAATCAGGGGCCTTCCTTCAACTGGAGGCATGAGAATAGGAGGTTCTTGTAGATATTCTTTGATTTTGTCGAAGGAAGCTTGGCATTCATCGTTCCATCTAACTACCTGATCTTTCTTCAAGAGCTTGAAGATTGGCTCATAAGTAACAGTTAAGTGTGATATGAAACGGACAATGTAATTGAGACGACCCAAGAATCCTCTAACTTCCTTCTCAGAATGAGGGACTGACATTTATTGGATGGCCTTTAACTTGGTAGGATCCACTTCAATTCCTTTATTACAGACAACAAAACCTATAAGCTTTCCAGATCTTACTCCGAACATACACTTGTTAGGGTTTAACCTCAACTTGTACTTTTTCAACCTTTCAAATAGTTTGTACAGGTGATCGAGATGTTCCTCTTCAGTTTGTGATCTAGAGATCATATCATTCACATAGACCTCTATTTCATGATGTATCATGTCATGAGACAAAGCTACCATAGCCCTTTGATACGTTGCCCCTGCATTCTTCAATCCGAATGGAATGACCTTGTAGCAAAAGGTTCCCCATTGTCTAATGAATGTAGTCTTCTCCATGTCTTCGGGAGCCATCCTTATTTGATTATAGCCTGAGAAACCATCCATGAAAGAGAAGACTTTATGCTGAGTAGTATTATCGACTAAGACGTCAATGTATGGTAGAGGGAAGTCATCTTTGGGGCTCGCCCTATTCAGATCCCTATAGTCTACACACATGCGAACTTTCCCGTCTTTCTTTGGCACTGGCACCACATTGGAAACCCATTGAGGATAGGATGTCACAACTAGGAACCCTGCATCAAATTGTTTCATCACTTCAGCTTTGATCTTTTCAGACATATCAGGCCTCATGCGACGAGCCTTTTGTTTAACAGGAGGGCTGTCTTCTCTTGTCGGCAGACGATGAACTACGATGTCGATATCCAACCCAGGCATATCTTCATAAGACCAAGCAAATACTTTCACATGAACACGCAACATCTGAACCAACCTGATCTTGACACTAGTTTCAAAATTAGCGTCGATCTTGATTTCCTTCTTATCTGAATCAGTACCCAGGTTGATAACTTCAACTAACTCTTTGTGCGGTTGAATATCATTTTCCTCTTGTAATAGAAGTCTGGCTAGTTCTCCCGGTATGTCACAATCTTCCTCGCCTTCGTCTTTGGCTTGGTTGATAGGACATTCAAAGTCATAGTCGGCAATAGTAGAGTTATTGGCAATAGGATCCAGAGTGGATGTGGACCTGCAAGAGTGTGTGTGTGTGTGTGTGTGTGTGTGTGTAAGATACACGGCTATTTTTTTATTTAAAGAAATGTATTTGAAAAAAAGGAAAGACAATGAACACAAATATTTGAATGCAAAAGACTCCAATGTACTGAATGATCATATGGTTGGATGAACATAAATAAAATCCTTGACAGATGGACCAAAGTGCCCCGAGCCAGACATATGGCTGAAAAGTCATTGTTAAAATATTACAGACGACGTGTTCTTGAAAAGAAAAGAAATAACAAGTAGATTACTCCTCAATGAAGGAGAAGGGCACAAAGTCATTTGCATGCCAATTCTTCAGCTCCGTTGTAGTTGGATACACCCAATCTTCAAATGCAGCTTCTTCATCAGAATCACCCATGGCGTTGACTTCATGGCTTCCAATGAGGAGAGGTAGCTTTCCAGCACGAGCACGCCTCACTTCCTTCTGAGCTTTGGTGGTGAAGCATAAACCAAACTTGTCCGCTTTAAATGGGATATCGAGGAGTTTCCCCAAGTATCATAGTTTCCTTCTTCAATTGTCGCGTGAGCATCCTTGACTGAAACCATCTTTGGCATGGCCTTAACAGCTTTAGACTCATCGGAAGAACATTTGGTAGCAGCAATCATCGGTGGCCTAACTTCAAAGGCCTGACATGGGGTTTCAATGAATTCTCCATCCATCTCTACGTATTTGAACGAGTTAAGGTGGCTTACCATAAACTCTTCTTCTCCACAGGCGGTGACTATTCTTCCCTTGACTGGATATTTGAGTTTCTGATGGAGAGTTGAGATTACTGCCCCAGCTTTATGGATCCACGGGCGACCTAACAGATAAGAATAGGCAGGACGAATATCCATAATATAGAAGGTGGAGTTGAAGATTTGGGAGCCCGCTTTGATCGGGAGATCTACTTCCCCATGAACAGTCCTCTTTGATCCATCAAACGCCCTTACAATGATATCACTTGGCTTCAAGACTAAATATTCACAGTCAAGACGGTCTAACGATTCCTTGGGTAATACATTTAGAGAAGAACCAGTGTCGAATAGCACATGTGCTAAAGTAGTCCCCTTGCACTCGACCAAAACATGTAGAGCTTTATTGTGATTCTTCCCAAGAGGTGTTAAATCAGCATATGAAAATCCCAAGCCATTCTCAATTGTCATGCTAGCCACACAATTTTCAAATTGGTCTGTTGTCATCTCATGGGGTACATGAGCCTTTTTTAGGAACTTGATTAATGTCTGAGCATGGGCATCGAAACAAAGCAACAATGACAACATTGAAATCTTAGAAAGGGTTTGCCTCAACTGTTCTACAATCTTGAAGTCGCTTCTTTTTATAATCTTCAAGATCTTGTCCATATCGCGAGCGGAGGGCTCTCCATCCTTTGCGGGTACTTCAATCACATTAGGCTCAACGACCTTCTCCTTCCCTCTTGCACCAGTACTTGGCTTGGTAGCAGTAATGCGGATGGGCGTCTTTGTAACAACTGGTGGTGAGATATTGGGTGAAAATATTCTCCTAGTTTTAGTTACCTTGCTTGAGCCATCTATGTTGCCAACATTTCCATCTTTTTCTTCTTCGATCCAGACATCTTGTTTAATCCCATGATAAAACACTTTAACACCATAATTCCATGGTACCTCCTTTTTTGAAGAGTATGGAATTGGTCCAGGATTGGTAATTATTAAGGGAGCAACAGTGGGTTCATTTGAAATCCTAATAGGACCTGTGGAGGTGATCCTAAGAGGCTTGTTTGAGATGGTAATAATGGAGAGGTCTTGACATTTATTAATCAAACTCTTGGCAAGTGGAGTCTTTTCAAATAGAATTTTGTGGCTATCCATCAGGCGTTGTATTCCTTTCTTCATCCCTTCACATCCATCGAGTTGTCTTGTACAACACACATAGTCTTTTACACAGCCAGGGAAGATCCTAGCTTTCAACAGATTATTCTTGATTATATTCAGCGGAGTAGTCAATTCTTCAACAGAGGCAACAAAAATTGTATATTCAACAGCATTAACACTCTTGTCATGCTTTGGCATCAGAGCGGTAATTACATTCAGCGTTGGAGGAGGATCAAACTCAATAGTTTTGTTATCAATTAAATCCTGGATTTGTTCTTTAAGGCCCAACACTGATCAGTTTCATGCCCGAGGCTGTTGGAGTGGTAAGCACACTTAGCGTTCGAATTATACTTTGGTGACGAGGTATCAGGATTGGCGGAAGGGTCGCGTAATGTCACTAAATTAGCCTTGAGCAAATGTTGAAGGGCTTGAGACAGTGACATGCCTAACCTCGTAAATTGTCTTCTTGGAGTATCAAAACATTGATGATTTGCAGATGGTCTTGGAGTAGGAGTTGGATTGGAGATTCAAGCAGCATTGACAGACGAACGATCATTCTTCTTGATACGGGCCCTTTCCCCGTGCATATCATTGACTTCCTTTTTTGCAGCAAAAGGTTTCTTTATAGGATTAGAAATGGAGGTAGACGCCACAAAGATCTTCCCACTTTTGATGCCACTTTCAACCCTTTCACTGGTTAAGATTAATTCGGTGAAACTAGAAGAAGAGCAACCAACCAACAGATTAAAAAAGGGACCATACAAAGTGCCCATGAACATGTCAATGTGTTCTCGATCAGTCAAGGGTGGTTGAACCCGACTGACGAGGTCTCTCCACTTTTGCACATATTCCTTAAATCCTTCATTCTTCCCAATGGTCATATCTTGCAACTGAACCCTCGTTGGCGCCAAGTCGGCGTTGTACTGATACGGATGGTAGAAGGCAGTAGTTAAATACTCCCAAGTATTGATACGAGAACCATCTAACTGATAAAACCATTCAAGTTGCGTTCCAGCTAAGCTTTCTTGGAAAAAGTGAACCCAGAGCTTCTTATCAGAGGTGTGCGGCTGTATCTTGCGCACATAAGATTTCAAATGGAGTTTTGGACAAGAAACTCCATCATACTTTGCAAAGATTGGTATTTTGAATTTTTGGGGGATGACTACCCCAGAGATCAAACCCAAATCATCAAAATCTAAACCGGGGACGCCCTGGATTTCAACAACTTTCAATCTGTCTTCTAATTGCTTGTATTTGATATCAACGGGTGGATACTGCTCGTTGAAATAATCATCATCAGATACTTGATTATTGATATAGTCATCCCGAGTACTTTTGACCTCACCAATCTGGTTCTCGTCCTCTTCAGACGAGTCTCCTCCTATGGGATTTGACGGACTGTCTCTTTGAACCTTCTACCCATGTTGAGTAGATCTTTCTTCTTTGGCTTCTTCTTAACAGCCAACAAAGCCATCATATCTTGCTGCCCCTTGGCTAGGGCGAGTAGAGTTTCCTGAAACTGAGAATTTTGGGCTTGGAGATCCTTCACAGTTTTTTTTAGATCCATCTTGCCGAAATAAACAGCAGAAAGATAAGGAAACCTGTTATGCAAAAACCTGGCATGTTATGATGCATGGAATATGTACGTGCAAATGATTTCAAGGATTAATGAGATTTAAATTTGTATGGACAACAGAATAAACAAACGTTAATTTTCATTAAACAAAACAGAAAGATTACATCATGCCTCTTGGGCTTACAAAATAACTTTCTAAGGTAGAAAGACTGAATGCATCCTCTTTGGTGCGAGATAGGTGTTCACACTTTGCTCTTCTTGTAGCTGCTTCGTAAGCTCCAAGACCCACTTTTCACTAGCATGGAATTGAGTCTCGAAAGTATCTCATTCTTCCTTCAGCTGAATCTAACCCTTTTGTAAGTCTCTGAGAGAGGTAGGCATGTCGGGATGGAGGATAGTGTAAGGAACTTCTCCTTCAACTACAAGCTCTATGATGATTGGTAAGATGGAGGGATAAGGCATCACAAGTTTCTGAGCACGAGCTCGCACCCATTTAAGGTAAGGCTCGAGGGGAATAGAATTCTTGTGTCCTAGTGCCTTTCTATCCACCTTGTTCTACATCCTCCAATATCGGATAAAGCTCTGGCGATAACCTTGATCGTCATTCTCGTAGTCAAATACCACTCCTTGGATAAGCATCTCGTGGGGACCATCCCTCCGGGCGTAACCGAGCTGTCATAGGGCTAAGCAGGGGTTGTAAGTGATACCTCCTCTAATTCCAAGCAAGGGGGCATTAGGGAATTCTCCACAATGGTCGATGATAGTAACATTCTCGAAGAACCGGGAACACCAATGAACATATGAATGTCTGAGCGTCATCAACCTATGGGACCACCTTGAACCTTGCTCATTCTTCAACACATATCGGGGGAGATGCGAAATAAACCATCTTGCTAAAAGAGGAGTGCAACACATGAGGATACCTCTCTTCCTCAAAGTGCGAGAGTGAAAATAATGTAGGATGTCTCCTAACAAAGTAGGCACCGGGTTACGAGACATGAAGATTTTGACGGCGTTTACATCAATGAGTTGGTTAGGTTTTGGAAACAAAACCATCCCATAGATGAGAAGAGCCACAATTTCCTCAAAAGCTTGCAAATCCAAAGAGTTCCAATAGTTTTGGGCTTTCTCAAATAAGAACTTTGCTAGGAAACTTTGACACCACTCCTTGTTTCCCAATTAGTTGTGATATCAGATGATTGCAAGTGTAGAGCTTGAGTAATATCTTCTGGCTTTGGATCTCTTTCCGTACCGTTGACAGGTAGTTGATTGAGAATGGGGATCCTCAAGAGTTGGGAGAATTCTTCTAAAGTTGGCACAAGTTGATAGTCGGGAAAAGTGAAGCAATGGTGTAGAGGATCAAAGAATTGGAAAAGAACCTCCATCATGTCTTAATCAGTGTTGGAGGTAACCAAGTTTAGGAGGCGACCATGTCTTTCGGTAAATGGAGAATTCTCAGGAACCCTTGATTCTAACTCTTTGAGTTGAGGAGGGATTATTACGAGATTGACTTGAATGGTTTTCCTGTGAATAGAATCCATGTCCTACAAAACAGAACAAAGATAAATCCCAAGATCCTTGAAATGGTTAGTGAACATGAGTATGATGTTATGATGTTTATGATGTTATGTACAAGTATATATATACAAACAAAGTAAACAAGTCCTTAGGTTTAGGCTTGCATGGAGTCTCAAAGGTAAGTACCCTCTTAAAGTTTAGTTGGCTCAAACCTGTCCTAGTAATAGTAAATGGGTTCTAAGGAGCTCAATATCACTGATTTGTTTCATTGGGCATTGTTTCAGTGCAAGACTCTTTAATGGCGACCAAAATATCCAAAAACCCAAACCTGAATGAGTGTAGTATCGAGTATCTACCAACTTCGGACTGCACCAAAGCCGGTCATCTCACTATGTCCTAAAGGCCAAGTTGGTCAAGTAAAGGTTCTAAAAGTTCATTAGTGCTTCATGACATCACTCAGCGGCTCCGTATTCTCCTTGACTACTCAAGGGCTACCGGTACCCACAAATATTTCACACTAACATAGTTATTTCTTAGACCATGTCGGTATTCCCTGCATAATTTCCACAACGTATTGCTACTTACCTATAAGGTATCCCAAATCCGGGTAGAAGATTCAAACCCAAACGAAGAACCATAATTTAAAGCATACAAGTCAAACAATGAAAGCAAGCAAATGTGATCTTAGCCCTAAGGTAACCCAACTTTAAGAAAGTCCCCAGCAGAGTCGCCAGTTCTGTGATACGGTGGGAGAAATGACTTGGGTGTTTTGCGTTTGATCATAAATGTTGCAGTTAGCAAGAGTCGCCACCGACTTTTCTTTTATCCAAAAGGAAAGGTGAAAAAGCACAGGAAAGACCTTTAAGATTGATTCTTGAGTTCGGGGGGTAGATTATGAAAAGGGAAGGTATTAGTACCCTTTTCATCCATGGTTTTCCATGGGCTCTTAGTTACTTGCTAGATCACTTGCTTTTGTTTGAAATTGTGCTTTGTGTGGTTTTGAAAGTATTTTTGTAAAGAGGCCATTGTTTAGGAAAACTTTGTAATGATTCTCGTTCGTAAGAATGCATACAAAGGTGTTGATCTTTTTGAAAATGCTTTCAAGTTTGAAAGATGTTTTTTTGAAAGTGTAGGTGTATGTTTTTGAAAATAGCAAGGATGTTTTGTTTTGAAGTTGAGCAAGTAACTAGGAACTTTCTACCTACTCAAAAGTCTTTCATGTTCATTTCCTCTTTCCTTTGACATTGTTATCTTACCATTAATTTGGTAAGTAACCCTATCTTTGGATGTAAACGGGACGAGCATGGGTCATCGTATAACCATGATTAGCAATGTTGCAAGATATCTTATCATTTTTCTTTAGGGACTAAGATTATTTTGGAAGGAAACTTTTGATAGCGTCACCGAGGGACTATGATCTTGTATTTTGCTTGTCTTTGCTAAGATACCTCACATGCGTAATATGGTCATTTTATAAGGCAACAAAGTGGATTTCCCCTAAGGGTGCAAGTGTGCAAATGTATTGGTTTACATGCTTGATTTTTCTTGATTAAGGTTTGCTATTTGTTGGTTTTAATCTTCCCATACACACCCTAATTACTAGAAATTGGTACATAAAGCATTAAATTACGGAAAATAAAAATACTAAGCTATTACAAAGCTTTAGGGGATGGGGGTACAAATTTATCAATGGGGATTGCAAGAAATTAAAGTCTTAATTATCTATTACAACCATACTGAAATAATATACAAGAAATGTAAAAGGGACTTGTTTTGTTTTTGTTAAGAAATTAATTTACTTAAGGAAATATTTTTGATCTTTTTGTTCTAAAAGAAATGAAATAAAACTTGTGAATATGAAATATTTTTTGGTGTTTTTGGTTATTAAAGGAAAAAATAAGATAAATAAGAAAATGGAGTCAGAATCAGCACATTGCTGAAACGAGGAGGAACAAAAGTTCTGACTCTGATACGCTGCAAGAGAGAAAATGTTAGTAGGCAAGTAGAAGGTCATAAGTTCTGGGCCTGGGTACACCAAGTTCTGAGATTGCTGGGAATAAAGGAAGATCTAGAAGTTCTGATTATTGAAGGGGTTCAAAAGTTGTAGTGTAGTTGGGAACCTAGAAGTTCATATATCACTGGAAAGTCAGAAGTTCTGGCTATTTGAGAGAGTGAGGTGATAATGTTGTTGTTGTTTAGAAGTTCTGATTTAGGAATATTGCTTGATAGATAAATGGGTGATAATGTCATTAATAAAAACCTAAAAAAATGCTTATGGGGCTAGAACCCAGGACCCTTAGCACTAATGTTTTATGCGCACGCTTTCTACCACTGGGGTGGCTGTACATCCGATATTAGAAGCAAAAACATAAACATGTATCACAAAGTAAACTCTGATGATGAACTCTAATTTTCCTTCATGCTAATCAGAACATCTGCAACTTAGTTAAATCTCAACAGAACGGAAAACACAGACATATAAATTATGGCAGTTTTTCCATCATGGTTTCAGAAGCATAAAAAATGACAAGACTATAAATCAGAAACAAGCATGTATTTGCTATTCCTAGTTTCCTTAAGAAGTTCTGAACCTATGTTCTTCCTACTTAGGAAGGAAAGTACATGAAACCTCAGAATATGTACAACATCAGAATCAAGATGTCTACATTGCGTTTTGAACATGCAAGTCTAACAATGCTTAAGTGATATGATGAGGGTTAGCAGAAGCTTACCTTGCAGCTACAAAATGTTTTGTGAGCTGGAGTCTGGTTCTGACTGCTTCTAATGTTCTGATCAGCTTCCTCACGTATTCATCAGGCTAGAACAAGCTTAGGTTATGAATGGTGAATGGATTATTTGGTCAAGAAACACTTGAGGGAAATTGGAGTTTGAATGCAAGAATCAAGAACTAGCAGGTTTTGTATTTTGTGTTTGCAGTTTAGGATTTCTGGAGATTTTAGCAAGGTTTCAATTCTTTTTGTCTTTTAATTTTTATGACCCGCCTCTCATACTTATCAATGAAGTTCAATTTATAGGCAAGAACTTTGTAGCTTGGAGAAGTCAAAAGCACCAAAATCATGCTAGCATGCTGGCTTGTTCTTGAAGCAAGATAAAAAGGATGGTGGTTAATAGCTTTTAGCCGTGCCTAAACTAGATTTGTAAGTACGAATTAAGGAAAAGTACCCTCAGAGGCAAAAACAAAGCATGGGCCCAGCATGAACTTGTACAACAGTTTGCTTTTCAAGGACAGCAATGGTACTTCTTTCTCACACGTGGGGAAATCCTTTGGATAAAAACTCAAAAGTAGTTATGAGAATTAAATGATTATGAGATTTATCAAACCAGAAATCATGCGCTATGAGATTGTGCATCATAGCTTAGATCTGGGTCAGAAGTTCAGTATCAGCGCAACTTAGAACAAAACATCCAACTGCTGATCCTTTAATCTTTTTGCTCCAGTATGTTCTGAGAGAGTTCTTAGACTTTCCCAAAAGCTTGTAACACGCTTTATAAATCCTCTTTGAATTTCTCTTGCAAGTTTTGACTGAACCTTCATGAAAACTGGCCCAGAAGTTCTAACCAAACTCTGTTTTGAAAATGTCCAGAATTTACTGAGTGCTTCAGTTTCATGGACGTGTCTTTGAACATGCATAACTAGAAATTCCAACATTTCCAGGAGAAGTTTTGTTCCGCAATATTTTAGTTCTTATTGAGATCTAAAACTCTTGTGTTAGAAATTATTCCAAAATCAGCTTGCATCATGGTGATAATCTGATCAGAAGTTCTGAGCTTGTCATATTTCTTAAATACTTAAAAAATTCTAAGTATTTTATAATTTTGACTTTTGAATTTCTTGATGAAACAAACTTCATATTTCAACATGTCTTGATTAAATGTGATTCTTGAAACTTGATTTTTATCAAAAGTCAAAGTTTGACTTTTCAGTGTGCAAATACCATTTTTCCCTTGTGCCAATTCCAAACCTAAATTGATGTATCAGTACTGCAAACTTGATGTCATAGAATATCTTGTGAGAGAATCCTTGAGAAATGAGAGGGAAAATTTTGGGGTTCAACAAAAAGTATAAACAAAAATAGCTACAATTTGCACTCATCAAACTCTCCCAAACTTGAACTAGTTTATCCTCAAACAAGGCCAAGAAAACTTAAAGAAGCAAAAGTAATCAACCAAAGAATCATGAATCAAGAAGTTTGAAAAATGAAAACAAATTTATGGTTCAAACAAAAACGAGCATGAAAAGTACATACATATTGTTTTACCCCAAAATTTTCCCTCATATTTTTTTCAAGGCATTCTTCTAAAATTCTCAAATACTCAAGGATGCTCAAGAGTTGACTGGTCAAACCTCCTTCTAAGCATTGACCTATAACTAGGGTTTTGATTTTCTCAAGGAAATTTGGATTCATAATGCTTCAAATGACTTTCATGGTTCAGCATATGTCCTTAACAATGCTCATGTCAAGTTTCAAGCCTTGCATCACAAATTTTCCCAGTCAATTGCTCAGATATATAGTCAAATATATAGTCAAACTTTAATATTTTTTGTCAAAATCAACATTTTGAAGTAATATTCATCATTTGATCAAGGGTTGACCATGATTTCCCAAAGAAATCCCTCAAATTATCAAAGGTCAAAAATTGCCAAAATTAGGGTTTTGATTGAAAATGACTGATCATTGACTGTTGACCTGGTGTATGACCTAATAGCTTGAAGCATGATATTAAGGACTAAAATGCAACATCTTTACCTAATTACACGGCTCAAGACATTTCCAAAAGATGCAAGTGATTGATAGTTGAAAATTTGAATCAATTGATGAAAAGTCAACATTCACTCAAAAGTCAAACTTTGAATTTTTGATCAACATTGGAATTCAAAAGTCAAGAATCATCAAGATATTCAAAACTAAACTTGATCATCATGAAATCAAAAAGTCAACAAAAGTCAAATTTGGAAAATTTTCTAACACTTAGAAAAATTCTAAGTGTTTTTGTTCTTAACAAAAACCGTAACTTCACAAGCAAGTTTCCTTAAGATGCAAGTTGATTCAAGGAAAACTTTCAACATGAAAGTTGTAGGTTTTGATGAATTCTACAACTTTGTTAATGTGGGATGATCGTCAAAAAGTTCTTAATTTAAGAGATATAAGCTCATGAAGTCATGATTAGACATGTCAACGAGGTGGGGCGGGGACGATTTTTGTATTCCCTAAACCCAAACCTAGATTCAAGATAAATCCCCGTTACCCACCCCAATCCCCGTCGGGGATGAATAATTGAATCTCAAACCCACCCCAAATGGGTTCAGGGATCCCCTCCCCGCCCCCAAACCCAAAATATGTCTCAAACCCAAATGCTTCCCCAAATCCAAAATTCACCACGAACCTAAAACCTGCCCCAATCTTAACATATATTAACTTATATTACAAATATAAAATACAATCTCGAATAATTTTAAACATATATTTCGAATAATAAAATACTAACAAAAATATTAATTTATCAACCATACAATTAATATTTCAAATTAACAAACCAAATAATCCAAAATATAAAAACTAAAAATATTGAACATCATTGTCTATGGAAATTGCTAACAAAAATAGATAAGTGGCCAACACCAGTATTGTCTTCTTTCTTTCTCAAAATTCTATTCTCCATCTTCAAAAAGAAAAATAATATCACTAGTTAATATTTCACCTATATAAAAAAAATACAAACTAAAATACAAACATTAACAATAAATAAGAATACAAGTCAAAACATAGTTACTCAAAGGAAATTTTTACCATCTTCATCAGGATATATTTCATTGAGTAAAGTAGTGTAGTCATTGCTTAACTTAGAACTCATACCACCTAAAAATATGAAACACAATACAATATAAATATTAATCAATTAACAAATACAAAATTATATATCATTTTACAAATACTCCTAACATACTAGTTTTTACAATTAACCTGTATTTATTTTACTATTATATTGATACATAAATAATAATAATAATAAACACCATAGAAAAGATAAATATCCTATAATATTAAAAAGTTTTTATGTAATGTTAAGCAAATTGTAAAGGCAAGCTTTATGACCTTTGGTTAGTGACAACAGTACGTATCATATTTAATAAAGAGGCAGTATATTGGTTTTTATAATTAACCAATAAAAATTGATAAAATATTATAAAATCTTACCACTATTTTCAGTACTCCATATCTAGCTTCTAGCACACATTAAAGCCTCTAAAGTTGTCCCTTGAAGTCAACTGTGATGCGGGTTTAAAATATACCTGCTAGTACTGAATGTGAATTCTGAAGCTACTGAAGAAATAGGAATTGCTAAAACATCTTTTGAAATTGCTTGGAGTGTTATATATTTGATGTCATTTAAATTCCACCACAATAGAATATCAAAATCAAGACTTCATGGTAAAACTTCCTCTTCCAAATAATGATCCAATTCTGTTTTAACACGTAAAGTTCTAGCTTTTTTTCTTCTGAACATATGCATCATAATAATCTAAACCATAATTAGCCACACGGCTAGATTCCAACATTGGTGAGTCACCACAACTCTCTTGTTTGAACTTCAATTGATAATCAACAATTAATTCATAACATAGTTGTTTAATCCTCTTAACTTGCTCAGTAGAGTCTTCTTCATACAAATTTTCATAATAGTACTCAAGTAACACCATTTTGTACCTAGGATCCAAAACACTAGCAATTCCTGTTATATCATGGGTGACACTCCAATATTTATCAAGTTTTTGCAACATCTTGTTATCCATTTCTTTGATTTATAAATTGGAAGAATTAATCCAATCAGATATTGCCAATTTAATCTTGCAAATCTCAGGAAAAAACATATTGGCACTGGGATACTTAGTGCCCGAAATGATTTCAGTGATCTTATTGAACAACTCTAATCTTTCACAAACATATTTTGCAAATTTCCATTGTGAAATAGTTGGAACACAAGTGTATCGAGTGTCACGTAGCCTTAACCGACTAAATACATCCTTATACAAAATAACAATATCCAGCATTTTATAAGTGGAGTTCCATCTAGTTGGACAATCTAAACTTAGAGTTTTAGTGCAAGAAATTCGCAATTGCTTAGCCGTCTCCTCAAATTTTTCTTTTCTTTTAGGAGTTTCGATCCAATAAGCTACAATGTCCCGAATCTTTTATATTCCATCTTTCACTACTTCTAAGCCATCCTTTACTATCAAATTTAATATGTGTGCGCAACAATGCATATCATGTAAAGATCCATCCCTCAACAGAGTATTAAATGCAACTTCTCCTTAAATTTGTCCATCACATCATCATTTGTGCTACAATTATCTAAAGTGATAGTTGACAATTTTGTATCGATATTCCAGTCCATTAAACACTTAACTAAAGCAGAACAAAGTCTATCACTTGAATAAGGAGCAGGAATATAAATGAACCTAGCATATAATAAAATTCAAAATATGATACAAGTGAAGCTAACATATTATATTTATGCTTAAACTAGACATAAAAATTGTAATTACCTCAAGATGCAACTCCTCAAATTCCAAGATCCATCAATATAATGTGCAATAACAACCATATACCCCTTTTTTTTATTACTTGAAGTCCACATGTCTGAAGTAATTGCCACTCTTAATTGAAGACTATCTAATAAATTTGAAGTTATTGTCTTCTCAAACTCGTACACTTTAAATATCTCTTTCCTGATAGTATTTCTACAAGGAACATGAAACAATGGTTGTAGAGAAGCAATAAATCATCGAAAACCAATATGATCTACAATTTAAAGTGGATACTCATGCATAATTATTGCACAAGCAAGCTCTTTCCTTGAATTTTCAGCATTATAAGTACCAACTCCTAATTCTTGCTTTCCATGTGAGCTCTTTGGAATTAGAAATGTTTGTCCTTTTGTAGTCTTGTTCTCATGAATTTTGCAATGAATGCATGTCTCCATATGTTGAAGTAAGTGTTCGTTCCATTGCTAGATTTTCCAAAAAGACATTTCTTTCAATATTTACATTGAACCTTATCCTCGCCATTAAATTTCACCTTTCTAAAATGATCCCAAGTGTAATATGGTGGGAGAAATGACTTGGGTGTTTTGCGTTTTATCGCAATTGTTACGAATAACAAGAGTCGCCACATACTTTTCTTTTATCCAATCAAGTAAAGGATGAAAAGAACAAGAAAGACCTTTTGAGATATTTTCTTGAGTTCGAGTGGTAGGTTATGAAAAGGGAAGGTGTTAGCACCCTTTTCATTCGTAGTTATCTACGGGCTCTTAGTTGCTAGGTCACTTTGAAATGCTTTGTTTGAAATGTGTTTGTGATTGGTTTTGAAAGTATTTTTGAAAAGTGCCTTCATTTAGGAGAACATTGTAATGATTCTTGTCTCTATAAGAATGCATACAAAGTGTTGACTTTTGAAAATATTTCATTTGAAAGTATTGGTGTATTTTGAGAGATGTTTTGAAAATGGTTATGAGAAAGCAACTATAAAAGTTATACCTACTCAAAAAGTCTTTGATCATTTTCTCCTCATTTAGATATTGCTATCTTACCATTGATTGATAAGAAGCCCTATCATTGGATGTGAAGGGACAGGCGTGGGTCGTCGTACAATCATAGAAGACAACATCGTAAGATACCTTAGAAATTTGTCGTAAGGGTCTAAGATCGTTTATCGAAGGCAACATCAAAGGGTCATCGAGGGACTACGATCTTGTATTCGAGGGTCATTGCTAAAGTATCCCACGTTCGAGGGACATGACTATTTTTCTCAATGCAACAAGTGAGGTTAACCCTAGAGGTGCAAGTGTGAAAAGCGTTTGTTTTCACGCATTTTTTTCTTGAGATTAGGGTTCTCTATTGTTTGATTTTTAGTCTTACCATACACACCCTAATTACTAGCAATTATATTGAAAGTGATAAATTGCAGAAATTTAAAGTTCTACGTTATTACATCTTTTTTGGGGATGGGGGATACAAATTTACAAATGGAGAATGAAAGCAATTAAAACCTAATTACTATTACAACTATATTTAATAATTAATAATAATAAAAATATAAATAAATATAAAGATAATGTAAAAAAAAGAAAATTGTTTTAAAAAAACTTTTATGTATTGACACATGCACTTACGCATTGATACGGAATTTTTTTATGCATTGACACGTGCACTTATGCATTTGCTCATATCTGTTTTGTATCGACACATGCACTTATGCATCGATACATATCATTCCTTGCTCCAGGAACTCAAAACCAACTCAGTATGAGTCGATACATAAAGGTTTGCATCGGCTCATAACCTATTTTGCATCGACACATGCACTTATGTATCGATACATATAATTTCTTTGCTCCTGGAAGTCAAAACCAACTCAGTATGAGTCGTCACATAATGGTTTGCATCAACTCATTTCTATTATGTGTCGACTCATTCGTGTTTTTTATTGACTCATAACCCGTTTTGTACCTAATATGTGTCGAATCATAGAGTTATGCATCGACTCATACTGCTATTTTTTACTTCCAACATTTTTCTGCTTGAAACTGAAATTTGTGTTTTGATTTAGAGTTGTTGTATTGTCTTGGAGAAGTCAAGTGGTTGTTTTTGAGTTTGGAGAATGGTGATAGTGGTGTTACAGAAGTTGCTCTTGTGTTTGAACAACTTCTATATGATGTATATGAAGTATATGGATGGTTTGTTTAGGGGAAACTTGCAAGGTTTTGGAGACTCAAAGGGTTTGGACTTCAAATCTCAAAGATGGAGGTTTTATGGACAATTCTGGTTTTTAGAGTATAAGGGGGGTTTGAGGATTTTTCAATACACAAGAATCTAGCCATTAGCTTGCAAATGACCTCTCTATTTATAGAGAAGAGGTTTGGGAAGTTGAAGTAATCAGATTTGCAAGATAACAAATTATGGTTTGGTTGGAATGCAAATATCAAGTTATGCCAAGTCTTCCATGATCCCAAGATGAAGTATCAAAGTTGCTGGTATAGAGAGGCTACTTTCCATGATTTATGGTGGAGTATAATCAGAAGTAAGCAAGTTATGGGCTCAAGACAAATTTTGTACCAAAAGCTTGCTTTTCAAGAATAACAATGGTGCCTTTATGCCATAAATGGAAAGATCTTTTGGACAATGGCTCAAACACTTAGGTAATAGCGCAAGAGTAGGTGTAAGAATTAAATTATGGTGAGATTGGAAAGTTAGAAGGCCTTCAGCATAAGATTATGAAGCATAGCATATAGATTGAATTATGTGTTCTTCATCAAAAATGATTTGTAATTCAAGAATGGATGTCCAACTTCATGCCTTTGAATCTCCCAGCTCAAGCATGATAAATTCACACTCTTGGATATTTTGGAAATCTTGAAAAATTGTCTAAAACTTTCATGTTGACCACTTTTGCTAAATAAAATTGGAACTTGATGAAAATTGGCCAAGAAGTTGAGATAAGAACTGACCAAAACCTGTTGAAAATTTCTCTAAGTGTTTTATGAAAAATGTCATGACTTTAGGAATTTATAACTCAAAATCCAAGCACTTCAAGGACTTGATCAAAAAAGAAAAGTTATAGATCTCATTAAGATCTACAACTTTCATGTTGAAAGTTTTCTTTGAATCATCTTGCATCTTGGTGAAAGATTGGCATGAAGTTATGAAATTATCATGTATGAAAACACTTAGAAAAATTTCTAAGTCTTAGAAAGTTTGACTTTTCAAATTGAATGAATTTCTTGATGATCAAGCTTCATATTTTTGAATGTATTGATGAAATATGATCTTTGAAATTAAATCTTGACCAAAAAGTCAAAGTTTGATTTTTTTGTGCATCAATTGACTTTTCACCCGTTGATCAAATTTCAACTATCGATCCATTGATCTTGAGAGATGAATGTAATTAGGTCAAAATGATGTCCTTGAATCATTGATATTATGTTCCAAACCAATAAGTTATGTATTAAGTCAAAAGTCAAGAATCATTCATTCTTAGTCAAAACCCTAATTTTGACCATTTTGCCCTTTTGATGATTTGAACATTTTTCTTGAGGAATTGTGATCCAAAATTGATCAATTGATGCATATGACTTTAAAATGTTGATATTGGTCAAAAATCTTGAAGTTTAGCTGTAAGTTGACCACAATTGACTTTTTACCCAATATTGTTGATTTTCAGTCAGCTGAGCAATTGACTGAGTATACTTGTGTTCCAAGATTGAAACTTGACATGAGTAATCTTGGAGGTCAATTATGATCCATGAAACTCATTTTTTAACAAGTTTTGTTCAGTTTTTTTATCTCAACTTCTTGGCCAATTTTCACCAAGTTCCCATTTGATTTAGTCAAAATGATCAACATGAAAATTGTAGACAATGTGTCAAGCTTTCCAAAACATCCAAGAGCGTGTATTTATCATAATTGAGCTTAAAGTTTCAAAGAGATAAAGATGGCATGTTAAATTTGAATTACAAGTCATTTCTTTGATGAACACGTAACCAAATCTTCAAGCCATGCTGCATAATCCCACTTTTGAGGCCTCTAACCTCCAAATCTATCCATAATCAGAAGATTACACAAGCTTTTGAGCTATGATCTAAGTTATTAAAGCTTTTTCCAATCCATTTTGCCATTAAGGGAAGAAAGTTAACACTTCCATTCTTGTAAAGTCACTTTATACACAAAGTCAACTTCTTAAGCCTCTAACTTGTTTGTTCTGATCACACTCAACCTTAGAAACTCAGAGGAACGTGTTTAAAGTGTCTAACCATTCTATGAGACAAGGTACAAGGCATGTAACCCTGATCTTCAAGTTTGCTTCATAACTAAGAAACCAAGCCATTACTTGTTATCTTGCAAACCTGGCTATTTCAGCTCCTCAAACCACTTGCTTATAAATACAGGAAGTATTTGCAAGCTAACACACGAATTCGTAGCCCTCAAAGCACCCTAATACTCTCTCAAACCAGAATTGGCATCAAAACTCCATCTGTTGCAATTTCTGACCTTAAACACCAAACACTCAATCCACTCGTGTTTTTTCATTCTAAGTCATTCACAAAGCTTCTATAACTCATATAGAACTCATATAAAGACCTGTTTCATCGCTGTAACACCATCTTCATCATCCATCATTTTCACTTGACACCTATGCAACTTGACTTGTCCAGAATAATTGAGGCACCCTCAATCCAAGGTAAGCATTGCAAAAGCTTCCTTGGAGTTCAGTGAAGCTACCCAGATCATCTCAACACCTCCAGGAGTGCTCTTACTCTAAACTCGATTCTCACTTAAGAGGTAAGTTTCTCTAACTTTTAAATCCTTATTCAAGCATCATTTGAACTTGATTTTTAAAGAAAAATGTAGATATCATTTCCATGAAGCTAACCATGTGCTTACTTTTCATTTATATTGCCTGCGTGATGAGAATTTTGAAACTAAAGTTTTTGAAATATTAGGTTTTCAGTTGGTACCAAGTAAAATTCTCACTCATCTTTGATTTATAGCTTAAATAATTTACATGGTTGGATTCCTTGTTTAAGTTCATGAAAGTTTGGTGTTTATACTTTTCAAAGTGGTTGAGAAATGGAAGAGTTACATATTCAAAAATGGTGTCATTGTCATGATGTGCACGCAAGGAAGAAGAAGATAGCAATCCAAATTTTTAAACTTGGTTTATAATATATTTACTGGGAGGTGTTTCATAACCGGATGAAACAACCACCCCAGTGGTAAAGGAAGCGCGTGTATACCTATAGGGACCTGGGTTCGAGCCCCAGTGGTACCCTTTTATTTATTTCACATATTTGTTTGTTATAGATCATGTGTAGGTCAGCTCAGCGCGCGTACCATGCGCCTCTCTCCATCACCCTCTGATCATCATAAGACTAGGTCCAATGCCCCAGATCAGCAAGCACATAGTGGATTTCTTGGAGTCATCCCCACTGGATCTCATATAGGGGTATGGGCCCCCTGTTTGCTAAATCAAGCCCATTTGCATTTTATTTTTATTTTCTGCTTTAAACAAAATACTTGTTTTAGGCCTAACAAAAACAGTTTCTCACCCCTAATTTGCTTACACTACTGACCCATTTCAATTTTCTTTATTTTATTTTAATTAACATTTCTTTCTTAATTAATTTTATTTTAATCAACAAAAATCATAAAAAATGATTAAAAAAATTAGATTTAAGTTTTTAATTAGTTAATTTATTTTTTTTAACAAAATAAAAATTAATTTCATTTAATCACTTTGCTTTATTTTATTAATTAATTTGTAAAAATAATTACAATTAGGTTTTTTTTGTTATTTTATACTATCAAATAAAACACTAAAATATTTTCTAATACTTAGATTTCTTTAGGTTTTTGTTTAATTTAATTTTCATTATTGACACTTTGTTTTATTTTAAACAATTATATTGCAAAATAAATTAGAATTAGATCTAACCTTTTATTTCACACTTCAAAATATTTTTTAAACAAAAACAATGAAAATCTTTTCTTAACACTTAGAGATATTTTTAGGGTTTCTTAAACATTATCCCCTTTTTACCATCTTCGCGCATTTTATCTTTCGCCTTTACTTCCCAATTATTGAAATTGCTCAACACTTGTAATAGATAAATTAGGCTTTATTGCTTTCCTCCCCCATTCATAAACTTGTACCCCCATCCCTGAAGCATTGTAATAGCGTGGGACATTTAATTTCCGCAATTTACTGCTTTCCTTATTACTGTTAGTAATTACGGTTTATATGGCAAGATAGAGAACAAACATTAGATAACCTAATCTCAAAGATAAATACTTGAAGTCAAAACACTTCGCACACACACACACACACACACACACACACCTCTCTAGGGTAACCTCACTTGTTGCCTTAGATAAAAACAGTCATATCCCTCAAACGTGAGACGCTTTATCAAAGACCCTCAGTTAAAAAGATCGTAGTCCCTCAATGACCCTTCGATGTTGTCTTCGGTAAATGATCTTAGTCCCTTACGATAATTGCTAAAGCGCCCTACAAGTTGCCTTCTATGACTGTACGATGAGCCACGCATGTCCCTCACATCCATTGATAGGGTTTCCTATTAACTAATGGTAGGATAATATTGTACCCCAAAATTTTCCCTCTCATTTCTCAAGATTTTTCTCACAAAATTTCTACTGGGTCAAGACTGTACAAGTTTCTATGGATCATATTAGGCTCTCAAGCATCAAATCAAAGAAGAGCAAGTTTTCCTTGATTCATAAGCTTTGATTGGGCATCTAAAATCCTTCGAGCAAGCTTTGTTTCACAAGCTTCGATTGGGAATTTGGCCTCTTTCTATGCAAGCTTGGTTCACAAGCTTCGATTGAGCCTTTTGGCCTCCTTTGATGCAAGTTTGGTTCGCAAGCTTCGATTGAGCACTCGGCCTCCTTAGATCAAGTTTAATTCACAAAGCTTCGACTGAGCGTTGGCTTCTTCAGGCTTGCTTTCGATTCACTAGGAAAATACTTCCTACATGCATGCTTCGATTCATAAAGCATTGGTCTCCTACATGATAAGCTTCGATTGAATAATGGCTATCCACATGCAAGCTTCGACTGGGCAATGTCTATCGTCAGGCCTACTCTGACTCCACTTCTAAAACCCTTCAGCATACATAGTTTTGACACTTTGACACACAATAAGGTCCATTCAAAGAAGCATTCAAAAGGTCCATTCAAAGAAGCATTCAAAAGGTCCATTCGAAGAAACATTCCAAAGGTCCATTCGAAGAAACATTCCAAAGGTCCATTCGAAGAAACACACAGATGGTGCCTTAGAAGGACCTACAATTAGTCCATTCGAAGGACACATAATTGTTGGAAACAAGTTTGTTTTATCTTTTGATGAGCCTGGCCAAAGTCTTGCATGTTGCCAAGCCCAAGCCTCATGCACAATTACGTTTGAAGGAAGTAACAAAAGAAGCTTCGACTGGCCAAAATGAAGTTTTCGATTGGGCTAATTGGGTATTTTCAGAGCCAATAGAAGAACAAGGTAAATAGGGGCTCAATCGAAGAAGCCATAATAATGAAACCCAGAGCCATCGAAAGGAGCAATTCAGAGCCAATCGAAGAACAAGGTGTGGAGGCATTCAAAGGAGTCAGGGAGTGAAACATGTCTAGATTCATCCCAAAACCAAAAAGCGTAGGAATTCATTAAATATGGCAATCCTTTAATTTGTCTGATTTTTCCTTCAAAGCCTGGTAAATGGATGCCCCTTTCCATTTCCATTCCCCACTGCCTCCTATAAATACCAGACTAAGTCAGAAGCAAAGGAGGGAGGAGACAGACTGCATCACATAGAATACCAATCGAAGCTACAGACACATTGCCAAACGAAATCATTTTTTCCACACACGCACGTTTCCCTACAAGAGCTCCACAAAACTTCAAATGTTCCAACAAGGTTGTCAGAATTGAAGCAACCTCTGTAGGCCTCCTCAATCCAAAACAAGCACCCCACTGGTAACAAACCTTTAATCTCAAATTCATTTCATATATAATTTAGTTTTGATTTCATATTCATGTTGCATAACGTGTATGATGGTTAGTGTGTTATATGTAAAGTCTAAAGTAACATGATACCTTTACTAAGGCATGTGAAATGGATTCCTTCGAATCTTAAATCCAGCTCAGATGGTGAAGAAGGATGTGTGCAGTCGAAAGGACTTGGGTTTGATACCCAGGCCTTGCAATTTTATTTTTTCTAACATTTTATGCAGATTCAATGCTTCCTGGCTACGCATGCTCACCGTAAACCATTAAGTCCAGGCCATCAGATGCACATCTAATCCGGATCCAATGCCCTAAGCACACAGCCTCACCATGGACTCTCTTGGGGATTTCCCCACTGAATCCAAGGGAAGATCTGGGCTTCTCTCACGTGGGCCCAACGAATTTCGCTTCATACCACCTCTATTTCTTTTTCTATTAGGCCCATTTATATTTTTGTTTTACCTTTATTATTTACTTCTTTTAATTTTGTTTTAATTTGTTTAATCAGTAGAAACAAATAAAATCACAAAAAAACATTAGGTTAGTATTTTTTGTTAATTAAACTAATTCTTTAAATTAACTAATATTTATTTAAACCTGTGATACGGTGGCAGAACCGACTGTTATATTGGTTTTGCATTTTGTATTTGCAAATGTCGCGGTAAGAAAGAGTCTCCATCGACTTTTCTTTTATCCAACAAAGGAAAGGGTGAAAACAACAGAAAAAAGACCTTTTTCGAGATTTTCTGAGTAAGGGGGGTAGGTTATGGAAAGGGAAGGTGTTAGCACCCTTTCCATCCTTGGTTTTCCACGGGCTCTTAGGTACTTGCTCATTTTTGAAAATTGCTTTCGTGTTTGTGTGTTTTGAAAAGTTTTCTTGCTTTATGATAACTCTTGTATCACTCCTCAAGAGTGTGATAAAGCATTTTTGAAAGTAGTTTTGAAAGTGTGGTGTAAAAATGAATTAAATTTGAGAAAGTACTTAAGAACTATCTACCTACTCGAAAAAGGGCATTCTTTTCCTCCTTTCCTTTAGACAGTGCTATCCTACTATTAGTGAGTAGGTAGCCCTATCGTTGGATGTTGAGGGACTATCGTAAGGGACATTTATGGTCATTGAAGGCAACATGTAAAGATACCTTAGCATTTCGAAGGGACTGTCATCATCATATATTCGTAGGCAACTTGAGGAACAAGATCATTTCTCGTAGGCAACTCGAGGGACATTTAGGGACTATGATCTTTATGATGACTTAAAACTGAGGGTCTTTGCTAAGAGTATCCCTATGTTTGAGGGACATGACCATTTCCAAAGGCAACCAAAGTGGGAGATACCCTAAGGGTGAAAGTGTGCAATAGTGTGGTTTTTTCAGATATATTATCTTGATGTTAGTGATCTAAGACTGATTATTTAGTTCTTGCCATACACACCTAATTTACTAGCAGTTTATATACAAGCATATAATATAGCGCGGAAAGTAAAACCTACAGCTATTACAAGGCTTCGGGGTAATTACAATTATATCTGAATGAAAATGTAAAATATGGAAAATAAAACCCTAATTAAGCTATTACAAACCGAGCACAGTTACAATAATGAAAAAAAAAAGAAAGTAAATAAACGCGCGCATGAATTGAAAATACGTCTAAAATCCTAAGTAAAAGGAATTTTTTATTTGTTTTTGTTATGAAAAGAAATTGAATTAAAAATCCTAAGTCTATTCAATTTTAGTTTTTTTAAAGAAAATATTAAAATAATTAATTAATTAGTTGAAGAAATTAATTTAATATAAAAATCTAAGCCTAATGTTTTTGTGGTTTTTTTAATGTTAATTAAAGCTTAGAAGAAGTAAGAACAAACAACCAAAAGAAAGGAAAAAAATCGAAAGACCAAAAACAGGATACAAAAAGAGTGCATTCTTGGAAGTAAGGCCTGGATCGAAGAGGCTTGAGTTGCCTTTCGATCCAATGAGGAATCTTGATCGAAGGTGCCTGAAAGACTGCAAGTCTGGGGGCGTTCGATCTGGATGTGCCATCCTTCGATCTGGGATATTGGACCTACAAGGAAATTTGTTAGAAATTGAAAATGCAAGGCCTGGGATTCGAACCTTGGTCCCTTCAATTGCACGAATTCCCTTTAAACACCTGAGTTTCTTGCTCATTAGAAATACATTACACCTTCTTTTGGTCCTGCAAATTAGTTAATTCGATACTAAACAAAACAGAAAACATCCCATTCGAAACCAATCCCTGAACTTGGATCTGGGTTCAGTTCGGTTTGCCACAGCCGGTATCATGGGTTTCAAAGGTAACCAACTTCGAAAAACTTTATCCATGGTGTTCGAACGTATGGACACTACAACTTGCATACATTTTGTTAAATCGCTCACAAATAATAACAAAAACTATGAACATGCAATCATGAGTCTAATTTAAGATTAAGTGGGATTGAACATTTTTACCACTGGAGTCGCCTGGATCTGTAGTCCTGGGTGTGAGATGGCTGGGGAATGAGCTAGTGTAAGCCTGTGTGAACTCCAAGAACACAATCGAAGTGTTAACCTGGACGGAAGGTGCCTGCAATGGAGTTTTGACAACTTTGGAATTTGATGCTATTTTCTGGACCTTCGTGGGGAAGGCTGCATTTTTTGTGAGGCAATATATATGTGTCTCTCTGTGTCTTTCTTCTCTGAGATCATGAGGTTTATATACACAAGGGATTTCAGGTCAACATTTGTGTATCAAATCTTGGTCCATTATGATGAAGAGATTTGATTTGATTTCTTCATAAAAACTTTCTATATTTGATTCAATCAAGTGCCAATCTATTTTCATGCGTTACTGCCAGCCTGTTATAAGTTGTTTGGGCCTCCAATGTGATGAAAATCGAAAGATGACCTGTCTCTGCAGATCCATTTCCCTTCGAGTTTGCTCTCTTAGATGGATTTAAGATCCAATTTAAATTACTCATAGCTTTCCTCATCAGAGCATTGTTTCCTTCGAAAGCTCTGAACTCTAATTCAAATTGCACAAGCTTCGATGTCATGGCTCCTTCAATTGAGCCACCCTCTGCTTCGATTTCTTGGTTTGAAGAGAATCACCCTGGTCGAATCAGCTCTTGTGGAGTTGGGAACAAACAAGGCAAGAATATGGCCTTTAACTCAGGAATCGAATCCATGATCACCATTGAATTCTTTCCATATTTGCAAAGAAAACATGCCATTTTGAATCTTGGGTGAACCTGGACTGGTTAGGATACGTGTTTTGTTCGAATTTGGCTTAAGGCTTTCATCATGGTTCCTTAGATTGAGTCTCAAGTTTTTCTCTCTTCGATGGATTTGAACTTGGTCTAATCGAAGCGTTATCTTATTGACTAATCAAAGTGTTGTTCTACACTCCTTGATGGCTCTAAGTCCTGATTCGAATTGCCCAGAACTTCCTTCATCAGAACATTTGTTTTCCTTCGAAGGCTCTGAATTCGAATTGCACCAACTTTGTTATCAAGGCTCCTTCGATTAAACCTTAAGCCTTACTTCCTTCGATGGCTCTGCATCTTGATTCGAATTGCACATATTTTCAGCATCAGAGCTTCTACCATAGTCTACAGAAAGGCTCAGAGTTATCTTCTCCAATCTGCATGAATTCAAATGCCTATCATCAGAGCTTCCGAACTCTCTAAGTTCTTGATCTTTTTGATCTTATTTTCTCTAACTTGGACAATCAGAATATCTCCCTGTTGATATGCCAATCAAAACATCACTTGGTTAACATGCCTGTCGAAAGGCATTTTGTATGCTCTAATGAAAAACAACCTTATTTAAGATGCCCGTCGAAACTGCCTTGTTGGAAATGCCTATCTAAAGGCCCTATGCCAATCGGAGGACCTTTTGCAGATGACAATCGAAGGACCTTTTGCATATGTCAGTCGAAAGACCTTTTGCATATGCCAATTAAAGGACCTTTTGCAGATGCTAATCGAAGGACTTTATGCAGATGCCAATCGAAAGATACTTAACCATCATTTGAAAAAATTTCTTTTCTTTAGGCAAAGGTTTGTAACCACCTATGCAACAGGAAATCTTGGAAAAACATGAGAGGGCAAATTTTGGGGTACAACAGCTGCCCTTGTTCAATCTTCTTAAACATGAAGATTGAGATTGGCTTGTCTGTCTTTCGTGATCTGAAGGTGGAAGATGATTGAACACTAGAGTGCCCAGATATTTTCACTCGCATGAAGTAACACCGTTGGTTGATGATGTCAGGAATGGGCTTACAGACGCCATTTAGAGAAGATGACTGAAGACTGTCGGAGATGGGCTTAAATATGCCATCCAAGGAGTATGACAGAGAGTCGTCAGAGATGGGTTTAAAGATGCCATCCATAGAACAATGTTGATTTCATGAGATATTCCTTTATGGGGATTCCTATTCCTGTTGTTAAGGAATATTCTACTGAGGAATGTTGGTCTTTGTCTTGGGAAATAGAGTTTAGGAGCTTCAATTGTCCCTCACTCTACTGGGGAGTATCTCTTGATTGAAGAGACAGAAGTGAACTGCTATCTGGTCAGGATCCAGGCTTCACAGTGACTTGTTGAGAATGATAAGGCTGACTACCATCTGGTTGTATTCCAGGCTTCTTAGCGATTTATCGGGGAACATGAAATTAACTTCTACCTGGTCATACTCCAGGCTTTGCAGTTTCTTTAACTAGAATAGAAATCAGAAAAACCTTATTGTCAATTTAACTGAACCAGAGAAAGGTCTTGAGTGGTCTTCAACTGGAATAAAAATCAGGAAAATCTTAGTATCGATTTAACTGAACCAGAGAAAGGTCTTGGATTATCTTCAACTGGAATAGGAATCAGAGAGATCTTAGTATCGATCTAACTGAACCAGAGAAGGTCTTGAATTAACTTTGACTGGAATGGAAATCAGAAAAATCTTAGTATCGTTTTAACTGAACCAAAAAAAAGTCTTGGATTATCTTCAACTGGAATAGAAGTCGGAGAGATCTTAGTATCGATCTAACTGAACTAGAGAAGGTCTTGAGTTAACTTTGACTGAAATGGAAATCAGAAAAATCTTAGGATCGATTTAACTAAACTAGACAAAAGTCTTGGAATATCTTCAATTGGAATAGAAATCAGAGAGATCTTAGTATCAATCTAATTGAACCATAGAAGGTCTTGAATTAAATTTGACTGGAATAGAAATTAGAAAAAAATCTTAGTATCGATTTAACTGAACCAGACAAAAGTCTTGTAATATATTCAACTAGAATAGAAATCAGAGAGATCTTAGTATCGATCTAACTAAACCAGAGAAGGTCTTGAATTAACTTTAACTGGAATGGAAATCAGAAAAATCTTAGTATAATTTTTACTGAACTAGACAAAATTCTTGGAATATCTTCAACTGGAATAGAAATTGGAGAGATCTTAGTGTCGATCTAACTGAACCAAAGAAGGTCTTGAATTAACTTTGACTGGAATGGAAATCATAAAAAATCTTAGTATCAATTTAACTGAACCAGACAAAAGTCTTGTAATATCTTCAACTTGAATAGAAATCAGAGAGATCTTAGAATCGATCTAACTGAACCAGAGAAGGTCTTGAATTAACTTTGACTGGAATGGAAATCAGAAAAATCTTAGGATCAATTTAACTGAACCAGACAAAAGTCTTGGAATATCTTCAACTGGCATAGAAATCAGAGAGATCTTAGTATCGATCTAACTGAACCAGAGAAGGTCTTGAATTAACTTTGACTGGAATAGAAGTCAAAAAAATTTAAGTATCGATTTAACTGAACCAGACAAAAGTCTTGGATTATCTTCAACTGGAATAGAAATCAGAGAGATCTTAGTATCGATCTAACTGAACCAGAGAAGGTCTTTTGAGAACATCTTTCTGAGGGAAATGCTGAAATAGCCCTTCATCAGACGTAGCTTTTGAGAAGACTACCAGGTCACGTAAGTAGTCAACGATGTTTGTTGATTTGATCTTTCCTAAAAATGGTAAAGATTTAGTCGTATGTAATGTGATGATGTATGAAATGCATTGTAATGATGGTCTCAAAATAAGTGAGATTATGTTGTATGCAATGTGTATGCGCATGCCATGATGTATGAATATGGGATGCTATTGCGATATTTCTTAGTCTGGGAAAGTGAATCCCTGACTGCTGCTGAAGAGTATTGGGAAGATGAATCATTCATTTCCGTTGGGGATGATGAATGGAGATAATTTTATGGGGATTTCCTCTTTCCGTTTGAGGATATTCTGCCGGGGATTCCTAACTCCTGCTTGAGAACAACTATATGGGGGGGAGGATGCCCTGTTGGAAGATTTTACCATTGCGGATAAATAAATTCTGTTGGGGAAGGAATGCTCTGTGAAATGAACTATTGCTAGAATATAGTTTGGAATAAGTATCAGGATGACATCCGTCTTTGGATTGTACCTGAACTGTTTCTAGAAGATGGTTTGACTAAGTATCAGGATGACATTTGTCTCTGGATCATACCCGAACTGTTGCTAGAAAATAGTCTGGAATAAGTATCAGGATGACATCCGTCTCTGGATCGTACCTGAACTGTTTCTAGGAGAGAATCTGGAGTAGGTGCCAGGATGACATCGGTTTCTGGATCGTACCTGAACCGTTTCTAGATGATAGTCTGGATAAGTGTCAGAATGGCATCCATCTGTAGATCGTATCTGCACTGTTTCTAGGAGAGAATCTAGAGTAGGTGTCAGGATGACATCCGTCTCTGGATCGTACCTGAACCGTTTCTAGATGATAGTCTGAATAAGTATCAGGATGACATCCTTCTTTGGACCATACCTGAATCTTACTTGAAACATGTGTTGAATGAGTGTCAGAATGACATCCGTCTCTGGATCGTATCTGAACTGTGCTTGGAATGTGTGTTGAATGAGTGTCAGAATGACATCCGTCTCTGGATCATATCTGAATTGTACTTGGAACATGTGTTGAATGAGTGTCAGAGTGACATCCGTCTCTGGATCGTATCTGAACTATACTTGAAACATTTGTTGAATGAGTTTCAGAATGACATCCGTCTCTGGATCATATATGAATTATTTCTAGATGATGTGTTGAAATAAGTGTCAGAATGGCATCCGTCTCTGGATTGTATCTGCACCGTTTCTAGAGGAGACTCTGGAATAAGTGTCAGGATGACATTCGTTTCTGAATCGTACCTGAACTGTTTCTAGAAGAAAGCCTTCTTTATTTAGAATGTTTCCGCTGGGAATTATTGTTTTTTTGTTTTGAAAAGAAATCCATTGAGGAACATTGATTTTGCTTGATTGTATGTGATTCATTGTTGGAATTCATGTCTAATTCCCCAAGTGATTCAGATGGAGATCTGCCCCTGGCTGTTTGGCATTTTTGAGAAATTCCTTGAATCTTGACTTGACTTCCCCAGATGATGGACAATGATCATGTTGTGCCCCTTGGTTGGAAGTGTTTTTCCACTTGAGGTGATCCTTTTTATTGAGATATTTTTGTTTACTAGATATTCGACATGTGAATTTCTATGTTGTCGAACAGATGACTATATGCAAACAATGATATTCAAATAATGCAAAGTTTATGCTTGTCTTGAAGTTTGAAAATTAATTTTTTAGTAAAACAAAATTTTGCAAGAGGGTGATATCAACTCAGGATTTATAGCAAGTCCTACAGGAGTCAGGATACCTTTTGTAACAGTATGCTTCTGAACTAACCTATGCTTCAATTAGGACTTTTAAGGGTTGTAGCATGGCCTGGTTCACGGTTTAAGAAACAAAGGATAAAGGCTCAAAATCTATTTGTACCCACCTGTTCTTCATGATGTTCTTCAGTCCTATGCTCAGTTAATTGTGCGTTTAGATCCCGATTGAGTCCGGCATCTTGTACTTGATATTCTGGTGATGGTTCAGCAACTTGAACATTTGTCTGAGAAGGCAGTCATTTTTTTGACCTTTTGTTGAGGATTTGTAAGACCTCTCTCTTTTTGATTTTTTTGCTATCCTTGTCTTTTTCCTGCATTGTTTCTTTTGTGATTACAGTCAGCGGGATGCCCCTGTTTTTTTCTTAAGTCTCCTTCATAGGTTTTGACTTAATGAGCCTTTATTTTGAGAGATAATGACTGCTTATTTTGATGATTACGCGGAACCTATAACCGTCTTTTGATTTGGAAGGAAGTATTCGATGCCATTCATTGTGTACGATGGAAGATTGCGACTGAATACGCGTCAGAATTGACTGAGAAACTACCCTGCCCCAGGTTATGATTAAGGATTTTAATTTGTGTGAAAAGAAAAAGTCCTACTTCTTAGGCTCAAAGGGGTTGACTATGGATTATCTTCCTTATAACTCCATTGTTTGGGATTTGAAACAACGTTTGTACATCGTCAGCAAGGTCTGTTCAAAAGCACACTGTGTGAGATTGTAGTATTGTTTTTGTCATCCTCCCTCTAAAGGCTTAGAGATTTTAATCAAGAGTTGAATATCACTAAAGGGAAGTAAGAAATCAGTTCAAGCATAGTGCAAAAAAATTAATTCAAGACAAATATGTGCAATGCATTGATGAAATAACAAGGTTTGACATGAATAAATGTTTGAACAATCAAAAGAAAATTACAAATTGAAAATTCTAATGAACAAAAGCCTCTTCGTTTGATCTTGTCACTTCAGATGGTGTGCCTTAGAGGGATGACAGAAGAATTCCAGTTGACCATCTTGTGCAAATTCTAATGCTCCCTTATCGATCAGGTCTTGAATTTTGTATTTTAATGTCCGACAGCTATCAGTATCATGCCCTGGACTGTTGGAGTGATATGCGCACCTTGCATTTGGATTGTACATTGAGGAGGAAGTATTGGGATTTGAAGGAGGATCCCTCAACATGACCAAATTTAACTTCAACATGTGTTGAAAGACTTGCAAAATTGGTATGTTGAGTTTGGTATACTACCTAGTGAATGAATCCCGCTTACGCCGATTACACTGAGGTTGTTGGTGAGATTGTGGTTGGGCTTGCGACGTAGTAGCAATTTGGAAAACTCCAACTTTCTATCCCATCAGGGGTTGATTAGTGACTTGATCCCCATCCTCGACCGTCTGTTTCATACGGTTGGATCCGTCTTGATGAAGATGGCTGGCGAGGGCTCTCAACTCTTCTTGTCCCTGAGCTAGGCTTTAGATAAGAGCCATCTGCCCCATCATTTGGATTCTCATTGTTTCCATATCAACTTGCAGTTGTTCAACCTGGTCATCCTTGTTGTTATCAGGACGTTTCTTAGTCATATTCCCAGCGAGGAGTGCTTTCAATTCTTCCTGCCCCTTGGATAGGTTTAGGAACATTTCCATGAACTGAGCCTCTTGAGTTTGGAGATCTCTGTTGTCTTGTTTGAGAGCCATTGCTGAAATAAACAGCGAGAACATGAGAGACCTGTACTGGAGACTACCTGTTATACAATGACATTTATGATATGCAAATGTTTTCAAGGATCTCGCGGGGTAAACAAGAAAATGTCAGAAGTTGAAATTTGCAGTTTTGAGTGAAGAACTTCGTATCGTTGAGTGTCCTTCTATGAGAGCCATGCTCAGCATATCAAGTGGGTCATATCCCCTGACTCAAGTTGTCACTTTAGTCTTTTGACAGCGTTGGCTAGAGGAAAATGAATCCCCTTGCCCCCTTGCTAGACGTCTGCTTTATCATAACCTGCACCACACACCCTTGAGATCCTTGAAATGGTTAAGGAGATGCTATGGGATGATGTTATGATGTGTATGTTATGCATTAAGAAAAAATGTAAGGTGATGAAGACAAGTATGTCTTGTAAGAAAATTAGTTTATTGGATAATGCATACAAACAAGGTCCTGCAAGGAATACAAACAAAGCCCTGCAATGAGTTCAAATTATTAGGCAAAGAAATCAAGCAAGTCACACAAGTAGCCTTAGGTTTAGGCTTGCATGGATTCCATAGGTAAGTACCCTCTCGAAGTTTAGTTAGCTCAGCCTGTCTTAGAAATAGTAACTGGGTTCTAAGGAGTCTCAATATCACTGATATTTCTTTATCGAGCACTATTTCAGCTTAGCAATCTTTTCTTGCAGCCGAAACATCCCGAAAGTCCAATCTCAATGAGTGTAGTATCGAGTATCAACTGATTCCCAACTTTACACCGAGGCCGACTATCTCACTACTTTCTAATGGCCAAGTTTGTTTAACTAAGGTTCTAAGGTTCGTTAGTGCTTCACGACACCATGCGGTGGCCCCGTATTCTCCTCGATTCAACATAAGGGATATCGGTACCAACCAAAATGTCACACCAACACAGCTATCGCTTCAACCATATCGGTCTATATCGTACAGTCTCCAAGATCTATTGATGTTTACCTAAAAAGTATCCCCAGATCTGGGTATAAGATCTTTACAAGAATACCCTAACATACCCTTTAAAATCAAAGCAATCAAAGTAAACAAAGAAGCAATTTTAAAATGATCTAGACCCTAAGGTAAACCCCACTTTATAACGTTCTCTAGTAGAGTCACCAGTTCTTTAATACGGTGGCAAAACCGACTCTTATACTGGTTTTGCATTTTGTATTCGCAAATGTCGCGGTAAGCAAGAGTCGCCGCCAACTTTTCTTTTATCCAACAAAGGAAAGGGTGAAAAGAACAGAAAAAGACCTTTTTCGAGATTTTCTGAGTAAGGGGGGTATGTTATGGAAAGGGAAGGTGTTAGCACCCTTTCCATATGTAGTTTTCCATGGGCTCTTAGGTACTTGCTCATTTTTGAAAATTGCTTTCGTGTTTGTGTGTTTTGAAAAGTTTGCTTGCTTTATGATAACTCTTGTATCAGTCCTCAAGAGTGTGATAAAGCGTTTTTGAAATTAGTTTTGAAAGTGTGGTGTAAAAATGAATTAAATTTGAGCAAGTACTTAAGAACCATCTACCTACTCGAAAAAGGGAGTTCTTTTCCTCCTTTCCTTTAGACAGTGCTATCCTACTATTAGTGAGTAGGTAGCCCTATCGTTGGATGTTGAGGGACTATCGTAAGGGACGTTTATGGTCATTGAAGGCAACATGTAAAGATACCTTAGCATTTCAAAGGGACTTTCATCATCATATATTCGTAGGCAACTCGAGGGACAAGATCATTTCTCGTAGGCAACCCGAGAAACATTTAGGGACTATGATCTTTATGATGACTTAAAACTGAGGATCTTTGTTAAGAGTATCCCTACATTCGAGGGACATGACCATTTCCAAAGGCAACCAAAGTGGGAGATACCCTAAGGGTGCAAGTGTGTAATAGTGTGCTTTTTTCAGATATATTATCTTGATGTTAGTGATCTAAGACTGATTATTTAGTTCTTGCCATACACACCTAATTTACTAGTAGTTTATATACAGGCATATAATATAGCACGGAAAGTAAAACCTACAACTATTACAAGGCTTCGAGGTAATTACAATATTTGACTGAAAATGTAAAATATGGAAAATAAAACTCTAATTAAGCTATTACAAACCAGACACAATTACAATAATAAAAAAATATGAAAGTAAATAAACGCGCGCATGAATTGAAAATACGTATAAAATCCTAAGTGAAAAGAATTTTTTGTTTGTTTTTATTATGAAAAGAAATTGAATTAAAAATACTAAGTCTATTCAATTTTAGTTTTTTAAAAGAAAATATTAAATTAATTAATTAATTAGTTGACAAAATTAATTTAATATAAAAAGTCAAGCCTAATACGAAAAGAGTGCATTCTTGGAAGTAACGTCTGTGTGAACTCCAAGAACATGATCAGAGTGTTAACCTGGACGAAAGGTGCCTGCAATGGAGTTTTGACAACCTTGGAATTTGATGCTATTTTCTGGACCTTTGTGGGGCAGGCTGCATTTTTTGTGAGGCAATATATATGTGTCTCTTTGTGTCTTTTTTCCCTGAGATCATGAGGTTTATATAGACAATGTATTTTAGGTCAACATTTGTGTATCAAATCTTGATCCATTATGATGAAGAGATTTGATTTGATCTCTTCATAAAAACTTGCTATATTTGATTCAATCAAGTGCCAATTTATTTTCATGCGTTACTGCCAGCTTGCTATGAGTTGTTTGGGCCTCCAATGTGATGAAAGTCGAAAGTTGACCTGTCTCTGCAGATCCATTTCCCTTCGAGTTTTCTCTCTTCGACGACTTTAAGATCCAATTCGAATTACTCAGAGCTTTCCTCATCAGAGCATTGTTTCCTTCGAAAGATCTGAACTCTAATTCGAATTGCACCAGCTTCGATGTCACGACTCCTTCGATTGAGCCACCCTCTGCTTCGATTGCTTGATTTGAAGAGAATCACCCTGGTCGAATCAGCTCTTATGGAGTTGGGAACAAACAAGGCAAGAATCTGGCCTTTAACTCAGGAATTGAATCCACGATCAACATTGAATTCTTACCATATTTGCAAAGAAACATGCCATTTTGAACCTTGGGTGAACCTGGACAGGTTAGGATAGGTGTTTTGTTTGAATTTGGCATAAGGCTTTCATCATGGTTCCTTCGATTGAGTCTCAAGTTTTTCTTTCTTGGATGGATTTGAACTTGGTCCAATCGAAGCGTTATCTTATTGACTAATCGAAGTGTTGTTCTACACTCCTTGATGGCTCTAAGTCCTGATTCGAATTTCCCAGAACTTCCTTCATCAGAACATTTGTTTTCCTTCTAAGGCTCTGAATTCGAATTGCACCAACTTTGTTATCAAGGCTCCTTCGATTAAATCTTAAGTGTTACTACCTTCGATGGCTCTACATCTTGATTCGAATTGCACATATTTTCAGCATCAGAGCTTATACCATAGTCTGCAGAAAGGCTCAGAGTTATCCTCTCCAATCTGCATGAATTTGAATGCCCATCACCAGAGCTTCTAGAACCCTCTCAATTTTTGCTCTTTTTGATCTTATTTTCTCTAACTTGGACAACCAGAATATCACCCTGTTGATATGCCAACCGAAACATCACTTGGCTAACATGCCTTTCGAAAGGCATTTTGTACGCTCTAATGAAAAACAACCTAATTTAAGATGCCTGTCGAAGTTTCCTTGTTGGAAATGCCCATTGAAAGGCCCTATGTCAATTGGAGGACCTTTTGCAGATGCCAATCGAAGGACCTTTTGCATATGCCAATCGAAAGACCTTTTGCAGATGCCAAATGAATGACCTTTTGCAGATGCCAATCGAAGGACTTTCTGCAGATGCCAATCGAAGGATACTTAACCATCATTTGAAAATTTTCCTTTTCTTTAGGTAAAGTTTTGTAGCCACCTATGCAAGAGGAAATCTATGAAAAAGATGAGAGGGCAAATTTTGGGGTACAACAAAACCATTTTCTTAATTTTAAAATTAATTGAATTAGGATTTGTTTGAATTCAATTTTCTTCATGAAACAAAACAAAATAACAAAAAGATTTCATTTTTAGGATTTAAAAGTCCTTTCAATTCGTGCGCGTTTATTATTTTAGCATTTGTTATTCTTATCATTATTGTATCTGACTATGGGTTGTAATAGTTAAAATTAGGACTTTATTTTCTACTTTTTATTTCTCCCCCAAGTTTTGGACTATGTAATTAATCCCCCTTCTCGAAGCTTTTTAATAGCGTAGATTTTAATTCTCGTATTTTATTTCCCGTACATATTTGAACTGTTTAGATGCATGATTAATAGGATTATATGACAAGAATTAAAACCAACGCTAGCAAACCTAACACAAGACAAAAATAACTGAAAACAAACACACTTGCACATGCGCACCTCTAGGGTATTCCCACTTTTCTTGTCTTCGAAAAAATAGTCACAACTCTCAAAATGTGAGATATTTTAGAGGCTACCCTCTGGTTTAAAGATCACAAGTCCCTCGATGACCCTCTCGATGTTGCCTCGATAAAGTGATCTTAAAACTATAGGGTAGTTACTAAGATTTCTTGCTCGGTTGCCTTCGTGACTATAAACATCCATTCGAATGTCCCTCAAACATCCAAACAACTAAGGCTACCTACTCACTAATAGTATGATAACATTGTCCAAAGGAAAGGAGGAAAATAATGAACCTTTCGAGTAAAGTAGATAGTTCATATATGCTTGCTCAAAAACAAACTTTTTTTACACTTACACAAAACAATTTTCAAAAACGCTTTATCAACACTCTTGAGGACTGATACAAGAGTTATCATAAAGAAAATCGCCGCACTAAGGCATTTTAAAATACTTTTCAAAAACACACAAAAACATAAGGTATTTCAAAACGAGCTAAGCATCTAAGAGCGCGTAGATAACTACAGATGGAAAGGGTGCTAAAACCTTCCCTTTCCATAACCTACCCCCCTTACTCAGAAAACTCTCGAAAAGGTATTTTTCTATTCTTTTCACCCTACCCTTTGTTGGATAAAAGAAAAGTCGGTGGCGACTCTTGCTTACCGCAACATTTGTGAATACAAATACAAAACAAGTATAACAGTCGGTTCTGCCACCGTATCACAGAACTGGCGACTCTGCTGGGGATTTCCCCACTGAATCCAAGGGCAGATCTGGGCTTCTCTCATTTGGGCCCAGCGAATTTCGCTTCATACCACCTCTATTTCTTTTTCTATTAGGCCTATTTATATTTTTCTTTTATCTTTATTATTTACTTATTTTAATTTTGTTTTAATTTGTTTAATCAGTAAAAACAAATAAGATCACAAAAAAACATTAGGTTAGTATTTTTTGTTAATTAAACTAATTCTATAAATTAACTAATATTTATTTAAACCATTTTCTTAATTTGAAAATTAATAGAATTAGGATTTATTTGAATTCAATTTTCTTCATGAAACAAAACAAAATAACAAAAAGATTTCATTTTTAGGATTTAGAAGTCCTTTCAATTCGTGCGTGTTTATTATTTTAGCATTTGTTATTCTTATCATTATTGTATCTGACTATGGATTGTAATAGTTAAAATTAGGACTTTATTTTCTGCTTTTTATTTCTCCCCCAAGTTTTGGACTATGTAATTAATCCCCCTCCCTGAAGCTTTATAATATCGTAGATTTAAATCACCGTATTTTATTTCCTGTACATATTTGAACTGTTTAGATGCATGATTAATAGGATTGTATGACAAGAATTAAAACCAACTCTAGCAAACCTAACACAAGACTAAAATAACTGAAAACAAACACACTTGCACATGCACGCCTCTAGGGTACTCCCACTTTGGTTGCCTTCAGAAAAATAGTCACAACTCTTGAAATGTGAGATATTTTAGTGGCTACCCTCCGGTTTAAAGATCACAAGTCCCTCGATGACCCTCTCGACGTTGCCTCGATAAAGTGATCTTAAAACTCTAGGGTAGTTGCTAAGATTTCTTGCCCAGTTGCCTTCGTGACTATAAACGTCCCTTTGAATGTCCCTCAGACATCCAAACGACTAAGGCTACCTACTCACTAATAGTAGGATAAAATTGTCTAAAGGAAATGAGGAAAAGAACGAACCTTTCGAGTAAAGTAGATAGTTCCTAGATGCTTTCTCAAAAACAAACTTTTTACACTTACACAAAATAATTTTCAAAAACCTTTTCAAAAATGCTTTATCAACACTCTTGAGGACTGATACAAGAGTTATCATAAAGCAAATCTCCACACTAAGGAATTTCAAAATACTTTTCAAAAACACACGAAAGCACAAGGTATTTCAAAATGAGCTAAGCATCTAAGAGCCCGTAGATAACTACAGATGGAAATGGTGCTAACACCTTCCCTTTCCATAATCTACCCCCCTTACTCAAAAAAGTCTTTTTCTGTTCTTTTCACCCTTTCCTTTGTTGGACAAAAGAAAAGTTGGTGGTGACTCTTGTTTACCGCACCATTTGTGAATACAAATGCAAAACCAGTATAACGGTCGGTTCTGCCACCGTATCACAGAACTTGCGACTCTACTGGGGAATTTTTATAAAGTCGGGTTACCTTAGAGTTTAGTTCATATTTTTAATTGCTTTACATTGTGTGTTTGTATGCTTTATCTTTAAAGGGCTTGCTTGGATTTACTTGTAAAGATCCTACACCCAGATTTGGGGCATATTTTTAGGTAAGCAACAATAGATCGTGGAGACTGTACGGCATAAACCGATATGGTTGAAACAATAGTTGCGTTAGTGTGACACATTTATTGGTACCGATATCCATTGTGTTAAATCGAGGAGAATACGGGGCCGCTGTGTGGTGTCATAAAGCACTAACGGACCTTAGAAACTTAGTTGAACAAACTTGGCCATTAGAAAGTAGTGAGATAGCTGACCTCGGTATAAAGCTGAGGATTGGTTGATACTCGATGCTACACTCATTGAGATCGGACTTTCGGGATATTCCGGCTGCGAGAAAAGGTCGCCTAAGCTGAAACAGTGCCTGATAAAGAAAGATTAGTGATATTGAGACTCTTTAGAACCCGGTTACTTTTATAGGACAGGTTGAACCAACTATACTTCAAGAGGGTATTTTCCTATAAACCTCATGCAAGCCTAAACCTAAGGTCTTGTGCGTATGCTTGTGTGTGATTAAATTTTTCAAACATAACATCAAGCATCATAACATCCATATTCATTTCATTAACCATTTCAAGGATTAGGGGAATTTATCTTTGTTCTGTTTTGCAGATCATGGCTTTTGTTCGTAGAAATACCATCTGAATCAGCTTTGTGAGAATACCTCTCCAACTCAAAGAGCTAGTATCAAGGGTTCCTGAGACTTCCTCATTCACCAAGAAATATGGTCGACTTCTTAATTTGGTTACCTCAAGCTTTGATGAGAAGATGATGGGGGTACTCTTTCAGTTCTTTGACCCCAAACACCATTGCTTCACATTTCCCGATTATTAGTTGATACCCACCATGGAGGAGTTCTCTCAAATATTGGATGTACCCATTCTGGATCAGATGCCTTTCACCGGTTTAGAGGGGGCTCCAAAGCCAGAGGTCATTGCAGTAGCCTTGCATCTAAAACAGTCTGACATTATATCTAACTGGGAAACAAGAAGCGGAGTTAAGGGTTTCCTAGTCAAGTTCCTATTAGAAAAGGCTCAATTGTTTTGGAATGATTTGGATTTCCAAGCTTTCGAAGAAATCCTAGCTCTTCTAATCTACGGGTTAGTACTGTTCCCTAATCCGGACTTGCTCATAGATGTGAATACTGTCAAGATTTTTCTCTCCCATAACCCTGTTCCTACTTTGTGCAGAGATATCTTGCATTCCCTTCACACTCGTACCATGAAAAGAAGAGGGGTTCTTATGTGTTGCCTACCATTGCTGTCTAGGTAGTTTATTTCACACCTTCCCCAATCAGTATTGAAGAATGAACAAGGTTTGGGTTGGTCGTAAAGGATAATGTCACTTTCTCATTCGGATATTCTTTGGTACTCCATGTCTATGGGAGATATTTATATCATAGATCGCTGTGGGAAATTCTCTAATGTCCTACTCCTTGGCATTAGGGGAGGTATCACTTATAATCCCTCTTTGGCTCTACGATAATTCGGTTATGCTCGGAGAGATGGTCCCCATGATATGCTTATCCAAGGCATTGTGTTCAACTACGAGGATGATGTTCAAGGGTATCATCAAAGGTTCATACGAGTCTGGGGAATGGTAAATAAGGTGGATAGCAAGGCGTTGGTACACAAGAATTCCATTCCTATGGAGCCCTATATCAAGTGAGTACGAGCTTGTGCCTAAAACCTTATGATTCCGTATACAGCCATCTTACCAGTGATTATGGAACTTGTCACCGAAGAAGACGTTCCTTATACAGTTCTTCATCCTGATATGCCCATTGATCTTGAAGAGATGCAAAGGTCGTGGATTCAGCTGAAGAAAGTGTTGAAGCTCATGAAGCAACTTCACAAAGAAGAGAGTCTTATTGTCTATCTCGGCACGAAGAGGAAGCTCTTATGGGAGAATTGATTCTTAGATTTTAAGAGTTTTTAATTTTCAATTGTAAACCTAAAACGCAATTGTAATTTGAATCTTACTAATAAAATCGTTATTTTATTTTGGCTCGCAAATTTAAATTTCCCGAGGTCCTTGAAAACATTGTATAACCATTAACATGCATATCATTACATAAGCAGGTATTTCAGGATAGGTTTCTTATTCTTTTCGCTGTTTATTTTAGCAAAAAGAAATGGCTCTTGAACAAACAGTAAAGGACCTTCAAGCTCAAAATGCTCAGTTCCAACAAATGTTCCCGACTCTGGCTAAGGGGCAAGAAGATCTGAAGGCTCTTATCATCAAGGAGAAGACCAAGAAGGCAAAGAAACCAACTGTTGTATTGAATTCGGGAAGAAGGTTTAGAGGACCGGCTAAGCGAGCTCTAGATTTCGCAACCCCATCAAATAAGGGGGACAATCAAGAAGAAAAGCCAACAGAAGAAAAAAACAACCCTGGGACTGATGGGGAAGAGGCTGATTACTCTGAGGAATAGTATCCTCTTGCTGATGATAAATGCAAACAACTGGAGGATCGTCTTAATGCTATGGATATTGAGAGGGTACCCGGGCTGGATTTTGAAGAGCTAGGATTGGTCTCAGGTGGTCATCCTATAGAAATTCAAGGTCCCCACATTCGCTAAGTATGACGGTGCCTCCTGTCCTAAGCTGCACTTAAGGTCATATGTCAGGAAGATTCAACCCCACACTACTGATAGGAATCTGTGGGTACATTTCTTCCAGGAAACTTTGGTAGGGACGCAGTTGGAATGGTTCTATCAGTTGGAGGGAACCAATATCCGCAACTGGGAAGATATGGTTGCTGCTTTTTACAAGCAATACCAATATAATGTTGACCTCGCTCCTACCTGTACACAATTGCAAAGTATGTCTATGGGTTTCGGTGAAGGTTTCAAAGATTATGCCCAAAAGTGGAGAGACCTTGCGAGAAGAGTCCAGCCTCCTCTATCTGATAGAGAGCTGGTAGACATGTTCTTGGGCATGTTGTCTGGTCCATTCTTAAACCATCTGATTGGAAGCTCTTCAGCAAGGTTTACTGAGCTGATATTGACTGGTGAGCGAGTAGAAGTCGGTATTAAGAGTGGTAAGATCCAGAGAGATGCATCCTCCAGTACATCAAAGAAACCCTTTATTGGAAAGAAGGAGGTCAATGCTGCTTATGGCTAGAGAAATCAAAGCAAAACTAAACATCGTCTAACGGTAGGGGCTGTTATGATCTCCAATCCTGCATCAAATCAACAACGAAACAATTAACATAGACCGAATGTGCCCAAAAGACAGTTCACCCGGATCAACATGACCTTATCCCAGGTTTTACCACACCTGTTGAAGTCCAATCTGGTGACTCTAAAGGAATCTCCTAAGAATCCTAATACTGCATATCCTCTCTATAACCCAAATGCTCAATGTGCCTATCATTCCGAAAGTCTGGGGCATAATACAAATGACTGTTGGCTCTGAAGAACAAAGTGCAAGATCTTATTGAGGCAAAGGAGATTGAGTTTGATCCTCCTAAGACCCCCAATGTCATAACTGCACCAATCCCAAGCATGAACCGGGAGTCGGTGTTATTGATGTTGTTTCCCCTACAGAAGATGCTGACAGTAATGGCGACATGGACAATTGGATCTTCCCAACTATCAGCGGTCGACTCAACAATTGGGAGGCCAAAGATTTTGTTCCTATAACTTTTATTCAAGAGTAATTGTATTTTGTTTTTTTTTGGGATATGTAATATTTAAAAAATATGAACTCTAAAGTCTTGTGTCTTACCCGAGGCACAATGGTCTACTTGTGAGGGTTATTACTTCATCTTCATATGTCATTAATAAATCATTGGATGTTTTGCATGCAAATTTTACACTCCTTGTTTTTCTTTTCTACTTTTTACTTTACAAAAAAATATATATGCTCTCTTACACACACCCACATATCAAACTGCAGATCCACATCCACTCTGGATCCCATTGATAACGGTTCTGCTATTACCAATTATGACTTTGAAAATTCGATCTACCGAACCAAGGAAGAAGATGAGGAAGATTGTGAAGTACCAGGAGAACTTGTCAGACTGTTACAATAGGAAGAAAGGGCAATACAACCCCATGAAGAGCCGGTTGAGATAGTAAACTTGGGTACTAAAAAGGATAAGAAGGAAGTCAATATAGGCGCCGATATGGAGCATAGTGTCAAGGAGCGGTTAATATAAATGTTACATGACTATGTTGAGGTCTTTGCTTGGTCATACTAAGACATGCCAGGACTTGACACTGATATCGTGGTCCATCGTCTGCCGACAAAAGAAGTTTGCCCTCTAGTGAAACATAAGGTTTGTCGTATGCAGCCAGAGATGTCAGAAAAGATCAAGGCTGAAGTCATGAAACAGTTCAACGCTGGTTTCTTAGTTGTCACCTCTTATCCATAATGGGTTGCTAATGTTGTTCCGATACCTAAGAAGGACGATAAGGTACTATGTGTGTGGATTACAGAGATCTGAATAGGGCAAGCCCCAAGGATGACTTTCCGTTTCCCCATATTAATGTTCTGGTTGACAACACCGTATAACACAAGGTATTCTCCTTCATGGATGGTTTCTCCGGATACAACCAGATCCAAATGGCACCTGAGGACATGGAAAAAACGACCTTCGTCACGCAGTGGGGCACTTTCTGCTACAAAGTTATGCCATTTGGGTTAAAGAATGCTGGGGCAACCTATCAGCGGGCCATGGTAGCTTTGTTTCACGATATGATCCATCACGAGATAGAGGTCTACTTCGATGATATGATAGCCAGGTCTCAGACTAAAGAGGAGCACCTTGATCACCTGCAGAAGCTGTTTGAAAGGCTGAAGAAATACAAACTGAGGTTGAACCCGAATATGTGCACCTTTGGATGCTTGCTCAAAAACAAACTTTTTACACTTACACAAAACAATTTTCAAAAACCTTTTCATAAACGCTTTATCAACACTCTTGAGGACTGATACAAGAGTTATCATAAAGAAAATCTTCGCACTAAGGCATTTCAAAATACTTTTCAAAAACACACGAAAACACAAGGTATTTCAAAATGAGCTAAGCATCTAAGAGCCCGTAGATAACTATGGATGGAAAGGGTGTTAACACCTTCCCTTTCCATAATCTACCCCCTTACCCAGAAAACTCTCAAAAAGGTATTTTTCTATTCTTTTCACCCTTTCCTTTGTTGGATAAAAGAAAAGTCGGTAGCGACCCTTGCTTACCGCAATATTTGCAAATACAAACACAAAACAAGTATAACAGTCAGTTCTGCCACTGTATCACAGATAACACTATCTAAAGGAGGAGTGAAATAACAAAGACCATTGAGTAGTTAGATCACTCATAATCGCTTGCTCACAAACTAAAACAATTTTCACACTTCAAACTTTCAAAACAAATACTTTCAAAACGCTTTATAAACACTCTTAAGGACTGATACAAGGGTTATTGTAAAGCAAATTTCCTTAGATTTCCATTTTCAAAACATCTTTCCAAAACAAACACTTCCATCCAATAAATATTTTCAAAACAAACATTTTGTATACATTCTCAACGATACGAGAATCATTACAAAATTATTGCACTTAGGCTTTTTCAAAATATTTTCAAACATACACAAACACGAAGCATTATTTTCAAAGTGAGCTAGAGACTAAGAGTCCGTAGATAACTACAGATGAAAAAGGTGCTAACACCTTCCCTTTTCATAACCTACCTCCCGAACTCAAGAAAATTCTCAAAGGTCTTTCCTGTTCTTTTCACCATTTCCTTTATTGGATAAAAGAAAAGTCGGTGGAGACTCTTGCTATCCGCAACATTTGCGATAAAATGCAAAACTCTAAAGTCAGTTCTCCTATCGTATTACACATACCACAATCCTACAACGATAACATGTAAACGGAATGAATCCTAAGTACAAAAATCATACTAAACATTGTAAAGTAAAACAAGCTTAATCATGTATCACACCTAGTAAAAATTCATCGGTAGATGAAGAACACACAAAAGTGAGGGACATAGTCACTCATTCAACAATTTTGCAAACAAAATACTAAATTATACATTCATACAAAAATTCACATTAAAAATATAAAGGCAAGAATCACAAGGACTTTTCAAGGTTGTAGTGTGGCTTGGTTAAGAAACAAGAGATAATTCTTAAATCTAATCGAAACAAAACTTGCCTAAACGTAAGAGAGTGATCAGCTCACAAAAGTTTAAACACAAAATTTCACTCAACTTTTGTTCTTCATCCTAAATTTGTAACACCAAAACACCATACTTATTAACACAACATTATTCCATACTCTCTTTGTTTTTTTCTTTTTCAAAGCTTTTTCAATTTTTTTTCTTTTTATTTTCTTTTTTTATTTTCTTTTCTCTTTTTTTTTGCTTTTTCTTTTATTTTTATTTTTCTTTTCTTTCTCTTAACCACATATCAACCAACCAATAAGAAAGTAAACATTGCTCTCCCCAACTTGAATTCAACCAACATTAAAGTGAATACTCCCTACTTTTTAAGGCAAGGTAAAAATTCAACTTAAAATCATAGTTGAGGGTTCAAGAAAACAAATAATCAACATCTATTCAAAAAGGAAAACTAAATACTCATAGACAAGCATTAAGTTCAAAAACAACATGGACATTGACAAAAAGGCTCAAAAGGGGTTAACAAAAGTTCACACACTCACAAGGTAAATTGAGTATTTGGTAAGGTAGTTGTGCTCAAAATTAAACAAAATGTCTTGATCCTTTTCATGCTTTCATATAATAAACACAATCAAAAGATTAAACATAATAAAATCCAGTTAAAACAAGAATTGTGGCCTCTAACATATATGAACAATGGAAAGCTTCATCACATTTGGGGTTAAAAAGGGAACTAAAGTAATTCAATCAAAAGAAAGCAATGTAAAAAGAATGAATGATATAGTAATTATACAAATGAAAGTTTTCCTAAACATGTTATGCTATAGAAAGCGATAGACGAGTACCTGGCGTGTACCAACTTTGAAAATTATCATTACCATAGATTCGCAAGTTGAAACACTCAAACTTGGAAAATCACCAATTGCGACTTCAAGATATCGAACCAAAATTAGAGTCCAAACAACAACAAAATAATTAACACAACTAAACAACCAGGTGAAATTGAGTTAAACAAGTTGAAAAGTGAATATTTACAATTTTAGAGCTGGTTCGATTTCAATTTGTTTAAGCTGAAATCACCATACTACCTAAACTAAAATAATGAAAAACAATAAAACATGCTTGTTTTACGTCATAAGCTCGATGCCTTATATTTACAAACCAACACGTTGCTTCGAATGATCCGAGTGCTTTCACTCCCTCATTTGCTCTCATCTCTTCGAGCTTTAACCAGAACTACACATCTAACCACACATTTGGTAAACGTGAAGAGAAACAAACAAATATATACACTATATTTACAAGTATGTAAACAAATACAAGTATCAATATAAACAAGTTCATGTACACATTATGTACAATATGGACATTATGTGCAAAACTCACAAACAAAGAAATTATCGTAATGAGAAATAATAAAAACACTAATCTCCGACAACGGCGCCATTTTACTGAAGCGGTAAAGCGGCAAGCAAAAGTAAGTATTTTTTATAGGTTATTTCATACCTTCTCCACATGGATTAGTGCTACTGAATTTCTGTTCGATAATTTCTCGTTAATAAGTTTGGGCTTAATGGGTTTAAAGTGTAAGGTGCGGGAATTAAAAGTTATTAACATAGAATAAATTCATTCTTCAGAGGGGCAACTTATCGGGCATGCATATAATCCATTCCTTACAAACTTAAACTTATTGACCAGTTATACTAAACCTACAATATTCATCAATGTCATCACGTATCGCTCACATCCTAAATCATTTATAACCCAAAGTAGAGAGTCTGACTGTATCATCTCTGAGGTGATCTCTCAACCAACCTTAACGACACAGAAGATAGTCATGTTACTCGCATTGACGATCTCTCAGTACAACAAAACCAACACAGAGGCATTAAGAACATACGTCCAAGTGAATAATATCTCTAAATCTATCTTTAGAATCTAGACGCTATTAGGTAATCATCATAGATAATCATTTGAGCATTATATGTCTATAACAACCCAAACCCCAAGCACAAAGCAAAAATCAAGGATACAATCGACAAAGATTTATAAAGCAAGTTTTATATAACGCCATGAGCGACAAATATACATAGGGGTGACAAACGGGCATGCCCGCCCCGTTTAGGCCAGTCCCGCAAAAGCCCATAAAAATTGGGTGAGGTGGGGCGGGTATAATTGAGGATGAGGGTCTGAAACCTATGCGCGCCCTGCAAAAAAGTGAGTATGGGCAAGGAAATCCCGCAGGCACAATAACTTTTAAGCCTAAAAATGAAAAAATTTATTTTAAAGCTCGTTCTCGCAAAAGCCCGCGAAGAAAATAGGGTGGGGCGGGGCGAACATATTAGAGAGTGAGGGCCTGAATTCTTGGTCTTCCCCGCCCTAAAGTGCGGGCAAAACAGGCATGCCCAACAGGTCGGGCCCGTTTTACCACCTCTAAATATACACGAGTTCAAAGGAAATACATATACAAACTCAATAAATAAATAATACATAAAGAAGAAGAGAAATGAACCATAATTCTCCCAGTTTGTCAACACCGATCAATGAGCAATCCACCCCGACTCATTCGTATGCAAACTTCAATGTTGTTTTATAAGTTAATCCTAGTGAAAAATGAGGGTTGATGAATTTGGGAGCTAAATCTATCCCCAAAATATTAACCATAACGAACAAAATGAAATAGAAATATATAAAAAATTCCATCCCGCACGCACCGCTTGACGCCCATAATGCACCGCCCGACACTCCACTTTATTACTTGGCCTAGCCTGTGCCACACAGACAAAAGGGAAAAAATATCTCACGTCTCCCGATGCTCAAATTTGTGCCTGACGATGGCCTCAAGACTCTCCCAGTGATCAAGATGCGAGGACAAGTCAGTAGCATCATGATTTTCCTCTTTTCCTCCGCCACTGCCTTGTCGCAATGTAGCTCGACGCTCACAGCGCCCTGACAGCACCCCAACACCGCCCGACGCTGGCTCCAAAATAGAAATACCTTGCTTCTTTCATTGTCTTCCTTTCTTTGACTTATTCATTTTATTGTTCCAAAAATGTGTCTTGAAGCTTTTATTCCTCTTACTCTAAGCAATGCTCAAATACCTACAAAATATTTACAAAACTATCAAACGATACACTTTGTGCACAAAAACACTAATATACACAAAATAAACGTATGTACACAAAATTAGGGTTTATTCAAACAACAAAGTGTTAATAAGTGTAATAAAAAGTATATACAAAATAGCTATAATTGCACTTATCATGGATGGATTGGCAATAGCTTCGTTAACAACGAACCAGGATAAAAATCCTTGTGTCTTTAACATTGTTGCATTCTTGTGATTTATGTTATTGGGTTGCAAAACTTTTTAATCTATAAACCCAATTCAAACCCCCCATTTCTTGTGTTTCTTCACACCTTCTCCACATTTGATGTTGGTTCAAGCTTTGTGGGATGAGAAATCTCAAACTATTTTGAAAAACTTGAAAAATTAAGATTTATTGTGTGGGAATCAAATCACTCACAAGTTATGACTCAAATAAAATCAAATAGAGGGAAATCGGAATATTTTTGCATTTGGAATCAAATAACTATTTTCACTTGATTCAAATCATGCAGTATTGTAACTCAAATCACAAGTTGTACATGATTTGAATAACATAACTCATGTTATCCTCTGCCTAGTTTGATTCGAATCACACTTTATACATGACTCAAATCACAATTTTTTCTTCATGTTTGGCTCTGTCCAAATTGATTTTAACCAGCATTTGTACAAGACTTGAATCATCACATTTTATGACTCGAATTGGATTCCTATGGGTATATTAATATTAGACATTCTGACTGAGAATGGTCTGATTGCTCACCTAGATGAAGCCAATCTTCTGGGGTAGCTAGAACCTACTTGTGGTAAGACTATGACTGGGAAGAATTTACTAAAAAGGAAAATAATTGACAAGCTGCTGGTGGAACCACCTCCGTATGTGTCAGCTGTTGTGAAGAGAAGAAGGATACCTATTGCTGATTTCCCTCTGTTCAACTCAGGAGATCATCCATGCATCATCCTACACTACATTGAAATCTGCAAAGAGACTGGAACACCTATTGATCCAGCTTGGCTCCAAGGAAGAAATCAAGTTGCTCCAGATGTTGTTCTCCAAGAATATTTAAAGAGGAAAGCTGTTGAAGGATCTTCTACCACTCCTTAGAAGAAGAAAAAGAAAACAGGTAAACCTGCTGAAACTATCACTGTTTATGATTCTGTCAATGTATCTACATCTGCTGAACCCTCCCAATACTTAGGAGATATAGATGTTGATATTGACCTGACCTTACCATCTGACTCTCTTGCTGACAACCCTCAGAAAAATTAAGTTTTATCAGATTTGAGTGACTTTGACTCTGATGAACACTCTGAAACCCAATCAGAACCCTCACACTCAGAACCCTCTGAACCATCTGTTTCTCAACCCATTCCTACTGAACGATTTTCAAGACCTTCTCCCAGACCTCTATCACCCAGACCTACTGGATGATATGATGCTGACTCTTGGAGAATTCCAAGGATAAATGAACCTCAGGCCACTATAAAGCCTCCTTTCAACTTACCATCTGAAAACATTTTTGTTATGAATCGACCACAACCTCAGAACCCCATTCCCACTCCTAAAAATACAATAATAATTTCACCTTATGTCACTCCACCTACTTCACCATAACATCCAACACCAAACTCCCCTATACCCTCACCTCCTCATATTCCAGAACAACAATCTTTTAAGCCACCTGAAACTGTTGAATCATCTGAACCTCATGAACAATCAGCACCACCTAACTTTGTTGACCAACCTGATCAATCAGCCACTCCTGAACCAACCAAAAATCTTGAACCTGCTAGCTTTTTAAGAACTGTAGTGGATTATGAATCTCTACAATTTTTGAAAAACAAAACCTTCAAGAAGGTTGTCCCAAAACCTGTTCAGCCAGATGTGAATACATTGTTTCATAATTTTTTAACAGATGTTCAAGCATGGTTGAATCTAGTGAAAGAAGATTGCTCCAGAAGCGTGAACCCAGCTGCAACAGATCTTCTATGGGAAACCTTCAGAAGAACTTTTGATGCTGAGTCACTGAAGCTACAGGACTTATGCCACTTTCAGGTGCTGGATAACTTTTCCAAACATTTGCATGCTTTCAAGTCAGAAGCTGCTGACACTTGGAATAAGAAGTCTTCATTAATGATTGCTGATACACCAGCTGATACAATGGATATATCAAAAGATGAATCTGAAGATGCCTCTGACGATTCAAACCCTCTGGATATTGTTTTATTGAATCAACCTTCTGTTAAGGCTGAACCTGAACCAGTGCCAACTCTTGTAATGGATCTGGGTACTCTACTTTCAACCTTCATGCATTCTGACTTAACGGTTGCTGCTTCTAAGCCTGTTTCTACTGAAGCTTCGTCATCCTCTGCTCCTACCTCACTTATCATGGACACTCTGAATGAGCTCAAGAGGGAGAATGAAGTCATACATGAATGCTTGGATAAGCAAGACCAAACAAATCAAGAAATCAAGAACTTGATGGTGAAACAAGAAGAATCTACCTCTGAGATCAAGAATCTTCTGATGGCTCTTGTTACTAAGAAATCCTAGTGTCTTTATGTTTCTTGTCTTTTGTTTGTTGTTTTGTACTTCTGGATATTTTTTCTATTTTATGAAAACTTTTCAGCTCTTCAACTATTTTATTTATACACTTTTTGATTATGCCAAAAAGGGGGAGAAATGAGTATTTTGAACTAATCATTGTTTAACAGTTATGGGACTAAGTCTCAGACATTCTAACAAAATACAAAATTTCTTCCTGTGCAAAAGAATTTTTTTTTGCAGGTATCACTTTAACTCTGAAAGAGTATTCCAGCCGAACATTATCTTTATAGAGAAGTTCTGAAGAAATCCAAGAATATTTTTTTATTGCTCTGATAAATAATCTCAAGAATTTTTATATATAGAAATATTCATTTCAGGGGGAGATTCTTATCTCTTATCATATTTTATTTCTATATCTGAATAATTTTTTGTTATCATCAAAAAGGGGGAGATTGTTAGAACAAGATTAGTTCTGATCTATCTCAGAGTTTTGATGATAACAATAAATTATATTTTAGATAATTTATACTCTGAAGAACGTATTTGATTGTTTCAGATACTGTTCTGACAGAAGCATTCTGAAGTACTAAGCTAAAAAATTATGAAGAAGTTCTTTGATGAAAGAACCTTTTTGTTTTAAGCGCATCTGCTGACTCTGGTAAGACAATTTATTTAAATATATCTTCTAACATTTAGCAGGTTTCCTTGCTCAGAAGATTACTTGAAAGCAAGCGTTGATCAAGTTCTTAGCAAGCAAAGCACTGCCTAGAAGATGAGTAAAGCATGTTCTGAAATCAAGACATTGAAGCAAGTTTTGAAAGAACGTTAAAGCCAACTTGTCTTGTCAAGCGTAGGAAACATGTTCTTACAAGTTGTCGTTTGCTCATTAATGCAAAGACGGCTGCAAGCACTCAAGTGTCTAAGCTAGTTTCTTGAAAAATGGAATAGTGCAAGGAAACACGCAAGCATTTAATGCTCTCCACTTTTCTAAAGGCAGCAACAGTCTTTTTGTTCCTACTATAAATAGAAGGACATTTATTGCAAGTCAACTAACCAATCAAATTTCAAAAAAAGAAGCAAGAAAATATGTGAAAAATTTTGGGCTCACAAACTCTTTGTTCACACACTTTGTGCAAACTTATTCTAAGTGAAAAATCACAGTTGTGATATAGCTTGATCAGAAGAAAATTTTATTTCACTATCTGTAAAGATTAAACTCTTGTAATTGTTGCTTGAGAGACCAAGTTTGGTCATATTTCTCAAGCAGACTAGGACTAGATTTAAGTCTTAGTAGTGTTAGTCACTTGTAAGATTACTTGTGCATTGTTAGTCACAACAATTGTTGTGTGTTTGTAATCAGTTGATTATAGTGGATTAAGTCCTTGTTGAGAAAGGTGAAATCACCTTGACGGGTGGACTAGAGTAGTTTGAGTTCAAACAAACCAGGATAAAAATAACCTTGTCCTTCCATTATTGTTGAGCTTTGTTTTGAAAAGAAAAAATATGGATAGACTACAAAAAGCTGATTTTAAAAATCATCATAGCGCTAGAAATAATTTTCTAAATGCTATCTCTAAAGTAGAATATGAAAAAATCATTAATAGAGATACAACGCATGATATGTTTGAGTCTCTTAAAATGACTCATGAAGGAAACGCTCAAGTTAAGGAGTCTAAAGCTCTGGCTTTAGTTCAGAAGTATGAAGCCTTTAAAGTTGAAGAAAGTGAGTCTATAGAAGCAATGTTCTCTAGATTTCAAACTCTGATCACTGGTCTGAGAGTTTCGAACAAGGGATATACCAAAGCAGATCATGTGAAAAAGATCATCAGAAGCTTACCCAGAAGATGGACACCAATGGTCATTGCTTTCAAAGTTTCAAAAGATCTGAACAATGTGTCTCTGGAGGAACTCATCAACGCTCTCAGAAGTCATGAGATTGAACTGGATGAGCATGAGCCTCAGAAGAAAGGTAAGTCTCTGGCCCTTAAATCAATTAAGAAATTTGATACTAACACTTTTCAGGCTGAAGAGTAAAACTCTGAAGAATCAGTGTCAGAAGAAGACGAACTATCCTTGCTCTCCAGAAGGATCAATCATCTGTGGAAGCACAGACAAAAGAAGTTAAGGAACTTCAAGAAGTCAGAAGATAAACCTAAATCTTCTGGACACAAAAAGTCAAACAGAAGAGAGATCATCTATTATGAATGCAAAGAACCTGGTCACTATAAAAGTGATTTTCCAAAGCTTCAAAAAGAAAAACCAAAGAAGAGGTTTAGTAAGAAGAAAGGGATGATGGAAACCTGGGATGACTCAGATTCTTCTGAAGATGAATCTGGTTCTGAAGATGAAAATGCCAACCTAGCTCTGATGGCTATCACAACAGATGACTCAGACTGTGAGTCAGAACAAAGAGAGGTATTTTCTGAGTTCACTAGAAATGAACTTGCTGATAGTTTATCAGAACTTCTGGAAAACTATAGTAAACTCAAAATAAAATACAAGAAACTCAAGAAGAGTCTTGCATCTGATATTGAGAAACATGAAGCAGAAAAAATCTGAACTCTTAGAAAATAATTTTAAACTTAAAGAAGAAATTCAAAATGTTCAAAAAAATTCTAGTTCAGAATTTGTGTCTAGTTCAAAAGATATTCTGAAAGAATATGACTATAGTTTTCAAACCTTCCTAGCTAAAAGCATATATAGAAGCAAACTGGCTTCAATGATCTATGGAGTTAGTGGGAAAAACAGAAGAGGAATTGGATATGAACCTCCCAAAGGGAAGGAGACATACATACCAAAACATGTTGCTAAAATGACTTTCACTTACAAACCTCTGAATAAACAATTCAAGTTTGGACACTCACATGATATAAAATATACATCACATTCTGGAAACTCTTATGTTAACCCAAAAGGACCCAAAAAGATATGGGTACCTAAGGATAAAATAATATTTGTTGCAGATGTCCTTAACAGCTCAATTGAGACACCAATCATGGTACCTGGACTCTGGGTGCTCACGACACATGACGAGAAAAAGGTCTATGTTCCAAAGCCTGGAACTTAAAGCTGGAGGAGACGTGAAGTTTGGAGGTAATCAGAAAGGGAAGATTATTGGTTCTGGAACCATTGGAAATGGTAACCTTCCTTCTATCTCTAATGTTTTATTAGTAGAAGGATTAGCTCATAATCTATTGTCAATAAGTCAATTAAGTGACAATGGTTATGACATTATCTTCAATCAAAACTCCTATAGAGCTGTAAGTCAAAAAGATCGATCAATCCTCTTTTCTGGAAAGAGAAAGAACAACATTTACAAAATTGATTTATCAAATCTTAAATCTCAGAACGTTAAATGCCTTTTGTCTGTTAGCGATGAGCAATGGGTATGGCACAAAAGATTGAGACATGTCAGTCTTAGAAAAATCTCTCAACTAAATAAATTAAATTTAGTCAGAGGACTTCCCAATCTGAAGTACAACTCAGAAGTTCAGTGTGAAGCATGTCAAAAAGGAAAATTTTCAAAACCTTCCTTTAAATCCAAAAATGTTGTCTCTTCCTCTAATCCATTAGAGTTACTTCATATTGATCTGTTTGGGCCAGTTAAAACTGCATCCATCAGAGGCAAGACGTATGGATTGGTCATTGTTGATGACTTCAGCAGATGGACATGGGTAAAGTTTTTAAAACACAAGGATGAGTCACATTCTGTGTTCATTAACTTCTGTACTCAAGTGCAAAACGAAAAATATTTTAAAATCATAAAAGTCAGAAGTGATCATGGTGGTGAATTTGAAAATCATTATTTTGAAAAATATTTTAAAGAAAATGGTATTGTTCACAATTTTTCTTGTCCTAGAACTCCCCAACAAAATGGATTTGTAGAAAGAAAGAATAGAACATTACAAGAAATGGCCAGAACCATGATCAGTGAAACTAATATGGCTAAGCACTTTTGGGCAGAAGCTGTGAACACAACGTGTTACATTCAGAATAGAATATCTATAAGACCTATTCTTGAAAAGACTCCCTATGAATTGTGTAAAAACAGAAAGCTAAACATTTCTTATTTCCATCCTTTTGGATGTACTTGTTTTATTCTGAACACTAAAGAAACTCTAAACAAGTTTGATTCTAAAGCACAAAAGTGTTTTCTGCTTGGATATTCTGAACGCTTAAAAGGCTATAGAGTATACAACACAGAAACTCTGATTGTTGAAGAATCAATCAAAGTCAGGTTTGATGATAAGCTTGGCCAGCAACAGCCAAAGCAAATTGATTTTTCTGTAGGTACAGAAGATCATCCCTCAAACTCTGAAACTTCAGAAGCAAAGGAAAACTCAAAAGCAAAGAAAGACTCAGCAGATCATCCTCTTGACAATGCTCTGGATAACCTCAGAATCTCTGATCAACCCACTCAGAAAAGGTTTCTTAGAATATCTTCAGCTCACAAAGAAGACGTAATCATTGGAAGAAAAGAAGATCCCATTAGAACAAGATCCTCTTTCAGAATCAATGAAGAATATTTGTTTGGTTTGGTTTCTCTGATTGAGCCAACTTCCATTGATGAAGCACTGGAAGATAATGATTGGATCTTAGCAATGCAAGAAGAACTCAATCAATTCTCCAGAAATGATGTATGGAATCTAGTTCCAAGACCCAAAGGATTCAACGTTATAGGGACTAGATGGGTTTTTAGAAACAAACTGAACGAGCAAGGAGAGGTGATCAGAAACAAAGCACGATTGGTTGCACAGGGTTATAGTTAACAAGAAGGAATTGATTATAATGAAACCTTTGCCCCAGTCGCCAAGTTAGAGTCTATAAGATTATTAATTTCTTTTACTGCACAAAATAACATTTCATTATATCAAATGGATGTTAAAAGTGCATTTTTAAATGGCTATATTGAAGAAGAAGTATATATCCATCAACCTTCTGGATTTAATGATTCAAAACATCCATAACATGTTTTTAAATTAAAAAAGTCTTTGCACGGTTTAAAACAAGCTCCCAGAGCTTGGTATGATCGTCCGAGTAATTTTATTTTAGAAAAAGATTTTACCCGAGAGAAAGTGGACACAACTCTTTTCAGAAAGACATTTAAAAATGATATTTTAATTTGTCAAATTTATGTTGATGATATAATTTTTGGAACCTCTAATATCTCCCTTGGAAAAGAATTTGCTGAGACCATGCAGGAAGAATTTGAAATGAGCATGATGGGAAAATTGAAGTTCTTTATGGGAATTCAAATCAACCAGACTCCAGAAGGTACTTACATACATCAGACGAAGTATGTTAAAGAACTTCTGAAGAAATTTCAGATGTCAGAGAGCAAAGATGCCAAGACACCTATGCATCCAACCTGCATTCTGGGAAAAGATGAGGTAAGTATGAAGGTAGATCAGAAGCTCTATAGAGGTATGATTGGATCCCTTCTCTATATGACTGCATCTAGACCTGATATATTATTTAGCGTGTGTTTGTGTGCTAGATTCCAACCAGATCCTAGAGAATCTCACTTAACAGCTGTTAAGAGAATTCTTAGATATCTGAAAGGTACTACTAATCTGGGTTTGTGTTACAGAAGATCACAAGATTACAGACTAGTAGGTTATTGTAATATTGACTTTGCCGGAGATAGAACTGAAAGAAAGAGCACCTCTGGAAGCTGTCAGTTTCTGGGTGACAATCTTATCTCGTGGTACAGCAAGAAGCAAGCAACAATTGCACTTTCAACCACAGAAGCTGAGTATATATTTGTTGTTGGATGTAGCTCTCAGATGATTTGGATGAAAAGTCAGCTAGAAGATTTTAATCTTTATGAAAGTAAGATTCCTATCTTCTATGACAATACTTCTGCTATTTGTCTTTCTAAGAATCCAATTTTACATTCTAAAGCCAAACATATCGAAATTAAATATCATTTTATAAGGGACTATATTCAGAAGGGAATTTTAAATTTAATTTTTGTAAAAACAGACCATCAATGGGCTGACATTTTTACCAAACCCCTTTTAGAAGATAGATTTAATTTCATTTTGAAAAATATTTGTATGGAATTATGTCCTGAATAAAATAATATTTATCTTCTGCATTTGACTTCAGAATATTCTGAAATGAATGCTCTAATTAACAACTCTTCAGAAGTTAGAAGAGAAGTTGCATCAGAAGGTATATGAAAAGTTCTGAAATGTTCTAACGTTTCATTTCTAAGTATAGTTCAGAAATTCATTAGAACAAACAGCTGTTACATGCATCCTTCAGAAGATGAACACGTGGTGTGTTTCTGAAAGGTCATGCGTGCAAAAGCTACTGATGACGTTCTAGGTAACTGTTAATGATTAGCCATAATCTCACGTTTTCCCTAATTTTTAGCAAAATCATTAAATGCACGTAATGATGAGATTCGTTTTAAATTCGTTTTAAATTCTTTAAAAATTATTTTTTAATTTTATTTCTAAACCTATTTTTGAAACTGTTGCAAATAAATACTTTTTGAAAAACCCTTTTTCATTCTTTACCGTCTCTTTCAAACTCAATCATTTCTGTACTTTTTCTCTAAAACCCTTTTCTTCATCTCTCATCTCTAAGAACTTAAATGGCTTCTTCTTCTTCTTCTACCCACTCTGAGCAATACATAGTGCCTGAGAGAACAACTCTCATTCCTGTAGACAGTTTGGAAGTTTTAAATGAGTTAATGGTAGATTTTGAGAATCTAATAGAAAATGGTTTTGACTTGTTCCCTGCTGTTAAGTTTCAAGGTTGGGAGAACTTTTTTGATCGTCTCATTGGTCCAGTCTTTCCACATCTGGTGAAGGAATTCCGGATACATGCTATTGCAACCCCTAAGGTTATCCTCTCTTTCGTAATGGGCAAGGAAATATCCATTACAGAAAACCAAATCAGAAAGTTGCTAGGGTTTAAAGGACTTGGAGTTACAGGTATGTCAAGTGGAAGAATAGAAATGTCAAGGGTCTACTTAGAGATTTTAACAAATGGTCAAGGATCTTCAAAAGTCAGGGACTTGAAAGATAAATACAAGATTTGGGCAAGAATTATCCATGGATGTATTCACCATAGGAAGGACACCAGCTCTCCAGATTACATTAACGCTGATCAACAATACTTATTGTTCTGCCTTGGAACAAATGTAAAAATTGATTTTCCTTATTTGCTGTTTGAACATTTCTAGAATCATGTAAAAGAGACTAGGGAAGCTGAAAGGATGAAAAACCCAAAATCCAAAAGGAATTGGATTCCTATGGGAAGATTAATATCAGACATTCTGACTGAGAATGGTCTGATTGCTCACCTAGATGAAGCCAATCTTCTGGGGGAGCTAGAACCTACTTGTGGTAAGACTATGACTGGGAAGAATTTACTGAAAAGGAAAATAATTGACAAGCTGCTGGTGGAACCAACTCCGTATGTGTCAGCTGTTGTGAAGATAAGAAGGATACCTATTGCTGATTTCCCTCTGTTCAACTCAGGAGATCATCCACGCATCATCCTACACTACATTGAAATTTGCAAAGAGACTGGAACATCTATTGATCCAGATTGGCTCCAAGGAAGAAATCAAGATGCTACAGATGTTGTTCTCCAGGAATCTTTAAAGATGAAAGTTGTTGAAGGACCTTCTGCCACTCCTCAAAAGAAGAAAAAGAAGACAGGTAAACTTGCTGAAACTATCACTGTTTATGATTTTGTCAATGTATCTACATCTGTTGAACTCTCCCAAATCTTAGGAGATATAGATGTTGATATTGGCCTGACCTTACCATCTGACTCATTTGCTGATAACCCTCAGAAAAATCAAGTTTTATCATATTTGAGTGACTTTGACTCTGATGAACACTCTGAAACCCAATCAGAACCCTCACACTCAAAACCCTCGGAACCATCTGTTTCTCAACCCATTCCTACTGAACGCTTTTCAAGACCTCCTCCCAGACCTCTATCACCCAGACCCACTGGATGGTATGATGCTGGCTCTTGGAGAATTCCAGGGATAAATGAACCTCTGGCCACTATAAAGCCTCCTTTCAACTTACCATCTGAAAAAAATTTTGCTATGAATCGACCACAGCCTCAGAACCCCATTCCCACTCCTGAAAATACAATAATAATTTCACCTGATGTCACTCCACCTACTTCACCACAACATCCAACACCAAACTCACCTATACTCTCACCTCCTCATATTCCAGAACACCAATCTTTTGAACCACCTGAAACTGTTGAATCATCCGAACCTCATGAACAATCAGCACCACCTAACTTTGTTGACCAACCTGATCAATCAGCCACTCCTGAACCAACCAAAAATCCTGAACCTGCTAGCTTTTTAAGAACTGTAGTGGATTATGAATCTCTACAATTTTTGAAAAACAAAACTTTCAAGAAGGTTATCCCAAAACCTGTTTAGCCAGATGTGAATACATTGTTTCAGAATTTTTTAACAGATGTTCAAGCATGGTTGAATCTGCTGAAAGAAGATTGTGAAGATGTGAAAAACAAAAGAAGGGGGGTTGAATTGTAAAACTTAAAACAAATGCTTAAACAACACAGTATTTTTATCCTGGTTTGTTTGATCTCAAACTACTCCAGTCCATCCGTCAAGGTGATTTTGCCTCTCTCCAGTGAGGTCTTAATCCACTATATCCAAAGGATTATAACAGCTACTTTAACAACTGTTAAAGTCTTCTTGAGTATAACCACAAACTGGTTTATCTCAAGGAAATATTTTACAAATAATTGAACAATGATGTGTTAACGTTTTCTAACAAAACAATATATCACAACTCTGATAATTACACAACTTAAGCTTGGAATAAACTGAATTTGCTAAAGCGTTTGAGTAAGTGTGGTTTTGAAGGCTTGGCAAATTATGTGAGTGCACGCGTGCGTCTTTTCTCAAGGAGACTTGTTTATATAGCCAAGGCAAAGATACATTGTCCATAAAGCACTTTTACTGATAATAACACACTTTCCTTTTGAAGAAGATCTTGTCTGAATAAAGCCGTTAGCAATTAATTCTGTCTTGAATACTTAATAACGCTTCAGAGTCTTCTTTGCTTATAGTAATGCTTCAGAGTGTTCTTTGCTTTAACTTATGATAACGCTTCAGAGTGCTGATGACTTGGTAAAGATCTTTGATCAGAGTCAGAGTGTATATGTTTATACGCAGATTCTGGTCATCAAGCTTCATCGTATGATCTGGTAGCTTCAGCGTGTAGCACATGTTACTGATCTTCTGATGCTTCTGATGCTGATGTTGATTCCATCAGAACTTTTGTATATACAAAACAGAATTTTAAGAAGCATATTTATCTTATATATAAATCTTAAAATTTATTTATTCTTTGTATTTTGTTATCATCAAAACTCTAATTAAGGGTTGTAGAATCAAACTATGTTCTAACAATCTCCCCCTTTTTGATGATGACAAAAACCAGATTTTTTCAATTAAAAATAAAGAATAAAAAGTATAGAATTAAGAAGAGAAACTCCCCCTGAGTTGTTTAATTCCCTTTAATTCCATGAGTCTTTGAGCATCAGAACTTTACTGTATCTTTCATCAGAGTTTTGTACCTATAAGCTTTTCAGAAGAGAGAAATTTAAATGGATCAGAATGTTTGAGACTTATGTCTCAGTAATCCGTTATTGAAAATATCATTCTTTCTCCCCCTTTTTGTCAGTTATCAAAAAGAACAAATAATCAGAGTCAAAATGTGTTTATATTGAAACCAGAAGCAATGATAAGTTCAGAACAATGTAAGAATATTACAGATAAACATGTTATAAAAACGAGGAAATTCTAAGAGGGAGGAGGTAGATGCGTGAACAAGGTTTCCAACAAGCTCTTGATCTGGATGTTGGTTTCCTGTTGCTGGGTTAACATGCTCTTGATTTCCTCAATTTTGTCCTCCTGTTTATCCATTCTTTCATTCATCAACATATCAGATCTTTTCAGGTCTTCTAGAGTCTGCTTGTCATAGGAGGAAGCTTGGGGATCTTCAGAACCTGGATGCTTCTCAGAGCTTTCTGCAATATCCTCTTTTTGACCCAGTGCTTCAGCAGGAATCATCTGCTCTAGAGTATTAGTCAGATTGAGATCTTCTGATGCTGGACGATGTTCAGACTAGGGAGCATTATCCAGAGGGAGAACTTCTTCCTTAAGCAGCTGGCTTAGAACTGGACCTTCAATTTCTTTCAGTAGATTACTGAAGTTCTGTTGAACTTGTCTGTAGCTTTGTTCTTGCATTTTATGAGTTTCAGAAGATACCCATCTTCTGAACCTTGTCCAAAGGTAGTCTGATGCAGCAGGATCAACCAGCTCAAGACTAGATTGCTTCAGAGAAGTGATCCACTTCTGTACTTCTGTTTCAAACATCAATAAGCTGGTACCAACATCTGGATGTTTTGGTTTTGGGATAGCTGTTTTGTGGGTTATGGCAGCAAGACGTTCAAAGACCGTTAAATCAATGACAGTCTTGATGTTGTCTTCTGGATTGTTCTTTGGTGAGGGAGTGGGAGAGTCAGGAATTATTATTGGACTGGTTGGGGAGTTTGGTGGAGTTGATTCTAGTGAAGAGGGAATTTGGGGAATATTCAGGATGGTTAGGGGCATACGAATGGCCAGAGGTTCAGTGATTCCATGAATGGGAATGGTATCAGAATCACCAGTTTGGTTTGATTGATCGTTATGAGGTTCTGGTTAACAGGATTCAGAAGGTTGAGTCTCAGAAGTTTGAACTTCTGGTTGAGATAGTTCAGGTTGAGGAGAAGGTGGATGTATTTCTGGTTGAGGAGATGGAGGTGGTGGTATTTCTGGTAGTGGAGAGAGGGGAATTTCTGGTTATGGTGAGAGATGTGTTTAAATAGATTTCTAAACAATTTTGAAAACATAAACGGCAAGAGAGAGAAATTAATTATAATGATTATGAGCATTTAATGATAGCTGATTTTGGGGGATTCAGAAAGATATTGGAACGATTACCCATGACATGTGTCTCAATGCAACCAATCAGCGCTTTTGACCTTTCAGAAACGTGAACGCGTGTTCAGCCTCAGAAGTAGCTGATGACTGGATGACACTTGTTTGCTTGAGTGAACTGCACATTTCTATCCTTGATTGTGATAGATTCTAATATAATCTGTACTTCTAAAGATCTGAAGAAAGATTGATCAGTAGTTCACAGAAAAAAATAAACAAAGTTCTGAAGGTTAAGATATGGAATCAAAACAGTTTTATTCTGGGCAGAGCTTCATTCTGAGATGTTTTATAATGAAGTTGAACCTATCTTCAGAAAGAGGTTTTGTAAAGATATCAGCCCATTGATGGTCTGTGTTAATAAATTTTAAATTTAGAATCCCTTTCTGAATATAGTCCCTAATAAAATGATGTTTTATTTCTATATGTTTAGCCCTAGAATGCAAAATAGGATTTTGACTGAGACAAATAGCAGAAGTATTGTCACAGAGGATAGGAATGTTACTCTTAAATATCTGGAAGTCCTCAAGTTGACTTTTCATCCAGAGCATTTGTGTACTGTATCCAGCTGCTGCTATGTATTCAGCTTCTGCTGTTGATAGAGCTATTGTGGATTGTCTTTTGCTGGACCATGAGATCAGATTTTCTCCCAGAAACTGGCAGCTTTCAGAAGTGCTTTTACGTTCTACTCTGTCTCCAGCGAAGTCAGCATCACAGTATCCTATCAAACTGTAATCACTTGATTTTCTATAAAACAAACCCAGATTAGTAGTACCTTTCAGATACTTGAAAATTCGCTTAACTGCTGTTAAGTGAGATTCTCTAGGATCTGATTGGAATCTAGCACAAATGCAAACACTGAATAGAATGTCAGGCCTTGAAGCCGTCAGATAGAGAAGAGAACCAATCATACCTCTGTAGACCTTCTGTTCTACCTTTTTACTTACCTCTTCTCTTTCCAGAATGCACGTGGGATGCATTGGAATCTTTGATGGCTTACATTCTGAGAGATCAAATTTCTTCAGAAGTTCTCTAACATATTTGCTCTGATGAATGTAAGTTCCTTCTGGGGTTTGATTAATCTGAATTCCCACAAAGAATTTTAGTTCCCCCATTAGGCTCATCTCAAATTCTGCCTGCATACATTTAGCAAAATTTCTTCCCAGAGAGGGTTTAGTGGATCCAAATATGATGTCATCAACATAAATCTGACATACTAAAATGTCATTCTTAACTGTCTTACAGAACAAGGTTGTGTCCACTTTCCCTCTGGTGAATTCCTTTTCTAGCAGGAAGTTACTTAGTCTTTCATACCAAGCTCTGGGAGCTTGTTTCAGACCATAAAGTGACTTCTTTAGTTTGAAAACATATTCTAGATTTTTGGAACTTTCAAAACCAGGGGGTTGGTGCACATATACCTCTTCTGCTATATAGCCATTTAAGAATGCACTCTTAACATCCATCTGATACATAGTGATGCCTTTATTAACAATAAATGAGATTAAGAGTTTGATAGATTCTAACCTGGCGACTGGAGCAAAGGTTTCTGTATAGTCTATCCCCTCTTGCTGACTATAAACTTGTGCTACTAGTCGTGCTTTGTTTCTGATGACTTCACCTTGTTCGTTCAGTTTGTTTCTGAACACCCATTTTGTACCAATGACGTTGAATCCTTTTGGTTTGGGAACTAGATCCCATACGTCATTTCTTGTGAATTGATTTAGCTCCTCTTGCATTGCTAGAATCCAGTCATTGTCCAGAAGTGCTTCATCAATTGTTGTTGGTTCAATTAGAGAAATCAGTCCCATGAGGGATTCTTCAGAGTTTCTGAAGCTAGATCTTGTTCTGATTGGATCTTCCTTTCTTCCTAAGATTGTTTCTTCTGGGTGATCCATGCTGCTTCTGGATGGTCTTTTCGGGAGTTGATCAACAGAAGGTGTTGGATTGCTTGCAGTGACTCTTTCTGATGTTGAGGGAGTGTCTCTGTTGAGAGCTTCTGATGATTTGTCTTTAGTACCTGTGAGTTTAACTTCCATACCTGCAAGGAATTCATTCGACTTTGACTTTTGAGAGTCAAGCTTATCATCAAAACGAACACTGATTGACTCTTCCACAATCTGTGTTTCTGTATTGTATACTCTGTACCCTCTTGAGCGTTCAGAATATCCTAACATAATACACTTTTGTGCTTTAGAGTCAAACTTGTTCAAATAATATTTTGTATTCAGAATAAAACATGTACATCCAAATGGGTGAAAGTAGGAAATGTTGGGCTTTCTGTTCTTCCACAATTCATATAGAGTCTTTTCCAGAATAGGTCTTATGGAGATTCTATTCTGAATGTAACACGTTGTGTTTATTGCCTATGCCCAAAAGATCTTAGCAACGTTAGTCTCGTTGATCATGGTTCTGGCCATTTCTTGCAATGTTTTGTTCTTTCGTTCTACAACTCCATTTTGCTGGGGAGTTCTAGGACAAGAGAAATCATGCAGAATGCCTTTATCATTAAAGAATAACTCAAAATATTTTTTTCAAATTCTCAACCATGATCACTTCTGACTTTGACGATTCTAAGATCCTTTTCATTCTGAACTTGGTTGAAGAAGGTAACAAACACAGAGTGTGACTCTTCCTTGTGCCTTAAGAACTTTACCCATGTCCATCTGCTATAGTCATCTACGATTACTAACCCATACTTCTTGCCACTGACTGAAGCAGTTTTAACTGGTCCAAATAAGTCAATGTGCAGAAGTTCTAATGGCTTGGAGGTGGAAACAACGTTTTTGGATTTGAAAGCTGGTTTTGCAAACTTGCCTTTCTGACATGCTTCACACAGAGCATCTGAATTGAACTTCAGGTTCGGAAGTCCTCTGACTAGATTGAGTTTGTTAATCTGAGATATTCTTCTCATACTAACATGTCCCAATCTTCTGTGCCAGATCCATTGCTTGTTGTTAACAGATAGTAGACATTTTACATTCTGACTTTTTAGTTCAGAAAGTTTTATTTTATAAATGTTGTTTTTCCTCTTTCCATTAAATAGGATAGTCCCATCTTTCTGACTAACAGCTTTGCATGAATTTTGATTGAAGATTATATCATAACCGTTATCACTTAATTGACTTATGGATAACAGATTATGCATTAATCCATCAACTAGTAAAACATTACTTATAGAGGGAAGATTTCCATTACCTACTGTTCCAGAGCCAATGATCTTTCCTCTCTGATTTCCTCCAAAGCCTACGTGGCCTCCAGGCTTAAGTTCCAGGCTTTGGAACATATGCCTTCTTCCTGTCATGTGTCGTGAGCATCCAGAGTCCAGGTACCATGATTGGTGTTTTTGCTTTGCTGCTAAAGATATTTGCCATATGTATTATTTTATCCTTAGGTACCCATATTTTCTTGGGTCCTGATTTGTTAGTTTTACCAAAACTCTGGTTGAATTTTGGTTTAACAGAGTAATCACTACTTGTATATTTTATGTCATGTGTGTGCCCATATATAAAGTGTGAATCAAGTTAAGTACGCTTTATGACTAAATCCATGGCATTTTTTGGTGTAGGTACCTTACCTTGATATCCTATCCCTTTTCTGCCATTTCTGCTAACTCCATATATCATTGAAGCCATTTTGCTCCTGTCTATGTTTTTAGCTAGAAACTTCTGAAAGCTGTGATCATACTCCTTGATGATCTCATCAGCATTGCTGGGAGTTTCAGGGATTGTTTCCTTATGAGAGTTTTGCAATTGGTTTTCTAATTTTGAAATTTTATCTTTTAACTCAGAATTCTCCAATTTGAGACTCTCAGTCTTATCAGAGTCAGAAGCAAGATTCCTTTTCAGGTTTCTGAATTTGACTCTGATCTGCTGATATCTTTCCAGAATTTCATTAAGGCTTTCATCTAGTTCAGCCTTAGTAAAGTTTATAGTAAAGTCAGGGAATACCTCTTCTGTATCTGATTCAGATTCTGACTCAGAAGCTTCACTGTCTTCTGTTATGTTTGCCATGAGAGTTATGTTTGCTCTTTCATCATCTGATTCTGAGTCAGCTTCAGATGTGTCAGAATCATCCCATGTAGCCATGAGACTTTTCTTCTTTTCCTTGCCAAACTTCTTTTTGGGCTTCTCCTTCTGAAGCTTTGGGCAATCACTTTTGTAGTGCCCTTGCTCGTTACATTCATAGCAGATGATGTCTTTGTTGTTTGGCTTTCTGTTTCCTGAAGAACCTTCAGATCTTTTGTGTCCAGAGGAGGATTTTGACCTTCTGTATCTGGAGAAAAATTCATTATGATTTTCTGATCTTCTGGGATTCCTGAACTTCCTTTGCCTATGCTTCCACAATTGGTTCACCCTTCTGGAGAGGAGAGACAGTTCATCTTCTTCTGATGAGGACCCATCAGAGGTTTCTTCCACAGCCTGCAAAACTTTGGAGTCAGATTTTCTGTTAGATTTTAAAGCTAATGGCTTACCTTGCTTTTGAGGTTCATCTACTTCTAGCTCTATCTCATGACTTCTGAGGGAGCTGACAAGTTCCTCCAGAGAGATTTATTGAGATCCTTGGCTAGCTTAAGCGTTGTGACCGTTGGCCTCCATTCTTTTGGCAATCTTCTGATGATCTTCTTAACGTGATCAACAGTAGAATATCCTTTGTCAAGAACTTTTAGACCAGCAACAAGAATTTGAAATCTTGAAAACATAGTTTCTATTGATTCACTCTCTTCCATCTTGAATGCCTCATACTTCTGAATAAGTGCAAGGGCTTTGGTTTCTTTGACTTGAATGTTGCCTTCATGCGTCATTCTCAGAGAGTCAAACATATTCTTTGCAGTGTCTCTGTTTGATATCTTCTCATATTATGAATAAGAGATGGCGCTGAGAAGAATTGTTCTGGCCTTGTGATGATTTCTGAACTCACGCTTTTGCTGATCAGACATCATTTTCCTGTCAATCTTCTGACCACTTCCATCCACTGGGTGCGTGTATCCATCAGTCACCATGTCCCACAGATCAGCATCATGGGCCAGAAAGAAACTCTCAATTCTGTCTTTCCAGTAGTCAAAGTTCTCTCCATCAAAGACTGGAGGTTTGCCACTGAATTTGTCTCTTTCTTCATTGTTGTCATTGCTGATGTTTTGATTTGGTCCTGCCATTGTGTTTTTCTGATGCTGGATCTTGTACTGACACGGTTAAGTGTTATAAGCTCAAAACTAGGCGCTCTGATTCCAATTGAAGATGTGAAAAACACAAGAAGGGGGGTTGAATTGTAAAACTTAAAACAAATGCTTAGACAACACAGTATTTTTATCCTGGTTCGTTTGATCTCAAACTACTCCAGTCCACCCGTCAAGGTGATTTCGCCTCTCTCCAACGAGGTCTTAATCCACTATATCCAAAGGATTACAACAGCTACTTTAACAACTGTTAAAGTCTTCTTGAGTATAACCACAAACCGGTTTATCTCAAGGAAATATTTTACAAATAATTGAACAATGATGTGTTAACGTTTTCTAACAAAACAATATATCACAACTGTGATAATCACACAACTTAAGCTTGGAATAAACTGAATTTGCTAAAGCGTTTGAGTAAGCATGGTTTTGAAGGCTTGGCAAATTATGTGAGTGCATGCGTGCGTCTTTTCTCAAGGAGACTTGTTTATATAGCCAAGGCAAAGATACGTTGTCCATAAAGCACTTTTACTGATAATAACACACTTTCCTTTTGAAGAAGATCTTGTCTGAATAAAGTCGTTAGCAATTAATTTTGTCTTGAATACTTAATAACGCTTCAGAGTCTTCTTTGCTTAAGGTAACGCTTCAGAGTGTTCTTTGCTTTAACTTATGATAACGCTTCAGAGTGCTGATGACTTGGTAAAGATCTTTGATCAAAGTCAGAGTGTATATGTTTATGCGCAGATTCTGATCATCAAGCTTCAGCGTATGATCTGGTAGCTTCAGTGTGTAGCACATGTTACTGATCTTCTGATGCTTCTGATGGTGATGTTGATTCCATCAGAACTTCTGTATATACAAAACATAATTTTAAGAAGCATATTTGTCTTATATATAAATCTTACAATTTATTTATTCTTTGTATTTTGTTATCATCAAAACTCTAATTAAGGGTTTGTAGAATCAAACTATGTTCTAACAGATTGCTCCAGAAGCGTGAACCCAGCTGCAACGGATCTTCTATGGGAAACCTTCAAAAGAACTTTTGATGCTGAGTCACTGAAGCTACAGGACTTATGCCACTTTCAGGTGCTGGACAACTTTTCCAAACATCTGCATGCTTTCAAGTCAGAAGTTGCTGACATTTGGAATAAGAAGTCTTCGTTAATTATTGCTGATACATCAGCTGATACAATGGACATATCAAAAGATGAATCTGAAGATGCCTCTGACGATTCAAACCCTCCGGCTATTGTTCTATTGAATCAACCTTCTGTTAAGGCTGAACCTGAACCAGTGCCAACTCTTGTAATGGATATGGGCACTCTGCTTTCAACCTTCGTGCATTCTGACTCAACAGTTGCTGCTTCTAAGCCTGTTTCTACTGAAGCTTCGTCATCCTCTGCTCCTACCTCACTTATCATGGACACTCTGAATGAGCTCAAGAGGGAGAATGAAGTCATACATGAACGCTTGGATAAGCAAGACCAAACAAATCAAGAAATCAAGAAATGGATGGTGAAACAAGAAGAATCTGCCTCTGAGATCAAGAATCTTCTGATGGCTCTTGTTACTAAGAAATCCTAGGGTCTTTCTGTTTCTTTTGTTTGTTGTTTTGTACTTCTGGATATTTTTTCTATTTTATGAAAACTTTTCAGCTCTTCAACTATTTTATTTATACACTTTTTGATTATGCCAAAAAGGGGGAGAAAATTAGTATTTTGAACTAATCACTGTTTAACAGTTATGGGACTAAGTCTCAGACATTCTAACAAAATACATAATTTCTTCATGTGCAAAAGAATTTTTTTTTTCCAGGTATCACTTTAACTCTGAAAGAGTATTCCAGGTGAACATTATCTTCATAAAGAAGTTCTGAAGAAATCCAAGAAGATTTTTTTATTGCTCTGATAAATAATCTCAGGAAGTTTTATATATAGAAATATTCATTTCAGGGGGAGATTCTTATCTCTTATCAAATTTTATTTCTATATCTGAATAATTTTTTGTCATCATCAAAAAGGGGGAGATTGTTAGAACAAGATTGATTCTGATCTATCTCAGAGTTTTGATGATAACAATAAATCATATTTTAGATAATTTATATTCTGATGAACGTATTTGATTGTTTCAGATAATATTATGACAAAAGCATTCTGAAGTACTAAGCTAAAAAATTATGAAGAAGTTCTTTGATGAAAGAACCTTTTTGTTTTAAGCGCATCTGCTGACTCTGGTAAGACAATTTATTTAAATATATCTTCTAACATTTAGCAAGTTTCCTTGCTCAGAAGATTACTTGAAAGCAAGCGTTGATCAAGTTCTCAGCAAGCAAAGCACTACCTAGAAGATGAGTAAAGCATGTTCTGAAATCAAGACGTTGAAGCAAGTTCTGAAAGAACGTTAAAGCCAACTTGTATTTTCAAGCGTAGGAAACATGTTCTTACAAGTTGTCGTTTGCTCATTAATGCAAAGACGGCTGCAAGCACTCAAGTGTCTAAGCTAGTTTCTTGGAAAATGGAATAGTGCAAGAAAACACGCAAGCATTTAATGCTCTCCACTTTTCTGAAGGCAGCAACGGTCTTTTTTTTCCTACTATAAATAGAAGGACATTTATTGCAAGCCAACTAACCAATCAAATTTCATAAAAAGAAGCAAGAAACTACGTGAAAAATTCTGGGCTCACAAACTCTTTGTTCACACACTTTGTGCAAACTTATTCTAAGTGAAAAATCACAGTTGTGATATAGCTTGATTAGAAGCAAATTTTATTTCACTATCTGTAAAGATTAAACTCTTGTAATTGTTCCTTGAGAGACCAAGTTTGGTCAGATTTCTCAAGCAGACTAGGACTAGATTTAAGTCTTAGTAGTGTTAGTCACTTGTAAGATTACTTGTGCATTGTTAGTCATAACAGTTGTTGTGTGTTTGTAATCAGTTGATTATAGTGGATTAAGTCCTTGTTGAGAAAGGAGAAATCACCTTGACGGGTGGACTGGAGTAGTTTGATTTCAAACGAACCAGGATAAAAATAACCTTGTTCTTCTATTGTTGTTGAGCTTTGTTTTGAAAATAAAAAGAGTCACTTATTCAACCCCCCTTCTAAGTGTTTTCTTACCCCTTCAATGTATCTCCAAAGCTAGGAAAGAGCTCCTTATATAGCATAATTCTTTTAGGTTTTTCTTCATGGATATTTGATTTAATTTCGTCCAGAATTGATGCAGAATCTGTGGGATATTATTTGTTCCTTAAAGCTTTCCAAAAAGATATGGTTTATTTCAATTTAAATTCAAATTTAAATCTCCACTTAAATCTGAATTAATCTTCATCAAATTTTCAAACAAATCACATAATCATATTGTTAAATCAATAACAATAAAATCTAACAAATTTTCTACAAAACATACTCTAAAACACAGTAGTTTGCCCTCTTGAGCAAAGGCTCAGATGTTATACCACATGCTGAGACTTCGTGTCTAGCATGTGCCCCTTATGCAATTCCATACATGTTAAGCAAACTAGACCAACTTTAACACTTTGAACACTTCTCCATGTTGTCGTTTTGCAAAAATACAGTCAATCCAAAGGACCAATTCACAAAGAACTTCAATCTTCCCATTTGGAAAATTATGAAAAAAACAATTCTTTAAAATATAGTACTTTGTTCAATTCTTCAAAATATAACATTTTGTTTAGATCAGAACAAGTGACAACCAGTAGAATCACTGTATTTTGTCAGAGCATTCAATCAGCAACAATTATCTTCCATTTATTAGAGTTAAGCACCAGTAGAAGAAATCAGTAGCAACAACTATGATCATTCAGATGCTTACACATAATCCATTGAGTTTCTCTAAACCAAACGGATAGTCACTCATGAAATCATTCACATACTTAGTCATGCATAAACTTACTTATCACATAGTTAGTAGCATACAATCCTACTAACTAACAATTATTAGCACACAATCATTCACATTCTTAGTCATGCATAACGCAAACAAGTAGTAGTTAATAATTAGGATATGCAAAATCTACTAAGACAAGTATACTAACACTCAGATCTGTTCACAAATACAAGGGTCAAATGTGTTGCTTTTTTTTCTCCATAATTTAGAAAAGTGTTAGTTCTTCAAAAAATTCAACATGCATAGAAGATATCATGCACAAGGCCATAATACATGGGACAAACAAAATTACCCATTTCGTCATCAATATAATAAGCTTCCTTTAACCAAGAGGTCTTCAATCTTCAAGCCTGATGAAATCCAAGTAGGTAACCTAGTATTCATCAGCCTCTAGTCACTTTCTTGCATTGCTTTCTTCTTCACAGTCTTCATCCTAGTAACATAAGTCTTCCCATGTGCAATTGCTCAAGTAGACGGTCCACCATCTGATCCTTCAACTGTACATGTAGAGGGACCAACTTCTTTATTATTCTTTTTCTCATCCTTAAGAAACCTCTCAAGAGCCTTATTGTTGTTGATTCTCTTCCTTGAGGAAGTCTTCTTGTAATTCTCCGGGTTCTAGATCATGTTGACTAGAACACACACTTGAAATAAAGAAGAGAGAACTACTTTCTTGCTACTAGATAAGGATAAGATAACTTTTCTCTTGTTTGTATCAACTGTCTGGATAAAAGTAGTAATTTGAAAAGAATAAATCACCCTGAATATATGTACACCATAGAGAATAGGAGAAAGGATAAGGCCTGGTCTCCTTGCACGTTTCTCTAGCATTTATTGCTATAGAATCTCACATATGCATACACCAAGTGGACTTCACAATTTTTTAAAAGGGGACAACATCTAATGGTTTGGTGAATAAGTCAGCTAGTTGCTGGTTAGTTGCAATCTGCTCTAAATTTACCACTTTATCCTCCACAATATCTCTAATGAAGTGATGAGGAATGTCAATATGCTTGTTCTAGTACGTTGGACATGATTCTTGCAAATATTGATGACACTCATGTTCTCATAGAATAATGCCATGATGTCGTGTTCAATATTATACTCCTTTAACATTTGTTTCACTCATAGCAATTCAGTGCAACTGCTTCCAGCAACAATATACTCAGCTTCAGTGGTGGATAAAGAGACACACTTTTGCTTATTACTGAACCAATAAATCAAATTGTTGCCAAGAAAGAAATATCTACCTGAAGTACTTTTTCTGTCATCAACACTTCTAGCCTAATCTGCATCACAATATCCCACCAATATAGGATTTGTATCATGAGAATACAATATGTTATAGTCATAAGTCCCACTAATATACTTCATAATTATCTTCACTTAGGTCAGATGACTGGCCTTGGGTTTTGTTTGATATTTAGCACACACACTAACATCAAATGTGATATTAGGTATGCTAGCTGTGGGATATAGTAAACTTCCTATCATACTTCTGTAGAGACTTTGATCTACATCAACTCCATTTTCATGCTTAGATAACTTTAGGTGAGCTGCGGTAAGAGTTCTATTATGGCTTTCATTGTCAAGGCCAAAACTTCTTCATTATGTTTTTATCATATTTACTTTGAGATACAAATATATTGTCTTCCATTTGCTTAACTTGAAGACCAAGTGTTGTACCCCAAAATTTGCCCTCTCACATCAAGGAATCACCCTGGATCCTCAAATTTTCTCTCATCCAATTCCAAGCCTTGAATTATCAATTTTTCTAAGCAAACCACTCACAAGGGCAAAATGGTCATTTGCACACTGAGAAGTCTAACTTTGACTTTTGGATCAAAATCAAATCTCAAAAATCATATTTCATCAAGACATGCTGGAATATGAAGTTTGTTTCATCAAGAAATTCAAAGGTCAAAATTTACCTTGGAAAAGTAAAATTCTAAATACTTAGAATTTTTCTAAGTATTTAAGAAAAAATTACCATTCCAGAACATCTGAGCCAGCCCCCAGGCAGGTGCAGTCAGAAGTTGTAAACATGGTTCAGCACATAGTTTTCAGTCAGAACATGGCTCTTCAGCATCTACGCAAGTTCAGTCAGAGTTTGCTAGAGGAATGTAAAGAAAGCAACAAAGCCTGAAAGCTCCTTCAGAACATGCTCGAATCAGAAGGTAAGGGGGTCAGAAGATTGGGTGTTACACTGAAGCAAAATCTCTAAGTCCAGAGTTTTCAGAGACAAATCAAAAGAACATGCTGGAAAGTCTGGAGAACCCTCAGAATTTGCTGAGGCAGCAGAATACAAAGATCAAAATTTAAGGGCGTTGTATGTTGAAGTAGGAACTGCTGGCTCAGATTTAAGTAATGATGCAAATCTCATATCACAAGATTTCTTATTCTTGACCAATCTCATCATCATTTAATGCTCATTAATGCTCATAACCACTTTTGAGCATTTGTCCAAATGGTCTCTCCACGTGCAGCATAACAACGCTCTTGTGCAGATTTAGGTATGGCTTCATGCGCTACTTTTCGCTCATGGATGTCACTTTTCCTTAATCCTTGCTTAATAACCCAGCCTAGGCTAAAAGCTGTCAATCATCACAACTTTTTATGAACTTTCTCCAAGAGTAAGTCAACATATATTGCATGGTATTGGCGCCACTTAACGTTTAAAAAAAACCATAAAGCTTTGCCTATAAATAGAGCACCATTGTCCATTGAAAAGGGGCAGTCCAACCTCAGAAAAATTACTAGAAAAGAAATAGAAAATTTTAGCAAGAAAACACCTTGAAACTCTGCCAAAATTCCTAGTGTTTCAAGAGCCTTAAACATAACTTTGAATATCCTGCCTCCAAACTTCATTTGTACCCAAATTGTTTCTTGACTAAGAAACGCCCATACAGTTTCTGACCACATATATATACTCTCCATCCACCCCATTCAAAGAACCTGTCTAGAATACTATCAGAGTTAAGATTAACTCCAGTTCACAAATTTCTTCCAACAGCAAGGTAAGCACCTGCTGACCCTCACCACATTGCTTAAACATCACCAGATTTTCATGCTCAAAAACACAATGTAGATATCATGATTCTGATGATTGTGCATGTTCTGAGATTTTCACGCATCGGTATGCCTGAGTAGAGACTGAAGTAGTACAGAACTTGCCTCTAATTTTTGGTTCTGACTTCTGAAACGCTATGACACTTGTTGAAACTGTCTTAGGCATGCCTTCTGTTTTGTGGAAAAATAACCAAATTGCAGATGTTCTGACTAGCACGGAGGGAGACCAAGTTCTGACTTTGACGCCAGAACTTTTGGGGCCTGTTTTATCATTAGTAATATCAGAATTTCTGAAAATTACTGTGTGCCCAGCAGGGTCAGAACTTCTGACCCCATACATTTTCACTAACAGGTTTCTGTTTTGTAGCGCACCAGGGTCAGAAGTTCTGACCTATACATTTTCACTAACAGGTTGATATCCTGCAGCAGGCCAGGGTCAGAACTTCTGACTTCCTCTCAGCAGCACACTGACCCCCTCCTTTCTTTTTCTTTTTTTTTTACTTCTTTTCTTCCCCTTGTTATTTTTCTTTATTTTTCTCGCTGGATTCCCCATTCATAAGTATGTAATCCCCACCCCCTAAATATTGTAATAGCGTAGGACTTTACATTTCCGCATTTTTATCGCTTTCAAATGTAAATGCTAGCAATTAGGATATGTATGGCAAGATAAAATCAATGAAATAGAAAATCCTAATTCAAGATAAATTCATGCATGCAATCAAACACACTTGCACACAAACACCCTTAGGGTTTCTCCACTTGGTTTCCTTATACAAAAATAGCCATGTTACGCATGCAAAGTATCTTGGTAAAACAAATAAAATCAAAAGATCATAGTCCCTCGATGACACTATTCAAAGTTTCCTTATAAAATGATCTTAGTCCCTCGAAATACTAAGATACTTTGCAATATTGCAAATCATGGTTATACGATGACCTGCGTTCGTCCCGTAAAACTCCAAAGATAGGGTTACTTACAAAATCGATGGTAAGACAACAATGTCAAAGGAATAGAAAAATGCATAAGTAAGACATTTGAGTAGGTAGATTGCTTCTAGCTACTTGCTCTATTTGAAAAACAACTATCCTTGCTATTTTCAAAACAAACACACACATTTCAAAACATCTTACAAAAATTGAAAATATTTTCAAAAAGACAAACATCTGTGTATACATTCTTACGAACGAGAATCATTACAAGATTGTCTAAACGAATGGCCTCTTTTACAAAATACTTTCAAAACCACACCAAACACATTTTTCAAACAAACAAAAGCAAGTGATCTAGCAAGTAACTAAGAGCCCATGGAAAACCCATGGATGAAAAGGGTTATAATACCTTCCCTTTTCATAATCTACCCCCCTGAACTCAAGAAAACATCTCAAAGGTCTTTCCTG